>OX401405.1:52734340-53425988 GCA_947846245.1 Cerastoderma edule
GATTCCCTTTCGTGGTAGACAGGTCTCCATGTTTAAGAGTAAATGATTTTCCCTAACCCATTCGTCTTAATAGGAAATTTTACTCCTGAACTTGATTGAAAGCTACGACAGATGACAATTTATGTAAAAGATCATTTTCTCCATGATATAATGTACAAACTGTTGTGAAATAGGATGGATTTCAACTTTTAGCAAACTATTCTTATGCCGTCTGCTACTTGTGGTAAAAAGTGACCTATTACGGTTTTGGGGATCTAAATAATGCTACAAAATGTTTAATTCGTCGAGTTGAAAAAATGGTGACATTTACTTAACGAGAATTTGCAGGTTAATGTCTGACCTCCTCTTCATTTGAGCTCATGTTGCTGTTATCCAATATGACCGTCTCTTCAATGTCAGCGCTAATCGGTATTAGCCCTTATAATGCGGGATACTTTTTTTAAAAATAGATTTTTGCCTTGTCTGCTTTCCAAATCCTTAAATATTTGCTCAATTTTGTTGAGGAAAGATACTCAGAGTAGCAAACAGATTAGATCACAGGCCAGCCGCCCTGGATCTTATCCGTTTGCATAAGCATGAAGTTGGTTCAAGCACTATAAGGGTTAACTAGCATATGTTTGTGTCTCATGAAGGTCACTTTTTAAAGATAGTTCAGAAAAGGAATTATTCAAATTGATTTATCTTATCATTATTTCTTATATAGATGCTTCGTTCTCTGTTGAACAACCGGACCCCTTTCTCGAACACTGCTTTAATTGTTCCGAGTTCAATCTTACATGGGTCTTTTATAATCAATAATGAAACAGCGTAAGTGAAATGCGGCGACATTCTAATGAGTAGCAACACAATAGGTCGAAGAGAAAAGAGAATTGATAAATAAATAAGCTTAAAAATGTGCCTCTAATCTTTACAACTTGCTAAGCTAGTTTGCTAAGCTCTCTTTCTGTGACCCTCGCCACATGAGCTCCAATCCCGGTATCGTTATGTTGATGTATATGAGACAGGAAGATATTGTGCACATCGTGTTGAACAAGGTAACAGATTGTGCACCAACAGGCAATGAAGACGATATTGAGAATGAATTCCATAATTTATCTATTTACAAAAAATACGATAAGTTAAGAAAAAACTATCTTTAAAAGTATTACTATTTACGCCCATGTATGCAGAAATTGGTACAAATGTTTCGATCAAAATGTGCAGAAGTACTTTTAGACTTTGCAAATTTTATTAAATTTGCTTTTGTAATTAGGAATAATTAACCAATAGGACCTACTGAAACATGTTTGTAACCTTTACAATTGTAAACAATGACCCTTCTTCAAAAATGTTAAATTATTTTCGAGTGTTATTGTTGATATGTATTTACAGGTACATGTATGTATATATACACATGTAACTAGAAACTGTATATGCTTACGTCAATAAACGTTTTCTTCTTCTTTGATGTATATCAAATACAGTCTTCCAACTGACTTATCGAATACCGATGGTTCTACATGGCTTGGCCAGCCATTATGGAAAGTTAATTATACCGTCCTCCTCCATCATTAAGAGTCGCGTATCGCAACAAAACTGAGATGATGTTGACGCGATGTAAAACCCGCATATAAAATACGCTCCCTTTCTGTGACACCTTGGACTTAGGGGTCCCGAGCTTGAGCTCTGCCGACACCAGACAACGAACGGGGTCCACACTCTAAATATCAAGACCAGGGACCTGCGTGGCTGAGTGGTTACCCCATTACCAAATAATGAAAACATTTAACCACATTGTTGCAGACGACTCTTGAAAACACTGTTGGAAAAGGAGAAATTGCTTGTTACGAGCAATTCATCCTTTTCGCACGATGTTTTCTGCCCTTTCATGATATTATTTTCTAATTTCATCACATTTTGAAACGTCGTCTGCAAACTCCTTCAATTTTGGAGAGTCTCAAATTTGGCGCTTGGTAAAGGGTTAAGATAATCGACTGAGAATAAGGGGATTCGAACCCCACCGACACCTCTGGTTTTGTGTGAGTGTCATTTGGTAAATCACGTGAGTACCCTAGCCTAGCACTGACGGATCCAGAAAAGCCGTGACATAACCGAAAAAAAATGTTGACACGGCGTTAACACTAAACAAGCAAATCAAGGCCATATTAACACTAATAGTACTGAGTAATTTCCTAAAAATAGATTTTTGAGTCGTTTGCTATCTTAAACCATAAATATCTGTTAAATTTTGACGAGGAAAGATACTCAGAGTAGAAATCAGTTTAGATCACAGGCCAGCAGCCACTTTACTTTGCGGCTTGCCTGTATCCAACCTGTTTGCATAAGCATGGAGACGGTATCAGCACTGTAAGGGTTAAAGATGCGCAGAATATACAAATTTTCGGACGTCTGTACTATATATAGGATGATTAGTTATGTATACGGGAACGGACAAACTGGTGTCGGTGACATAAAACTAATATGAGAGGACCGGTGTTTATTCAGCATTTATTCCGGCTAATCCTGGAGGATTCACATTTAAACCTCTTCACACAATTTACAGATAGTTCGACCAAAGAAATTATAATTCAAAGTGACCGATGAGATATCCGGCCAACACTGGCCGTGGTATTGACCTCTGCCGATCTTGTGTTTGACCTTTTCCACAATTCCTTGATAGCCCATCAATCCTAGGTTGGCGCTAATTACAATAACGCAACAACACCAGTCTGTAATCAAAAGGAAACAGGGGACTTGTCGTTAACGGTAGTTTTTTCCGTTTAGTTGGAATAAGTATTAAACTATAGAAGACATACAATAAAACCTTTGTTTTCATACATTACGTTTGAAATTAAAGGCTATTTGTGAACACAATAACACAGCAGCTTTTTGACAAACGATGCAATCGCTGTCGTTCGGAACCTCTTGTTTACCGGTTTACGGCAGTGGTCTGTCTTGTTTTGTTTTAATCTTTAAATCGTGATGGATTCTAGTGTAAAGTTAAGGCGTTCGATAGATTTTCGATTTCTACAATGATGGGTGTCTGAATGACCGAATCGAAAGCAATTCCAGACGATAATTTAGATAGTTTATATGACACCGATTAATGAATGTTTTTGGGTAGGCTTCATTACGTGATCGAACTGCAAAAAAAAAGAACAATCTATTGTGACTGCGGCTTGCCATATGTGACAGATAAAAACGTCTTTCCGAAAAAATGTCTTCTCTTTAAAACATGTATGTATGTATGTTGCGGAATTCGTTATTCCATAAAACCTTTCAACGAATTTTGTTATTTAGTATTCTGTCGATCCAAACTAAACACATCTGCAGACAGGAATCAAAGGGATAATTCATTTCGTATAAAACTGCCAACTAAAACATGTTCACCAACGTCATTTATAACTGCCGTCTGTTGACTTTTTTCAATTTCCGATGGTCCAATAGTTTCCAGCTCGGGGCGACATTTTTATAAACGAAAAGATTATCGAATTTTCTGAAGGATCTGTGTAATTTATCAGATTGACCGCATACTCTTGTTTGCTTGGTTTGACGCTGGGAGTCTATAAATGTGGGGATCCAATCACTTGCAAAGTTTTCAGAAGCTTAGCCTGGTTCCCTGGTCCGTTGCTATGCCAACCAGTATAGTGCCTAACCATTCATTATATGATACTTTGTTACTGTTCCAAACGCAAAGCATCAACAGACAAAAAATACAGAATGTTGTCACTGTTATTATAAACCTTTCTTTATCCTAATATGCTGCGTAATTCTAAGTCGATTGTTTCCTATAAAATTCTTTTGAATTTGTTCTCAACTTATAATGAGTTAAATTGTAAATCGCTGAAGTTGTTGAGGAGTAATCGATGTGACTTCTTCACAGATTGAGATTTTGAAATTGAATGTCTTCTACGGATGATTTTATAACATTGATTCATCTACTTCGTATAATAAGAAATAACCTGAGTTTTGATTAGTTTCCCAACCACGTTTATATATGTTAGGTAGAAAAAGAGATGTTTTATATTGCAGATATATTAAACAATTTGTACAGTTTAACTTTTAAAAAATGTTGTATCATTTTACGTCAAGAGAAATCATCCGAATGGATAAGAGCATCTTTGCTTTACTCTGCGCAATGGATCGACTTTATAAACACACACCATTAGCAAAATGCATCAAAGAACATGCCAACGGTAATCATTAACACATTAACACCTTACGCCACATTGTTGCGTCTTGCAGCACACGACTTTCAAAAAGTATTGTGGCAAAAAGAGAAATTGCTTGACACAAGCAATTTCTCCTCTTGCCACAATCCTTTTTTCAATCTATTCACATATCACAACAACAGAACTGAAATGTTTTTCACACGTTTACAAAGCTTTCGTTGGCTTAAAAACTAAGAATGTCGTCTGCAGATTGTAAAACGTTAAGGCGAGTTTTCCATCAAAGTACCAAGGGAGATGAAAACATATTCATCAGGTTTCATTTATAATGAAATGACAGGTTTTTAGCAACCTTTAGATCAGGAAATGGAACACTAACCTTCGTTAAGCGACAAGGATTTTTTGGTATCTTTTAACGGTTGTCTTACAGAGTAGAATATGCGATATGGTCTTTTTAAGCTTCAACATTAGGTTGAAAATGTCCTTAAAAGTGTACATTTTTCTTGAAATTTTGGCCTGATTTTCAACATATGAGAACTTTTATGAGATATGAATATACACTAACAGGAATCCATTGCTATTGAGTTTGTAATGACTTCGGTTTCTGCTAACTTTTACTGGTTGTTGTCTGGATGCTTATTCTTATCGAACCAACAACATGGGTCACAGAATTTATTAACTTGAATTCGCGTATCAATAATTCTCTCTATATCTCTATAACGGTGAATTTACAACTTTTTTGAAACTTATTCTTTGAATTGCATTGCTTGTCAATTTGTCATGAATATCAGGAGAGGGATACAATAAGCTTCCATCTCAATCAAGTTGTAAAATATTTTCATTAAAATATGTTAATATTAATTTTACCCCTGTCCTGTTATTTTTTCATTACCTACTGGGATTGCAATGTGTCAAGTGTCACCTTGGTTTAAGCATAGATATGCCATTGGTATTTTTAGATTTCGCGTAGTTAATAACTCGACCACCAGGAGCGGGACAACACTTATTGTGATAAACATTTGACCCCTCCCTAAATATTATGTTTTGTTAGAAGTATTTACTCCCCCAACCCTCCCCTGTCAACATTTCGCAAACGCTTTCCGTTATCTAGCCAACATACATAAATCTACCTCTCCTGATTTCATTTAAAGATCATCGTAACGAATGCGCTATATTCAAAGCGTTTACGGTTACTCGTTTTCGCGGGAAAAACACACCTGTTCCGTAGATGTAACTAGTGTGCCCGCATCGGATGTGGGATGTGGGAAGTCTAATACCCGCCCGTGTCACGCAAAAAAATAGGAAAGGAAGAGTACCAATTGTTGTTATAGCTTTTCCACGAAAACCTTTGAGATATAACTTCTTTGACATGGATCGGCCTATTCAAGTACTAATGGTATTCTCAGAGTACATTTTATAGCATCCTTCTATGAAAAAAATAATTGAAATTCTTTTTTAACCTAGCGCCCGGTTTTCAAGTCTTAACGGGTATTCTCTAATTAATGGAGTCTCGCTTTAAAATGTTTGTTGTTATTAAACTTCTCCATTCCAAAACTAGTTTTTTAGCCATAATGGTATTCCCAAGTTAAAATGATTGTTCTATGAAATTTTTGTAATGAACTTCCTTTTACTTGCTGTTGTTTTTTTTCAAGTCCCAGCGGTATTCTTATTGTTTGACTACCATAACAATGTGAACAATTCAGTCCAGGATAAAAAAGAAAGGCACTGGAAGATAGAGATTATAAACTGCAATATTGTTGAAACGACGTTAAAACCACCAATAAGCTGAACAAATGCTAATACTGATGAGCCGCTGGATGGTGGGAAGTTTTGGGACACAGAGATATTCGGAACACGTCAAAGCAGGTGTCTTTTGTGCATTGTTGTAAAGTATGAGTTGACATTTAGACACAAATTCTATCGAACGAGGGTTTTACAATAAGCGTTTTCCTTTCTAACATATATTTCATTAACAGGGTTAAGGTTTATCACTTCGAGACAGAATTTAGATTTTAATGTTCAATCAGTGTAATTTATCTTAAACCCTCACTTTAACAAGTCAAGCTACGTTAAATGACGCTATTTCACTGAGGACTTTTGTTAACTAACATTTTTATGTATGATACAAACTGAACAAGATAAAAAATGACTGTTTGGTATCATTGTTCGAGAAAATTCACTTGACAGTCACTATGTCAAAGATTAACATCTTAAGATTTTAAAAAAAGAATGTCCTCTTTTGAAAAAAAAAATACATCTGTTCTCTAGATGTATCAGTTTTATCTAGGGATGGGAACGAATAGTGAAATCACTATTCGAATATTCGACTAGAACTATTCGAATATATTCGAATATTCGATTTTAGAATTCGTTTTGATGTCCGAATGTCTGCATGTCCGAATACTAGTACACTAGTCCTCTGTTCAAACCTTTTGTGTATAGCCGATATCTGTATACATGTACGTGCATGCAATATCAAAGCAGTAATAACCATTGTTTCAGATGGATGCTTGCCATTCAAGTGATTCAGTAGGTTGGATGTTGTATTCTTGAATACAAAGTCCTGGTTACACAGGTTACAGGTCGCCTTCGACTTGTCGGCAGAACGAGTAAAGTAGTTCCAGACACGTGATGGAGACATTGTGATGTTTATCGAATATATGTAGAAATTAGAATGAAGATAAGTTTGACAAATTATTCTGAAGAAAAATATACTTTCTAACACATTATTTGATTGGTCTTCGTGCATATGCAATCATGATTACGATTGGTTATTGAAAGAGTAATTGTTTAATTTCACGACAAACAAATTACGTGATTGGTTGACACTGACAATTGTCAATTAACGTGATTGACTTGTTTTGGATAATAAGGAGCAAGTGCAGATCATTAAGGTGTTAGATTAAGCGGCTTAAAATCGACTTTTTTCACACTTAGGAATTAATCGTTTTGCAAACTGTCAAAAGATTTGTGGTAATTTGTCACAGGTGTTTTACTGTGTGACATACGTTGCAAAAACATCGTAACTGCACCTGGGAGCTAGGCACGTTCTTCGATATTTGGGATCGGTTTAGAGGAAGGAAATGAAAATAAAACAACATTATTTTTGAATAAAATTTATGGTAAACATACAGTAATATGGGTTCATTAAAATCGAATATTCGAATACTATTTTGCTATTCGAATATTCGACCCGCTATTCGAATATTCGAATATTCAAATATTCGTTCCCATCCCTAGTTTTATCATCTGTTCACCTATTCATATTTCTTGGGAGCCAAACTATTCAACATTTCATACGAACAGGACTATGCTTTCTGGCAAAACCAATGACCTTATGTTTAATCAACTCTAAAGAACACGTTTTTTGGTTTGTGCAAAAAAAATGTTAAAAAAAAATCTTTGAAAAATTAAATAAATCGAAAAAAGAAACGAAAACCCGCCTGTCACATTTCCTACCGATCTATAAACCATATCATGGGCGTAACCCGTTTCGAGGATTGATTGTACGTGAGTAAGCGGTGATATTTCCTAATCTACGCTATCCGCCATGCCATTCAGCCTTTCAAAAACCAGGGGACACCGCTAACCCGGGATCGACAATAATCGTGACGGGCCCTAGGAAAACCTGCTGGGGTATTTGGGCTCTGGGAAAAATCGTATGGTAGTTGAACTCTTGATAAACTGTGAGGGCTTTTAGGCTTTGTGTAAACTGGAGAAGGTTTGGGCTTTCGGGAAACTATGAGGCGTTTTGTCTTTATGAAACCCGGAGCGGCTTTGAGCTCTCGGAAAACTGGGCTGACTTAAGGGGTCTGTGAAAATCTAGACAACATTAGTGCTCTCGGGAAACTGCGAGGGGTGTCGGGCTCTCTGAGAAATGGAAGAAGGTTTGGGCTTTCGGGAACCTGTGAGACATTTGGTCTCTATGAAAACCCGGATGAGGTTTGATCTCTAGGTTTTAACGGTTCAAAAGAGTTATGTACTTTCAAATAACTCACATGACAAACACATCCGATACAAACAGGCGAATATGAATTAATCCTTTGTAAGCTTTATTTGTCACGTCGATTAGTCAATTAATGTGCCTTGGCAACACATTATTTGACAATTTTGTATGAATGTTATACCAAAATTATAGTTCATATTTAGCAATACTTATGCATAACATTTATTAAAGACTATTATACCAAATTATATTTAATCTTTGGGTTTATATCATGCCTTACATCTATGATAGTATGTTGTACAAAGTTATAGTTTGTCTTTCGAAATATTATTATACGATACAATACTGTGAATACTTCAAATGATTACAGTTTACCATTAGCTTTATACAATCATACCTTACATTACTTCAAAAATGTTCTACTAAGTTATCGTATAATATGATAGAACCATACATCAATGTCAGAATGTTATACCAAAAACGTTTAAAATAAGCTTTACCATTATGAATATGTGTCAATTATGTTGGTATGCTTTCTTACGTTACAGTTGGTCACCAGTTACACATTCATTTATTAGTATTGTATGTTATAAAATATTAATTATTTTGATATAGGAAACATTAATTTTGATTTCGTGCTTTAGCTATTAAGTATAACTGGTCCCTTAAGACTGGTCCCTTGTCTATTTGCATCACTCTATTCTTACAAGACAGTAGAGAGACTGGTTCCCAAAATAAAACGATTGGCCGAGAGCGGATCATGTAGTTCACGCATGCGCAATGAGCCCCGTTTTCGTCATGGCGGCACACATTTGTCAGGCTAATTATTTGTCCAAACCCTGATAAGCGTATATCAATAAACCCTCCAAACCTTCAAACTCTGATATCACATGGCTTTATGAATAAATACTCGAAATAACACGGGTTTGGCAATCTTCGGGTGAGAAAAAATGACATTTTCAATTCATAGGCGCCTTAAAACCAATGCAACGATTGCCTTTATAAATGAATGCTCTAGTACCACTTGCCTGAAAGCAAATTGAGAAAAGAAATCAGTGTAATCGCAGAAATCTTAGATTCATCAAAAGCCATCGCCACAACTGTTGTTGTTGTTGGTTTTTTTTATCAAAATTTCCCCTTTTTCGCAAATTGATATCATAAGGACAAAACTATTAACTGGATTCGCCATATTTAATGATATAAACAAAGTATTTCCATGAAAAAAAAGGAAATGCAATTATTGCTTTATTCTCAATAATTATCCCCGACTCTGTCGTATTAAACTGTCGAAACCTCGAGATTGTTTAGACAATGTATCACCGAAGAAGTGTCTGTTTTTCAACACATTTTGGCCTATCTGCAGAACGTTTGTACAAGTGTCATCAAATACCAAACACAGTATGTGGTAGCTTTCGATATGTTATGCCATTGACTAAGATATTTCGTTCATTCGTTGAATTAGAATAACTATGGCTTTCAACATCATCAAGACGTTTATCACTACGGATAGTGAACCTATCCATGCTCCTTGTATACCCTTTCTACCCACTTATTTTTTAAAAAAGCGGAGGCATTTCTTTCGAAACACAAAAATCGTTTTTTAATATGAATTTGTTTGCTATGCTTAGTTATCGTTAAGTTAAGTTTAACCGTTTGTTTATTTTACATCGGTTGTTACGCTAGTTCTTACGACTTAATTCAATTTCTCGAGTCTGCTGCCTGGACACATATCTAGTACTCTTACCGAATTTTAATTTACCAATTACCAAACAATAACGACATTTGACCTTGTTGCTGCAGACTATTCTGGAAAACATTGTAGGAAGAGGATAGATTGCTCGTAATAAGCAATTTCTCGCAATGTTTTCTGTCCCACCAGAAGATTATTTTTGAATGTCATCACATTTTAGTATGTCGTCTGCAAACTCTTTGAATTTGGGACATTCCAAAATCTGGCGCTTGGTAAATGGTCAATTAATGGGTGCATTTAACTTCGGCTTGCTTAACCAATAGGATATGAAACCTGAATTCAGTTAAAAACAGAAGCTGTTTTTTCTAGAGATGGACACCGCTTCGAAGATTTATTTTGGAATTTCCATGCTTTGTCGTTAAAACAATTTTAGATACCGGCATCCTTTCCTATTTGACTCAATGGTTTCTTAAATCTTGATTGCGTTTTGCTGTATCGAAGCGTGCATTATTAAGAAAACAATTTGCATTTTAAGCTTGATGGTCAATCTTAGTGTTCAGCCAAGTACCTTAGAATAAAACTTTTAAATCGTTTCTTAAAACTTACTTGATTTTTTTTATGTACTCGTATTAAAGCCTGCACAATCAAGAAAAAATAGGTATATGGTTTGAGTTTTAAACTTGATGGTCAATCTTGGGCGCTCAGCCAAGTACTTGCGTATAAAACTTTCCAATGGTTTCATAAAGCTTGCTTGATTTTTGATGTATTAAAGCCTTCACAATTAAGAAAAATATGGAAAATGGTTTGATTTTTTTAAGTTGATGGTCAATCTTAGTGTTCAGCCTAGCGCCTGTGTATAAAACGTATGAATGGTTTCTTAAACATTGAGTTTTTTACTGTATTAAAGCGTGTATAGTTAAGAGAAGCGTTTGAAAGTTAAAACCTGATGGTCAAATTTTGCGTTCAGCCTAGCACCTGTGTATAAAACGTATGCTTCGGCCACTTTGGTCAGTTGTCGGACGGACCTTATCTTTGTTTACATTAGAATGTGGGTCGTGAGATATTCCAGAGTTCAATCGACATTTTCAAAATGGATTTGTTTGTTTGTTTGTGAATTAACGTCGTTATCGTCGATAAAAGAAATGAATTATATCGCAAAAGTACGCGGGTCTACCTGCTTGACCATTATATTGAAACATGTTTAAAAAAGTCTTTTATATATGTGATGCAATTCAGTATGTATTCCCCAAACAATTATTTATTGAAGTATAGCTACTGATGCCTCATACTCATTTCAATTGTTGTACAAGAATGCTTGCCAAGAGTATGCGTAAACAATGCTTACCAAACAAAATATAAACTTCTCTGAGTACTGTTCAATCAAATACTTCGACGCCATTATATTTATATACTGTATATCATATTCAGACGGCTATTATTTGTATATGGACTATTTTCATTTGATTAAGTGGCCTAATGTATAATGCCGGGTGTAAAAAAACGTATTTTGTAAATCAACAGTATATTACTTTAACACATGTCACTACAATAAACAATTTACTTACTATTGAATTTCCCTGTCGGCATGCTATACCACTTACCAAGAGTTCCATTGAGGAAAGCCATTTCCACCATTGACTTTTGGTCTCTGGTACGACCCGGCTAGGTATCGAAACGTTCCACCCTTAACATGAGAGATAGTCCTACAAAAAAAGACACTTGTTAGATTTAAAAAAAATATGCTTTGAATGATTTGATTTTTTTCTAACTAAAAGCCAACGACTAATGTCTTTATTCCGCCGACCACACGAATAACCGTAAAAACACGCATGTTTGCTTATAATACTGGGTTGTAACTCACAAGAAGACATTATTGTTGTTTCGACGGTAGATACTTCAACATGAAGTATAATGGAGAAGGGGATTAAGTTCTTCATTCTCTTCTAGAAGCAAGAAGCTTAGTTTAGGAATTCGGAGAAGGATATCATATTCAATCGAATCAAGATACCAAACGTCCATAAACCTCTTCGTTTAAGGCAGTCGACATCAAGTAGCACTTCTTGAAGAAAACACCGTGCCCAAAGGTTGATATGTTCAAGCTTTTGTCATGAAGGTTTGAACCAGAACACTATATCCGTAATGTTTTGAAGTAAACCATTCAATCAACATCAATGGTAATCAGCATTCTATCTTAGTGACTGTTTAATTGTCTATATACCTTTCCGTTCGGGCTTCTTCTGGTGTTATTCCACGTTGTGGAAAAAAGGTTGGTCCAGTTTTCATTCAATCCCCTAACATCAGGGGGTGTGAATAAATTCGGTGTTATAAACATTCAGATTATAAACCCTTGGACCTTTATGAAGCTTAGTGAAACAAAACCTCATTAAAAGCATCGGTAACGACAAAAATCAGTCGATAAAAATTGGTAAAATATTTTTGAAACCGTTGTAAAGCATTTGTCAAATCACCTTGTAGCTGAAAGTAGTTTTTGTGCCATTGCTTTCAATGGCTGGTTAGATAGGTGTGATCAGAGTAACTGTTAAAACCATTGCAAAACAATGTTTTCTTCTTTATCAGAAGATTTACCTTCAATCACATCACATTTTGAAAAGTGGTCTCAAACTCTTTCACATGCGGACAGTTGAAAATTTGGCGTTTTGGTAAAGGGTTAAGATATATATCATGGAAGAGTGGGTTTAAAACGAAAACCTTTATGGTTTAAAATAAGAAGAAGTTGCTATTCTATATGATAAAAAATCGTTCCATGAATTGTATTAAGATTATCTAAGTCGTCACTCTCATCACTTTAATTTTTTAACATGTATATGTTTAAGACGTAAATGTACATGTCATTTTCATAGCATGCATGTAAATATAGAATTGTAATATCTATATATATATATAACTTTATTGCCCCTATTTTCTTGAGATGTACATCCATTTGAATGTATAGAGATCGATAGATTTATATAAAAAAAGTTTACAAGTACAAAAATAAACGGCTAAACATATAAATATTTACACAATTCTCGTCCCGGGGAGACAGATCCTCGGGGCATTATAGAAGTATGCCTTTTTAGGAGGAGAGTACCCCGGGGGCGAGACCTAAATGCCTCTTCCAATTCTGATACTATCTAAAGCTTCGTCGAAAACGAAATAGATGCAATAACCTAGGGATTGAACATGGAATGCATACATGTACTGTTGTTTTGTTTGGTCCTCCCTTCACACTCATCTTATGAAAGCTAAATGGATAGTTAGATTCTATCATCTTTTCGATATCATCGGATCTAAAAAGTTTGTGCACTACAGCCATGTTGTAACACTAGTAACATCTTTATAACAACTTTCAATATACAAGCCTTTTTCTTGTTTTTGGGTTGTCGATGAAAGCTAAATGGATAGTCGTTATCATTGGATCCGAATATTGGCGACAGTGGTAGAGCGTCGGACTCCTTTACCGAGGGATTCGGGTTCGAATCCTCGTTAGGCGAGGTGAAAATTGCCGGGACTAACCAACAAACCGGCGCGAGTCCTAGTTTACAATCATCAAGAGTGACTCTATAGGTTTAACTCGACCTTCTTCACAATCGATGTTTAACAAATCAATCAAACAGGTTGGCCATTCCAGCGAAATTAGACATGTTTGTTACATTTCGCATGTTACATTTGTATCAACAATGTCGATCCTTTATAACACTCTTCAACGTAATCAATATAAGGTTGACACCATAATATGTACAGTACACTGATAACATTCCAGAGATGTGCATTCTTCAACGATAGTAACAGTTATAGGACGTGGTCGACTGGTAAGGCGCTCGACTCATGGTCCAGGTTTCCCAGGTTTGATCCCGGGTCTAGTCTAGTCGCTGGAAATTCCAGAGACAGTTGCTAATATTGCCCGGTTCAACAGTCCTTCGGGTGAGACTTTAACCCTTTAACAAACGCCAAATGTGCGACAGTACCAAACTGAAAGAGTCGACATTTCAAAACGTGATGAAATTGAAAAGCAATCTCCTGCTGGACAGAAAAAGGATTGCGGGGAAAGGAAAAAAATGCTCTTTAAGAGCAGTTTATCGTTTTCACACAATGTTTTTTCCAGGGTTGTCTGCAACAAATTGTTCAAATGTCGTTATTGTTTGGTAATGGGTTGAACCGATATCCCGTCCTGTTAAAAGACATTGGCTATTACAAAATGGACGTAGAACCCTCCGATATGATACTTGGATTTACCTTCTGTAAAGGATGCAATAAAGAAATTGATTGAGGAGCATGAATGTACAAACATCTTTCAATATGATTTTTAGTCCTCTTTCTTCTGTTTGGGTTCTCGGTGAAAGCGAGATGTAAAGTTAAATTCTATCATCTTTTAAATATCATCGGATCTTAGTATGTTGGGCATATCAACAAAATTAGACATTTTTAAATTTGTATCAATAATGTTGATCCTTTGTAATATTTTTCAACGTAATCAATAAAAGGTTGACGCCATCATACGCGTACTGATAACATTCCAGAGATGTACATTTTTACTCACATATATACATGAGCCGAAATTTGATAAAATGAACCTTAGAAGCAGCTTGGAAAAACTGTAAAAAATGATGAATGTGAGTTGTCAGTACAGTGTTATCACATGTTTACCTTTATAGTCCTGGAACATATTTCATGCTAATGCAAACAGGATAGATCACAAGCCAGCCGCCAAATTAATTGGTAGCTGGCCTGTGATCTATCCTGTTTGCTACTCTGAATATCTTTCCTCATAATAAAAAATAAGCAGATATTCAAAGTTCGGGATAGCAGACGACACGGAAGTCTTTACTCTAAGAAAATTACCCAGCATTCTAATGGTAAGTACATTGACTGTCAGCTCTCGATCCACCAAGATCAATGTCGGCATACCGTTGTGGGTACTTCATGGTTGCGTAAGACCAAACTGAGATGTATGAAAAAATGTCTGAAATAAAGGTATCATATTGGAAAGTGACACATCATTGGAAGCGTCTCGGAGAGACGCTTCCAATGATGTGTTACTTTCCAATAGTGCTTGTCTCAATTACAAATAAGTGGGAATGTTGCATCCTTGCTGTGTAACTGCATCTGTACACAAATATCGTGAGTTCTAATCCCGTAAACAGCAGAATCCGATTTGCAACCTTTATTAATATATTCGGGGCGAGTGCAGGTTATGGATCCAGGAAACACAATAGAGGTTATTTGATCGAAGTTGTAATTACTTGTTTAACAATCCATGTAATTTTTTTTAACCAAACTAACGCTGCATTTCATGATTTGTGATATGGATAAGGGAGGAACGTCTACTATTTCTCGACCTCTATGAATTCCAGAACGTATCGACGCATACAATGAAAACCGTCGTGCCCATGCGGAGGTGCTTAAGGACATACTTGACGACTATGCATGTTGATTTACCCGTCACCACGCCTTGATTGCACCACCCACGCGCTCTTATCAGTGAATCAAAATCTTTGTTCAACATTCACCATACACATGCAGACTTGGTTTTAATGTTTTGTTTAGATATCATTAAAACTGCGTACGCATTATTTCGTGTATTTAATGATGGTCAACTTGTCCTGTCTGATTCATTATGCTTGATTCATAATTGATTCGTTATATTTGATTCATTATCCTTGATTTCTTTTTATAATTGATTCATTATGTTTAGTTCTTTATACTTAATTTAATATACTTGATTCGTACTGGAATTATTATGCTTGATTCGTGCTTGATTTAGTATGCTTGATTCATTATTCTTGATTATTTATGATGGATTCATTATAGTTGGTTCATCATGCTTGGTTCTTAAAGATTGATTCATTTTGTTTGACTCAGCATCTTTGTTTTCATTCTAAAAGACACTTGAAAGAAAATCTTTGATAAATTCATAACGCCGCCCACATACACGTGTATTGACTGTATCCACCATACGCACATTGGTTGCGAGGGTACAGATAGAATGCTAAAACTTACAATTGTGTTTTTTCTTTATACAATATTCCAAAAAGAAAATTAAAAAACTCTTGACGAAAGGCCGAAATATTTACCTTTGTAACAGATCCTTTGCTAAACTTCAAACCCGATGGCTTAAATAATCATTAACACGTAATAACATTATACAATCAAATAGATACGAACGTGAAATGTCTTGCCATTTATGAGGCAAGAAAATCCAAAGCTCAGGAAACCGTTTTACTAAACATCTTATGCTAAGAATTTGAGTAGGTTCTAAAACAACCTTCCCCTTATTCCAACATTGAGATAATCAATATTGAAAAGTGACATGTTATTCCAATCGTCTCTCCGAGACGCTTCCAATGACGTCTCACATTACAATATTGTTCTTTTATTCATGCTGCTTTTCATGTACATATATATATTATATATATATTATATATATCAGTTTCAGAAGCCACATTGATGCTCTCGCTACCCCCAGCATAAATGTACTTTAGTCTTATAGTTGCACTGAATCAAATAATGGCCAAATACTAAACAATCAGTAAAGACAACTTTTCTTTACGTCCATATATAATATAAGTTTGATTTTAAGCCAGCAATGCACCGCTTTTATAAATGGTCACATGATGAGTAGTCTGGGAATAAAACTGGGATTTCGTTCTTTCAATTCAAATTCATCAATCTCGATTCTGCTTCGTCAACAAGTAGCATACATGTTATTTACCAATTAGCGACACATTTCTCACGTTGAGTAAGTCAATCGGTGTAAAACAAACGAGTGTTTTCATACAATCTTTGATTCAACACATGTCTTGTGTGATCAATTCAAGTTTGATGATGGATAACATGATTTTTGTAGCGTATGCATGATTTCTTGAATCATTCTCCATTCTTGGACAAAACCTGATATTTAAATGAAATAGTTAGTGAGGAGTGGGTGGCTATTTTGAACTCGCACATTTTAAGTACAATGTATAGGTAATTCAAGTTTATTAAAATGACGGGACTCTGATAACACTCATGTTTTATCAATATTTCAAAATACAACGCGATTGTGTGGGTGACAAGGAATGTTATAAACGAAGTTTTTTTTCTGTCTCGTAAAACCAGGCAAAAAGTGGCCGATTCTGACAAAACGCACACAGTTTTATCAAGTACATTCCAGAAGTGTTCGATGCTTCAAAAATGGATTTTCGTATCATGAAAATAATCTCACAAACGCTGGTTCATGGCTTTTGGGAACCTCTTATAGAAACATCATTCCAGGTATGAAACCTCCAA
Source organism: Cerastoderma edule (assembly GCA_947846245.1). Taxonomy (NCBI): domain Eukaryota; kingdom Metazoa; phylum Mollusca; class Bivalvia; order Cardiida; family Cardiidae; genus Cerastoderma; species Cerastoderma edule. The sequence goes on from OX401405.1 coordinate 52,751,394, forward strand.
TTTCGGTCTGGAAGGTGCTTCAGGGAATTTCCCTGTTTAAGTCTTGTACGTCATCATGGTATACGAAAGCTTCTGAGAAGGTTATATAAGAGAAAGACAAGCTAGATTATAATGTCCCTCTCCGGTTGTAATGGTTCCTCATATGAACACATTTCAAGATTTTTATGTGACATCGGATGTGATTAATTAATTCACTCTCGATGACTGTTAATTGGATACTAAGCCAGAAATCGCGCCGGTCTGAGGGCTAGTAATTCTCACCTCGCCTAACGGGGATCGAACCCAAGACCCTCGGTACAAGAGGACAACGCTCTACCTCTGCACCTCTGTCGCCCATATGAACGCATTTATCCCATTACCAAACAGTAACGACATTTGACTACTTTGTTGCAGACGACTTTAGAAACTTGTGGGAAAAGGAGGAACTACTCGTATCGAGCAGTTTTCCCTTTTTCCACAATGTTTTCTGCTATATCAGAATATTATTTTCAAATTCATCATGTAATGTCGTCTGCAAACTCTTTCAATTTGGGACAGTAAAGATTTGCGTTTGGTAAAGGGTTAAAGGGAAATGAACACATTAAAACTGGGACTTGTATATCTTCTCGGTTAGTAACGGAATGCTATTAGAATGTTGTGCTATCCAGCATGGTGCAATTTAGGTATTCCTTCATATATCACAAACCGTTCATCGCTTTATATAGCAGGTATATTGCTGACGCAGTTGGGAACACCGAATACGAAGGAAAATTTAAAGAAACTCCACGGCGAGGCAAAGCTCTCAAATCGGCCTAAATTTGACAGGTCATAAATTCGTCAATGGGGGACGTAATGATAACCACGTTTCACTCTTTAAGTCTTCTACAAACAAACTTTCTTATCAGACAGTCGCCCACCGTTTTGTGCTACTAAACATTCACAAATACACGCACATACTCATACTATATCTCTCTCTCTCTCTCTCTCTCTCTCTCTCTCTCTCTCTCTCTCTCTCTCTCTCTCTCTCTCTCTCTCTCTCTCTCTCTCTCTCTCTCTCTCTCTCGCTCTCGCTCTCGCTCTCGCTCTCGCTCTCGCTCTCGCTCTCGCTCTCGCTCTCGCTCTCGCTCTCGCTCTCGCTCTCGCTCTCGCTCTCTCTCTCTCTCTAAGGAGGTAGCAGTAGACAGTACTGGCTCAAAACAGCCACATTTTGAATATTTCATATAACTATAGTGTGCTACCTAAGGTTCACTAGTCTTTATGGAATGGGCACCGGTTTCTCATCTATCGAATATAGATCTTGATTCCGGGATGGTATCTACCAGGCAGAATTCTGGCTGGTAACGCAAGAAGGGAAAATAGCGTACTGTCCATAAATATGAACGTGTGCCGGTTTAAACGAACGGTTGGCTGTGATACGAAGTATTCTCCACGGAAATATTGGTTGAAATGATTTGAAATTTTGACAAATATTTAATGCAATTCAGTGGAGAATTAAAGTCTGATAAAGGGCTATCTGCTCTGAAAATCGAAAATCACTGAATCGGGGGAAACTGTCGTGTCTTTCTTGCTGTTGTTGTAGTATTTTTTAACGTTGTATTCTGACCAATCAAATCGCTCAGAACATTAGTTTTGTTGCAAATGGAGCATAAAAGGAACACATTTTGACACAAATGTTGATTTATCTAAATGAGCATGTTTGCCTTTGTGCGAATGTTTCTTTTGCGTTGTTTTCATTTTAGATTAGGGTTTTTTGTCATCTTGTTCTTATTTCAAACAAGTCTTAATGATCTATACTTGTTACCAGAAAGCGAGGTAAAATAGGCCACAATTTAGATTATCGGCAAGCTTGTTTTTTGGGGATGGCCAAAATTGATGTTGTGATAGGTTTACCCTTTCCCAAACGCCAAATTTTGGACTGTCCCAAATTGAAAGAGTTTGAAGACGACATTTGAAAACGTGATGTAATTTCAAAATAATCTTCCGATAGGACAGAAAACATTATGGGAAAAAGATAAATTGCTCGCTGAGAGCAATTTCTCCTTTTTACACAATGTTTTCTAAACTCGTTTGCAACAAAGTGGTTAAATGTCGTCATTGTTTGGTAATGGGTTATGGAACGAACCTGTACGGTTATCGCACCTGCCACTTTTACGCGAGAGGCGAACACTCTATCCCCGTTAAACAAATGAATTACCGAAGTATTGTCTGTCCTATGAATCATATTCAAAAGTGGCGAACTTTCAATTATATCCAACATGGTACTGCCCTTATACCGAGGGTTCATTGCAAAACTTACGTAAGTGCTTCACAAACTAATATCGAGGGTACTACATGAAGACAATTATATATGCTTGCGACATCCTAGCTCACCCTGTCGAGCACAAATACCGCTCGACAACGAACACGGCTATTGAACGCTCTGCCGTACTAAAGCGGTGCTGACGACGAAATCGGTTGCGCAACTTCCGGTAAAGCGCTATTGGGGTAGGTTTTTCCTACATTTCCAGACAAGTAATCGAAAATCTAAAAACATGATTCAACCCTTATCGAATCCAACCGCCTATGGGTCAAGTTTCAGTTTTTAACTCGAGGAATTAGCTTAGATTTCGTTATTCGAAAGTCCGCAACCGCACCTCCTGGTAAACATTTTGATATTTTATCCAACCAAACCTTAAATGCAGCAGATTTTATCACTTGGTAGTATTGAGTATCGTTATTGATCAGAACATGAATTTACCTTGACATAAAATGGCAAACTGCATGCTATTTTACTGATTTTGCAAACGGGGTATCGGGAGGATGTATTTTCGAGTTTCTTCGGCGAGGAAAAATTACGAAATCCCAGCCAATTCCACGAGTTCAAAACTGAAACTTTAACTATAGGCGGTTGGTTTCAATAAAGGTTGAATGATGTATTTGGATTTTGATTACTCGTCTTAGATTGCATAAAAATAGCAAAAAACTACCCTAAAAACGCTTAACCAGAAGTTGCGCATCCGGTTTCGTTGTTATCACCACGGTGGTGCGACTGGGCGTTCACCAGCCTTAAACGAATCCAATGCCTCCACAGATTCAAGCAATCGGAACTACTCGGGTATGTCCGTGAGCTGAGAACTTCACCTCTGATATAAGTGAAGATTACCCTATTCCGAGTAAATCGCTCGCGGCTTATAACACATTTCCTATAAGCGTCCACGTAAAGTAGTCCAATGTATATAATAGTGATGAACATTATTTCAAATCATTTATTTGATTATCGATCACTCATACATTATAGTTAAATTATAAGTTTCCACATTTACAATATTTAAAATTCGGTGAAAGATTTCTCGCGAGTAACAATATGGCCGTTTCCATATTATTCTAGAAGTGTTTTCATGGGATAAACCCGACGAGTTCAGATTGAGATTCATAACAAGACGTATTATTTCATACCATTATGTTTTCACAGATGTAGAATTACTTTTCCCCTTTGGAAATTTTTGGGTTCTAATTCTCGGATTACCATACCAAAGACCAAAAGCAGAATAAGTAATGGCTTCCCACCATTGTGTCGATGGTAATGTTTATTGTTTGTTTAATTAGGATACCAATTCCAGTTTAAAAGATGTTGGTTGTGTTTAGTCAAGAGATGTCTGCGATAAAATCTTGTTAAAGTCTTAAATAGGCGATGTCTATGTCAAAATTGGCACACTGCTATAGCAAACATGCAATGCTTCTAGACACTTTGACATATCTTGGGGTATGTTTGCCCTGTTTATTATATACGATGATAAATTCATTCATTAAGTTCACTGTCTTTAACTTCATAGCTGTGAGTAACGTTCGTTAATAACTAGGCCCATTTATTATATTCATACATGCATTCGTTGCGCGATAAGCCCCGAAAGTAAACATAACGTTACGCCCCGCCCTAATTACCCACCTACATTATACCCCACCGGTCGCCATCTAGCGGTGGCCACAGATCGATTCCGCGCAGTCATAATCAAAGGACGCGGAGTACTTCGAATATTTGCGCTACCAAGGAAAGATTTGAGTAGGCCCGGTCGAAATCAGTAACAGTTCAATGGATGTTTGAAAGGGACGCCGATAAGCGGTTATTATTTCATAACTGACCAACAGCTAGGCACTCCAGATCGAACTATAGAGGGGGTCAGACGTTCGGTTTAAAAGTTTCGGATCTAAATTTGAGTGATTTAAAAAAGCTCCAACACTTCAAAGTTTTAGATCGTATCAGACTAAGTTACGTAACGTGTGACAAAAGGCCATCAAATAACGGTGTATGTATGCGCCGTTTTCGGATTGACTGCTGAAAGTGCTATAAAAAATCAAAAACAATGCGGTGGAAAAATATACTAACGTTAATATGCTTCATTGGAATACATGTAAGTATTTGATTGCATCTTATTGATAGTTTATTTTTACTTCCAGTATTCTAGCATTACTTTGAGATATGCCGAAACGATACTTTTTGGCGGAAAATCGAATTGTTTGGACTATTTCGATAAAGCGTTTTGACATTAAGCGACGACTTAACCTGACAATTTACAGTCAATCCTTTTTAAGCGACCGTTCTTAAATGGTGTATGAATGCCAGACGTCCGTATCAAGCCGCAATTGGTCGTATATACCATGATTCTGTCTCCGTTTACTGTGGTTACTTAAACTAAGATTTGTTTTAAGACTGAGAGGGAGAGGAATGTTTTAAAAGCAATACATGCTCTTCGCATGTAATCTCTTACTTAAACATTTTTTTCTAAAATTAATGTCTTGATACTGACTTCAAATTAGGTATTTGAATATTTAGGGAACATTACACATGTCAACCCTCTATACGATTATCAGAAAATGAGCCGTTAGTTCTTTTCCCGATTCAAACGCATTGGAAAAACACTTTCTGAAGTGGATGGTTCCCATGATAGGCCCGGTTGTCTAGTCGAAGCATCTTTTACTCATTGTTGATTATCAAAATGTTTACAGTATAAAGTTATGAGATAGTATTTATAAGCTTTTCAAAATTAGATTTTAGAATTTCTTTGCCTTCCTAATCATGATACTGTTTTCTATTTTCAATTCAATTGCCCCAAATACAGTTTTTGCGCTTTCATTGACTTCCCCCTCCCTAAAAACATAGTTATGCAAATGATTGCCCCATAAACATACAGTTTAATTCCAACTGTATTTCCTTAAAGACAGTTTTCTCATTTCCGTTACCCTTGCAACCCTCAGGTAACGTTCCTTTCAATGTTTATTCTTTACAAACTACATCATTTGAAACTATTATGATTAAAGAAGACTTAGTTATCTATCGAAACTTGTAATACATAGAGGGATGTGTTATCTACAAACTAACAAATATCACGCCTTCGTTATCTAAAGATAATATGTGCATTATTGCTCTTATTTCACACGATCCTTCATACAGGGGGTTGTAAATGCTAAAATTTGAAAGTAATCGGGCTCATGAGTTAGAAATTATCCAAAACAGTTTTCTTTCTTTGTGAAAGTGAAAATAAACCTTCTCGCAATAAACAACATCATATCTCTTCATTGGCGATTACAAAACCTCATATAAGTTAGTAATCAAACTGTACCCACAAGCAATACCAAAAGAGGAAATTATAGGACCGTAGATATTTAGGTTTTTACGAATAAGTTCCAGAACTATGTTCAAGAAATGAAACGCCATCCTGCGCTTGGCTGCTGCTCCTCCAAGTTCACAATATTGCGGTTCTGTGAGTTAGGGAACCAGTAACAAAGTGCTCATTGAAATATAGATGATATTAACAGAATTTGTGCTGAACTAGACGGTTCAGATGGTCTCCATTTTATTGTGTTTTAAACTATTCGTAATTATTCTACCTCGAAGCCACTTTAACCCTTTCCCAAACAACAAATTTGAGAGTGTCCCAAATTGAAAAAGTTTGCAGACGACATTTCAAAATGTGGTGAAATTGGAAAATAATCTTCTGATAGGGCAGAAAACATTGTGGGAAAAGGAGAGATTGCTCGTTAATAGCAATATCTCCTTTTCCAACAATGTTTTCTAAAGTCACCTGCAACAAAGTGGTCAAATGTCGTCATTGTTTGGGAAAGGTTTAAAAGAGTACCATCAGTAAAGTGGTTAATGCTTTCCTTTTCTCTTTAAAGAAATACGCAAAATAACTTCGCAATTTAACCAGGCCTTTGGTGTTATTGTTTCATACGGCGTTATCAGAAATTGACCCCCGTTCCCGCGGAAACAGTTGAATTGAATTGGCACGTTGTAATCAAGGTTAGATTATGAATTGACCGGTAATACAACATTCTTGACCCTTCTTCTACAGAATCCTCCATGTACGAAAATTGTGTTGATCCAATATGAAATAAAAACAAGACGAACAAATCAGGTTCTGCAAAATACTTTCTCTTTTGATATTGGAGAAATGATGAGTATGATTTGTCGTTTTGTGCCATTATGCAGTCGGACCGTAGGTTTGTTACATATCTTTCTGCAAGTATATAAAACTATTTTACACATGTGTGTCTATAAGAACATGTTAAGTTACCAAAAGACGATGTTTCGTTGCGTGTTACGGAGACAGCATGTAACGGACATTAAGCATTTAATTCAATGGTGGCTAAATATATTTAATTAATTGGTGATATACAAGGGGGATTGTTTCAAGGTTAAGGACAATCCCATTTTGTCCCATTACTCTTAACACGAAGAATGCTTGGTAATTTACAAATAAAGATATTTTTTTGTGTCATCTCCTCTTCCAAAACCTTAAATAGCTGCTTTAATTTGTTCAAGAAAGATAATCAGAGTAGTAAATAGGTTAGATCACAGGCCAGCAGCCAATTAACTTGGTGACTGGCCTGGATATAATCTGTTTGCATAAGCATGAAGTCGGTTCAAGCACTATAAGGGTTAAAATGTAACCGGCTATAAAACTCTTCAACATGTTGCACGTTAAGGTAACTTTTTAAGGAACATGGAGTTAGGTAAACCACGAAAAATACAACAAAACATAAAATTCGGTACAGTTGATTAGTAATTTTACGCAGTTTTCCTCCCAGTTCTAACCATTTTGAACACAACCAGTATTTAAAACATGACTCATCCTTTCTTTAACTATCAAAATATCTCTTTGGAAATACCAATGCTCTTTTCGTCTTCGACTTTGATAACTGATCTAATGACAGATGCTACTAATGTTCGTCGGACATGAAATAAGACCAGATAAAGATAAGATGACATTGAAGTAACTTTCAAAAGAAGCCAAATAAATCATAGCCATAGCAACCGGTGTCGACCGGTTATGTAGCATTAGATACAATAACGCACACCCACCCAGTTTGAAATAAAAAGGAAATTGTTCTGCACGCGGTAATTGTCGTAAACGGTAGTTTTTCCATTAGTTTGAATAATTATCAAACTAAAGGAGACATAAAATAGACCTTTATAACGTTCGAAAATAAAGGCTGTTTGTGAAGATGACATAGACGTTATGGCGTCTAGTCAATTTGCGGGATCAGTTTACGACAAATGCTTTAATCGAAGCCAATCGGAACTACTCGGGTATTTTCGTGAGCTGTGAAATACACCTCGGATATAAGTGTAGGGTTACAATTTTTCGGGTAAATCGGCATCCGGCAATTAACACATTTTCTAAACGTGCAAGTTAAGTAGTTCAATGTGCATGGAAGGGTTGGACATCCTTTTAAATAATCTTTTTATCAGTAACACATACCAAATGGCAAAATTGTTGTTGTGACATGTAAAGTTGTTTCTTCAATCAAATTGAACGACTTTTTAGGTTTCACATTTAAGATCTATTTTTAAACACGAAAGTGAAGTGACGTCATTCCGCTGGGAACCAATATGGCGTCATCCCTATTATTTCCCGATGTGTTCAGATTGAATCCAAGCCTTTTTATTTTACCTATCTACGGCAGTGTGCAGCATGGTTTTATTCTTATTTTGAAATCGTTATTGTTTCTGGTGTAAACGGAGTTTAACATTTATAAACACACTCACGAAAAGACAATTATTTAGCTATGGGCATGGACATGGACATCAATATCAATCTGAACACATCGGGTTTATCAAATGAAAACACCTCTGAAATAATAGGGATGACGCCATATTGGTTCCCAGCGGAATGACGTCTCTTCGCTTTCGTGCTTAAAAATAGGTCTTAAATGTGAAATCTAAAAAGTCGTTAAAGTTGATTGAGGAAACAACTTTACATGTCATAACAACAATTTTGCCATTTGGTATGTGTTACTGATAAAAAGATTATTTAAAAGGATGTCCAACCCTTCCATGCACATTGAACTACTTAACTTGCACGTTTAGAAAATGTGTTAATTGCCGGATGCCGATTTACCCGAAAAATTGTAACCCGACACTTATATCCTAGCAATCGTATCTACTCGGCAATCCCCGTAACAAGTCGGTATATATTTTAAGAAATGGCCGAGGTGTTCCGAATGATATCCTAGGTGTATTTCACAGCTCACGGAAATACCCGAGAAGTTCCGATTGCATCGATATAAGACACTGTGCATGCGCAGCGGAAGTGGGACATGTACAGTATCCTCCGGGGAGGTGACTTTTTACATACAGTGCGCGTTGTCATTCCAACACAAATAACGAAAGTACAATTGACACAATGAGTATCATGACAATACTCAACCATTGGCATAAGCAATGAACCTATATAAATCTTTGCTGCATCGACTTTCAGGTTTTGCTGGTATATAATAACCCATGCTATATAACGCCTAGAACACTCGTCAGAGAGCTCGCAGTCGAAGACCGACTGTTCTGAGCATGCGCGATCGTGGGTGAAAAAGCAAAAAATCCTGTTCCGCAATGGCTGCGGCCATCTTTCCCGGACTTTAGATCTTAAACATAGGTCACATGATTCCCCGGTCTGTAATGATGGAATTGCTATAGGTTAGCCCTAAGCTTATGTTGTGTTTAGACCCAGCCCAATCGACAAAAGTTTGTTTGGCGCTCATATGAAATAGTTAAAACAAATATCACTAATCAAAGGCGCCTCGATACTGTATTGGTAAGATTAGTCAGTATTGACTATTCGTATCACGGACTGATATACAACTGCAAGGTTTGACTTAAATCTATACTAGAAAGTAACTATAATGTTACTAGTAAATGACTATGAAGTCCTTTTGTGTTTGTTTTCTGTATATTGGTCGTTTACGGTACGTACGCTTGTACTCAACACATAGGCAACCGTTTTCTTTATCAAATGCATTTATGTCAAACGATCATTTAAACCATTTAAACACGTGTAATAATAATTAACAGGATTTCATGGCTTCCTTTTCTCAAGAATGACGGTAACCATTCATAAAATGATACGTCATTTTCGTTTTACAAAACCAATCTTTAATCATGCTTGAGTTTACAGAAATCGGCATAGTTCTCCAATGGATCTTATGTGGTCTAGGTTTACCAGGTACCCATTCTGTTTCTGTATGCAATACCAGGAAAAACAGGCTGCCGCTTTATGAACGACATTTATCTCTTTCCATTACGTTAAATAAAAAGGTAAAGACGTAAAGGACTAATATTTTATTAACGTTTGCGTTAATTGAAAGAAACAATCGAAACAATACAAGGGAATAAGTTATACAAGTTATGGAAATTCTGCTCTTAAACTGCTTTTTCCATGAGGACAGCAAGCGATGAACTGTGACGGTGCTTTGCTGAAGAAGAAAACGAAACGTATTCCTGATTTCTTTATCGACCGATCCTAAATTCTCACAGGTCTTGGAATACAATTCGTCGAATTCCTTGTTCTGACAAAAGAGTCGGGTCTAACTCGAATCTGAAGTATCCCGAGATAATCTGTTGATTGAAGTGTTTGTTTTGCTAAGTAAGCTGTTTATAGCATTTTCAATTACCCTGTTCACAAATTGGAGTACTTATTTCTGTCAGTTCGGACCCCTCCCAGATTTTATCCACCAACACCGATTAGCAGTCAATCAGAATTGGACAAACATTGGCTTTGTATATCACTTGGCGCTAGTTTTAATTTGCAATGTTAACATTGTAATTTCTGTTCTTTCCGAAAGTCTGCATATCGAGGGTTCAATGTAGTATTTTAGTGTTTCATGTTTGTGAAGCACTTACTCTAGTCTTGCATTGCACTGTCGATATATTGTTCTATATTGTTGACAATGGCTGAGGCATCTTTTCCTAAAAGTTAACAAAGGAAGTTTATATGTAGTTACAAAGTTCAAATTTCGTTTTTTTCAATCCCCGATCTTTTTAACGTTCTTGTTGTGATGTATCTCCTTTAGAAAATCGATGGCTCGACGCTCAAAGACAAATTATATTACTTCTGATATATCAACCCTTTACCAAACGCCAAATTCGCCAAACGGCGAGTTTGCAGACGACATTTCAACATGTGATGAAATTGGACAATAATCTTTTGATAGGGCAGAGAACATTGGGAGAAAAGAAAAAAATGCTCTTAGCGAGCAATTCTTCCTTTTCGTACAATGTTTTCTAAAGTCGTCTGCAACAAAGTCGTCAATGTCGTTATTGTTTGGTAATGGGTCAATGCTTTATTCCGACCATTGGAATTTGACTTTAACGATTCTGTGCTACACCAGTACCCAAATAAACAAAAAATTGGATCTATTTATAAACAGTGTTAAGTTTGTTCACTTCGAAAACATTTGTAGGGTTCGAACCTGGACAGGACAAAGTAAACAACCAAATGTATCTCATTGGTAACAGAGAAAGTATGGTACTGTCTTCATAATAAGATCAGTTAACACATTACCAAACAATAACGACATCTAACCACTTTGTTTTCTGCCCTATTGGAAGATTATTTTCCAATTTAATCACATTTTGAAATGTTGTCTCCAAATTCTTTCAGTTTGAGATAGTCTAAAGTTTGGCGTTTGGTAAAGGGTTAAATGCATACCGATGAAAAAACGGAGTTTGAAAACATATTTATTTATTTTATCTAATGGTCGTGTCGCGACATATCCTTTTGAAAGTCGATGGCTTTACGTTCAAGGAAAAATGTTGAGGCTTCAGACCCATCATATTATACGGCCATTAAAACTCATTTATATAGACAATCTATACGCAAGAACGCAAACAAAATACAGTCCCTAACCATCGATGTGTACCTTCGAAATAGACCTTAGGGTTCGAAACAGCATAAGGAAACATGTGTTGGCTTCTTAAACATTCTATAATACGACCATTGAAAAGTCATTTAAATAGTCAATCTATGCTACGCAAGAACGCAAACAAGATAAAGTCCCTCACCATTTATATATACTTTAGAAGAATATAGCATCTAAATAGACCTATGGGCTCGAAACAGCATATGGAAATGTGAACAACCAAAAGCGTGTCAATGAAAATGGGGAAAAGTAGGGTAATTGCAATGTGACAAGACCAATTTAACCCTTATAGTGCTGGAACCGACTTTATTGTCATGCAAACAGGTTAGATCTAGGTCAGACGCCATGTAAATTGGCGGCGGGCTTATGATCCAACCTTTTTGCTTATCTGAGCATCCTTCCTCATCAAAATAAAGCAGATAGTTAAGATCTTTCAAAAATCTATTTTTAGTAAATTACCCAGCATTCTAAGGGTTAATACATATGAATCAAAACAGGGCCAGTGTTAAAGACTTTATCATCAAAATTCAGCCAATCGACAGCGTGTGAGATCGATTCGTGTACTAATTATACCATATCCTAGAACATGTCCGGTCCTGCACAATCTGGCCCTGGTGACGAAGCTATGCCGGGGATCTAGCGGGAACCGTTAATGGGAAAGGTGCGGTTATGTTATGTTAACATTGGATTGGGGGACATGTCATTACGCCATTATCAATATGCGTTCATACCCCACATGACGATTTCTATCTCCATTATTTAACTTTTCAATTGTTTCATTCACAAACTTCAATTTGCATGGAAAATAAAATAATATATTGAATTTTCGAAATCAAATACCATACATCGTATACTTTGGAAATGAACGCATTCATTATATTCTTATTACTTTGGAGAGTATTTCGACTTGAAAATCCATATAAATGACCCGAAGTTGAACGCAGCTTGGAAAACCACAATACAATTGGAAGAAATTGTTAATTCCTTTCCCTGTTCAAAAGTAAAATAAGAAACATGTTTTCCTCAGCAGTAGTACCAAAACACCTTTTTATTGGGTAAACGTAAGCAAGCAGTACTACATACTAGACTTTGAAATAGATAGTGATTTTTTTAAAACAATACCTCATTCCTACGGTCGTAGAACCTGGGCCGCAGAAGCATATAATTCACATCACATGTTTCCATTGTTTAACTTTTCTCTTTTTCAAATGATTCTTTTTCAATTGTTTGCGCATAATTGTCATACAATAATAGAGATGTTTTTCCATATTTACCAGAACTTTGTTAAACATGTGAAACTATTATTGATAAATATAACATGTAAGTACCCGCACTAGGGATGGCTAAATCTAAGTCGGAGAACTTGTGGTCAACGATAAAGGCTTGTTTGGCTGCACACATATGAATCAGTAAAAGATGCTCACTCTTTAAAAGCAAATTTGAGATACGATGCCAATTTTTTATCGCCTGATTTCAAAAGCTGTATAAATTTAATCGTGCTTGGTCTTTTATGATAAAACTCATTTATAAAAATAAAAAATTAAATAGATATATTGTGGACATTCCAAAACAAAATGATACTCGTCTTCAATGTCTCCATTATGGTATATTGTCCTTTCGTTTGTTGGTATTCGTTGAAGATTATATCGACATGTTTGAATTCGCAAAGAATGCGAAGATGTTCGAATCTTAAAGTGGTTAGTGGTAATTCGTATTCAAAATTCTCCTTTATGTTGCTATATTACTGTAATGAATAATAGGTTATGATAGCACTGTGATACGTTAAAAGCGAAACCAGAGCACATATATTTTGCGAAATCCCATCCGTTTTATAGTCTGTAGATTTCTGGCTTTAAATAAGGTCATACACCGTCTAATGGTGACATTAAATTCTTTTGAGCTATAAAATCAGATCCAGACATTTCGCGAGGGATTATGTGTGTTTGTTTTTCGCTATAAACACGGATAAGTCATTAAATATATTTCTATTTCGCATGATAAAACGCCCGTTTTGTCAATACTTAAGACTGGCAATCATCAATGCTTACATGCAGTAGGTCTGCATTAGTATCTTTGTCTTAAACCCATTACCAAACAATAACGACATTAAACTTCTTTGTTGCAGACGACTCGTCACGAGCCATTTTTCCTTTTTCTCACAATGTTTTCTGCCCTATCAAAAGTTTACTTTCCAATTTCATCACATTTTGAAATGTCGTCTGCAAACTCTTTCAATTTCGGACAGTCGAAGAGTGGGCGTATAGTAAAGGGTTAAATAATCGTTTTGTCGCAAACATCCTTGGCAAGAGTCCGGGGATCGACTGTGGCATATAGGCTAATTAGTTTTAGTTCATCATTAACCCTTTCCCAAACAATAACGATATCTGACCACTTTGTTGCAGACGTCTCTGGAAAACATTGAGGGAAAAGGAGATATTGCTCGTGACGAGAAATTTCTCCTTTTCCCACAATGTTTTCTGCCCAACCAAAAGATTACTTTCCAATTCTATCACATTTTGAAATGCCGTCTGCAAACTCTTTCAATTTCGGACATTCACAAATTTGGTGTTTGGGAAAGGGTTAATCAAAGTATCGATATTCAAGTTGTAGGTGTTGATCATTTTGACGTGCATTTCCTATAATAACGTAAACCTTTTCCTAACCATAACAGTCGTATTTGCTTTAAGATTTAAATTGTCAAAGAAATGCTATCTTATCTGTGGACGTGTTGCGTGTAAATCATGGCATGGCGTTACAACACGCTGTGATTGCCTTCTTTCTTTTCTTTTAGTTTGCATGTTAAGTCTATGACATTCATAAGTTGATAGGGCAAATACCCGTATTCTAGCTAAAACAAACGTCCAATCAAACTCTATTTTCCGCATCATTATTAAGAGAAATTGTGCCAAAGATAGTAGAGTGCATGTCAAAATGAGTTGAGAGTTGTCCCCCTTTTCTCCTGTTGGTTTATTAGCAAGTCGATAAATCTGTGTCGTGAAAGATTAGACAGCAACGCAAACAGTTATGAAAAGAACCTCAAGATACGGATATGATGTGACCACGTCTAAATGGTGGTTCGTGTGTAACGTCTTAAACCTTATTATCATAAATGGCGAACTGTATGTTTCTTTTTTTGTCTACCCAGTTGTCTCATTTTTGAATTTAAAAAAACCACACTTAGATGTGTTTTGGAGAGGAACATTATGAGAAATGGTGGATTAGAGTAAGTTTTTAAGAGTAAGACTTGAAATTAGGTGGTTTGAAGGCAACACCAAAACGACCAAAATGTATGAAATTGTTTGACGCCTTTGCACAGAAACCATTGTAACTTAAAGAGAAATTGTTTGTCACAAGTAATATATCCTCAAGTAACGTTGGCTTCTGAAGACTAGCTGTAGGTGCGTCAAAGTATGATATTATAGAGTAAATGGTCTAAATACTAATTTTAGAGGCACTTTTTTCACCGATGTTAATCTTTAAAACTAGACAACAGCTGTATTGTTATAGTATACGCACTGAACAATGGTCATCGGAATCAAAATTGTATCTTATGTTAGCCTTTAAGGTTTGTATACAGTAAATCCAAAAGTGGACCGCTTTTGAGATCTGCTACATATGGACTGTACTTATTTAGATAATTTGACACTACCTGCATTGATTACGTTTCAATAGCTATTTCTAATTGTATAACAAGCACAAAAACTATATAGTTTCAACAAAATGTTGCTTCGTTTTTCAAATTTTCTATTTTGTGAAAAAGCACCTTTAATGTGGGAGAATCGGCATAAACCATTTCTATTTCTCTAAATTGACTCGCATAATCGCACCTACAGCCAAATACTTGGCCACAGTTATTTAAAAAAACCATAAAGAAGGTAATATAAACGTATACGAACATACATGAACATTATTGCTAATAATTCACCAAAATGCATCCCTCTAAACTATGTTTGGTGAAATCTTTCTCAAAATAAAGCGTTAGACAATTGAGAATTGTATATATGACAGGAAATGGTGATTAATTCATTTTGAAATCCGCAGTGAAAGACACTTTGCAATACATAAAGAATTCAGAATAATCTATTTAGAGGTGTTTTGCATCATTACAAAATATGAAATTAATCAAAGGCGTGTGAAGATTGCAATGCAACCCTCGTATGGAGTCATCTCACATGTATTTCGTACACATGACGTTTTCATCAAGGGGTTCATCAGCACAAGTAGTAGAACGTGGTGGGTTGCTTTAAGCTTATTAAGAAATTTTTTTTATGACAGTACTTTTTTTTAGTTCGCTTCTTTCTTTTCGAAATTCGATTCCTTCAATCTATAGAATCATAAATACATTTTCAACTTTTCGTGTGGAAATACCTCAACGCTGTTACACTTTTCGTTCTTTTTGGGACAACCGTCTTCTTTGAGAACAAAATAGTTAGTATGTGTCATTTTGGGACTATTCCTTTCTTTATCTAGTTGGGGTTTTACAAATGATCCACAGTATTAGAATTATATTGCGATGCCCGACTTGTTTTGATGGAATAAGACCTAACACTTAACGACTGGTTTAAGCTGAACAGAACTATCGGTGTTCCGTAGGCCAAACAGGAGAACATATTCCATGAAGAAATACTAAGCGAAGCTTGGAGTTCTTCTAATCACACTTATCTTGTTAGCTGGATTAACCCTTTCCCAAACACCAAATTTTCGACTGTCCCAAATTGAAAGAGTTTGCAGACGACATTTCATAAAGTGATAAAATTGGTATATAATCTTCTGATAGGGCAGAAAACATTGTGCGGAAAGGAAAAATTGCTCGTCACGAGCAATTTGTCCTTTTCCCACAATGTTTTTCAGAGCCGTCTGTAATAAAGAGGTTCAATATCGTTATTGTTTGGGAAAGGGTTAAGCTGAACAGAACTTTCGGTGTTCCGTAGGCAAAACAGGAGACTATATTCCACGAAGAAATACTAAGCGAAGATTGGAGTTATTTTAATCACACAGTCACTTATCTTGTTAGTTGGATTAAGCCTGTATACATAGGTCGTGATAAGTCAACATTGTCCGGCCAATATAGAGGCTGATATCCGGCGGTTTGACAACTCCGTCGGCATGTTTATTCGAATATAAATCCACTTTTCCTCATTCGACAGGACCCACGAGCTAATTTAACCCTTAGACTGCTGGATGGTTTTCTTAAAAATAGCTGTGGCTTCCAATTTTGCTTGACCAAAATTCAATATGCATAAGGGAGGGTTAACCCTTAGATTGCTTGATAATTTTCTAAACATATTTTGTTATGTCGTCTGCTTTCCAAAGCCTTAAATATATGCTTGATTATAATGAGGAGAGGTACTCAGAGTAGCAACAGGTTAGATCGCAGGCCAGTCGCCAATTTACTTTGCGGCTGACCTGGATCCAACATGTTCGTAAAGGCATGAAGTCGGTTCCAACACTATAAGGGCTTGTCCCTTACTCCATAAAGCTTCGCTTTGATGCACCTGCTACGAAGGACTATGCAAAAAGATAAACTGCATCTTGGCCACATAGTGCCAAAACATTAGCACCAAACCACTACTGAGTTTCGAGTTTTTATTTCAGCAATGGGATGACGGCATTTGTATGGAGTATGTCCCAAATTTCCTTTTTTGATTTGATTTAGCTGGAGTCACCATAGAGACTCGTTCCTAGCAATTTCTCTTTTTGCAGCAATATTTAACACATATGGACATTTGAAAATCAAATTTAAAATGCGGTTGAAACAACATGCCTATGAATGTTAAATAAATGTATACTTTGCAATGGCAAAAAAAGGTTTTTGATAGTAAAAAAAAGATGACATTATGTCTCAAGATTTTCAATCTGTATGGGGTATCCTTTGAACCATTGCAAAATCTTTTGGTTTAAACACATTTTAACTTACCGTAGCCAGCTTTTAAGTACATTTTAAGTACATGTACTTAAACAAGAACTTATTTTGCTCCAAAAAGCAATTCCCCGATGCATATCATTTAATAGTTAAGACGCCTTGATTACAGTGTTCATGAAAGTATGCTTAAATTTCCCAAAGTCCTCACATTCGTGAACAAGAATTCTTCTAATGCAGGTACGTTTAAACAACCATCAAAATACGTGAAACTGACTGATATCATACAACATGTCAATATTTATTTCAGACTCACATAGCCTCCGGAAGCGGAACCATCTCCATTCACCCGAAATCATTTAATAACACGCAAGGAATCGATATCAACGGAAACTGCTGTGATGGAACCAAAAGTAACAACCAATGTCTTTCGGACCAATGCGATCTCGTCTTCCGGTTTTGCATCTCGGACTCCAACAGGTACGTTATGTTTTATCATATTGTTTTCTCTGTTTTTGTTTTCTTTTTTATCATTTTTCTTTGGGGAGGGGCGGGGGGGGGGGGGGGGGGGGGGGGGGCATTACACAGAGTTCATTTTCGATACATTTATACCCTTACACAAACAATCTAGTTACAACACTATGTTATCCATCTATAATGCAGTTCTCTTATAGGAAACATAGAGGTCTGACGTTATCCTGGGGTCAGTACTATGTAATATATTATATTATGTTTAGCATATTACATAATACTGACCCAAGAATACATGCACCTTCAGACGCTAATTTTTGAAATTCGATGTCATCAACCAGACGCGGCGTATATTGTTGACACGATGTAAAAGCCTTTTAAAAGATTTACAAGCATGTTAGGTAGTTAATAGTGCGTTCTTGTTCCTACGATCATAAGCCGCACACATTGTTCACACGATTTAAAAAAAATCCTACTCAATTGTTTCTATTTACCATACAACATGACTTGGGCCCATGAAAGCAAAGTCACAAGATAAATAGAAGCAATCCATTCATTCCGTAATTTTGTTGCCTTTTAAGATGTTCTTGATCACGATAGAATATTCGCGTATGTTTACTTTGGCGCATGTTAGAACTGTCGTTATTTCTTTTAATATATTAATATCATTTCTGAATAAAAGAAGTTAATTCATGTTTCCGCAAAACATTTAAAAAAGGACTTATTTTAGAAATGTTTAAAATTAAAGACATTTTGAGATATTTGTCAGTTCCAAATTGTAAGCAAAAAAGTACCAACAGACGACAAAGGAAGAAGATTGCATCTTTTGGTTGTCATTCTTTGACTTTTGATAACGTTCAGTCCCGGTATAAGGTTATTGCAACACAGAAATACCGAAAAATATAGGAATTGTAAAATCAAAATATCCTTTTAGAAACTGTGAAGAATCATTGTAAAGTGAGGTTTAGTGAGGGTTCTCAATTTAAGCGAATTAACAATTGAAAAGAATGAAAAATGACAAAAGAAAAGAAGAGAAAATGTTGCTTTAGGCATCTGGTACAGCTACTATCAAACGAATTTATGTCCGTAGAAATAAAAAAAGGGGGGTGCTATAATGCAAGAATGAGGTAACAAAATGGTAATGGGTGTGATATTTAAATGCGCATAAATTCTTCAATGTCATACCAAAGGATAAATAACTCACGGGAGATTAGATCATTTGTAACCTCTGTGACATTGCGACTGATAAGAAACCCTTTCTCGATCACAGATTGATTTGTTGCTGTTCACGATCGATAACTTTGTACGGAAACATTTGGAGAAATAAAAATATACTAGTTCTCTGTTTTACCCTGCTTATGTCCTTTTTTGACTTTTGAAATATGTTGTCTTATTATCCTCATATGGCTTTGTTACTGAAAATCGTACTTTCAATCAAAATTACAATTTTTGTTTAACATATTGATTTCGTTTAAAGTCCCGATGAAATACTACATAATAGCTACACAATTAAGCTACAATCGGGCAGGTCACTACATGAAATAGAATAATCATGGAAATCGTTTATTACCCAAAAGGGACATACGTTCTGTGTCAACGTTATTTCATCTTTCTGAAATCATTGATCAATTCTAAACACGTCCATTATGAGGGTTGCCTGAACGATAAAGGGTTGATAAAAAATAGAGGGTTTGAGAGCATTTTTATTACTGTGGCATGACGCCGCCGAAAACTATGCCCCACTCCTACTTACATTCATTGCCTCTCCCAAATACGTGTGGCTTAGAACCTATTTCGTAATTTTCTTTCGTACATGTATGTGTCTCGTCACAAACTGAATGATGATGTACTGCATCTAAAGTTTAACTTGATACACAAAAGTTTGAGAAATTTTACCTCTTACTCCACAACATCTTATTCAACGGCATCTGCAGGCACAAAAAATACATATAAAGATAAAGGGTCAATAGCGCATTGGGTGAAGTCTTCTCAGACAGGATTTCTTTAATTGTCATGGGTTCGAACCTTGCCTCCGGTAAAATGTAGAAATAATTTGCCTCACATTTGTTTTACTTTATATACACATTAAAGCGTATAGCATGATTCTTCTTTTAAATTTCATCATATTCATTTATACCCACGCTTATCAAATAAAAAACATACCACCGTTTCATTTCCATAACTAAACAAGAACTTCACCAATAGATGAATAAACTGTCACCACTTCTTCACAAAAAATGTGCTTTGTTACAACCAGTTTAAAAATTAGAAAAAAAGAAAAAAAAAAAAAAAGAAAAAAGAACCCAGAGCCAACAGTTTTTGAAAAATAAAATACTAACGAGAATTGAAGTAATTACGTCAAAACTTGTATCAATACTCATAAAACAGTGTATTTGTTTGAGGTTCGATATATTTTGACATGAAAACTACCGATGTTGTATGACATGCCAACTTCCCCATCTCCCAGTGAATAGTGATTCGTCAACTATCGGAGTGTGGCATTAGCAGTTATAGTTTGATTCAAGTTGTGGTTACCTCCCTTGATAGAAAAAAATAAAAATCGAAAATGGCGGTAATACATTCAAATCGTGTTAATTTTTCCGTTAACATCTATGTTCTTGTTAATATATAGGGTTATTTGTAAATGGTGTTTATAAGGACCAAATATGGTCTTAATGTATGTCTCTGTCTTCATGAATTGTCGAACATTGCACGAGACTCGCGGTGTCCGAGATATGAAATTTATGCAAATTGCGCGTGGTTGCTGCACAGGTGCTTCAAACAATCAAATTTCGAACGATTCAAATAATGTCGGACTTTTTTATTCTAATTTTCGGATTTAAAGCACCAATTGCCATTCAAAGTCAATTGCTATGACAAGATATGTTAAATAAACTTATATACCACCAAACTATGTTTTTTTCTTGCCCATTGGCAAAGACGCATGAACGCAAGGTATGAGATGCACACATTGCAAATTCTTGTCTATGTCTCTGCACAGATATAACGTATTTCAAACCAAAATTTCTTTCTATCAAAAAGCGAAAGAATGAAATAATTTTATTACAAAAAATGATTATAAATTTAATTTGTGGGTTTGTATAACATATTGAGGGTTCAGTGCAACACTATAGGAAGTGCTTCATAAACATGAAGCACTTACTATAGTATTGCACTTAGCGATATAACATTATATAGACATTACTCTATGTTGTCTCTGTTTTCCTTTTCAGCCTTGCTGACAGCTGCGATATAGGTAATGGAACTATCAACGGGCCATTGAATCAGAATGTCATCACATTCTCCAGTTCTGATGTCACCAACTTCAGCTTTGATCAGTTTCCGGTGAGAAAATTTGTTTATGTTTTAAGGTAGAATACCCATAATCCAACATTTTGAGAATAATTCTTTGGTTGGATTACTTTGGTTGTTCTCTGTATACATCAGACATGGCTGGAACTATTTGGTGTAAAGTAAAAGCCTTTGGCTTTTAGGATTAATCCTTTCCCAAACAACAAATTATCGACTGTCCCAAATTGAAAGAGTTTACAGACGACATT
This sequence comes from Cerastoderma edule, assembly GCA_947846245.1. Classification (NCBI taxonomy): domain Eukaryota; kingdom Metazoa; phylum Mollusca; class Bivalvia; order Cardiida; family Cardiidae; genus Cerastoderma; species Cerastoderma edule. The sequence goes on from OX401405.1 coordinate 52,772,436, forward strand.
TCAAAATGTGATGAAATTGAACAATATTCTTCAGAAAGAGCAGAAAACCTCGAGGGAAAAGGAAAAATTGCTTGTTACGAGCAATTTCTCTTTTTCCCACAATGTTTTCTAGAGTCGTCTGCAACAAAGTCGTCAAATGTTGTTTTTGAGAAAGGTTTAAATTGCTGTGTCTTCCCCAATAAACTTACCACCCTAGGACACCAATGATATTTTCTCTTTATATCATAGCCTTTTTTCTATGATTTTTTTACGGCTTAGATACATTTACATGTAATTATTTCTCATTTTCAGTCTAATGGAAACATACAGCTGATACTGACAGTAGAGGATGCTGATTTAAACCTACAGACCAACACAACTACCTACACGAGAGTGGAACTTTTCAACACAACCGTTGATTTGAACATGCTTGGTGCAGATACATCCAGGGCCCAGCAACTAAAATCAACGCTGTCCTTCAAATCGTCAAGTTCAAGGTACAGAGATTTGTGCCTATGGGAATAATGTAACAAACCAAGCAAATGAACCTCTCAAAGACAAAAACACATCTGATCAGTGAAAAACACTGTCATACACTGAGTGGTTGTGTTGTCTATATATATACCTGCATGTTCCCTCAAACAATGCATTAGGTTCCTAATTTGCATAAACGTTCAACCAACGTAACAATAATATATGTTTAGAATTTTATATGTACAATCATTGTCACTATGTAAAATCACTATCACTGAACGAAATACAACTTTCAATTAGTTTATTCTAAGTTACTGAAATCACACGTTTTTGTTGAATAATGTGAAATAAGCCTTAAAGCCTGACAGGGCTTCTATCCATGGAAAGACGGTTTATAGATATTATGTCTTTACAGAATTCCTTATTGGGCACATGACAAGAGTGGTTAAACGTTCCAAAAAACACATGTGACAACTGTATATAAAAATATCAAAATGGCAAAAGAAGAATTCCTCATGAGGAACAATTAACGTAATATTAATTACTCATTCTGAGCAAACCCTCCTTTTCTTCTTGTGGTTCTGTGGCAAACATGGCAAAGTGAGGTATTATTGAGAAAGGTTTAGTATGAAATATTTATGCATGTGCATATTGATTTGTTGTCTACATCCTTATTTCTTTACTAGACCAACATACAGTTTTCTGAGAAGATTAAATTGAATTAGATGCCTTCTTGGAAAATGTTTCAGTTTTATGACTACGGGAAGTCTACCTTTTCATATCCTAGGCATTTCTTTACTAGTATTTTACTCATTTATCCTTTGGCGACCTACCTAACCCTTTTACAAAGATAAATGACTACAATAGTTTATGTTCATATGTTCATTGCAGCCTCATGTTTGACATTTTGGTGAAAGTGGACAGCACAATTGTCAGCTATTATGGTCTTCCGAAATACTGTCCTGGTAAAAACCAGTGTGGTGCCCATTGGACTTGTGACAGCGCCGGGCGAAAGGTCTGTTTAGAAGGATGGACGGGAACCGACTGTAACACGGTTGTATCCGGGGGAAAAGGCGATTGTGAAGTGTACACAGGTAGTGCTTTTCTTTACTTCAAAATAGTGACGTCCTACAAAAAAATCCTTTGACAAACAAATCAACACTATTTCAAATTGTGTAAATGTATTAACACAACTTAAAATGGAATTGATCTGGAAACACCCTGTGTTTTAATTCTGTTTTTCTTTTGATGGTGGGGTAGGCTATTTTTCTTTATTAAAGAAAAAATAATTTTAATGCATGAGCAGAAGAACATTTTCCTACAGCCCGGCATTATTCCATTTTTATCTCTGTATATGAAAGATGGTTTAAATGAAGGAGTTGCAGACAAGAGCTAGTGAATTTTCTTATTTATGACCAGGTTTTTCATGTTGCATCCACTCCATGGACATATTTAACCCTTTACCAAACGCCAAATGTTCGACTGTCCCAAATTGAAAGAGTTTGCAGACACAATTTCAAAATGTGATGAAATTGAAAAACAATTTTCTCATGGGGAAGAAAACATTGTGGGAAAAGGAAAAGTTGCTCATATTGAGCAATTTCTTGCTTGCCACAATGTTTTTTAGAGTCATGTGCAACAGAGTGGTTGTATTTGGTAATTGTTTTGTAATGGGATAAAATGAAGGCAATACAGATTTGTCGTGTCATATAGATAAACCTTAATTCTTATCATGCTTTTTTTCTAGGTGTTGAGGAATTCCTCCCGAGCGAATGGTACGGAAATTATACATGCCCTGGTGAGAACACGGACACAAACTTTATCCTCAACATTACCCAGGCTTCCAACTCGATTAATATTACGGGCCAGATATTGATAGACGGACAGGTTATCCCAGTCGGAGGTTCCTTTGCGACCTTCAGCCAAATTCTTACTTTACAGGTAATAGATAATCGAAGGTTCAATACAAGACTATAATGTAACAATCAGATCAATTAGACAAACCGAAAATACAATCACATCCAATCAGTGAAAAGCTCTGTTGTAAATGATTGATTGTGCTGTCTATATTTATCTGCATTTTGTCTTTAACACTTACAGTGCTGAAACTAACTTCTATTCATGCTTATATATGTAAACAGGTTAGATCACAAGCCAGCTGCCAGGTAGATTGGCGGCTGGCCTGTGATAAACCTTTGATTTTCTTAGCTAGGAAATAATGTCTTGCCTTAGAGACTCCATGATGAAATAATGTGATGGGGGTCTCTATAATTGATTTGCATCAACATTTTTTCAATGTGATTGGTTGAAAATTTAGTATGAGAATCTAGGCAGCTTTTTTAACTAATAGCACCACTTCATCTTTACTCCATTATTCTTATAGGGTAAAGAAACAACTGCACCACTTATCCGGGGTGAAAACTTCACTAATGTAGAACTGAATGGGCAGCTTAAAACCAGTGTGTTTATTGTTGGGGGAATGATTTTCCACTCCCAGAATAGACAGTGTGCAGTGGAACTGAGAAGGTACAAAGGTAAGTGATCATGTTTAATTTCAAACTCCTGCTTACCGGTCAATGCCATGTTTTACTTCATAAACCACTGCATCATATACCTCACCTGACATGGTAAGATATTACATAAATTGTCATGTCATCTGGCATGACCACAAAAATATACTGCATCCTCATAACATGTCGTCGGGAACCATGAGGATCTACAGCTGGGTCCTTTAATGCGCTATATGCCAGACCATAACCATTTAAGAATCAATCCAAATCATGCACTATATTTTAAAAAAGAAAATGTTATGTTTTGACCACTCTTTTGATTCTATAAATGTCAATAACACTTTTTTTTCAAATTATAGTTTGATTTAATAGTATGTGAAATGTCAAACCAATTTGAGTGTGACAGTGGTGCAGAGGTAGAGCGCCAGCCTCTTGTACAGAGGGTCCCTGGTTATGCGAGGTGAAAATTTCCAGGACTAACCCACATATCGGCGCAAGTACTGGTGTAGTATCCAGGAAGCAGTCATAGAGAGATGCTTTGAACAATCTTTAAACTTCCTTCGCTATCAAGTAAAACAAATAAGGTTATAAAACAAAGGAATAATAATAAACAAAACAATTGCAGCTTTGACTCCCCAGAGATGTAGTGGACATGGCTCTTGCTGGAGGTATGGGAATAAGAAGACAGATGTACAATGTTGTTGTGATCAAGGTATGTCATCATAAGTATTATGTATTACTATGTATAATGCATTTCCTGGGGTTTAGCTTTAACAGTTAACCAGCTGGGTTTAGCTTTTAAAGTTAGCCTGCTGGATTCAGTTTTTACAGTTATTCTGCTGGATTAAGCTTTTACAGTTAACCTGCTGGGTTCAGCTTTTACAGTTAACCTACTGGATTTAGCTTTTACAGTTAACCTACATGATTTAGCTTTTACAGTTAACCTGCTGGGTTCAGCTTTTACAGTAAACCTGCTGGATTTAGCTTTTACAGTAAACCTGCTGGATTTAGCTTTTACAGTTAACCTGCTGGGTTCAACTTTTACAGTTAACCTTCTGGATTTAGCTTTTACAGTTTACTTGCTGGGTTCAGCTGTTACAGTTAACCTGCTGGATTTAGCTTTAACAGTTAACCTGCTGGGTTCAGCTTTTACAATTAACCTGCTGGATTTAGCTTTTACAGTTAACCTGCTAGATTTAGCTTTTACTGTTAACCTGCTGGGTTCAGTTTTTACTGTTAAACTGCTGGATTTAGCTTTTACAGTTAACCTGCTGGGTTCAGCTTTTACAGTTATCCTGCTGGATTTAGCTTTTACAGTTAACCTGCAGCTTTTACAGTTAACCTGCTGGATTTAGCTTTTACAGTTAACCTGCTGGGTTCAGCTTTTACAGTTAACCGGTTGGATTTAGCTTTTACAGTTTACCTGCTGGGTCCAGCTTTTACAGTTATCCTGCTGGGTTAAGCTGTTACAGTTAACCTGCTGGATTTAGCTTTTACAGTTAACCTGCTGGATTTAGCTTTTACAGTTAACCTGCTGGATTTAGGTTTTTTTTTGGTTAACCTGCTAGGTTAAGCTTTTACAGTTAACCTGCTGGATTTAACTTTTACTGTCAACCTGCTGGGTTCAGTTTTTACTGTTAAACTGCTGGATTTAGCTTTTACAGTTAACCTGCTGGGTTCAGCTTTTACAGTTATCCTGCTGGATTTAGCTTTTACAGTTAACTTGCTCGGTTCAGCTTTTGCAGTTAACCTGCTTTTACAGTTAACCTGCTGGATTTAATTTTAGCAGTTAACCTGCTGGGTTTAGCTTTAACAGTTCACCTGTTGGATTTAGCTTTTACAGTTAACCTGCTGGGTTCAGCATTTACAGTTAACCTACTGGATTTAGCTTTTACAGTTAACCTGCTGGATTTAGCTTTTACAGTTAACCTGCTGGGTTCAGCTTTTACAGTTAACCTGCTGGATTTAGCTTTTACAGTTAACCTGCTGGGTTCAGCTTTTACAGTTAACCGGTTGGATTTAGCTTTTACAGTTTACCTGCTGGGTTCAGCTTTTACAGTTATCCTGCTGGGTTAAGCTGTTACAGTTAACCTGCTGGATTTAGCTTTTACAGTTAACCTGCTGGATTTAGCTTTTACAGTTAACCTGCTGGATTTAGGTGTTTTTTTTTTATAGTTAACCTGCTAGGTTAAGCTTTTACAGTTAACCTGCTGGATTTAGCTTTTTCAGTTAACCTGCTGGGTTTAGTTTTAACATTAAAACTTCTTATTATCTCTAATTAATATCATATGTATTTCTAAAAGTGTAAATTAAATTAACAAAAGTCAAATAGCCAGAATTCTGAATAGATCAATACATACTCACATTATTATTCTAAATATAAACCTTCACAATGAAATACTTTCAGGTTATACAGGACCTAATTGCGGGATTCTCATCCCAACAACAACAACTACAACAACCACTACCAGACCAATCACCACCACCATTACCACCACACCAATACCAGCCACAACCACACAGAAGACAATCAGACCCACACAGAAATTAGCCACACCCACCCCAACAGTTGTACCAAGGAAGCCATGTACGCCTGTAAACAACTGCACCCACCACATTGCGTGTGATTCCCAGGGTAACCAGGTGTGCGCCCAGGGGTGGATGGGCAGAGATTGTCTCACGCAGGTTACGAATGGAGTGGCAGACTGCGATGTATATGAATGTGAGTGATTCTTTAACCCTTTACCTAACTCCAAATTTTCGACTTTCCCAAATTGAAAAAGTTTGCTGGCGACAATTCAAAATATGACAAAATTGCACAATAGTCTTCTGATAGGGCAGAAAACATTGTGGGAAAAGGAGAAATTGTTAAGAGAAATTTCTCCTTTTCTAACCATGTTTTCCAGAGCTGTCTGCAGAAACTGGTCAAATGTCGTTAGTATTTGGTAATGGGTTGCCTTCCCTTATACATACAGAAAGTTGACCATTTCCCATTGGACCATAGTTAATTGCAAAGATAATGTGAAAAAATATCCTTTTTTGGGTATAGTTTAGAAACCCTTGTGATTTTACCCTTATGGTGCTGGAACTGACTTTATTCTTATGCTAATAGGTTAGATTTCTGCCAGCCACCAAGTTAATTGGAGGCTGACCTGGGTTCTAACCTTTTTTCTACTCTAAGTATCTTTTTCTCATCAAACTTAAGCAGATATTTAAGGTTTTGGAATGCAGACGACAAAAAAATATATTTTTAGAAAATTACCAAGCGTTCTTAGGGTTGACCCATTCCCTTTAACATATTGAAATTTGACCAATCCAAATTGGAAGTCACATTTAATTGCAAAATAATGTGAAAAACAAAGCCTTTTTTGGTATAGCTTAGAAACCTTTGCGACTTAAAGATAAACTGTTACTGTGGATTGATTTAAGGGTCAACCCAAATCATCATAAAGGATTTTGTAACCAGCACAAATTAAAAGCATTAATAGACAGCAATTAAGAATAATGAACATTTCCATTTTGTTTGCTTGTTGATGTTTTTGAGGATCAATATTCTAATGTCTCAGACAGAAATAAGACAAAGTAACAGATCTGTTTCTGCATTTTCATTGATAATTCACAAGATATGTGGCAATATGTATTTAAATTTTGGAAACACACTCTGACACTTGTTTTGCTAATGTTATATTTCATCAGTAATTTTGATTACTAATTTCTCTGTATGTCCAATTTTGATGTGCATACTTTAAAATAATTGTGTGTTTCATTGCCAATAGGATGGACTTTGTAATTTGCAGTAGTCAGAATCCTCTTTGCTTCCAATCTAGTTCATGTACATGACTAGATAAAGTTGTAATTAGATGGTAATAAGATATTTTTAAGTTGACTTGCAGACATTCTATAAATATTTACAACCAAATGTTTGATTCAACCTTAAACAAATCAAAACTCAGAGCTAACACCAAACAAATAATACACAAACAAGACTTTCAGCAAATCTTTTACATACGAAGGTGAAGGCCTTGCTTTCTTGTGTGAAAGAATTGCAATAGCCTTGCCTTGAACCATCAATTGATTTCTCAATAAGTTTTCTAACCCGGGGTTGGGATTGATTAGTTTAAACTTTAAAGCCATGTTTTTTCTTCAGCTGATGTGTTCCTCCGCAGTGTATGGGATGGTAACTATACCTGCACGACCGACAACAAGGAAGTCCTCTTTGTGATGAACATAACAAAGTCGGGCGACTCGCTTACGTCTTCCCAATCTTCCTCAATCGACACGCTCGGTGACCTTCTAATCCAAGGTCATTCCATCGCCATGACGGGAACGTTTGCCTCCTTTCTCAAACTTCTTACCCTGCAGAATGATGGGACAGTTGCAGAGGAGATAAACGGGAAAAACTTCTCCAAGGTCGAGTTAAACGGACTGCTGAAGACTCCAGTTTTTATCGAGGGCGCTGCAATCTTTTATGATACGGATAAAACGACCTGTGCGATGCAGTTACGGAGAAGAACGGGTGAGATTAACATCCTGCACAGAGTGCTTTTATGTTCTTGCAACTTGAAGGGGCATAACTCTTGCCTGTTTATTTGTATATTTGAGCGGAAGAATTATCTTCATTTTGGACAGTTCAATCTTTTGATATATAACCATGTAATAAGAAGCTTCTAACAGGAAATCAAGGGGAAACAAGTAGATTGATTTAAAGATGTAAAGAAAAGTATTAGTCACTACCCAGGAAACGTTTTATATGGGACCCGTATGGACCCAATTTGGGTTACTATAAGGGTCCTATTTGGTGTACAAAATTTAGGGAAAGTTTTCTGATAAAAGTCATAAGAAGCATTCTAAATGAAGGGAGTTTTCAACTCTTCAAATTGACAAAGCCTATTAAAGTCTGTGATTGTCTTCAATGGTAATCAATTGTTTGGTGTACAAACTCTCAGAAAATTAATCATATCCAATTATTATGAGTTCAAGATGTAAGATAGATAGTCGTCCAATTATTCTGAGGACAAAATTTGAAAACAGAAGTCCCGTTCATACTGTTTGGAGTACAAAATTTTAGGAAAGAAGTCCCATTCACTAAATTGGAGTGCAAAAGTGCAAAGTAGTCCTTTCCAATTATTTTGTGTACAAAATTAAGGTGAAAGAGTCCGGTACTCTGCCAGAATTAATTTCCAATTCCAGTTAAGATACAAATATACAGTAGACAAAAGTTATGTCCCTTTAACTTTGAGGTGATACAGGGTATGCAGGCTCATAGTTATAGTCTGGGACGGAAGAGGTCCTGATTGGTGGAATGGGTGGCACTAAACTGTTGTTGGTACCTAATGGGATTTTATCTGGTTGAGATGAACCTATTGAGTACCAACAGCATAGACCTCTCTTTGTGGTTATTCCATTTCTGATCTGGGCGCCTGAGTCTTAGTGTAGAGGTTTGCCTGTACTTGTGTGTTTGCTGTGGTGATATGAGCAGTTTGGTGTTTATGTGTGCTTCACCAAGGTAATTGTGTCTGACTATAGTCAATCATTAATGACCAATTTAATGATAAGATAACAATAAGCTTTAAGTGGTATATTTTGGTAAGGGAAACTTTATAAACTCTAAACTGTAATGTATAAAATACATGACTCGTGACATACTGGTCATGCCCTCCAATAACAAAGTTAAAAGTGTAAATAGTGTCTAAGCAAAGAAAAACCACAATCTCCGTTCTTTTGATAGTTTTGTTCCCTTAATTTGGCTCTGCGCACTTATTTTACTTTTTAGTAATATGAAGTAAGGTGCTGTTTGCTATTCTTTTATAGTGTATGTTTCATCTTTTTGATAAAAGCTCTGCCGAACACCTCAGAGAAATACTTAATACATAATTGTCTTGTGAAGTCTCATTTTATTCATTATTCCATGGACTATAATAATGTCTGGCTTTACTAAGTTGATGAAGAGAATAGGTTTGTTCTAGCAAATTTGAACACATTTGCCAAGCATGTTCAACTGATAACTGGGTGTAATATTAGACTCGCATAATCATTTCCATTTGGACAATATTGTCCTTTGAGATTATAATCAGAATTCTGCATACATATAGAGCTTAACATATCAAAAAGAATCAATAATTGAAATTATTCAGTATAATCAGAAACAATAGAAAGACATGTAAACAGATTTTATTCAAGCAGTTTGTATGAATTGCTACAGCTAAATGGAATGCTAGGTAATCACAAGAATGGTGCTGGCATCTAGAGAGTGTGTAGTTGAAGGGCAGATGCCAAGAAAACATTTTCCTTCTCAAGTTTTTCTTATAATTTGCATTCTGTTCTTAAATGAGGGATATTTAACATGGCTCATCGATGTTCCTTTAAATGCTTTTTCTTTTAAGCAATGAGATAAAAAATATTGATTTTAGAAACACTAAGAATGTAGCAATAGAAGATATGTTTGTGAAAAATGTAATTTCAAGAATATGATCTTGCTATGATAATTTCAGTCATCTTTCATTGGTCAAGGTGCATACATGACAATTCTAGACTTGAAGAACTATATCTATAAAAAGGTCTTGTTTTTGTGTGTGTTAAACCAGAGCTTTCCATCAAACATAGAGTCAGCGTTTCTCTGCTTATTAGCTTGATTATTTGTTTTGCAAAGGCCTTAATTGTTCTTGTTTGAATGCTTTTATGTTGGTATGGCATGTGTCCCTGCAAGCTATCTGTCCTGGAGAACATTTGTATGTGTTTCTGCAAGCTATCTGTACTGGAGAACATTTGCATGAGGATGCATGGGAAGCAAGGAAGTTAGAGCTTAGGCGCTTGGAATTACAACTACAATTTTTGTTGAATGAAACTGATTTGAAAATCGATTCAAAACTCCTTTATTAACAATGTCTTTATATGTTTTTTTTTTTTTTTCAATTCCTTGATATACATGAACATGTTTACTAATTACAACATATCAGCTGCAGTAGATGCTAAAATCTTTGTTGAAAATGAAGGAATGACTTAACCCTTTCCCATACAATAACGACATTTGAACACTTTGTTGCAGACAACTTTAGAAAACATTGTGGGAAAAGGAGAAATTGCTCGTAACGAGCAATATCTCCTTTCCCAACAATGTCTTCTGCCCTATCAGAAGATTGTTTTACAATATCATCACATTTTGAAATGCCGTCTGCAAACTCTTTCAATTTGGGACAGTCGAAAAAATTGGTGTTTGGGAAAGAATTAAAGCATGAACTCACGGTTTTACTAAAAGAAAAAAGTAATACTTGCCAAATTTTAGAAATGTCCTCTGGTATTGCTTTCAAATTGGCACCAACAAATTTTTAGATTAGGGAATAGGCTTAGATGAAAATGCAGCTTTAATTGATTTCAATTGAAATTGGTAAAGAGATTAAGATTAAGCCATTATTTTGGTGATATGATATAATAGTTGGTATGACTTTAAACCCCATAGAGATAATGAGAAAGAAAACTACACCATGACCTTTATTTGGTGTTTTTCTAAGAGTGGGGCTTTAAAGGAAGAAGTTCTTTTCATTCAACAAAATTGACAGTTGTATTTTCAAAATGCATGCATTTGTCTTGTTTCAATTAGAACTTATGGTATATTGATAACTAACCCATTAGCAAAAGTAGATAAAGTTGAAGGTTTTTTGCATAATCCTCTTGCAAAGGCAATTTTTTCTTGAAAATACCATTAGGTGCAAAAAGAGTTGACCATAATGTTTCTTCTACTACACATTTATCTTTTTTATCTATTACTATAAAGTCTATAAAGACAAAGACTGACCATGAATATTCATACAATACAGTTGAAATATTTACATTAAGCTAATGGGTTATTTATATATATATATATACTTCTGTATTTTGAGAGAAGATGTGAAGTTCCTGGGATCATTCACCATGGTAACACAATTTATTGTATTTTACCCGTTTTGTGTTGTGGGGATTCGTCATGTATGCTCTATTTATAGTCTTTGATATCGAGCCCTGGTGCAATAATCATGGAAGTTGTTATAGATTCGGTTTGAAGAAGGACCAGTTTCAATGCTGTTGCGATCAAGGTGAGTCTGCCTATTTCTATTTCTTAAGCCTTTATCGTACACCAAATTTCAGACTGTCCCAAATTGAAAGGGTTTGCAGATGACTTTTCAAAATTTGATGAAATTGGAAAAAACTCTTCTAAAGGGAAAGAAAACATTGTGGGAAAAGGAAAAAATGCTCATCGCAAGCAATTTTTCCTTTTCCCACAATGTTTTCGAAAGCCATTTGCAACAAAGTGGTTAATTGTCGTTTTTGTTTGTTAATACAATCAACAAGTTGTGACACATTGTGATCAGACCCTAAATCCAGGGTTCAGTGCAAGACTGAAAGGTGCTTGTTCACAAATGTGAGGAAACTTTGAAGTTAAATGTGAATTTCTTTAAAACTGCACAACATCTGTTCTGCTATATGATATGCATAGAAGAATAGTCATTGAAAGAAAGGTTTGATTGTTTTTAAATCTTTACAGTGTGTATACAGTAAATTTAACTAAATTAACAAGTACTTTAATAAGAATGCATCACAACGGCGGTGAACGCTTTTGAGATCTACCGTTTCATCGACATTTTATTTTTACTCTCAATTTCTCCCATCTGTGAGCAAGCACCTTCAAGCAAGGCATTTCATTTTGTGAAGGACTTGCTCTAGTCTTGTGCTTAAGTCTTAAATTGATATAAACGCAATTAATTGAAAATTCTGATGTCACATTTCCTTATTCTGTTTATCTCGGAAACTAATTTGATAGTTTAACAAAGCGCAGTAAAACAGAGTTAGATATTGTGACATGAAAGTTAAATTGTGTGTATTTTATGTATTACGTTGTGTTGCTACATTTCTCTTGATATTTACATAATGAGATATTGGTAAGAGTTTATAAATGTTTAAATCAACATCATTATTAAGAACAATTGTGACTTACCTGAAATTATTTTGAAAAGCAAACAAAATAACATACTTATAGAACATCAGAGCAGAGTCAGAGTCAATAAGAATAAGTAATTGTTACATGAAAATTCCATTGTGTATATTTCATGTATAACATATGCTTTACTACATTTCCCTTAGTCTGTACTTGGTGAGATATTGATTAAAGTTTATTATTGTTTAGATTAACATCATGAAAAGGGTTAATCTTTGAAGTTTGTGTTTGTTAAATGTAAGATATATATTTTGTAAAAAAAAAAAATGTTATTTAAAAGAACTAAGTATGTAATCAAACTTCTAATGCTATTGACATAAGGTTACAAAGGTCAGCAATGTGGCGAGGGGATAACCACACCCACAACAACAACAACAACACGTCCTACAAGTACCAGACGACCAACCACAACAATAAAGCCTTGTAGCCCTGCAAACAACTGTACCCATCATTTAGGCTGTGATAACCGTGGCAACCAGGTTTGCGCTGCAGGCTGGTCCGGATCAAATTGTAATGTCCAGATTCCGAATGGTGATGCAGACTGTGATGTGTATGATTGTAAGTCAACTTTGCGGTTTATTTGATATTTAACCCTTAGAATGCTGGGTAATTTTCTAAAAATGAATTTTTGTGTCATTTGCTTTTCAAAACCTTAAATATCTGCTCAATTTTGTTAAGGAAAGATACTCAGAGTAGCAAACAGGTAAGATCACAGGCCAACTGCCAATTTACTTGACAGCTGGCCTACATCTAATCTATTTGCTTAAGCATCAAGTCAGTTCCAGCAGTATAAGGGTTAAGACATGTTGGACAAATTTAATTGAATGGGTTTTATGACTATGACAATCCACAGCGTTTTAGAAAATTCTTATTTTACCGGCCTATAACATTTCCATGTTCAAGTTGAAAACACCATCAGATAAAAAATTGCTATTATCAATGGTTGAAAAAAATCACATTGTTGTATATTATTTAAAACTTAAGAACAAATTAAGAAAAATGTTCTTCATGAACAATTTCTTCTTCATGAACAATTTCTTCTTTTGACTTTTGACACAATTGTTTCACAACTCATAATGGCAGTTGCAGAAATCTTTAGAATCGACTGTAACCAAAAGGCCAATTGCTCCTAATGTGCTATAAATCCTTTTGTCACAATGGTTTCTGACAAACAGCACCACCAAAAATGATGTTTTTAAAACTCTGTTTTTGTTTTCTGCTTTTGATTCAAGTTTGTAGCAGTCTCAATGAGGAAATAATTACCATAGTGCTGAATTTTGTGTTAATAAAAAATGTTTAAACCATACATGCTGTTCTAAAGTCTTTAAAGTTTTGATTAATGATAAAAGGCTAATCAGATACTATTTGAAATTTGTTTTTTTCAAAACCATTTTATCAATTGTGTTTTCCAGCCGATGTCTTTGTCCCAAGTGTATGGAAAGGGAACTATACATGTACAACAGATAACCAAGAAATCACTTTCATAATGAACATCACAAAGTCTGGAGAAAATATTGGAACCATTGGTGACCTTCAAATTCAAGGTCGTTCGATTCCAATGACAGGAACTTTTGGTTCGTTTTTTAAGTCACTGACACTGCAAAATGATGGAATAATCAGAAATGCAATTGCTGGGAGAAACTTTTCCAATGTAGAACTGAATGGAATACTACAAACACCAGTATTTATAGATGGTGCCATGATCTTTGTATCAAATACAGGATCAACTCTAACTTGTCCTGTACAACTTAGAAGATTTGCTGGTAAGTTGTATTATTTCGACTTTGTAATTATTTTTTTAAATTCCAGTGTTTAATTGATATCGATCTAGTGCTGCTTCCTTCCTTAAAGTGCTTTACAGTTAAAAGATTAATTGTTTATAAAAATCTAAGGTTTCTTTGGATGAAAATATATTATGTAGTGAGTAACTCAATTTTACTTATTGTTTTACACGGACTGTGAAGGAAGCTTGAAGCTTGTTCAAAGCCACTTTCGACAACTACTTCCTGGTTACTAAACCAGTACTGGAGCCCAATTGTTGTTTAGTCCCAACAATTTGCACCTTGTCTAACGGGGATTCGAACCAGGGACCCTCAGTAGAAGAGGCAGATGCTCTACCTCTGCACCAATTTGTTATGTTTTCTTTTTTTCCTAAGTATGGTGAGACATATAAAGACAGTAGTTACATTTTTTTATTTTTCCTTGTAACCATGGGGGGTTGTCAATGGTTTTAGCCGAATTATATTGCTGTTTTCCTGGATGAGTCCTTTGGCAAGACACTTCACAGTCCTACCTTAGTGCTGGTCTATCCTAGTGAAGCAGTTGTGTAATTAAAGATAATTGACATGGTGTTAAACGGTGTGCCAAAAAAAAAGCTGCTCCCGTTACACAACTGCGTTAGTACACATGCAGAATGCTTGCTTCTTTCAATGAAGGTTGTAGGTTCAAGATATTTCTAACTACTGGAATAACAATAATTCAAGGGTTCAATGCAAGACTATATTAAGTGCTTCATAAACATGAAGCACTCTGTTTAGTCTTGCACTGAACCATCAAGTTACTAATATGTGATGCACTTTATCAAAGTTAGGCATCTCACTTGTGTATGATCTATTTTATAGTGTTGAACAAAACAGACTGGTGCCACTCTCATGGTACATGCTATAGATATGGCCGGGCCCTGCAAGACTATGCATGCTGTTGTGACCCTTGTAAGTATAAAGATTCATGATTTATAAAACTGTTTTGAATACATGTAGCTGCTCTGATTGGAAAGAGTTATGTACAATGTTGATTTGTCATATACAACAAAATAAAAGCTTTGTGGTTAATTATTAATAGTTATATCTGTCTTTTTGTCAGTAGACTAAGTCTTGTACTTTAACAGATTTTGTTTTCAGACGTTTCTTAGGATTGCTGGTCGGCCAATGGCAAAACATATTTCAAATGGTATGACACATATGTCATGAAGCTAAGTCTTTATTCAAGTTCAAACAAGTTTTCAACTTTGGTCATTGTATGATAATATAAGTTTTCTTTTAATGAATTCTGTCGGATATTTTGTACAAAAAGCTGGAACAACATGACAATGTCGTTAACTCACCACAGCACAGTCAATGGTCTTGGTTAGCCACAGCCTTTAAAACCATTGGACACTCTCTCTTTGACCTGATTAGTTAGGTTTAGTTTCACATGTAGATATCTAGTCAGTACTTTCAAAAAGATTTTCTGTATTTCTCTCTTTTTTCAATGAGCCCTCTTAACTTCAAAATATTTCAATATTTGATAATTTTTTTATCTTTATAAACTTTAATTGAAAAATGATATTTGTTTGTCTATTTACTGAAATGTAAATCAAAGATTTATGGTTGAATACTCATGTGACTTGAATTTACATTGATTAAGTCTATACTGGAATCAACTGTGAAATTGGAACAACAACTTCGACTACAACAACCACTACAACCACAACTAGACCAACAACTACAACAACAACTCCTACAACCACTACACATAAGCCATGTTTCCCAGTCAACAACTGTACTCACCATTTAGCATGTGACCCACACGGAGATCTGGTGTGTGCTCCAGGTTGGATAGGAAGGAACTGTGATACTCAAGTTGTTGATGGAGAGGCAGACTGTGATGTGTATGATGGTAAGTCGAGATAGCATTGTGTGTTTATTGCATCAATTTACAATAGTGAAGTAATTTGGTTCTAATCACAGTAACTGTTTGGTGAGATTGTCATTATAATATTGCAATAATATTGAAAAGATTTAGTTGCACTCTGTTTGCAAAATAACATCATTGCTAGGAGCGTCAATTGTCTGATATAATTTTTTGTGTTATAAAAAATGTTTTATGAATTTCAAAGATTCTTTTGGCCTGATCAAAAATATTTTTCACTAGAAAATGAGCTGTAATGGTGACAGTGTTTCAGGTATTCAATGTAACAATGATACTATTTCAATGTTGGTTTTTTTTTTACAGCCGATGTCTTTATCCCAAGTGTATGGAAAGGAAGCTATACATGTTCAACAGATAACAAAGACATTACTTTCCTGATGAATATCACAAAGTCTGGAGAAAATATTGGTACCATTGGTGACCTTCAAATCCAAGGTCAATCCATACCAATGACTGGAACATTTGGTTCGTTTTTGAAGTCATTGACATTACAGAATGATGGAGTAGTCAAAAATGCTATAGCCGGGAGGAACTTTTCGAATGTGGAACTTAATGGAATATTGAAGACACCAGTGTTTATAGAAGGAGCCATGATATTTATATCAAATACAGGATCATCTCTGACTTGTCCTGTACAGCTGAGAAGATTCAGTGGTAAGTCTTATTCTTAAGATATTTGTGCGGCAAATTCATGATGCCCAATGTATTTAGTATGTACTGTATAAAGACTACAACGCCATACCTCTTCTTAAGAAATTGAAAAGGCATTTTTGCAGAATATTTACTTTGATATTATCGTCTATTCAGGTTATATTTTTTTCAATATTGTTACTGAAATCTAGTCTATTTGTAAATATCCCTTTTCAAGGGCAATTGATTTAACTTCTTGTCATTTATGTCTTTGCTCAGTGAGATGAAGGTTTATACTAGACCCATGTTATTAAGGCGGAAAGTTTATGTTATATATGTCTTATAAATAACCTTGTTTTATTTTATCAAAAGGGACCTTAATTTTTTTCCAGTGTTGAACAAACCTGATTGGTGTAGCTCTCACGGTACTTGTTACAGATTTGGTCGACGTGAACAGGATTATGCATGTTGTTGTGATCCATGTAAGTTCATCTATTTACAAATCTCATTCATATGCTCAGGCTAGTGAATACCTTATCAAATGTGCTATTTGTACTAAAGAAAATAGCATCCTTCATCCTTTTGTATGTGATTAAAGACAATACTTTCAGTGATCTGTCAGTATGCTTAAGTAAAATTTGCTTTTTCAAAGAAAATGGATTAGAGTTTACCTGCAGCATTACTTAAACACTGAATTTTATGATTTATTTCATTCAGAAATTTCAGCCAATCATTATGATATGTCAAATGTCAATTTGAATTGAGCCTATTAAAGTAATTGGAAAACAATAAAACTTTAAACCATTACAAGTTACAATGATTGAATTGAATGAATGTTGATGATTTTCAGTCTATAAGGGCAATAACTGTGAGATCGGTACAACAACTTCAACTACAAGTACTACAACAACTACCCCAACCACTACTACCCCAACTACTACTACAACTCCAACAACCACTACCCCCACAACTACAACTCCTACAACAACCACAACAAGACCAACAACTACAACAACAACTCCTACAACCACCACACCAAAACCTTGCTTCCCAGTCAACAACTGTACTCTCCATTTAGCATGTGATCCACACGGAGATCTGGTGTGTGCTCCAGGTTGGATAGGAAGGAACTGTGATACTCAAGTGACTGATGGAGAGGCAGACTGTGATGTTTATGATGGTAAGTCGATATGTTATAGTGAAAACCCATTTAGATTTTAAAAGGTTTTTTCTATATTAACTAAATAGAATACATTGTATTGAAAATCTTGCTATCGATTTACCTATTTCACTCAGACATCGATTTACCTATTTCACTCAGACTGAAAGTACGTTTAAACATAGTCTATTCTTTTGCCTTTTTTTTTTTAATGCGGAGCACATTGTTTAGAGTACAGCTTACTTGAATGAATTAAAATTCATTTGACAAACATTTGTTTAACTGAAAGCAGAGTTTCATGTTTTTAATTCCTGAAACGTAAATCTATTTCCTTACCCTCACATAATTTATGTTACACATAATATTCTAATGATTCTTTGGGATCTTTTTTAGCTGATGTATTCATTCCAAGTTTATGGAAAGGAAACTATACATGTTCAACAGATAACCAAGAAATTGGTTTTCTCATGAACATCACAAAATCTGGGGGTAATATTGGAACTGTCGGAGAACTTCAAATTCAAGGAAACTCCATCCCAATCACAGGAACATTTGGTTCGTTTTTGAAGTCGTTAACATTGCAAAATGATGGAGTAGTCAGAAATGTGATAGCTGGGAGGAACTTCTCGAATGTGGAACTAAATGGGATATTGAAGACTCCAGTGTTTATAGATGGTGCCATGATATTTATATCAAATACAGGATCATCCCTCACTTGTCCTGTACAACTAAGGAGATTCTCAGGTAAGTAACAGATCATTGGTACACTGCATTGAATGTGGTCTGTCTAGACATAAGTTGTTCAATTAATGATAAACCAAATAAAATATTTTATTTTGATGTTAATAAAGGTTTCTTGTTAGTCTTTCAAAAAAGGAAATGTCAATCAAACTTTAGTTTTGCAAGGAAGTCTTTTAGGCTTTATACATCTATTGCCATTGCCATTGTGTTTTTTTTCATCATTCATTAACTTGCATGTTTTATTATTATTTGTTAGACCTTTTAAATGTTTTAGTTGTTACTGTGATGATTCTATTCATGGTGTGGTAGAACCTATTTATTTATGTAAGTCTTATTCAATCAATCAGAATACATACTGACAAGTTTGATCCACAGGGATCTGTTTCACAAAGGGTTCATTTACAAACTATCAAGTGTTGAATACAAAAGTGAAGGTAGATGCAATTGTCTTGTATCAAATCCTTGATATATCAACTTTTGATGTTACAATTGAACAACCCCCATGAGTCTCGTATAATGCTTACAATGTTATATTTTTTCAGTGTTAAACAGACCTGATTGGTGTAGCTCTCACGGTACTTGTTACAGATTTGGTCGACAATTACAAGATTATGCATGCTGTTGTGATCCATGTAAGTATGATAACATGATTGATACATTTGTTTAACCATTTACCAAACAATAACGACATCTAATCACTTTGTTGCCGACAACTCTGGAAAGCATTATGGGAAAAGGAAAAATTGCTCTTAATGAACAATTTCTCATTTTCCCACAATGTTTTCTGCTCTGTAAGAAGATGATTTTCGAATTCCATCACATTTCAAAATAATGTCTGCAAACTCTTTCAATTTGGGACAGTTGAAAATTTGGTGTTTGATGAAGGGTTAACAAATGAAGTTGAATTTTGAAGAAGGTTTTTAAAAGGTTGTTAATGGATTTTTTATCCATTCATTGTAAATTTACTTTTTCTTCATTCATAAGAACATATGCATTTAGAAGTAATTTTGATTAAGTCAATCTTGTTGCATTGTACACTTGTCAAATATCAATAAATCCATTTAACTTTTACTTTCAGTCTATACTGGAAACAACTGCGAAATTGGAACTTCAACATCGACTACAACTACAACAACAACAACTAGACCTACCACTACAACCACACCAACAACAACTACTCCTACAACCACCACACCAACAACAACTACAACCACACCTACAACAACCACAAGACCAACAACTACAACAACAACTCCTACAACCACCACCCCTAAGCCATGTTTCCCAGTCAACAACTGTACCCACCATTTAGCATGTGACCCACACGGAGATCTGGTGTGTGCTCCAGGTTGGATAGGAAGGAACTGTGATACTCAAGTGATTGATGGAGAGGCAGACTGTGATGTTTATGACGGTGAGTTGATTCATAACAGCCAAAAAATGCTGTTTTTTATAATATTTATAACATGTTATTCTTTTTTTTATCACATCATTTAGGGCTAGATCTATTGGGAGAAACTATATATTAGGTCATACAATTCAGATAATGACCAAAATTTGGTTTGAACTCAATTTGATTTGACACAAAGAATGAGTCATTGTCATGAATAACTCCTGATTTTATTTGCTACACCATTTTACCTTAACTTTCTTATTTTCCAGCTGATGTCTTCATTCCAAGTGTGTGGAAAGGGAACTATACATGTACTACAGATAACAAAGAAATACTTTTCTTGATGAACATCACAAAATCTGGAGAAAATATTGGAACAATTGGTGACCTTCAAATTCAAGGTCAATCTATACCAATGACTGGAACATTTGGTTCCTTTCTAAAGTCTTTAACACTGCAAAATAATGGAGTAGTCAGGAATACAATTGCTGGGAGGAACTTTTCGAATGTTGAACTAAATGGAATATTAAAGACTCCAGTTTTCATAGAAGGAGCCATGATATTTATATCAAGCACGGGATCATCCCTCACTTGTCCTGTACAACTAAGGAGATTTGCAGGTAAGTTTGAATTTATGATGCATCTTAAAATAGATTTAAGAGTCCTTGGTTGTCTTTACACTGGATTAGGAAATATATAAATATTTCTGAAGAAAAATCTCACTTGCAATGTCTACCTCTGCCCTTAACTTTGAAATTAAATCTTGCAATACACATCAAGCTTTTAGTTTGGAGAAATTGTCTGTTCCATATGCTTTCTTCGTATTATTTTAGATGTATTTTGGTTGTTAGTGTGACCATAGTTAATTTTTCTTGTAGATGGTTCATTGATATCTGGCAATACATAGAGAATTATCAACTCCTTTCATTTGATGTCAAAAATATGTCATGAGAATGGGTTGTTATCAGGTTGAAAAAACGAGTTCAAAGAACGAATTTTTTCTACATGATAACAACCCATTCAAGTGACATATTTTTTATATCAATCAAATGGAGTTGATTATTCTATTCATTTTATTCCACAACATACAATCTGTTTGCCAAAATATCTCCTTAAACGTCAAATTGAATATAAAATGGGAGGAGCAAAGCAGTTTACAACGCCCATGAGGTCATTTTTGTGTCCTATGATGTCATTAAAGTATGACGGTAATAGGGTTTATGCATAAATACTACTTCTACAGTCTCGCTGTAGAAGCCGGCTTTTATGGGTGATTCGGTAGAGTGGTTGGCTTTTTCTTGAAGTTAAGCAACATACTAAGTGGTTAGTACGTGGATGGGTGACCCACATCGGCTTTACTCCGAGAGGGACCTGATACACGTTACAAAAGCGTATCGATACATTTTAGAATACAAACATTTTAGTGCCATGTGCAAAAGTGCAGCAATGACTTTAATGCAAAGGAATGATACAAAAGTAGTTCCGTCAAAACTGATATCATCACGAGTGATGATACGACCTTTTGATATCATCACTAGTGACGATATTCACTGTGAAAAAATTGAAAGTTAAGACACTGAGAAATCCCTGTATTTCACAGATAGGAGTATGATAAACGGTTTTAAAGAAGCCACCCCCTTTATCCATGGATATTCTATTAAATCCAGCCCTCTCAATACATACAGCCTCATGATGAAATATTGTTTGATATCGAGGGTGCAATGCAAGACTATAGTAAGTGCTTCACAAACATGCAGCACTTACCATAGTATTGCACTGAACCCTTGATATCAAACAATGTGTGATTCATGTGGTGAAAGAAACATGAGATGAAATTTATTTTCTCGTGTTAAGCCTTTACCAAACAATAATGCTATTTGACCAGTTTGTTGCAGACGGCTTGAAAACATTGTGGGAAAAGGAGAAATTGCTTCTAACAAGCAATTTCCCTTTTTCCACATTGTTTTCTACTCTTTCAGTAGATTTTTTTTAAATCTTATTACAATTTGCAATGTCGTCTGCAAACTCTTCCACTTTGGGACAGTCAAAACTTTTGCCTTTGGTAAAGGGTTAAACAAACCAAATGCCCAATGTTGAAGAGAGTCTCATAACTTGGTAAGACCTAATCAAATCAGAAACCTCAATACAAACAGTCTCATGGAATGTTCCTTGATATAACAACGTGAGAGGTCTATTTACAATGTTTTCATTGTGAAAGATACGTGTGATACCATTTACCTTCCAGTGTTAAACAAGCCAGATTGGTGTAGCTCACATGGAACCTGTTACAGATTTGGGCCTCGTTTACAAGACTATGCATGTTGCTGTGATCAGTGTAAGTGTATAGGCTTATGTTTCTTTAAATAAGTCTTGATGCAACATTAGGGATTGAACTATTGTAAATCACAAACATTTTAGAAATAATGCTCGAATTTACTCTGATATGGGTTTTTTTCTTTGAAAAATATGAGACATTTTCTTGACTTCTCAATATGAAATAAATTTTCTAGTGTATCAACATTTTTGTTGGAATAAGATCACTATGCTTTAAGTAATTTGATCCAATAAGCAATACGTGATCATTATGTATAAACAGAACAAAACAGAAAAAGGTTTTTGGAACCTTAGCATATAAGCTCATTGTTCTTAAGCATACAATTCTAAATAAATACACAATTAGATAAGTGATATGTCTTGATTACAAATTTGCTGGCTTATGATATTTCAGACTATAAGGGCAACAACTGTGAAATTGGAACAACAACTACAACCACTACAACTTCTACAACACCAACAACAACTACTACACCCACAACAACTACCACACCTACAACAACAACTCCTACTACAACCACTACGCCTACAACAACCACAAGACCAACGACTACAACAACTACACCAACAACCACCACCCCTAAGCCATGTTTTCCAGTCAACAACTGTACCCACCATTTAGCATGTGACCCACATGGAGATCTGGTGTGTGCTCCAGGTTGGATAGGAAGGAACTGTGATACACAAGTGATTGATGGAGAGGCAGACTGTGATGTTTATGATGGTAAGTCAATATGTAATTTAATTGTCGTAATTTCTTACTCACGTTTTATCCTATCTTACACCGCTTTCAAATTAATCCATGGTAAACTTTTCATTTAATTGTTGGTTTGCCAATAATTTCTTGTCAATGTTTTGTTAACCCTTATAGTGCTGGAACAGACTTCATACAAATGCAAACGGGTTAGATCCAGGCCAGCCGCCAAGTAAATTGGCGACTGGCCAGCGATCTGACCTGTTTGCTTCCCTCTGTATCTTTCCTCATCAAAATCAAGCAGATATTTAAGGTTTGGGAAAGCAGACGACACAAAAATATTACCCAGCATTCTAAGGGTTAATCTGACTATTGAAGATGACAGTAAGCCAATGTATAAGTCTAAGCTATAACAAGTCATTTGCCTCTAAAATCAATTCAAGCTGTATTATCCTTTCATTAAAATATTCAATCAAGTACTTGTTATTGTGCTTACATAACAAGCCCACCTTAACATTTCGATTCTTTCGATTACAGCGGATGTCTTTATTCCAAGTCTATGGAAAGGGAACTATACATGTTCAACAGACAATCAACGGATCCTTTTTCTGATGAACATCACAAAATCCGGAGAAAATATCGGAACCATTGGTGACCTTCAAATCCAAGGTCAATCTATTCCAATGACAGGAACATTTGGTTCGTTTTTGAAGTCATTGACATTACAGAACGATGGCGTTGTCAGAAATACAATTGCTGGAAGGAACTTCACTAATGTTGAGCTTAATGGGATATTAAAGACACCAGTATTTATAGATGGCGCCATGATCTTTTTATCAAATACTGGTTCCACTCTTACTTGTCCTGTACAACTGAGAAGATTCTCTGGTAAGTAGATTTCACCATAGTTACTTTATAAAAACTGAGTTTCAAATTGAATATAATATAGTTAGTTAGAAATTTTAACCCTTAGAATGCTGGGTAATTTTCTTAACAATAGATTTTTGTGCCGTCTGCTTTATAAGATCTTAAATGATTTTTCGAAAATTATTCATGTCACAGTTGTGGAAAAGCCATGTTGGTTTAAATCATGAAATATCTAATAGTGGCCCAATGGTTAAGATGGTGTAATTAGGTCTCGAGGGTCCCGGGTTGGAGACTCACCGATACCCCTGGTTTCGTTGGAGTGGCCTTTGGCACGTCACTTCAGAGCCCTAGCCTCGTCATGGTACATCGATCCAGGAAAGCCGTAACATAACTGAAAACATGTTGACACAGTGTTAAATACCATACAAATCTAGTAGAATTTGGCTTTGAGAAATTCATCTTCTCTTCAACATACCATGCTGACCGGGTTACAGTTTTACTAAACATTTTATGTCAAGAATTTGCATAATATTAAAACAACCCTCCCCTTATTTCAAAAGTGAGATATGCAAAATTGAAAATAACACATCGTTTGAAACATCTCTGAGTTTTATATTAATTTATAATTTGGCACAAACATGTAATCCTGATTGCTTTTAACCAGGGTGAATTTATCTTTATTCAATATGCATTTTAAGATTGAAGCATGATACTTTTTCCTATTTTTCAGTGTTAAACAGGCCTGATTGGTGCAGCTCTCACGGTACTTGTTACAGATTTGGTCGACGTAAACAGGATTATGCATGTTGTTGTGATCCATGTAAGTAAATTAACTTGTTTTTAGCTCTGTTTTTAGCTCACCTGAGCTCTGCTCAGGGTGAGCTTTTAGGATACTTGAATGTCCGTCGTCTGTCGTGCGTGCGTGCGTGCGTCGTCAACAATTTCAGCGTTTACACTCTAGAAGCCACATTTTTGGCCCATTCTTCCTGATACTTGCTCAGGATGTTTACCTTGATGATATCTCGATCGAGTTCGATCATGGGTGGGGTGGGGTCAAAAAGTAGGTCACTAGGTCAAATCTTAGTAAAATCTTGTTTACACTCTAGAAGCCACATTTTTTGCCTAATCTTGATCAAACTTGCTCAGGATAATAACCTTGATGATATCTCAATAGAGTTTGATCATGGTTGGTGCGGGGTCAAAAAGTAGGTCACTAGATCAAATCTTTGAAAATCTTGTTTACACTCTAGAAGCAATGAAAGCTACATTTTCAGCCCAATCTTGATAAAACTTGCTCAGACTGTTAACCTTGATGGTATCTTGATCGATTTTGAACATGGGTAGTGTGGGGTCAAAAAGTAGGTCACTAGGTCAGATCTTTGAAAAACCTTGTTTACAGTCTAGAAGCAATGAAAGCTACATTTTCAGCCCAATTTGATCAAACTTGCTCAAAATGATCAACCTGTTATATTTCAACCAAGTCAGTTTATGAGTAACTTGGGGTCAAAAGTAGATCACTGTCAAATTTAGACAAATCTTGTCCATTACTCATGTGTAACATTGTTGTAACCAACACTTTACAAGTGTCAAGTGAGCGATCCAGGACCCTCAGGGTCCTCTTGTTTAGCCTTGTTACAGTCGATCTCTTTTTAACACATAACAACATTTTACCAGTTTGTTTCAGACGACTCTAGAAAACATCATGGGAAAAAGAGTAATTGCTCAACAATTTTTTCTGCCCTACCAGAAGATTATTTTTAAATTCATCAGATTTTGTAATGTCGTCTGCAAATTCTTTCAATTTGGGACAGTGGAAGATTTGCCGTTTGGTAAAGGGTTTAAATTTAAGGACCATGGTAAAAGGAGACAGAATCACAGAGTATAAGACAACTATCTACTGCTTGAGATAGACACAAATCATTCAGAACAATCAAGGAGGAGTTTTCTGAATGACTTGTGTCCTATATAAAGGTAGCCTCAAACTAATTTACTGTCCACACATGTTTTCAATTTAATGATGCTTAAACAGTTCTTTGGTTGATGCATGATGAATAAGGTTTATTGAAGAAAAGCAGTCACCTTCCCCAATCAAAATATTTTTGTAAACACAATTTTGATTGATGATTTTTTGTGATAAGTGTTATCATGCTTTGAAAACACAAAAAAAGCATTTCTAAAATGAACAAAGGGAATATAGAAATGAAAATGAGCACATAATAGAGAAACTGTATTAACCCTTTCCCAAACAACAAAATTTCGACTGTCCCAAATTGAAAGAGTTTGCAGATGACATTTCAAAATAATATGACATCGGAAAATAATCTTCTGATAGGGCAGAAAACATTGTGGGAAAAGGAGAAATTGCTCGTTACATGCAATGTCTTCTTTTCCCACACTGTTTTCTAAAGTTGTCTGCAACAAAGTTGTCAAATGTCGTTATTGTTTGGAAAAGGGTTATTGCTTAAAAAAAAAATGTGTTTGATGAAATAAAGAATGAAATGAACATTTTTGCAAGGCATGATAACACATGAAGCAAGTAAGATATAAAAATGTTTGATTATCCTTTTTGTAAGTAACACATGTGAATGGGAATATATTTTTAATCATTAATGTGCTGAAACTGATTTCATGCTTGTGCAAATAGGTTAGATCCAAGCCAGCCGCCAAGTAAGTTGGTAGCTGGCTTGTGATCTAATCTGTTTGCTACTCTGAGTATTTTTCTTAATAAAATTAAGCAGATATTGAAGGTTTTTTGAACGCAGATGACCAAACAAATTTATTTTTTAGAAAATTACCTAGCATTCTAAGGGTTATTCAGATCTACTGTGGTTATTTTCAGTCTATAAGGGCATTAATTGTGAAATTGGAACAACAACTTCAACTACAACCACCACCACCACAACAACTACTCCTACTACTACCACTACTACACCCACAACAACAACTACCCCCACAACTACGACTACGCCTACAACAACAACAACAAGACCAACAACTACAACAACAACTCCTACAACCACCACCCCTAAGCCATGTTTCCCAGTCAACAACTGTACCCACCA
Organism: Cerastoderma edule; assembly: GCA_947846245.1. Classification (NCBI taxonomy): domain Eukaryota; kingdom Metazoa; phylum Mollusca; class Bivalvia; order Cardiida; family Cardiidae; genus Cerastoderma; species Cerastoderma edule. The sequence goes on from OX401405.1 coordinate 52,798,937, forward strand.
TTTAGCATGTGACCCACACGGAGATCTGGTGTGTGCTCCAGGTTGGATAGGAAGAAACTGTGATACCCAAATTGTTGATGGAGAGGCTGACTGTGATGTTTATGATGGTAAGTTAACATACTGTAGCGTAACTATAAGCTTTTTGTGATTTTATTTGTGGGAAAAGTTGTGGGCTTATAGCAGTCACATTTCAGATAGATGGTCTTAGAAATTATCTAACAATAGGTGCTTGACAATATCAATTGTTGAATTCATTTGCTAGCAAAACTAAGAAACACTTCTTTAGCCCAACAATCATAGTTGTTTCTTTGAGTTTTGACAATACACAAAAGATAAGAAGACTGATGATATATGTATAAATAAGCTTCTTAAACAAATTTCAGTCTCCTTTCATATTTACTAGGAAGAGCTTAATTCATCTTGATATCTCTATTGTATTGTTTTACAGCCGATGTCTTCATTCCAAGTGTATGGAAAGGAAACTATACATGCACAACAGATAACCAGGAAATTGGTTTCCTCATGAACATAACAAAATCAGGAGAAAACATCGGAACAATTGGAGACCTTCAAATTCAAGGTCACTCCATCCCAATGACAGGAACATTTGGTTCATTCTTGAAGTCGTTAACTTTACAAAACAATGGTACAGTTATGGACGAGATTGCTGGGAGGAACTTTTCGAATGTTGAGCTAAATGGGATATTAAAGACTCCAGTATTTATAGATGGAGCCATGATATTTATATCAAATACTGGATCAACTCTAACTTGTCCTGTTCAACTAAGGAGATTTGCTGGTAAGTTTGAAATTGGTCTCAGTCGTCTTCTTTATAAGCTCAAATCCTAGACTTTGTAATTATTAGTTGGCCTTACGAGCGATACATACTATATTTAACCTATTTAAAACCCAGTTAACTAGTTAATTATTGTGATAACTGCTTTCAAATAAGTATCAAATAATGATACTTATACCAAATGCAAGTACATGTTCATACTTTATGTGAAAATGATGATGTTAAGGGATTATATGATACTTTCTTGCCTAAGTCTTTTAATATAATTTGTATAAAGCTTAATATGGGATGGTATCTATTTGTTTTTTCAGTGTTAAACAGACCTGATTGGTGTAGCTCCCATGGAACATGTTACAGATTCGGTCAACATAAACAGGATTATGCGTGCTGTTGTGATCCATGTAAGTACAACTGTATTGTGCTCAAGTTTAGGACTTGTTTTTATTTACATTGATTATAAAACAAATTCTGACAAATAATATCAATTTCTCTTGATTCTGCTTCCTTCATACACTACCAATGTTTGCTTTGAATGTGGATGAAACAAAAAAGGTAAAGGACCCTGCTATTCACAGGAATTCTGGGCATTACTCTTGAGTCTCAAAACTAATGCTCAATATCCAGGGCAGATTATAGACTAAGTGTACCTTTTTCGGTCATAGCGTACCATGTATTAAACATATAGCTTCATTGTAATTATGGTCTGGGGCTAATATAGAATTACATTCAAGTATAATATTGCCATAAAATTGTATTCGTTTTTGTCATAAGATTTATTTAGTGACAAAGTTGAACAAAGGTTATCAGTTACTTTTATCAGTTAGGTAGTTTCGCAAATGTTTGAACAGTTTTGGATAATTACCTGACGTTGGTGTTTCAATGGCATTTCAATGTTGGTAGAGCAATCAAGGTATGAGCGCTTTTGGCAAACAAATCCGCATCATCGATTTTGCAGTTAGATTATGTACGTAACTCTTGCTCTTTAATGTGTATTGATTATTAGATAATTAGATAATTGAACTTTAGAGTAAACAGAAAATTTCTTAATAATAATTATGTTCAAATAAAAATTAGAAATATTATTTCATTTAATGTTTAAAGTTCTTCCCTTTATTGCCATTTGTATCACTTGGCAGCATCAAGTCTTGAAAAAGGCTACATTATGCCTTGGTAGAGTAAGTCATAAATAATGATTTAAGCCTAAAGTCATGACGGATTTTGTGGTTTTAATTCAGTCTACAAAGGAAACAACTGTGAAATTGGAACAACAACTTCAACCACCACAACAACAACCACCACCACAACTCCCACTACAACCACAACTAGACCAACCACTACAACAACTACACCTACAACCACAACCCCGAAGCCATGTTTCCCAGTCAACAACTGTACCCACCATTTAGCATGTGACCCACACGGAGATCTGGTGTGTGCTCCAGGTTGGATAGGAAGGAACTGTGATACCCAAATTGTTGATGGAGAGGCTGACTGTGATGTTTATGATGGTAAGTTGTACACATATTATACTAACACAAATTGGTTATTGATAATGTAAGTTTTATAAGTATTATACTAACACAAATTGGTTATTGATAATGTAAGTTTTATAAGTATTCTAGTAACACAAATTGGTTATTGATAATGCAAGTTTTATAAGTATTCTAGTAACACAAATTGGTTATTGATAATGTAAGTTTTATAAGTATTCTAGTAACACAAATTGGTTATTGATAATGTAAGTTTTATAAGTATTCTAGTAACACAAATTGGTTATTGATAATGTAAGTTTTATAAGTATTTTAGTAACACAAATTGGTTATTGATAATGCAAGTTTTATAAGTATTATAGTAACACAAATTGGTTATTGATAATGTAAGTTTTATAAGTATTATAGTAACACAAATTGGTTATTGATAATGCAAGTTTTATAAGTATTATAGTAACACAAATTGGTTATTGATAATGCAAGTTTTATAAGTATTATAGTAACACAAATTGGTTATTGATAATGCAAGTTTTATAAGTATTCTAGTAACACAAATTGGTTATTGATAACAGTGGTTTAGGACGGGCTGTTCATTGCTTGCCAGAAAATCCTAGGATGCATGGTCATATATCCTGCTAGCTCTTTTGCCTAGCCCTGGTAAGTCTAAGGAACGTTTTGTTGGCACAGTAATAAACCCTGCACAGAAGAAATATTGCCCAGACCACAGTGAAATTCTATTGATATTAAGTTGTAAAAAAGGAAATATTACATTGAGAATGGTAGAACATGGAGTTGGTTTCTTTTAAGAAACAATTTGGTTTCAAATTTCCAAGATAATCAACAAGATTTACAGAATCTTATCAATAATGAATAAATGTTTCATATCCTTCAAGTTCCATTTTGATTCCTTTCTAATTGTTTATGCTATTTAATTAACCTTAACATCATTTTTCAGCTGATGTCTTCATTCCAAGTGTCTGGAAAGGGAACTATACATGTACAACAGATAACAAAGAAATACTTTTCTTGATGAACATCACAAAATCTGGAGAAAACATCGGAACCATTGGTGACCTTCAAATTCAAGGTCATTCAATCCCAATGACAGGAACATTTGGTTCCTTTTTGAAGTCATTAACTTTACAAAACAATGGCACAGTTATGGATGAAATAGCAGGGAGAAACTTCTCCAATGTGGAACTGAATGGAATCTTACGGACACCAGTGTTTATAGAAGGAGCCATGATATTTATATCAGATACAGGATCATCTCTTACGTGCCCAGTGCAGCTCAGGAGATTCACAGGTAAGTTTATCATGACCATACATCAAATATTTTGTTCATTTATCTTATGAGGGTTTTGCATTGCATCAACATTATTTCTGTAGAAACAGTGGTGCATTGAGACCCCAAACTTTACTGCCCATAAGATTGCAAGATAGAACAATTGACATTCCACAAGTCAACCTTGTAACTAACTGGCATGAAAATTAAAATGCCGTCACAGGGATTTGAACTCATGCTTAGAGGGGCCATTTGTACAATATAAACAGAGTTTTTAGGGTGCATTGACACTCATCATTTTCCATCAGAAGCTGCTTTATTGCATAATATTGACATGTAAATAAAGATAACATATGTTTATGTTTTGGTGTAAACTAAGCAAATTCACGAAAATACCTGTTTTAAATCTCTACCATTTGATATATATGCTAAGTATAATTTTTTTCAGTGTTAAACAGACCTGATTGGTGTAGCTCTCACGGAACTTGTTACAGATTTGGTCAACGTAAACAGGATTATGCATGCTGTTGTGATCCATGTAAGTACATTTTCACTGATGCCACATTGTTCACCATTACCCCATATGTCTACACAATATGGTGGCAACATTCTTTTAGCAATATTTTAGAGGCAACATCTATACATGTGCAATTTGTTACCCATGAAATCATTTAAACTTGTGATGCCCATTCTTTCATTTGCATACACATTGACCTATGAATGATTAATGATAAAAGGTGAATTTAAGATCTTAATGCTTAACCATTCAGACAAATGTATATATTATATGGTGTAGATTATTTCATTCAAATGTGACCATATCAAATACTCAGAGATGTTACACCTTGTGCCAAACAATGAATTTGGTTTTAGTAAGAACAACATGTGCTCTTTTTTCAGACTACAAGGGAAATAACTGTGAAATTGGCACAACAACTTCAACAACAACCACAACAACAACTACAATGAGACCAACAACCACCACAACCACTCCTACCACAACTACAACAACTCCCACAACAACAACTCCCACAACAACAACTCCCACAACCACAACTCCTACAACTACAACACCTACTACAACCACAAGACCAACAACTACAACAACAACTCCTACAACCACCACACCAAAACCTTGCTTCCCAGTCAACAACTGTACCCACCATTTAGCATGTGACCCACACGGAGATCTGGTGTGTGCTCCAGGTTGGATAGGAAGGAACTGTGATACCCAAATTGTTGATGGAGAGGCAGACTGTGATGTTTATGATGGTAAGTTGATATATTTACGCATTTGAATTTGGTTGTAAAATGGATAGGTTTTTTTATCATTTGTCATTATTAATCATTGTAGTATTTCTTGCAATAACTTTACTTTACATTGCAAATTTCCACTAAGCAACATTAATTTGTTTTTTATAGTTCCAATTGTCAAAGATTTGACATGATACACCATGTCTGATTCTAATTTGTTGATCTGGTTATTGTTGAATCATTTTAATCAAGACTATTAGGGCGGAGCTAGACCATTTAGTAAGTGTATCAATTTTTTTTTGTAATTGGCTCAACAAACAATGAAGGCGTGAGTTCGCTAGGGGGTTTGGAGGTATTCCCCCCTCCTGAATTTTCGGGGGCCAAAACGTGGCATCTGGGGGCATTGACCATTGAATTAGACTCTCGATTGATGATCATAACTTTTGAATTTCAACAAATGACTGTAACATCATTTGAATATTTTTTTTTTCATTTTCCTGGACAATGTGTATGCAATTGTGTTTTTTGCATACAGGTTCTATAACTATGTTCATCAGACATAGCTCTGGTATTTAAAGGAAGAACTAAGTGAACTGTAACCATACACCATAATGAAGTGACATGTTGTTAACATTTATTCTTAAGCATAATGATGGAACAAGCTTTCTTGTTACCTTTATTGAATCTTCATATTTATTTCTGTCTCCACTTAAAGAAACATATTTATTTTCAGCTGACATTTTTGTCCCCAGTGTTTGGAAAGGGAAATATACATGTTCAACAGACAATCAAGAAATTCCCTTCCTTATGAATATAACAAAGTCAGGAGAAAACATCGGAACCATTGGTGACTTTCAAATTCAGGGTCACTCCATCCCAATGACAGGAACGTTTGGTTCATTTTTGAAGTCGTTAACACTTCAAAATGATGGGGTAGTTATGGATGTGATTGCTGGGAGGAACTTTTCAAATGTGGAACTAAATGGAATCTTGAAGACACCAGTGTTTATCGAAGGAGCCATGATATTTATATCAAATACCGGATCATCTTTTACCTGCCCTGTACAACTAAGAAGATTCATAGGTATTCTTTTTCATGTTTCTTTTTAACTTACACTATTTATAAATGGGTCTGGTATGCTACATTATTAATCAATGATAGATTATATTTAAGTCAATATGTATATGTTTTTAGACATTGCACTTTTTGGTGTCATAGTCCTATTCTGAAGTCAAAAGCTATTATTATAATTTCACACTATGTTAGGTTTCTAAATATATCGACGGAACTGTCCATCAATTTCTTGCAGTAGAACACACATGGTAAGTATGATGCACAATCTCTTGGTGATAATTGATTGTCGCTTCATCCAAATCTAATTTATTCATGCATAAAGGTCAACTTCAGGTGAATTTGTCCACACTATACCTGTTCAAGTTAGTACCTGATATATATTCATTTATTAGATAGCTTATGTTTTATTTTTTCAGTGTTAAACAGACCTGATTGGTGTAGCTCTCACGGAACTTGTTACAGATTTGGTCGACGTAAACAGGATTATGCATGTTGTTGTGATCCATGTAAGCTTGTTCATTGTAAATCAAATTAGATATGCTTGTTATAACAAGTTGTAAATCAATCATGTGATGTCAAAGGTTCAATGCAAGACTATAGTAAGTGCTTCACAAATGTGAAGCACTTACAATAGTCTTGCATTAAATCCTTGCATTGTGGTACATCAAAGGTTGGTATTGAAACAATCACATTTAGTTAGTCAACGGATGCATGCATGCCATATTTTCAAAGGTTGTTTGATTAAATACTGCAGGGATGGCAAAATCAATTGTTCCTATTGCCAAGCCTTTCCAAAAGACTTGATGGACAAATGGATTTTTACTAAAATATACTTTAGTATTCATTATATATAGACAAGTGCAGAGTAAGATTTGATATTTACAGACAAGAGAAACGTTCAACGAGAGTAACGTTCGTTGAACGTTTATGCAAATTAGGGACCTAATGCATTGTTTGTGAGAACATTCTGGTATATATATATAGACAACACGAATGCTCAGTGAATGACAGTGTTTTTCACTGATCGGATGTGTTTGTGTCTTTGCTCGGTTCATTACACAAGTAACTCAAAATCAGATTTTGTCGCCCGTGAATAGCTGATTTGCAGTGGGATATCTACACTTAGTTTCTGTTCATGTTTAATGTTTGTATGATAAATGTCTTGACTGTGCGGTAGTTGGTCACAAACCTTCGAAAAATGTCCAAAATGCATTCAAACATTTCTGCATGCCTTATGATTGATTGCCCTTCCAAAATGCTGCTGAAACATACTACATGATTTGAACTAATCAATTTTACATCAATTGTGACAGAAACTTGAAACTTATTGAATTCTCATTTGATGACCATTACGTAATCCTTAGAACGCTGGGTAATTTTCTACATCAGCATGATTTTGAAAAAGAAAGATACTCAGAGTAGCAAACAGGTTAGCAAACAGGTGAGATTTACTTGGCAGCTGGCCTGGACCCAACCTGTTTGCATAAGCATGAAGTCGGTTCCAGCAATATACAAGTTAACCATGCATATGCATATAAATGTTTGCCATCCTGCTGTATCTCTATTATGATCTTTCAGTCTATAAGGGTAACAACTGTGAAATAGGAACAACAACTTCAACCACTACCACAACTACAACCACAACCAGACCAACCACATCTACAACTACACCAACAACCACAACAACAACTAAGCGAACCACAACAACTGTCACAACCACCACACCAAAGCCATGTTTTCCAGTCAACAACTGTACCCACCATTTGGCCTGTGACATACACGGTGATTATGTGTGTGCTCCAGGTTGGGCGGGCAGAAACTGTGATACTCAAGTGGCTGATGGAGAGGCAGACTGTGATGTTTATGATGGTTAGTTAACTCTGCTTTAACCCTAGATTTGTTGATAATTCAATGGTTTATAAAAGTGTTAAAAAAACACATACATACCTCGCCAAGAAAACTATAGTGCTATGTTCACAATATTACTTAATCAAGTGAGTTGTTCTATCGAAGATATTTCAGAAAGTTATTTTGTTCTTTTTATGTAGTATTTACAGTTTATTATAAGGCTATGGTTCTACTTTTCCTTGCATCTTTCACTAATTATCTACTATTACATGGTTAGTGTAGGACAGTGGTCCAGGGGTTGAGGGTCAGCATTCGGAAACAAGGGTTGTGGGTTCGAATCCTGTGAGCAGGTTCTCCCTTGCAACTTTTCATTTGCAACCCTCTTTCGGCCCATGTACTGGTTATGTATCCAGGAAGGTGAATCAAGAGTGATTCATCTAGATTGTTAGAACTTGTTCCATTATAGATGTTAACTAAATTAGTTTTAACTAAACATGGTTAGGATATGATGTCTTGCCCTAATGGACATTCCTCAATGGCCCCAAAGCAGGGCTCAAACCATACATGCTCAGTCCCGAATTCTTGAAACTTAAAACCATACCATTTACGGTTTTTGGGTACAGGATAAAGGCCTAAGTCTGTGTCTCCTATGGTTGCCCACCAAGAAATGAGCTTGGATAATGTTACATGGAAACGGTGCTGTTTGCATGTGAGAGTGAGTCTGATGTGACTTGCCTTCGTTCTAGTAACAACATGCTTGCTTGAGCTTAGTTCCTGGTTCCCTGACTTGCAGGTTTAAACCATTACCAAAAAATAAAGCATTAAACCACTTTCTTGCAGAAGTGTCTGGAAAACACTGTGGGAAAAGGAGAAATTGCTCGTAACAAGCAATTTCTCCTTTTCCAACAATGTTTTCTACTCTATCAGAAGATTACTTTCGAATTCTATCAAAATTTAAAATTCTGTCAGCAAACTTTTTCAAATTGGGACAGTTGAAAATTTCATGTTTGATAAAAGGTTAAAAGACAGAGCTGAGGAACCAACAGCCAAGCACATGCATGCATCTTTCATCTTGAGCAAGATCCTCATGTACTTACAGCTTGATGCATTTATTAGTATGGGATGTTCACGAGCAATGCACTTTATTATTGCTATTTATTGTACAATATACCTTTCTAGGAAAAATGAATATATGCATGATTTTTATAAAAAAAAAAAGGCGTATGGCAGAGTATTGCAACCATATTTAGGTATACCCCAAGAAATGATTATCTCTTTTCAGTCTCATTAGCATGAAAAGTCTTGAGTTTGCTTTAATTAATTAAAAATGTTTATTTTCAGCTGACATCTTTATTCCGAGCCTATGGAAAGGGAACTATACATGTTCAACAGACAATCAAGAAATTCCCTTCCTGATGAATATAACAAAGTCAGGAGAAAACATCGGAACAATTGGTGACCTTCAAATTCAAGGTCACTCCATCCCAATGACAGGAACGTTTGGTTCATTCTTGAAGTCGTTAACACTTCAAAATGATGGAGTAGTTAAGGATGTCATTGCTGGGAGAAACTTTTCAAAAGTAGAACTTAATGGAATCTTATGGACTCCAGTGTTTATAGAAGGAGCTATGATATTCATCTCAGACACAGGATCCGCCTTAACTTGTCCTGTACAACTAAGGAGATTTGCTGGTAAGTATCAAACATTTTTATAATGGCTATCTATTCAAATTGACTTTTTGAATCCTTCAAATGTACCATCTATCTGTCCTATGTGCTATCTATTAGAAGGGGATCTACTTTATTGCCCCAAATCTAATATTTCCTAAAAAGGTGGGTTATCAATTAAACAATTGTTAAATTTGTTTGTACTACATTTGATACCAAAATAAATGAGACAAGTCACCAATCTTGCACAGGTTTGCCCAATAAGTAACAGCCTCTATCCTTTGAATTCAAAATATTGTTATTTCTTAACACAAGAAATACAATAGTTTGAATTTCAAAGCATCTAATAAAAATGTCAATCAAAGAATTGTGTAACTGATACAAATGGAATGCAACTGTAGATGACAATTACAGTAGCAAAAATAATGTTGCCCTTGCTGTCTTGGGTAGAAATCATTGTAACCTATCAAGGAACTGCACTTTAGTTGCCTACAACAGTTGTCTTTACCCTTTCCCAAACACCAAGTTTTCGACTGTCCCAAATTGAAAGAGAAGGCAGACGACATTTCAAAATGTGATCAAATTGGAGATTACCCTTCTGATAGGGCGGAAAACATTGTGGGAAAAGGAAAAATTGCTCATAACGAGCAATTTCTCGTTTTCCCATAATGTTTTCTAAAGTCGCCTGCAACGAAGTGGTCGAATGTCGTTATTGTTTGGGAAAGGTTTAATATTCATACATATAAATGATGAAAGGCTGAAATAAGGGATAGAATTATACAGTTTTAGATTAAACACCTAGGAACTGTTTGGCTAAACAATTTATGGAAAATAATTGTGTAGCCAGAACTGATGAAAATTAACTAAATTGAAAGTACAATATTGCAATATGACACTTCCAATGTTGTTTTACTTTGCAATATTGGTAAGCCCATTATTGAAATAAGAGAGAAAGTTGTTTTGAATTTCCAAAATTGAATATGAAATGATAAGTAAAACGGTACCCTGATATTGCTGCTAGATCATGAGTAAATATGTTGTAAACTTTGAAAAAAATGTTTCCAAACATTTATGGAATTGGAAATAACAAACAAAAATATCATTCATTTTTTCAGTGTTGAACAGACCTGATTGGTGTAGCTCTCACGGTACTTGTTACAGATTTGGTCGACGCAAACAAGATTATGCATGCTGTTGTGATCCATGTAAGTAGAATGTTTTTTACATCAGACATTGCATGATTATTACATCTGATAAGAAATAATTAGATGCAGTTTATCAAAGCAAACTTAATTGTTTTAGTAGATGATCACAGAAAAATGATATTGAGGATACAGTGCAATGCTATAAGTCCTTCATGTTTATGAGGCGCTTACTATAGTCTTGTACTGAACCCTCGATATGAAGTCAGGCTTAGATCTCAAAAGATACTGGGTCTTTTACTGCTGTTTAACCCTTTCCCAAACGCCAATATTTCGACTGTCCCACATTGGAAGAGTTTGCAGACACCATTTTAAAATGTGATGAAAATGGATAAGAATCTTCTGATAGGGCAGATAACCTTGTAGGAAAAGGAAAAATTGCTCGTTATGTGCAATTTCTCCTTTTCCTACAATGTTTTCCAGAGTCTTCTGCAACAAAGAGGTCAAATGTTGTTATTGTTTGGGAAAGTTTTTTTTTTATTTGAAACAAGTAGGCCATTAAAGCTTTGATACAGGCTCTCACAAAGATACCAATGATATTCTTGCATTTCATGCCTTGATGCTGATCTTTCAGACTATAAAGGTAACAACTGCGAAATTGGAACAACAACTTCTACTACAACTACCACAACAACAACTACCCCTTCAACTACGACTACACCTACAACAACCACAAGACCAACAACTCCAACAACCACCACCCCTAAGCCATGTTTCCCAGTCAACAACTGTACTCAACATTTAGCATGTGACCCACATGGAGATCTGGTGTGTGCTCCAGGTTGGATAGGAAGGAACTGTGATACTCGAGTTGTTGATGGAGAGGCGGACTGTGATGTTTATGATGGTAGGTCGAATTTTGTTTGATCTTAGTTTGATTTGTTAATTGATATACAGTCAGTTGTGCTTTAAGCAACCATGGTAACTGGAGCCTAACAGCTTAATATGGATGCCAGTTATTCAGAAAGCTCCAGTAGCAGCTTACTGAATGACTGGTGTCCTATATTAATCCTTAGAATGCTGGGTAATTTTCTAAAAATAGATTTTCTTGTCGTCTGCTTTTGAAAACCTTAAATATCTGCTTAATTTTGAAGAGGGAAGATAATCAGAGTAGCAAACATGTTAGATCACAGGCCAGCCTCCATTTACTTGATGGCTGGCCTGGATCTAACCTGTTTGCATAACCATTTAATTGGTACCAGCACTCTGAGGGCTATGATTTCCTCAGGCTCGGAATATTGATGAACAATTCACTCTTGATGAAACGTATTACCATGATATGGTAATAGTTTAACAGGAAAGGTTAAGTTAAGTATACTTAGTGGTTGTTAAGTGCCTAGCATATCATTACGCCTCACAGTACTAGTCTTTCTTAAGAATATTTTGTCAAGACACTTCATTAACCATATAACCTGTTACCAAACAATAACAACATTCTACCACTTTGTTGCAGGAGACTCTAGAAAACATTGTGGGAAAAGGAGAAATTGCTCTTAACGAGCAATTTCCCCTTTTCCCACAATGTTTTCTGCCCTATCAGCAGATTATCTTCCAATTTCATCACATTTTGAAATGTCGTCTGCAAACTCTTTCAATTTGGTACAGTCAAAAATTTGGTGTTTGGGAAAGGGTTAAATGAATATATTATTCAAAATGGATATTTATGATAACAGTCTGTGTTAATAAAACTTGTGATAACACTTGTGCCATACATCACTCGATCATGTGATTGCTCTCGGTGTTGACTTGTTTTTTTAAAATCCTTTTTGGTATGAGGGTAAATAGATTGTCTTAACCCTTTCCCAAACAACAAATTTTCGACTTTCCCAAATTGAAAGAGTTTGCAGACGACATTTCAGATTGTGATGAAATTGGAAAATCTTCTGATAGGGCAGAAAACATTGTGGGAAAAAGAAGAAATTGCTCTTTACGAGCAATTTCTCCTTTTCCCACAATGTTTCCTAAAGTTATCCATAACAAAGTGGTCATATGTCTTTATTGTTTGGGAAAGGGTTAAATTGGCTAAGTTGTCAGGCTCAGTTTTGGATTTTTTGTCCAATTACTTTTTTTCTCTGCATATTATTCTAAGATCTTTCACCATAAGATATATCTGACTCAAGACAACAATTATCTATTTTGTATAAGCGACTTATTAGAGGCAATATTTCCTGATTTTATTATAAAGTTGAAATTTCATTATTACTGTATATTACATGTAACCTTTTATTCTCAAAATGATCATCTCATTTTACAGCTGACATCTTCATTCCAAGTGTCTGGAAAGGGAACTATACATGTTCAACAGATAACAAAGAAATAATTTTCTTGATGAACATCACAAAATCTGGAGAAAACATCGGAACCATAGGTGACCTTCAAATTCAAGGTCACTCCATCCCAATGACAGGAACATTTGGTTCATTTTTGAAGTCATTAACTTTACAAAACAATGGCACAGTAATGGACGAGATTGCTGGCCGGAACTTTTCGAAAGTAGAACTGAACGGAATCTTACAGACCCCAGTATTTATAGATGGTGCCATGATATTTATATCAGATACTGGTTCATCTCTTACTTGTCCTGTACAACTGAGGAGATTTGTTGGTAAGTTCAGAACATTTCATAATTCATTTTAGGGATACATTTTGGTATTGATAGTGGAATATGCTTATTTTTACCACATCATAGCTTCATTATATGTTACTTATTATTAATATCTTGTCCTGTCATAACATCACATTTATTTGGAATCATTTTTTTATTTTTTGTAATAGTCAGACAGATGACTTTGTACTATTTGCAAATAGAACTATGGTTCTGTATATTTATACACAAGTTAGTTTGTACACATGTTATTAGATTTTAACTATCCACATACCAATATTTCAAGGAAGTTTCCCTCATCATCCTTGATTTGATATTTGAATGATTAGTCATGCGACGGTATTGTTTATTCAAGTCATAGTGATGTACTGGTATTCACCATATTTGTTTTACATTGATTGTGAAGGAAGCTTAAAGCTTGTTCAAAGCCACTCACGATGACTGCTTCCTAGATACTAAACCAGTAATTGCGCTGGTTTGTGGGTTAGTCCTGGAAATTTTCGCCTCGCCTAACGGGGATTTGAACCGGGGACATTATAACTATTTCTAGTCATTTTATGATGGTAAGCATTTTATATTGCTGTACATACTTCATTCATGTCCTCAAAGTATTGCATTAAATTATTGTTGATATTTTTTTCAGTGTTAAACAGGCCTGATTGGTGTAGCTCTCACGGTACTTGTTACAGATTTGGTCGACGTAAACAGGATTATGCATGTTGTTGTGATCCATGTAAGTAGAATGTTTTTTACATCAGACATTGTGTTGTTATTGCATAGGATCTATAAATTGTTAGATAGATATACTTTAACAAAGCAAAAATCAAAGTGCTGATAGCGCTGAAGGTCTAAGGTGCGTTTAAAGCAAGATGATTTAGGATACATTTGAAAATGTCTTTGGGCAACATCTCAAGGAAAACAGCTGCTCCTTTTACCACCATTCTTATAATTATTTGATCTGTGAACAGAGACTGAACAATGGTCTATTTTTCGAACATCTGACTTTACAATTTCTCATGAGGCAACAGTTATAATAATATAAAGCAAAACAAAGCGAGTAAATCCGTACTACATTGCTAGTTCCAAAAAGGTATTAGTCCGCACAGTGAAGGCGGATGTTTAATGAGTAATCGGGGTCAGACCCCTGTTTGTGTATCGATAAAGTACTGTCCCTCAAAATGTGGTATGTAAATTCAATAGACTAAGGTGGTGACGCACCATTAGTCCAATAAGAAATAAACCCTTATAATGTAGATGATTTTCTAATGAGATATTTTTGTATCGTCTGCTTTCCAAAACCTTAAATTTCTGCTTAATATTGTTGAGGAAAGATACTCAGAGTAGCAAACAGGTAAAATCACAGGCCAGCCACAAATTTTCTTTGAGGCTTGCCTAACCTGTTTGTATAGGCATGAAGTAGGTTCAAGCACTAAAAGGGTTAAGAGTACTTTAAATTTTAGACTTTTTCTTTGCATCACTATAAAGTAGCAATCTAAGGTTAATTTGAGATATGTGCTTTGCTGTTATTTAAAACTAGTTTTAGGTAACAGCATGTTTATTTCATTTCTCCTACTGTAATTTATGTATTGGATACAAACAAGCTGGTTCAACTTTGATAGAAGCTTTCTTCTTTGCTATGAACAAAGTTTTTATTATCTATCACTTCTCACCTTTAAGTCTATACTGGAAACAACTGTGAAATTGGAACAACAACTTCAACTACAACAACAACAACTACAACAACCAGACCAACTACCTCTACTACCACTCCTACCACAACCCCTACTACCACCAAAACCACACCCACAACAGCAACTACTCCAACAACCACCACACCTAAGCCATGTTTTCCAGTCAAAAACTGTACCCACCATTTAGCATGTGACCCACATGGAGATCTGGTGTGTGCTCCAGGTTGGATAGGAAGGAACTGTGATACTCAAGTGATAGATGGAGAAGCAGACTGTGATGTGTATGATGGTAAGTTACTAGTAAATTGATTGAACTATTTTTAAATCCCTTCCATAATACCTCACTTTTACACCTCTACTGCAGACGCTTTTTTGTGCTATATAACAGGGGCCTATTAAAGGTGCCTTTTGAATTAGAAATTTCTTCAAAATCATGCAGTTTCCTATGAAATAAAGTCATGTTATAGAAATGGTTAAATGTCTTGACACCCATGTGACGATGATATCTAAAAATACCACCTCTTATTCTAAGTTTAGATTGTTGTTTACGAAATAAATAGGTTTAAACAGCTCGCAATATCTGCAAAACAAATGATCTATTTCTTTTCTGTAATGTTATAATATATGGGGTTGGGAAACTGTTTTGCCTTATGTCACTTTGGAAATCTTTGTTGTCTTTTTGTCATTAGAGAATAATTTATTTGAAAAAGTTGAAAATCCCTATGTGTGGGATAGTCCTTTTAAATAATCCACAATATGTTTTTCAGACGACGTCTTCATTCCAAGTGTATGGAAAGGGAACTATACATGTACAACAGATAACAAAGAAATACTTTTCTTAATGAACATCACAAGGTCTGAGGAAGATATTGGCACTGTTGGTGACCTTCAAATTCAAAGTCACTCCATTCCAATGACAGGAACATTTGGTTCGTTCTTGAAGTCGTTAACATTGCAAAACAACGGCACCGTTATGGATGTGATTGCTGGGAGGAACTTTTCTAAGGTGGAACTCAATGGGATATTAAAGACTCCAGTGTTCATAGAAGGAGCCATGATATTTATATCTGACACAGGATCAACTCTAACTTGCCCAGTACAACTGAGGCGGTTCTCTGGTAAGTGTGTTTAAGGCTACATAAGTTCTGTAATCCTCTCCTCACCTAAGATACATGGCAACCAAATTTAGAGTAGACAATGGATATGTTTTATATTCTTTAAATGTTGCCTTTTATTTTCGCAACCTCAGAATATGGAATTCACCCGAGTATTTGCTTTGATCTTAATTGTTTTCGTCTTGGGCCATTAAGATAAATGAATTAAGTGAAAAATATATCCAAGATATAAATGAAATTCATCTTTTAAAAGCAAACTTTTCTAATTCACAATGTTTAAAATACCTATTGCAAAAGTTGTAGAAGATGTACCTACTTTATCTTAATTATTTTATACTGTTAAGATTCAAATATTTGAAATAAGAAACTTGATATAGGATTTGTGAATATTTAATTATTAAATTACAAAGGTGGTCAACAAGAAAACTGTGCATATTTTCTCAATAGGATTAAGTTAAATTTGATTAGCAATATTTGAATTGACAGATACATCTTCAAATGAATAAAACATTTTTTTCATAATTTTAATATCATTTATATAATTGTTTTTAAGACTATTTATCTTTAGTGAAATTATGATACCTGTTTTAAGAGGAGAAAAAACTAGGTTTTGTATACAATCACCCTTTCCTTTATTGAAACTACATACATACTCATAAGATGAGGGATGTCTTAATAGCTTTACTCCATAAAAAATATTGATTGGCAATATCCTGTGCAGAAGGGTTATTGCTACTGTGTCAAAAAGATCAATTGCTCATAATTAGTAATTTAGCAAAATGAGCAATTTGTCTTTTTTTTCCTTTTTTTCTTTTTTATGATTTGTAGCTAATATGAAAGAGAATTAATGAAAACTGTAGCTTGTAATATGAATCAGTCCCAGATTATCATTTTGAATAAAGTGTTTATTCTTCAAGCATTTTAAAGATAAAGGAAAGGGTGATTAGAATATTTATAAAGAGTGTGGCTGTTGTTGCTTATTTTGTGTAGTGCTAGTGTATTGTACTGTCTTAATAATTTCAGCTTAATTCTTTTTCAAATGCTAGTGGCGGAGTTCAGATGCTTCTGCATATAGCGACAATTTTAGTTAAGCCTTATTTTGAAATATCATGATGTTTGTTTGTAAATTAATTATGTTTGAATGCTAGTTTATAGACATGAATATCTCAAAAGATAACATTTCTCTGGGAACAAAAATTAAACATTAATGCATATTTTGATCTTGGACAGTGTTATGATGAACTGTTATCAACCTTCAAGGATAGTAAGTGTTTATATTGCAGCAAACCTTTCTTTTACAGCTTCACACCATTACATTACATTACCATACTTTTACATTTTTTTTACAATTTCCATACATACAAATTTCTTATGTATTACCACAAACTTGACAATTTTATTTAAAGGTGCTTGTTCACAGATGAGAACATTTGAAAGTCAATATAAAATGTCATTTAAAACATACAGTTTTTGTATTGTTGCTTGATATACAAAAAAAAAAGCTATTGAAAGTAAAATTGATTCAGGAAGAGTCAATTTACAGTTTGTATGTGGTACAGCTAAAAAATGATGCGATGCTTTTGGATTAGAATTATTTAAACATGTTTATTCACGGTATACACACTTTAAAGAAATAAAAACAATCTAATTTTTCTTCCAAAGACTTTTCTTCAGGTGTTATCATATGACAGCTGTTTTGCAGTTTTAAAGAAATTCATTTTCAACTTCCAGATTTCATCACATCTGTGAACCAGCACCTTTAAGAAAAACAATTTTTATGTAAACTTCCAGGGATAAAGTTTTCATAATTAAACAGATCAACCATTCCTGATTGCTTATCATAATTTCCTTTGCTAGGCAGCAAACAACGCAGGAAATAATTTCTCATTTTGACACAATATTTTTTAAAAGATAATGCGGCATAGACATTTTTTTTTCACACTTTTATAAATGTATCTGTTTTAGCTTTTCTTAATAATGCAGCAAACAACGCAGGAAATAATTTCTCATTTTGATGCAATATTTAAAAAAAAAAAAAAAATGTGGCATGGAACATTTTTTTCTGGACTTTTATAAATGAATCTGTTCTAGTTTTTTTCTATTTCCATACCAGAGAAAGATTAAACTTACCAAGCCTTTTTTGTTTTTTTTAAAAAAAGATTCTCAATATCAAAACGTTTTTCTCCCCATATTTTTTAACTATATCACAACATTTCTTTTCTATACATGTACTTTATAACTATTGTCAGTCGTTGATATGAATGTATCTGGTCGCGTGATGAAGTTGATAAACTCTTTGATTTGCCATTCCAGTGTCGAGACAAATTGACTGGTGTACTGGACACGGAAGGTGTTACAGATATGGAAAACAACAACAGGAGTATTCATGCTGTTGTGATCAGGGTACGTTGAGGGTTCAATGATGGACTAAAGCTATAGTTACAAACATGAAGGATTTGCTGTAGTCTTCCATTGAACATTTAACCAATCACCAAACAGTAACGAAACTTAACCACATAGTTTCAGAAGACTCTGGAAAACATTGTGGAAAAAGAAGAATTGCTCATTAGCTTGACCGGCCAGGGGCGTGCCTGGCCCTATTTTAAAGATACACACCATATCTAGGGGGTCCTGATTTTTTTTACACCCTAAAGTGAAGATGCGTTTTAGAGGGTACTTGGGACCAAAATGCCTCTAAAATTAATGACAGACAATATGTATCACAATATGAAATGATTATTTCTAATGCAACAGTTTTAATTGCGTATTTAGCATTTTTATTTATTTTTTTTATTTTCAAAATCAACTAGATTCATTTGTGTAAGTGCGTAACCCCAGGCACGCCTCTGACGGCTGTTGGATCTACCTGGCTTAACCATCCTTTATGGGCAGTTAAGTATGGGGTCTTTCTCCATTATTTAGTGTCAGACATCGCAACATAACTGAAGTAATGTTTGCGAGATGTAAAACCCTATGTAAAATGAATAAAGATACGTGTTGTTTATTTTGTTTTTATGCTTATTCATCAGTTTTTGATCAATGAATCTATGGAGTTTCTCATGTTTCTGATAATTGTTTCTACTCAAAGGTTATATTGGTACCCGTTGTGAGGTTGAACTAACAACAACAACTACATCTACCACAACAACAACTACTCCCACTACAACGACAACTACTCCCACCACCACAACAACAACAACACCTACAACTACAACCCAAACAACAACTACTCCAACAACAACTACACCTACAACAACCGCTGCTACTACGACAACACCAACAACCACCACAACAACGAAGAAGCCATGTTTTCCGGTCAGTAACTGTACCCACCATCTTGCCTGTGATGTCAATGGAGACCATGTTTGTGCTGATGGATGGACTGGCAGTAGATGCGACATACAGATCATAAATGGGCGAGGGGATTGTGATATTTATGATTGTAAGTAAAGCCTTAACAGCACCATGTGTTTTTTAGTGATGAGCACTTTGAATTTTAGACAGAAAAACACTGGTTTGGTTCCTAATTGCGACCAAATATTTAATTTTGGAGTGCCCATTGGCAAAACTTATAAGACACATGTGTCTTAGATTGTATATTAATGGGGAACGAAATAAAGAACTTCTGAAATAAATAAATAAATCTTTTCTCTTATATAAATGTGTAAGCACACTTATAGAAGATGATTCAAGTAACAGGCATCAAGCAAAGATGCAAATCAAATAAATTAATTATATCATTTCAGCTGACGTCTTTATTCCAAGTTTATGGAAAGGGAACTATACTTGTTCAACTGATAACCAAGAGATACTCTTTCTGATGAACATAACAAAATCAGGGGAAGATATCGGAACCATTGGTGACCTTCAAATCCAAGGTTACTCAATTCCAATGACGGGGACATTTGGATCGTTTTTTAAGTCGTTGACATTACAGAATGACGGTGCAGTGATGGACGAGATTGCTGGAAGGAACTTTTCGAAAGTCGAACTGAACGGAATCTTACAGACCCCAGTATTTATAGATGGTGCCATGATATTTATATCAGATACTGGATCATCTCTGACTTGTCCTGTTCAGCTAAGGAGATTCTCTGGTAAGTTTGCTTTTTAAAGGTGCACATTCTCAGAAAAGAAAATTTGAAAGTTAAAAATTTAATGAAATGTCATTAAAACAATACAGTTTTTGTAATGTTGTATACTATACAAGTAAAAGAAGCTTTTGAAAGCATTATTTATTCAGGAAGCATCAACTTATCTGTTCCTATGCAGTATACAGTTCCTATGCAGTAGATCTCAAAAACCATAATACACTTTTGGATTAAGATACATGGTAATTCACTGTATACACATTTCAAAGAATCATAAATGATCAGATTTTGCTACCAATGATTATTCTTCAGTACCTATCATAAAAGAGTACTGCAGATGTTGAACAGTTTTGATTTTCAACTTCCAAAAAGCTTTACATCTGTGAACAAGCATCTTTAACCCATTTGCCCACTTGGTAAAACACCTGGGTACCGTTTTACTAAACAGTTTACACTTAAGATTTGCGTAAGTCTAAAACAACAATTCCTCTTATTTCAATATTGGACGAAGCAATATTGCACAGTGACACATCATTGGAATTGTCTCTCCGAGACGCTTCCAATGAAGTGCCACATTGCAACATTGTACTTTCATTGAAGATACTATCCATGTTTATCAATTATGACTTACGCAAACATTTTCCGTAAGTTGTTTGGTAAAACACTTGTTGTAGAAGGCTGCAAAATCCACTTTTACAATGGCTGCCACTATCTACCCTCTAGAAACTTGATTTATCTATGCTGCTTAAATATTGTCTTCTGTTGATTTCAAAATGGACAAATTCTTTTTATTTCATCGAGGGAAATGCATTAGGCCACATTGGCTTCATATTTTTGTGTAGTAATGAATTGAAGGTTCCTTTTGAAATAAAAGAAATTCAAAAATTATATCATATGACAGATTCGAATGATTCTACTCTTTATAAAGCAAAGAACCTTCAAATCAACCATAGGCTGTTTTAAATTCTACCTGTATCTATCTTACTTTGTATAGCTGTGTGATGCTTACCATACTTATGGACATTAATAGGGTGTATGTATAAATACTGTTGCTACAATCTCGCTGTAGAAGCAGCCTTTTATTGGCGATGTGGTAGAGAGGTTCGCTTTCTCTTGAAATTAAGCCATATACATCACGGTTAGTGCCTGGATGTGTGACCTGCGATGGCCTATTAAGCCATATACGTCACGGTTAGTGCCTGGATGTGTGACCTGTGATGGCCTAACTCCAAATCAGACCCGGTACACATGTTCAAGGAGCACATTGAGAGTTAATTGCAAGACCATAGTAGCCCCTTCACAGTGAAGGAAGTGATTTAGTGTTGCTTTGAATTTCAGCATTCTGTATCATCTCGAGTTTTACTGGGTCCAAAGATTCTGGGTTGACCTTGTTTTATGGCTAATTGTTAACAAAACTTATCATATTCACTTATATGTGACTGTGTTACATTCTCAGTTCCTCTTTAAAAGGGAATTTAAAGTGCTTTTAAGTTAATTTTGAATTATTCTAGAACTATCACAATTAAAGTGTATATGAATGCACGTATGGCTTTAACTCTTATTTTTGATAACAAGATACGTTATTTGAGAGCTTTATTTGTATTTATTTAACAATCTTATAATTAAATTTACAGTGTTGAGCTCAACAAACTGGTGTAACTCAAACGGTGCATGTTACCGGTACGGCCCTCAGAAACAGCAGTTCTCATGCTGTTGTGATCAAGGTGAGTGCTTTCTTTAGTGTACAAGTTAATCACATTTCTAAAAATAGTCTTTTGTGCGGTCTGCTTTACGAAACCTTATATATCTGCTTGATTTTGATTACAAAAGATACTCACATTAGCAAACAGGTTAGATCTAATCTGTTTGCATAAGCATGAAGTCAGTTCGAGCAATATAAGGGTTAAACAATGAGCCTCTTTTGTCATTGTAAATTAACACAAATGTTTGGCATTGAATTATTTTTTCTTTTATGCGGTTTCCAACACATAAATATCTTCAGCAGCATGTTCTAGTTTCAAACCACTAGCACGCCTTTTTGTCTTGGAATCACACTTTTTAATCAGACTGAATTCCCTTTTACTCAAATTGTCATGAGGGAAGCCATTCCTATTGTAAAGAACCAAGCAAATACAGTGAAGCCTCGTTTATCCGGACCCTGATTATCCGGATGTCTCGCAATCCGAACAAAATTGTAAGGGAACGGACTTATTTGACCAGTTTGTTGCAGACGACTTTTGAAAACATTGTGGGTAAAGAAGAAATTGCTTGTGACAAGCAATTTCTCCTTTTTCCACAATGTTTTCTGCCATATCAGAAGATAAATCTTTGAATTTCATCACATTTTGATATGTTGTCTGCAAACCCTTTCAATTTGGGATGGTCGACAATTTGGCGTTTGCTAAAGGGCTATAAGTATACACATGCATACAGACCATTTATGTCTTAATGTGTATAAGAACATTCTCTACTTCATTAGTCCGGATGATTCGGTAAACCGGACATTTTGTTGGGAACGGACATGTTCGGATTAACGAGACATCACTGTAGACGTCTCAGACACTATCACTTTCACTTTCGATAAGTTAAAACACTGTTGTTCATCGATCAAATGTGCTGTCTATTTATTACCTGAATGTTCTCTATAACAATGCAATAGGCTATCTAATTTGCATAACATAACTCTACCCCCAACAAGACTTGTTCCGAGTCCTGTGCCATGTGAAATATATGGGAAAAGCAACTGTGATAGAAGGAGAAGTCTTCATCCAACCACTGCCATCAATGTAAGGAACCAAGCAAGTTAACCTCTATATGACATGATCACATCAGATCTGTGAAAACAATATTGTTCACTGATTGGTTGTGCTGTCTATATACGAAATATACCTGTATAATCATGCTCTATAACAATGCATTAGGTTATCTTATTTGCATAGATGTTCCACAAAAGTTACACTACCATTGTGTTTTGCTTTTATACAGTGGAAATGAGGTCGATTAAATTGAATAAACCCCTAACCAATCATATGTTTGATGTGATTTATTTCAGACTATACTGAGTGGTGTGATGCTGCAGGAACCTGTTACAGAAACAGCACAAGGAAAGTTGCAGATGTTTGCAAACCAGGTATGGTCATTATAATACTCTGTTTCTGTGGCTAAAAGATTTTAATATTACAAAGCTTTTTTGAGTTATATAACAGGGGCCTATAAAAGTCTCCTTCCCAACTGGAAATTTCTTCAAAATCATGCAGTTTTCCCAAAAGTTCAAAGTCACCCCATCTTTTTGGTTTCCCAATTTAACAATTTTAGCAATAAAACTTCCAAAAATGAATAGGCCTAGGCCTCTCCCAAATTCAAGGGGGAAAAAACTTATATTAAATGTTTTTCTCGAATATGTGTATAAAGTGATACAAAAATGTAAGATGACAATGCTAAACAAAGTCAAGATAGATTTAATGTGAGAAAAGAGGTTAAAACCTAGATGGTGGTTTTGGGTAATATATGGACATTAAGAAAGAATCTTCAAGTTAGGTTTTCTGAAAATCTTGATTGGCAACCTCAGGACTAATATGTTTAACCCTTTACCAAATGCAACATTTTCAACTGTCCCAAATTGAAAGAGTTTGCAGACGGCATTTCAAAATCTGATGGAATTAAAAAATAATCTCTGATAGGGCAGAAATCATTTTGGGAAAAAGGGGAAGAGCAATTTCCCCTTTTCATACAATGTTTTCCAGAGTCTTCTGCAACAAAGTGGTCAAATGTCGTTATTGTTTGGTAATGGGATACGCGATTTTGCAAGGAAAAACAAGATGCAATTCAAAGAATGTAAACCGCACTATATGAAATGCATAAATCTCATTTGATCCCTGTCTAAATGTCTGCCTCTACATCATTTAAGGGTTTTCTGGACAATTCTGTGAGCTACAGCTAACTACACCAGCAAGGTGTGCTCCTACAACTACAACAACTACAACCACAACTACTACGACCCCAACAACTACAACAACCACACCAACAACTACCACTACACCAACAACAACTACCACCACACCAACAACAACAACCACCACACCAACAACTGCTACCACAACCCCAACAACAACTACCACACCAACAACAACTACCACACCGACAACAACTACAACAACCACACCAACAACTACCACTACACCAACAACTACTACCACCACACCAACAACAACAACCACCACACCAACAACAACCACCACACCAACAACTACTACCACAACCCCAACAACAACCACCACACCAACAACTACTACCACAACCCCAACAACAACTATCACACCAACAACTACAACAACCCCAACAACAACAACTACTACCCCAAAGCCGTGTTTCCCTGTAGAAAACTGTACCGTTCACTATGTGTGTGATGTTAGGGGAGATTTACAATGTGCAAATGGATGGGAAGGAAGTCACTGTGATGTTATGATACCAGGGGGCGCCGCTGACTGTGCCATATCGAACTGTAAGTTATAAACTGTTTACTATTACGATTGCTTTTAAACAGCACTTTTTCATTATAGATAGTCACATAGCTGGTTCTACTAAAGGTGACCTAGCAATTATGGGTAGTTAAGCTTGAAGTATCAACCTTAATCAATAAAAAGGTAAACACCAGAATGTAACTGATTTATTGCTGTATGATGTAAACTACCAATGTAAGTTTAGATATTAAAAGTATGTTATCATATATTCACAATAGTTTCTTTGCTATATCATCAAAAAATCATGGCAAATATTGGACAAAACAAAAGGTCACATTGACTGTTCTTACATTACTTTTTCATTTCCATATACTATGAGGCAATGGCAACAAATGTCTGACGCACTGGAATTGTGTTTAGAGGCCTCACTACTCATGTCTTTCCAAACACAAGCCCACCGCTGGGTTGACACTTTTTACAACCCATTTTAATCTTGATTACATTGTTCTGCTTGCAGCTTTGAAGGACATACATGCAGAACTGTTGTCTTTAAGCTTTGCCTTTTTGTTTGACCCTTTCCCTTCTTACTTACTTGAACTAACACATTTGGAGTTGACAGATCGCAGAAGCATTGGGATATGAAGAGAAATTGCTCGTGACAAGCAAATGCTCCTTTTGTCACAATATTTTCTCAACTGGTTTTTGTTTTATTTCAAGAGAAAGGATGGTAATATACAGCTCCTAATGAACTGCTATCTAATCTTATGTCCCAATGGTTTATACCTAGTATTAAAAAGAAAAGATTAGGGTTTCATTATACATTCTTTAACATCTGCTTCTTGCTTTCAAGTTTGGGTGGTCAGAATTTGGACAATGAATCTCTCTTTTTAAAAACTTTTCTGCTCATGGTTTCTTTTCATATAGTTGATAGCTTCATTAATAAGTGGCAGTTTTTTAAAGCACATTCTTAAACTGATGAGAACATTTATATTTGTTGATGTTTATTTTGCCATTTTTCTATTTATTTTCCCCCCTATTCATCCAGATGGCACAAACTTCACAGAAGGTCTCTGGAAAGGCTCCTATTCTTGTCCCTTGTCTCCAAGAGGAATTTTTGTTGAGCTCAATGTAACTAGTGTTACCAAGAGCATTGATGTCACAGCTCTCCTCTCATCGACTGGGCAATATGTTCCCATGCTTGGTACATTCGCCACCTTCAACCAAGTATTGGCCATTCAAAGTGAGAGAAGGCCCTCTGGAGGGGTCATATTTGGGTCTAGTATCCAGTTTATGGAATTAAACGGACATCTAGACTCGCCCACATTGATGAGGGGAGCCGTGATATTTTACAATCCCTCTGGAAGCGAGGTCTGTCCCATGGTGCTGAGAAAAGCTGCAGGTACCATTCTGGTTGCTATGACAACCCATATAGAACCTGTGTAATCTTTTGTATACTATAATGGACACTTAATCATACTTAATGATATTAGATCTAATGTTAATCAATTCATATGAATATGCATGATTATGTATCACCCTTTTTTAGTTGTTTGTTGTAACACTATATAATCCTCTTTTTAATATTAGATCTAATATTTATATGAATATGTAGGGATATGTATCACCTTCATACCTTTTATACTACTTTAAGATCTCATGGTTTACCATTTGGTATATGAATCCGGGGCATAGCCAGCCTCAAATCAATGTTATGCACCAATGAGGGAGAGTCAAATCAATTGTACAACAACAGAGTAGGGTGCAGAAGGTGTTTACCTACTCCTTTTGTAAATAGTCCCTTTGGTAAATAAAAAAGTTTCATGACCATTCTTTGACCTTTCCCACCTTACTGTCAGTAGAATTAGCATATAGATACATATGTACTCACTTTCATCATTTATTGTTAACTCTTTACCACCTGAAGGCAACATTTTGTTTTATTTGAAGCTGACAGCTTCAGAAAAGGTTTGTAAACATGTGAAAAACTTTGCAGAACTTCAGTTGTGATATGTGAATAGATTGAAAAAAACATTGTGTCAAAAGGAGAAATTACTTTTGACAAGCAATTTCTCCTTTTGCCACAATGCTTTTTAAAAGTCGTCTGCTGCAGGATGCTAAAATGTGGCGTTAGGTGGTAATGTGTTAATACTTGTCCACATTACCGTACAATCACCTATTATTTGTCCTCTCATTTCACTTTTATAATAATCATTAATTTTCATTTTCATAATAAATATTATGAATTGTATTTCATTCCACTTTCATGACATTCTTTATATTTAAATTTTCATAATTATCAGTTTATTTCACTTTCAATATCATCATTACACTTAGTCTTTTCTTTTCATGAAGATTTTTATCTATGATAATTATTGTTTACATTTCTTCTAATCACTCCCATGTTTTGTGAACCAAGAAGTAGAAAGGCAAAATAAGAATTATAGAAAGCCACTCAGTAGATATAATTGTAAAGGAGTCTTGGACAGATCAAAGCAAAAACAATTTGGGTTAATGGTGATTAAATCTTTATTTTTATCAAAATTTCATCAGCAGAGCACAATGTTGTATATAAAACATGTTTTCTTTGTTGGAAAAAGCGAATGATTTACTTATATTGAGTGATTAACAAAAGCGCCAATGTTAAAAGAGTGAAATGAATAATGTATTGTATATTTTCATAAAAGAAATGCAACATAAATGCAGTACATGTAGTTGAGAAAAATTTGCCTGGGTTTTCCACAATACTTACAAATGCTTTTTTTTTTCTTGAATCTTTGAGATCATTTGATTGTTTCTTTTGATTTTTTAGCATCATAAGGAAATATTGAAAATATTATAAATTCCCTAGATTGTATCATTATTTATGAGTATGGAGGGGATAGTGCAGTGTGTGTGTGTGGGGTGGGGGGGGGGGAGTTTGAGGGGGGATTTGTGTTTGTGATATTTGTCTTTTAGCAGCTCTTCCATGGAATGAATATCAATTTTACTTGTCACGAAATTAAACTCTAGTCATAGAATACCTCAAAAGCTTAGGCCTTAGTTCTTTAAAGGTTCATGGACTCCAATGATATGTACTTTTAAAAGTAACCCACAGATATTTGAACTGTGTTATATCCAAATCAACTTTACATGCCATATAAACAGAAATAAAGATTAAAATTGTAAATGACAATATTTCTATTTTTAGCTTCATTCAGCGGATGTAACGGCCATGGAAAGTGCTACAGATTTGGGCGTAAGATAGATCAGTTCACCTGTTGTTGTGAGTCAGGTATGTTAAATTTTATTCTTTTGATTCATTTGTACTTGTTTAACCCATTACCAAACAATAAGGACGTTTGACCAGTTTGTTGCAGGCGACTCTTGAAAACATTGTTGGAAAAGGAGAAACTTCTCTTAACAAGCAATTTCTCCTTTTCCCACAAGGTTTTCTGCACCATCAAAAGATTATTTTTCAATTATATCACATTTTGGAATGTCGTCTGCAAACTCTTTCAATTTGGGACAGTAAAAAATTTGGCAATTGGAAAAGGGGTAAGTGTATCTTGAAACAAAAGTCATCAATCTAAGTATCAAAAATTGCAAAATATCCCATTGAAACCTTGACATTGATATAAAAAATTTGTTGGGTGGACTGGTAATCACTACAACATAAAAGTGATGTTAACTCTACCAATTATCAATACAAACTGCCTGACTCAGCCTGTGGCTGGATATATCTATTCTCTAAATAAATGTATATAAATTGCCCACAATACATAGTATAGATTAACTCATTTC
Source organism: Cerastoderma edule (assembly GCA_947846245.1). Lineage (NCBI taxonomy): Eukaryota > Metazoa > Mollusca > Bivalvia > Cardiida > Cardiidae > Cerastoderma > Cerastoderma edule. The sequence goes on from OX401405.1 coordinate 52,827,297, forward strand.
ATAACACATTCATTCAGGACATCTGATTGATGCTAACATAATTTTCAGGTTGGTCTGGGCGATTTTGCGAAATTGATCTTAACCCTACGACAACAACTGCTATAACAACAACAACTACGACCCCTACCACTACGACCACAACACCCAAACCGTGTTTCCCAATAGATAACTGCAAAGTTCACTATGTGTGTGATGTTAGGGGAGATTTACAATGTGCAAATGGATGGAAGGGAAGTAACTGTGATGTTATGATACCAGGGGGCGCTGCAGAATGCTTCAATGTATCTAGTAAGTTTTCTCATCCTGTGGGTGATGCTGTTGATTTGATAGTGAATCGTTTAACCCTTAGAATGCTGGGTAATTTTCTAAAAATAAATTTTTTAGGCCTTTGTTTTTTAAAACATCTGCCAAATTTTGATGAGGGAAGATACTCACAATAGCAAACAGGTTAGATCGCAGGCCAACCGCCAATTTACTTGGCGGCTGGCCTGGATCTAATCTGTTTCCATTAGCATGAAGTCCATTCAAGAACTATAAGGGTAAACATACTTAGTTTAGTTTAATCATATTGAATTGCATTCAATCTACATGAGGTTCATGAAACATTTACTACAATAGGTATACTTGTAAAAAAAGAAAACGAAACATCAACAATTAATTGGCTGTGTTTGGCCACCAGTTGTACCAACATTATGAATTAGCTCTCTCCATAGCCTATTTTGATACTTGATGAATATCTTGACTTTTTAGATTTGCAATACGACTGATTAATGAAACTATTAATATAAATGTTGCTTTACCATCAACTAGGTTAGCAATATAATAATTGTATGTTGTTATTTGATGAAGGCTTCGGAAAATAGAGTTGATTGGTGATAGGCTCTTCCATTCTTTATTAGATTAAAAACGAATATATGTTACAGACAGCCAACTTTAACAAATAATAACGACATTTCACCACTTTGTAACAGACAACTCTGGAAAACATTGTTGGAAAGGAAGAAATTGCTCGTGACGAGCAATTTCTCCCTTTCCTACAATGTTTTCTACCCTATCAGAGAATTACTTTCCAACTTCATCACATTTTGAAATGTCGTCTGCAAACACTTTCAATTTGGGACAGTCGAAAATTTGGCGTTTGGGAAAGGGTTAAATATTATCAAAACACATTGATGTAAAATGATATCAGTTACGAAAATTGTATGGAGTTGTATTTTGCTAGTCAATGCACCTTGATTTATTTGTTTTTTACCACTGACCAAATGTTTTAATGTTGGAAAGCAGTCTTTGCCTGAAAAGAATACTGTTCAGTGGTGACTGCAGTAGAGGTGATATAAAGAGCATAGGTAGGTGTACTGACAACAGGTATAATATGGTTCCTGGGTGGCTCAGTGGTTAAAGTGGTGGAATCAGAACTTTGGGGTCTCGGGTTTGAGCCCCACTGAGACCTCTCGTTTCGTGAGATTGGCCTTAATTTGGCGAGACACTTCAGAGCCCTAGCCTAGTACTGGTAGATCCAGGAAAGCCTTTTCAATACTGAAATAGTGTGGTACAGAACTGGCGAAGAGAACCCCTATTGGATTTGTGTCAGAAAAAAACATAACTAACTTAATGTAATAAAGTAAAAAGTAGTTCAATTCTTGATGATAATCAAATAATTAAGTCCGTCGAATCAATGAGAAAGTCAATCAAGTCAATGAGTATGTTAATCTTTTTAGCTGTTTTGTACTTTCTGCCACAACTTTGCTTTATAAGAATCTTCCATTTGAGAGGCCCAAATATTTTATTATCTTTTACATTACATTATTATTTATTGAAAAAGAAAAGAAGATAAAAAAGTGACAAAATAAAGCATTAGTAATTTTCTATTAAAATACCTTAATGATATAATGAAAAAATAAAGTTTGTTAACTGATTTCGCATAACAAGTTGTAGCTGTATCAAATTGATATCTTAATGTAATGTGCCTTCATTCAAAATTCTATTCAATTTGCAACCAACAAAATAAGTCACTCAGAACATAATGTTTGAAAAGTCCACATTACTGAAACAAGTGGTTTGTACTTTTTCTAAATTGTGTTCAAAGAAATCTGCACCAATATTCTAAAATCCACTGATTAATGGGTGAATAGTTATAAAACTGCCAGGGTACCGTTTTACTCAACACCTCAAGGAAAATATATGCGTTAGTCATAATATTTGTGTAAGTCATAACTGATACACATGGATAGTATCTTCAATGAAAAGTACAAAATTGCAATGTGACACATCATTGGAAGCGTCTCTGAGAGACGAATCCAATGATGTGTTACTTTGCAATATTGCTTTGGCCACTATTGAAATAAGAGGAATTGTTGCTTTAGACTTACGCAAATCATAAACGTAAACTGGTTAGTAAAACAGTATCCTGGTGTTCTACAGTATTTTTGTATCTTTGATATTTTGAGACATTTGTGTGCAATGCATTTTTTCCTTTTCAGCAACAAAAAAGGTATACTTTTTATTGTAGGTGAATCAACTAACAAAAACTAACATGTACAATTTTTCCTTGCACTTTATTAGCTTTGATCTTGTTTCAGATGTCATTTACATTATATTATTCAATCCTAATCATGATTAATGAAGTTAATTTTTACTAACTTTGTGCTTTAGAATTAACTCATGAGGATTGCTTTATATTTCAAAAACAATTAAAAACCTATCATACAATTGCATGTTAACATTTATCACAAATTTTCTTTCTTGATATTATTGTTCCATTTAAGTAGTATTTTTTGGTATGTTGTTTCCCTGTTTCCCATAACTCTGTACAAGGGCGGCAAACTGAATAGTCCATTTCCAGCTTGTCCAAATACCTTAACCCTTTCCCAAACAACAAATTTTTGACTGTCCCAAATTGAAAGAGTTTGCAGACGACATTTCAAAATGTGATGAAAATGAACAATATTCTTCAGAAAGAGCAGAAAACCTTGTGGGAAAAGGAAAAATTGCTCGTTACGAGCAATTTCTCCTTTTCCCACAATGTTTTCCAATTCCCACAATGTTTTCCAAAGTCTTCTGCAACAAAGTCGTCAAATGTCTTTATTCTTTGGGAAAAGGTAAACAAACAAGGGAACTTTTACTATATAACCATTATACGGACAAATACAGAAAAATTAGTTGGCAGATATAGACATGTGAATGAAAACTAGATTTTGTCACCCCTGTGAAGTGTTTTTTGCATGCCTTTTTTGCCCTCATGTCAGAAAGTTTTGCATGGGAATTGATATGATGCCAGATTAAACAGGTTGCATTTATTTTTTTTAATACCTTATTACCAAAATGATTTTTTTACTGCAATGAGTTAAAATGTTTATCTATTGTTAAGGCATTTTTGATTCATTTGAAGTTGTAGTAATAAACTGTATCATTGAATAGTTCCTATGTTAATACAAAATGTTTTAGTAATGAATTTTATTAATGAATAATTTCAATGCTAAAAACAAAATTTTATCCATGAATTTCAAAATAATGATGAGGAAAAAAAAAGCTTTATTTCTCATAGAGATTGTAAGAATTAATTTTCTTTTTAGGAAACAGGGAAATGTTAAGTTAATTAATTCACTTATGATTAATGCTTTCTTTCCAATTAATTTTTCAAACATCAATCATATAATGAGAAGATTTTATTTGAGATTTTGAAATTCAAAATATCTTTTTATACCATACCAAGTAAGGGTATTAACCCTTTCCCAAACAACAATTGTTCGACTGTCCCAAATCGAAAAGGTCGCAGACGACATTTCAAAATATGAAGAAATTGGAAAATAATCTTCTGATAGGACAGAAAACATTTTGGGAAAATTAGAAATTGCTCGTCACGAGCAATTTCTTCTTTTCCCACATTGTTTTCTTAAGTCTTCTGCAACAACATAGTTAAATGTTGTTATTGTTTGAGAAGGGGTTAATTGTGATCATCTGCAGGTTGAAAGCTTTTAAGGATTTACATTTCTTTGGTTTTTGTCAATTTAGTATAACATTCTTGCAATGATTTTTTGTCCATTCATCATTAATCAAAATTAAGACTTCTTGTCATCCAAATTTTTTTTAATATATATCAATCTTAAAAATATTGGAAAAAATCATAACCATGAGTTAAATCATTCTGAAAACAAGAAAAAGAAAAGCTTGAAGATAATTTGAATCTTTAAAAAGAGGGTTAAAGTAAGTTTTATAGTATGTATCATTGTTTGTTTTTATCTCTTTCAGTGCAAGTCCCATTGGAAGGTTGTAACAATCATGGCAGTTGTTACAGATTTGGAAGCCAGGTTGACCAATATAAATGTTGTTGTAATCGGGGTATGTCAGTTTGTAAACATCAAGTATTGAGATAAAAACTCTGCTATAACTAACACTCTACTATAACTTAACTCTTATAGTGCTGGAACCAACTCCATGCTTATTAAAAAAGGTTAGATCCAGGCCATCCGGCAAGTAAGTCCTTGACTGGCCTGTGATCTAAGCTGTTTGCTACTCTGAGTATCTTTCCTTATCAAAATTAAGCAGATATTTAAGGTTTTGGAAAGTAGACATCACAAAAATCTATTCTTAGAAATTACCCAGCATTCTAAGAAATTAGCAGCTCAGGTTAATGTTGTTTGTTTTACATGTTTGTTGAGTTTCAACCATCCATGCTGTACTAATAAAATTTGTCTCTTCTCTATACAAGTATTAACCCTTTACCAAATACAAAAAATTTGACTGTCCCAAATTGAAAGAGTTTGCAGACAACATTTCAAATTGTGATGATACTGAAGAATGATCTTCTGATAAGGTAGAAAATATTCTGAGAAAAGGAGAAATTGCTCGTCACGAGCAATTTCTCCTTTTCCCAAAATGTTTTCCAGAGTCCTCTGAAACAAAGGGCTTAAATGTCGTTATTGTTTGGTAATGGGTTAAACCAACATGAACTTTCTGGCTAATGCTTCCATAAACAACACTGGGGAGGGGGGTTTCAATATTATGATTCCTGACTGTTGGTTTGATTAAAAAATTGTAAAATTTTTGACACTCCTATATTTCATTATTGTTGGTTTTATCAGTAAAAAATTTCTTTTCTCGAATTAGATGACACATTTGACCTGTTAAAATATTATACATGCATATGGTTGTACCATTTATTTTCAGGCTTTACTGGACCTCGTTGTGAGATTGACTTATCAACAACAACAACTGCCAAGCCAACTACCACCATCAAGCCATGTTTTGCTGTAGATAACTGTACAGCACATTTTGTTTGTGATGCCAGGGGAGATTTACAATGTGCCCCAGGGTGGGAGGGGCCTAAATGTGATAGACAGATACCGGGCGGAGTTGCAGACTGTGACCTGTTTGATTGTAAGTAGCTAGGTCTAGGATATCCTATTCCCTTTTGTGGAATTTTGTGACGGACCCAAATTGAAAGCAACAGCAGACGAAAAAACATGGCTGAGAAATAATTTTGTGAAGTTATTGTGGCAATAGGAAGTGAGTGGTTCAAAGTAAAAGCAATTGATAGCATACATCAAAGATTAGTAAAACAGTTTCTTTTTTATATTGGGAAAAACCTATTGTCGCAAAAGGAAGTGAGTGATCCAATTCAAATTGAAAGCAACAGCAGACAACAAAAAATAGCTAGAAAATAGAAAAAATATCTTTTGAATATTGGGAAGAAACCATTGTGGCAAAAGCAGGTGAGTGGTTCAAAGGAAAAGCAATAGCACTCATCAAATATTGAAATAGTAAAGCAGTTTCTTTTTGTTTTGGTTAGAAATAAGTGTGTTAAAGGAATAAATTGCTCATTATCATATCAGGAAAATAAATCTGAGTTGCAGGCTGAATTCAAAAGTCATATTTCAAAAGTTGGAAGACATTAGAAAATGAAAATATCTTTACACCAGATGAATGCATGCCAAAATGCCACACAAATTTAAATTATCATCCAATAGAAAATACTAGTACCTTACAAGGCTGACAATTTGAAAGCAAGAGTAACTCTGTTAAAAAGGAATGCTTTTATTAGCTGTGTTTTATGGTAAATAAGTACTCTTCCAAACTCCGCAGTTGTTATTGTGTGAATTGTTTGTGGTGTGTTATTGGTTGCTATATTTAGAATTTTGCTAGAAATCATCATTTTTCGATACTGATTCATTTAAGTGACAGGAAGGCATAACCAAACATATTTTCATCTTGTTTTTTAAAAATTACAAAGGTCCAAAATTGTTTTATAATTGGTCAGAATTGGAAGCATCCATTTGATCATTAGTGAGACTGGTAATACTATTATTTCAAAACCAATTAATTAACTGCAATATTTGAATTTGAGGGTTAAACGCAAGACTGTAGTAAGTGCTTCACAAATCGAGGGCTCAATGCAAGACTATAGTAAGTGCTTCATAAACATGAAGCACTTACTATAGTATTACACTGAACCCTCGAAATGTGAAGCACTTAATATAGTCTTGCTTCTAACCCTTATATAAGTATAAATGAGCCTACAATTACCATTGTAATGAATTTCATTATCATGTCTAAAAACAAATAAAGAATGAATAACCTGATTTTTATACCCTCCACAACAAGATGGTTCTGACTTTATCCCGAGTGTATGGAATGGCAGCTATATATGTCCCGGCACAGCAGTCAACGTCACCTTCGTTCTCAACGTCACGAAATCCTCCAGCACAATAAGAACGGTTGCTAATCTCCACATTGACGCAGAAAAATTGCCAATGACTGGAACGTTTGGCTCGTATTTGAAGAGTCTGACCCTACAAAGCCAGAGTGTGGTAGTGAATAGTTTAGGTGGACAGAACTTCACGAAGGTGGAACTCAATGGAATTCTCAGAAATCCATATTTGATTGAAGGAGCTATGGTATTTGGATCTAAGAATTGTCCATCAGAACTGAGAAGGGTGTCAGGTAATGATGCATGTATTTTAACTTTTCCTTTAAGTAGGCTTTAACCCTTTACCAAACGCTAAATTTTTGACTGTCCCAAATTGAAAGTTTGCAGACGACATTTCAAAATTTGATGAAATTGAAAAATAATCTTAGATAGGGCTGAAAACATTGTGGGAAATGGAGAAATTGCTCTTAAAGATCAATTTCCCCTTTTCCCACAGTGTTTTCCAGAGTCGTCTGCACCAAACTGGTCAAATGTCGTTATTGTTTGGTGATGGGTTAAACAAGACTTTGTGATTATTTCAAACTGAAGGCAACAGCAGAAGACATTATCTTAAGAAAACAGTAACATTTTCTTTTGTTACAGTCGTTCTTTTAGATTACTGCTGATGATTGAAAACAATAGATATGATTGAAATATTTCTTTTAAAATCTTTCTTTTATTTATCCTTTATACATGTTAGTTTTTGAAACACTTCAAACAGATATGAAATTAAAAAAATACTTCAATAATAAAATCTTAAATTCAATATTTATCAGAAATTTCTCCTTTTTTAACAATGCTTTCAATGATCCTCAAATATTAACCCTTTTAGTCCAGGGATTATTCTGTTATATGGATATGTCAATCTGTCATGTGTGCTGTGTTAGTTTGAATTTGTTGTTGCTAATTTTAGAGTAAATTTCAACAATTTTATTAGAATACTCATAGTAATCAATTGGCCAGTGTTAGAGCACCAACCTAGGGATGTTACGGTCATTGGTTGGATTCCTGCAAGTAGTTGGATCCACCTTGCAACTTTTCATCAATCCACATCCAGCTCAAGTGCTAGTATGTAACCAGGAAGCAATATCGAGAGTGATAGATAAAGTTGGAAGAATCTGCTACACAATATTTGTAAAGTAGATAAGTTTAGATTGTTTCAGTTTCAATTGGTACTATCTGCAGGGGATATCTTGAAATAATTTTGACAAAGAATTATCTCGTCATGGTGAGGTTCTTATCCCTTAGAATGCTGGGTAATTAGTTCAAAAATATATTTATGTGTCGTCTGCTTTCCAAAACCTTAAATATCTGCTTAATATGCTTAATTGAAAGATACCCAGTGTAGCAAAGAGGTTAGATCACTGGCCAGCCGCCAATTTACTTGGTGGCTGGTCTGGATCTAACCTGTTTACAAAAGCACAAAGTCGGTTCCAGTACTATAAGGGTTAAATTGTCAATAATTTATGATGTTTTTTCCAATTTTCTATTACACAGGCTTTTAATTATTATTTTTATGTCATTTGTTACATATATCTTGCAATAGAAAAAAGGAAAAATATAAAATGCATGGCTAGCTTAAAATCATGATTTTTTGTCATTGAAAATAAATCCCTTAATATGGTATCGCTAGACAAAGAAGATTTTAATTAGGAAAGATGCTTTCTGTCATAAGAAAAACGACATTTTTTTTCTTGCCTCAGTAACTTTGATGTTTACTGTTCTACATATTTTGTTGTTTTGAACATTGCTTTTTGTTTTAAATTGAACATGTAAAGAGCAAGGAAAGAACATCATCTTTTCCTACGATTGGTTTAAAGTTTTGAGAACATTTTCCTCTTTTATAGTATTTTTCATTCGTATAATTAAAGCAAACAACAACAAAAAAATGAATATCCGTTGATTTATAATTTTGCTATATTTGGTAAAAATCATTTTTACAGAAAACTTTAGTGTTAACATTTCCCTTTTTGTCACAATGACCTCTTAACCCTTTACCAAAGACCAAATTTTCTGCTGTCCCAAATTGAAAGGATTTGTAGACAACATTTCAAAATGTGATGAAATTGGAAAAAAATCTTCTGATAGGGCAGAAAACATTGTTGGAAAAGGAAAAATTGCTCGTTATGAGCAATTTCTCCTTTTCCCACAATGTTTTCCAGAGTCGTCTGCAACAAACTGGTTAAATGTCGTTATTGTTTGGTAATGGGTTAAATCTTCTGTTATGGGTGCATTAGAGTCTGCATACCATGATATGCGTAGTAATTTTTATGAGACAGCTTAACCCTTTCCCAAACAATAACAACATTTGACCACTTTGTTGCAGACGGCTTTAGAAAACATTGTGGGAAAATGAGAAATTGCTCGTGACGAGCAATTTCTCCTTTTCTCACAATGTTTTCTGCCCTATCAGAAGATTATTTTCCAATTTCCTCACATTTTGAATAGTTGTCTGCAAACTCTTTCAATTTGGGACAGTTGAAAATTTGGTGTTTGGGAAAGGGTTAATTGTTGCATTTCTTCTCCCTAGTATCATTTGAGGGCTGCAACAATCGTGGAAGTTGTTACAGATTTGGAAGTCGGAAGGATCAATACAAGTGCTGCTGTGATGAAGGTAAACTTACAAGTTAATAGTGAAATATCTATCTGATATGAAGAGGGTCTTTAAATTGTGGGGGTGGGGGGACAAGAGTCATCTTTCTGAACATTTTCCCTTTCATTTTTATCTAAATCGTGTAACCATTATAAGAATATCATGCAGCCGGTCCTGGACTCAAAACGTAAACTGTGCGAGCACTCTACCAACTTAGCTATCTGGCCCACCTACATATTTAACTCTACCCTGTAAATCAAGACCCTTATTACAATTGTATGACATTTGTAATCTGTTTTCCCAGAGGGTATGTTTAAAATAATTGTTGTGTTAAAATTACGGCTTATAATGGTCTCCCTCATTTTGTTACGATGGTTTGTATCTAATTTAAAGTTAAATGTGACCTCTTAGAAAAGATTTTTGGAAACTATTTGAATTTTGACTGAGTAGAATAATTATTGTTGAAATGGCTTTCACACATTACCACCTAACGCCACATTTTTGTGTCTTGCAGCAGACGACTTTCAAAAGCATTGTGGCAACAGGAGAAATTGCTTGTAATTTCTCCTGTTGCCACAATGTTTTTTTAATCTATTCACATATCACAACAGCAGAACTGAAAGGTTTTTCACATGTTTACAAAGCTTTTCTAAAGTCGTCTGCCTCAAGTATAAAAAGATCCTCTGCCAGTGATAAAAAAGTTAAGTCCCTTACCAAAATATGATCAATCATTCGTTTCAGGATTCTCTGGTGGGCTTTGCGAAATAGGAACAACCACTCCAATTCCAACAACTTCAACCACAACTACTACAACTACCCCAACTACAACAACAACTACCCCAACTACAACAACAAAAACTCCAACTACTACTACAACTACTCCCACAACAATAACGACTACACCTACAACAACCACCAAACCCACCACCACCATCAAACCATGTGTCTCCGCAGAAAACTGCACTGCTCACTACACATGTGATGCCAAGGGAGATAAGCAGTGTTTAGCTGGATGGGAGGGGCCTAACTGTGATATTCTCACACCAGGGGGGGTTGCTGACTGTGCGGAATACGATTGTAAGTTGTTTTATTTTAAATGTGCCATACAAGATTGGACATTTTTGATTTCGCTGTCCTGAAATGCTTGAATGTTTGGGTTTTCTTTAATCTTCAACTATGCCTTATATGTTTTATCATGTAACTTTGCCCTATATGTTTGAAGGTTTTTTCATATAACCATATGCCTAATATGATTGAAGTTGCTTTTTCCTCATATATGATAAAAAGGTTTTCATATAATGTTGCCTTATATGATTGAAAGTTTTTTTTTATTTGTCTGTGCCAAGTGTGAATTTTACATTTCGATTTTACCTTTGCAAACATTGGATGTATCTTAAAAAAATTGTACTAATTTGCAGGAGTTTAATTGAAGATTAACATGTCAATTACTGTCTATATCATTTTCTAGGATTCTCTAGGAGATTAGCCTTGAAATCCTTTTGTCACAATCATATTAATGTTTCTTTTTTAATGTTAACTTGAAATTCAAACATTTAGTCTAAAGAAGTATGGCTCAACATTGACATAAGCATTTTTGTATCAATATTGTTAGAAATCACCATTCTCAAATGCAAAATAAGTGTCTCAGCTAATATGCATAAAAAAAAGGTTTTCATAACAAAATATTCATGGACCATTTTGTATATTGAATCATTTACATCAAATGTTTTATATTGTACCATGATTGCTGCAAACTTTTTATGACACATCTGGAATTCTAGTATTTTTTTTTTTTAAATCCCAGAGAAATGTTCAAAAAAGATATTCATAGGCTTAGATTGAACAATGATTTGATTGGCTATTTTGATATGTGTGTACATATTAATGCTAGTTATTGACATGGAAAGCATATACCTGAGGGGTAGTTATTAGACATGTGTTATGGAGTCTTATTTATAGAATCAATTAACCTTGATTGATGAAATTTCTCATTAAAGATTAAGGAAATATGTAATTGGTGTTCATAAGGGCCAAGAATTTTCATGACAAGGAATAGAAGTTTTATCAAAGGTTTTTTTAATGAATTCCAAATGGTTATTTTCCTGCTTCACATTTGATTGAAGAGCCAAAACATCATAAGAGTGAATTTACCAATATGGATTGACTGTTTGCTTGTTTACTGTACGTGTTGTTTTGATTTTGCTAGACTGTAGACATTAAGCACAATCTTTTGAAGAACCAGTTGAGTATTTACAATATTGTTATTTGTAAACACACTGTATAGATAATGTATGCTGATGTATTTTTATTTTATAACAAGACGGCAAGGATTTCATCCCTAGCGTATGGAATGGCACCTACAACTGTACTGGGAGCTCATACATGGCATTTGTACTGAATGTGACCAAATCCACCAACAGCATCAACACAATTGCGCAACTCTACATTGAGAACAAGAGTTTCTCGATGTCGGGCACTTTTGCCACATTTTTTAAGCAGCTAACCCTGCAGGGTAATAAGGGTGTTGTGGATCATGTTGGGGGTCAGAACTTCACGGGTGTGGAACTGGATGGCACTCTGATTACTGATTATCTAGTGACAGGTGCCATGGTGTTTGGGAAGACAGGCGGAAAGGAGAACTGTTTAATGGAAATGAGGAGAGTTGCAGGTAACATTTTAACCAAATGGTTGAAAATTCTAACAAAGGAAAAATGGTGATGAAAAGTTGTACAAGCAAATTTGTCTATCACTGTTCTTTTTAAAAGTGGATAAATGGATGGGGAAGATACATATTTATCTTGATATTCTTTCATATTTGTTTGTGTAAACTTTCTTTTTTTTTACAAAAAATGGTTTTTCATTTCAATTTATTTTAATGTTTACCAGTTTAAGTATTTTCCATTAGTTTGATATTGGATTATCTCAAGGATTTATGATTTTTTAGATTCAATTTGTATTGTCTTCTTTTATTTTCAGGATAAATGATATGTGTAACTTCTCTTTTAGCCATATTGATTGTTTGATAACCAATACTCATTGGTGTGTTATTCACCTGCAAATGCTACAATCATAAATATGTTTTACTAATAAATGTGTAGATGCTATATGCCAGATTTCTGTTTAACAAAAGAGCTGTGTGATTGCAGTGGTTTAAGGGTTGAAAGGTGTGGCTTTTGAGCTGTTGTTTTAAAGCTTACATGGATAATTTGTCCTTTTTCTTGAATAATTTCTATTTCTATCACCAATAGACAGTGGTACTATAAAGTTTGTGTTTTAATTGTTATAGAATTATTTACTGAAACAAACTGTATACAAAAGATGTTCATCTGTTGATTGAACTATCAAACCCTTCAGGATTGTTTTCTCCTTTTAAAGTCCTCCACTAATCGATTCCCCTTTTTTTTGTGTGTTGAAAGTAATAGATTGTATTATATTTGATTTTTCAATTGAGATAAGAAAAGAAAATGTCATCGAAACAATTTTTTTCCATTTAGTTGTCACTGAAAGAACTTTTTTAAATGAATTTAGGGACACAAAAGCTTTAATATTATTCTTGACACATTTGTTTAGATTTCCTTACCCAACTGCTTTCATTACAATAGTTAATCAGTAATAAGTGTTAAGACTCTAATTCTTTACAAGATTGATAGATGAAATAATTAACTATTTGATACTCTTGTAACTCACATTTCTAAACTCAAAAATAAGTACTGTTAGGTGAAATGAAGAGTGTTCACAAGAAAATGAAGCATTTTTAATGAGGATGACTCAACTGTTTGAAAACCAAAGAAATTTTTAATGATGTTTTTTTGTCTTTAGTGTTCTTTGATGGCTGTAATGGACAGGGGAGTTGTTACAGATTTGGCCGACAAAAGACGCAGTACAAGTGTTGCTGTAATCCAGGTATAGATAACCCATTACCAAACAATAACGACATTGACAAATTTGCTGCAGACAACTCTGATTTTTTAGATTCAGTGTACTTTGTTCTCTGGAAACTTAAGCCATTAACCAAACAATATTTTATCAGGATAAATGATATGTGTAACTTCTCTTTTAGCCATATTGATTGTTTGATAACCAATACTCATTGGTGTGTTATTCACCTGCAAATGCTACAATCATAAATATGTTTTACTAATAAATGTGTAGATGCTATATGCCAGATTTCTGTTTAACAAAAGAGCTGTGTGATTGCAGTGGTTTAAGGGTTGAAAGGTGTGGCTTTTGAGCTGTTGTTTTAAAGCTTACATGGATAATTTGTCCTTTTTCTTGAATAATTTCTATTTCTATCACCAATAGACAGTGGTACTATAAAGTTTGTGTTTTAATTGTTATAGAATTATTTACTGAAACAAACTGTATACAAAAGATGTTCATCTGTTGATTGAACTATCAAACCCTTCAGGATTGTTTTCTCCTTTTAAAGTCCTCCACTAATCGATTCCCCTTTTTTTTGTGTGTTGAAAGTAATAGATTGTATTATATTTGATTTTTCAATTGAGATAAGAAAAGAAAATGTCATCGAAACAATTTTTTTCCATTTAGTTGTCACTGAAAGAACTTTTTTAAATGAATTTAGGGACACAAAAGCTTTAATATTATTCTTGACACATTTGTTTAGATTTCCTTACCCAACTGCTTTCATTACAATAGTTAATCAGTAATAAGTGTTAAGACTCTAATTCTTTACAAGATTGATAGATGAAATAATTAACTATTTGATACTCTTGTAACTCACATTTCTAAACTCAAAAATAAGTACTGTTAGGTGAAATGAAGAGTGTTCACAAGAAAATGAAGCATTTTTAATGAGGATGACTCAACTGTTTGAAAACCAAAGAAATTTTTAATGATGTTTTTTTGTCTTTAGTGTTCTTTGATGGCTGTAATGGACAGGGGAGTTGTTACAGATTTGGCCGACAAAAGACGCAGTACAAGTGTTGCTGTAATCCAGGTATAGATAACCCATTACCAAACAATAACGACATTGACAAATTTGCTGCAGACAACTCTGGAAATCTAACCCAGTTCCAAACAATAATGAAATTTTACCACTTTGTTGCCGACAACTCTGGAAACTTAAGCCATTAACCAAACAATAAGGACATTTTATCACTTTGTTGCAGCCAACTCAGGAGGATAACGTTATAGGAAAAGGAGAAATTGCTCTTAACAAGCAATTTCTCCTTTTCCCACAATGCTTCTCTATCAGAAGATTACTTTCCAATTTCATAACATTTTGAATTGTCATCTGCAAACTGTAAACTCTTTCAATTTGGGACAGTCAAACAATATGCCGTTTTCTAAAGGGTTAATACATGGTGATTTCATGACTTGTACAAATTGAAAGCAAAATACAATATGCACAAAAACCGAATTTGTTTCCTTTATGAATTCATCCTGCTTTTTGAATATTAGCTGATTTATTGTCCATTTCACACCTCCAAGTTTTCATAACCAAGTTAATAGAACAAGTATGTCTTATGTTAATGATGATTTTAAGCTCACTTTTTGGACAAATTTCTGATTGTAAATGATATTTATTTCTATTTTCAATACTTCTCAAACCAATATCTGCCAAGACTATTATTCTTTAGACCTCAGATACTAGATTTTGAGGGTTCAATGCGAGACTATAGTAAGTGCTTCACATACGTGCAGCACTTACTATAGTATTGCACTGAACCCTCAATTTGATATCCTATATTTAGTTCATCCATCGAGAACCCAATGAACCAGTACCTCATTGCCATATCACAATCCAATTTTATTTGTACGAAAGAAACAAATTAAAAGTTACATGAATTCCGCAGACAATGAACATGTATCAATTCCTTTCTGTTCAGGATTCACTGGGGACCATTGTGAGATGTCTCTAAGCAGTACAACACCGGCAACAAAACCTACAACAGCCAAGACAACCACCAGGACCACACCGGTTCCCACTACAACAATCAGACCGGGCACCGCACCACCACTTCCTGTTTATGTCCCTGGTACCCTGTTCAGTCTCTATGTTGAGATGGTGGAGGACGAGTACCAGGCAGAACCTGCAAGGCTGGACTCCAGCATCAATCTGGCCTGGGAAGATGCCAACGATGGTGTGTGTTTTATCCTACTTTTTATCACAATATGGCAGATCTTAGGTTCAGTGCAAGAATAAAGTAAGGTCTTCACAGATGAAGGTCTTACTTTAGTCTTGGACTGAACCCTCATGCCAATGACTTGAACATCTCTCAGGACTCAGATAAGATGAATTACTGAATTCAAATTGCATTTTGATGGTCAGTCCACCTGCTCTGGCCATAAAGCATGGCTTCAATTATCACTAGTCAGAAACTATGTATATCAGAGTTATTTCCAAAGGTTGGCAAGAAGGAAAATTTATAGTGGCATAAATATGTATGGAAAATAACCAATACATATTTTTTTTTAACATTGAAATCTGACAAATGTAGACTTTGCTAATAATTGTATATAAGCATGAATTCTTTCAGGGTCCTTCATGGTCCAGTGGTTAAGATGATAGTCTTGGATCTGGGGTCCTGTGTTTGAGCCCTACCTGTATGTCTGGTCTTGGGGGAGTTGCCCTTTGGCAAGGCACTTCAGAGCCCTAGCCTAGTACTGTGGAATCAAAGAAAGCTATAATCTAACTGAAAAAATGTTGTCACAGTGTTAAGTCCCATATAAACAAATAAATACTTTTACTTAGAAAATGTTTGCTATTTAGCTATTTTATTCTAAGTCATCATTGAATTTATATTTGTAGGCACTGAGAACACTAATGCAACATTTAGAATCAACATAAAGAACAGAAGACACCTGTTTAATACAAATGGGTAAGTATTTGACAAAAACTTGTGATGAGTGGTTAAGGTAATGTAGATGTGGCGTGAGTTCACTTCATGAATGCCTGTGATCAGCAGAGAAACAGTGTAAAGAAAATTTGTTCAAGAGAGCAATGAATGATTTTTAGCTCACCTGAGCACAAAGTGCTCAAAACGAGCTTTTGTGATCGCCCAATGTCTGTCGTGCGTCATCCGTCGTCCGTCGTTAACAATTTCTTTAAACATCTTCTCCTCCTAAATCAATGGGCCAATCTTAACCAAACTTCACAGGAATGTCCGTTGGGTAATGTTCTTCAAAACTTGTTCAAAGAAATTGATTCCATGAAGAACTTTGGTTGCCGTGGCATGAAAAAAGGGGAATTTCTGCAATTTTTAAAAAATCTTCTTGTCTGAAACCACTGGTCAGAATTTAAAATAATTTCACAGGAATGTTCTTTAGGGGGCTTTTTTAAAAAGTTGTTTAAAGAATTTTGATATCTCGAAAATCATGGCCACCAGGCTGTGTTAAACTTCTAACGCGTTTTTGTTTTCACTATATACATGAATGCTAAAATTTACAACTTTACAAACATCTTTTTTTTCAAAACCTCTGGGCCAATTCCAATAAGAATTCATGAGAAGCATCCCTAGTTAAAAGGGAATAAAGATTTGTCAAAAAAAAAAAATCAGTCATGTGACCAAAATGGCTGCCATGCCCATATTTGGTAAAAACCTTAAAAAAAATCTTTTTGTCACAAACCACTGGTCAGATTTCAAAATAATTTCATAGGAATGTTCTTTAGAGGCCCTTCTATGAAGATTGTTAAAAAAAAATAGATATCTTGAAAAACATGGCCGCCAGGGATTGTTGAACTTTGAACGCTTATTTGTTTTCACTATATAAATGTATGCTAAAATCTATAACTTTACAAACATATTTTTTACCAAACCTTTGGGCCAATTTCAATGAGATATCATATGAAGCATCCCTAGTTAGAGGGATTAAAGATTTGTCAAAAAAAAGATCAGTCATGTGACCAGAATAGTTGCCATGCCCATATTTGGTAAAATCCATGAAAAAATCTTCTTGTCAAAAACCACTGGTCAGATTTCAAAATAATTTCACAGGAATGTTTTTTAGGGGCCCTTCTATGAAGACTGTTAAAAAAAAATAGATATCTTGAAAAACATGGCCGCCAGGGTGTGTTGTACTTTGAAGGTGGTTTTGTTTTCATTATATACATTTATGGTAAAATTTATAACTTAATAAACATATTTTAAAAAAACATGAATTTTTATATCTCGAAAAACATGGCCACCAGGGTGCGTTGAAATGTGAACCTGTTTGCATTTCCACTAAATACTTGTTTTGTAGAACTTTTAACAAAATACATCAATATCAAAAAGTTAAAAGCAATGTTTCTAACTATTTTTCAAATAGGTGGTAATCTCAGGTGAGCGGTTCTAGGGCCATTATGGCCCTCTTGTTTTTTCATCGTAGGTATTTCAGTTTTGGAGATACTTGTGTTCCAATCTGGTAATTTAAAGCCTTTGTTTTACTCTTTTAGCTAATGCATGTTAACATGATTTCACAGCTAACCAATATAAGGGTATCATTATTAAATTGAATTATTCACATTTTACCTGTCACAGATTAATCACCACTTATCTAATGAAAGATTTGTTTAATAATATTTTACCTTTTGTTTCTAAACTTCATATATAAGATGTGCCATCATTAAAATGTATCAAGTTGATCTAAAGGTAAATAGAATTTATATAATTAGATATACACCTGTACTAGTTTTATCTGTGATATGTAATATCATATATATAATTCATACATACATGTATGAAATATCTCTTGGTATTTTTATCTTTTTATCTTTATCACCAGCATCATCATAAGCAGCAGCATCATCATTACAAAAGTTCATTCAAATCACAAATATATTCACTTTCTCTCTGTTATAAACAGGCTAGATATAATGCAGACGTTTTACTCTGTGATAGTCTTCAATGCTGTAAACATGACCACCATTAAAGTCCCCAACACGCTACATCTGGACAAATCTGTGAAGGCTCTCTACAACACAAAGTTGTACTTGGGGGACGTTTCCCAGCTCATGGACTTGGCCTACAGCTTTAGCTTCATGATCGAGGGGCCAAGACCGACCCAGGAGAAAATGGCTGTTCTTGATGCCTCATTGTGTCATGTTTGGGCGGTAAATAGCAGTGAGTATCCAAACTCTTAAATTGTTGTCTTGTTGTGAACACATTAACTCTTTACCAAGTGCAGACAACACTTTTTTACCTGAAGCAGATGACTTTAGAAAAGCTTTGTAAACTCTTGAAAAACAATTTATCCTTATGCAAAACTGACGGTTGAAGGCTTCATAGAACTTTTTACCACCTGCAGACAACATTTTTTTCACTTGGGGCAGACGAATTTAGAAAAGCTTGGTAAACATGTGAAAAACCTTTCAATTCTGCTATCGCCATATGTGCATAGATTGAAAAAGTATTGTCACAAGCAATGTCTCCTTTTGCCACAAAGTTTTTCTAATTCATTCCTATGAAGTTATATATTTTTTCCCAGCAATCATTAGAAACCAGGCACCAATTAATTGCATGTAAATAGGTATTAATGTACCATTAGATACTTTGCATGTATACATATATACATGTAAAAGAAACTGACATTCAAGAAACCCCAGTTACATGTAAAGTCTTATCCATGTAAATAACTTTTCTTGACATCAATTAAATACATGTTATTATATATCCATTTAACCCTTTACCAAACATTGAATTTTCGACTGTCTGAAATTGAAAGAGTTTGCAGACATCATTTCAAATTGTGATATATTAAGAAATAATCTTCTGATATGGCAGAAAACATTGTTGGAAAAGGAAAAATTGCTCTTTAAGAGCAATTTCTTCTTTTTGCACAATGTTTTCCAGAGTCGTCTGCATCAAAGTGGTTAAATGTCGTTTTTTTTGGTAATTGGTTAAATGATTTCCATAAAATGAAAAAATAACATTTCAGTCCCTATTTATTCATTGGTTTTATATGTACTTATTTAGGTTTAAGTAACATGGACTGCACACTGAGGGATTCTGTAACCATACAGAAAACAGATGAGATGTTTGGTAGTAAGGAGTAAGTGTAATTTGTTAACGTGTGGAATTTTTGCCAGTTTTCATACCTTTACTTCATACGGTATCTTGGATCTCCATTCTGTCAAAATCAGACATGCTTTCAACAAACCAGTCATTGATTTTTAACTGGAACTGACTTCATACTTATGTAAACAGCATGGATCCAGGCCAGTCTTCAAGTGAATTGGCTTATTCAATTCACTGTTGATGACTGATTCCTGGATACTAAACCAGCATTCTCACCAATCTGTTGGTTATTCAAAGCAATTTTTACCTCGCCTAACAGGGAACGAACCCTTGACCCTCAGTAAAAGAGGCCAACGCTCTACAACTGTCGCTCACAAAGTCTACATGTGACACATGGATTCGAACAATGTTTTATGAAACTGCCATGAAACAACAATGGTCCAGGTAAAGCAGGGGCCAAAGAAGATATAGCAGTATGCTCTAATAGTTGTATGACTCTAAAGGCATAGATGGTGGGCAACATTTGTGCAGTGGTAAACCATTCGTCGCTTGTACCAAGAGTCACAGGTATGATCCCCATTAGATGAGATGAAAATTGTCGCGACTAACTGACAAATAGGGGCAAGTAGAGATGTAGTTTTCAGAAAACATAAATCGAAAATGGAATTAATAAGCTTCAAGCTTCCGTTACAATCAATATAAAATAAATATGTTTAAATTAAAGACACAGATGAACTATCTGATCAGTGTGGTGTCTAGCAAAACAAATCAATCAAACATGCATTTGATATTCTAAATACCATTTCTTCCATCAGCAAAGAGATCACAAAGTTATACTACTTTGTGAGGTATAACGGGAGTCTAGTTGACCCGAATGCTGTTACCCGACCTTCTATGTTGGTCCTGAAGAGCAATGTTGAACAGAGTGTAAGTGGGCTGGTTGTGTACGAGGGAAGGGTTCACGTTCCGTACAGGTTCCATTTCGATCTACTTCTCAATGGCAACGTCCTTGACGAGTACAGACAGAACTTTACCCTGGCCATACATGAAGAATGGAGGAGAAACAAACAAGGTAGTTGTTAGATCCTTAAAAGTAGAATACCCACAATCTGCCATTTTGAAACTTATTCGTTTGTCAGATTTCTTCGGTCATTCTCGGTAGACATCAGTGGGGCCAGAACTATTCACAGTAAACCAAATAGTTCCGGCCTTGACCTAAAAAATTGGACGAAAGTATTAGTTTCAAAATGGCAGATTATGGGTATGCTACCTTAAGTCATAGATTTGAATTTTATTGTCCTAAATGGAAGGAAACAGCAAACTATAGTTCATACAATGAAAAGTGAAACAAATACAGTTTGACCCCAATGTGAAACTTTTTGACTGTTAGAGATGCATCAAGATAAGAACATGTAGACTCTATAATATAGTTATGGTTTGAATAAAAGGTGAATAGTCTTGATTGAAAGCAACAGCAGACAACAAAAACAAGCATGAAACACATGCATTCATGTTTTATGTTATATAGGTAGAACCAGAGTTGAGGGTCCTGCATCGCTCAGTGGTAAAGGTTGGGGGCTTTGAACTCTGGGGTTCCAGGTTTGAACCCAACGACACCTCTGGTTCCATCGGAGTATTCTTTTGCAAGACACTTCAAAGCCCTAGCCTAGTACTGATTCATTCAGGAAGGCTTTAATATAACAGAAAAATTGTTGATACGATGTTAAACACCATACAAAAAAAGAAAATCCATAATCTAAAGTCAAATACAAGACTATTGTAAGTCCATCCCAAATGTCAAGTCCTTTATAGTATTGTAGTGAACACTCAAAATGTGGAAAACCTTAAATTGTACTTCTTTTTATCATGACTTAGTTTCTGAACACGCCTATGACATGTCTTTAAACCATTACCAAACAATAACAAAATTTGACCACTTTGTCGCAGAACATTCTGGAGAGCATTGTGTTAAAGGGAGAAATTGCTCTTAACGAGCAATTTCTCCTTTTCCCACAATGCTTTCTGCCCTATCCAAAGATCATCTTTCAATTTCATCTCATTTTGAAATGCCGTCTGCAAACTCTTTCAATTTGGGACAGTCGAAATTTTGGCATTTGGTAAAGGGTAAAGTAGTGATTATGCATTAGGGTTAAGAAGAAGATATGTAACTATTTGTTTAATTTATGAATTTTTTTTTTTTATAGAATGTGCCCAGGGACAGTGCATCATACAGATAATGAGATATGAGCAGTTCATCCTGAATAACATGTTAGTAGAAAAAATATAGACTATGTATAAGTATAAATCAATCTATCTCTGTGTCAGATTCATTTCCTCATGAAGATGTTTGTAATCAAAGCAACAGCATGTAAAATGAATTTTTTTTTTGAAGTGATGACTTTTGGAAAGATGAGATATGACATTGTGTACTTTTTTCTGATGACATGGTATGCTATTGTAGAATGACTGCCTATGATACTATTTCTCTCCATTTGTTTCAAGACTATAATGCAAGGCTTATAGTAAGTACTCCATGTTTGTAAAGCGCTTACAAAAGTCTTGCAATGAACTCTCAATATATATATATATATATATATATATATATGGGCCACGTCACAGGAAAAGGGGCACTCGGACATAACAAACAGTGTAGCCCCAGACCAGCCGCCACGTCACTGACGTGGCAGCTGGTCTGGGGTTACACTGTTTGCCATCTTAGAGGACATCAAGTTCTACCTTTAAATAAATACAAATGATAACTGTCGTGACTAGATGCTGGAATAATAGCGCTAAGAAAGAGCTGAGTCAGCGTTTTTTATTTATGTCCGAGTGTCCCTTTTCGCGTGATGCGGCCCATATTTCATTTTACTTGCAATGTCATAATGGTTCCAACTAAATACCAAATGAAAATGCCGATATACATACTGTATAAATGTCATATGCTTCTGTTTTCATTTTGGACTATTGCAAAAACCACATTTGGTATTCAGATGGTATTGCATCAAGCCGTTTTCATTTTTAATCTATTACAGGACCCAGTTAACAAGTCTAGTGTACACAGTCCACATCGGCGGGCATATTTATGGACCAGTCCTTATATCCGCGCCAGATGTGTCTCGTCTTCAGGCACACATGAACTTTAACAGTTCCGTGACAGATGTCCCAGACACGTATTCACTCTATGTGCCGAGAACCGGCGATGTGATCTTCAGATACCGCTTCCGATGGGAGGTTTTATTCAATGGCGTCATGGATCCCAGAAATCGACTGGCATTGATGACAGAAACCACTCTGGCTTTGAAGAAGTATCAGAATGGTTAGTATGAGCTTGTTGGTTTTTTCTTTACTGTTTTCTTCATAAAGAATTTGTGACAGTTGGAAATTTGGGCCCTGATGGCTCAGTGGTTAACCCTTTACCAAAAGCCAAGTTTTTGAGTCTCCCAAATTGAAAGAGTTTGCAGACGACATTTCAAAATGTGATGAAATTGAAAAATAATTCTCTGATAGGGCAGAAAAACATTGTTGATAAAGGAGACATTGTTCTTTAGGAGCAATTTCTCTCACAATGTTTTCAAGAGTCGTCTGCAAGAAACTCGTCAAATGTCGTCATTGTTTGGTAATGGGTTAAGGAGGTTGTTTATCAGGTTTATTTTGTTTTTATATTTCAGCTCTTCACCTCAGTACAGACCTAGTGTTTGCCCCAACTGTGGGTTGTCTGGACAAATATGGGTAAGTGGTCTAGCTATCATTCTTAAGTTCCTATCAAGGCTGAAACAGTCATAGTAGATAACTTTGGCTAAAAATTTCAAGTTGATAGTTGATAAAAGAGTGAATTCTGCTTTTGTCACTAACAGTTCTGATAGATATACAAGAAATTCTTACTATGTCAGTCAGGAAATAAACCAAAGTTTTGTCACATAGACTATTTCCCCTTTCAGTTCTATCTTTTTGTTTGTACAGATTATTTGAGAACCTCTATAGAAATAGGTCAAGGCTTTATGAATTGTAGATGACTCCACATTTTAGAACTGACTAGTTCAAGAAATTGTCAAAACTAGTTTGAAGTGGTCATATTCTGACCAATAAGATTCTCTTATCTATTAAATAGTGCAGTTCAGTGCTTTACTATAGGAAGCGTTGCACATACAGTCAATTTTGTATTAACATATTACCGCCTTAGGGCACATGTTTGCATCTTGCAGCAGACGACTTTCAAAAAGCAATGTGGCATAAGGAGAAATTGATGCACAAGCAATTTCTCCTTTTGCCACAATGCTTTTTCAATCTATTCACATATCAGAATGCCAGAACTGAAGGATTGTTCACATGTTTACAAAGCTTTTCTAAAGTCGTCTGCTTCATGTAAAACAATGTCGTCAGCAGGTGGTAAAGAGTTAAGCAACTGTACCAAAAGGAAACTGAATCATACAACAAACAGCTTACTATAGGCACAAGTCAATTAGAAAGCTGCAATGTTAAGGAGTGGAAAGAAGGTGTCACTTTAAACAAAATAGACTGTATGTGAATGACTTGTTAAAAGGTCTTGCATTGACCCCTTAATATGAACTTGCATAAATATTAACAGGGTCCAAAGTCATGCTAGTTTAGGAAATATGTGACATAAGAAAACAGTGTGCTGCCAAAAAAGATCATTTATATTGCATTTTTTTCATGCAATGTTTCACAAGGTTCCACAAAGAAAGGTACCATATTTTAACCTGCTTTGATTTATATATGTATTTCGGAGTATCTACATCAGAAATATATAAAAGCAAACAACGTGATTAAAGTTGAATTATTCATTTTCTATATTTTCTATTGTTATAACAGTTGCAGACAATCAAAACATTAGATACATGCCATATGAGAAATATGGTTTGATTAACGATTTATATCCTTTCCAGAAACCAAGTCTTCAAACTGGTAATCTTCCTGAGAAACACCAGAACAACATCAAGGGAGATAATTGATGCTCGGACCGTAACCATGGTGAAAGCCACCACGCTTGATCTCTGGTTTAAAAATACAAATAATAGTGTGAAGTATGGCAGCGGGAAACCGTACACCATCTATTTACGTGCCTCGGAATCCGGAAACTTTGTACTGCCAATCAGTATGTTTTACCAACTGAACCTAGATGACTTTTTGCTGAAGGAAGATAAACAGAAGTTAGCTGTTGTGCTTCAGAATGCTTTGAATGGACTTAACTCGGCACAAGGTTTGTTTATTGCTTAGTTTCTGATATTTTGATATAGTCTTTTTTGATAAATTATAATCCAGGATTATAGATGTAGGTTACTAACATATAAAAGCCAATCAAAGAAACATATTTGTTTGGTGTCATTGTGATTTTGATCAACTTTTGAATTAATGCTGGAAATTGGGAAAGGTTTTTGTTAATTTCTTCTGGTAATAACTTGACTGAAAGACCTTGAACAACAATTGCACTCAGATTTCAATGAAGCCAAATTATCCTAGTGGTTATGCATGAATCTTCCAAGTTACAGCATAACTGCTATTCAGGATAGGAAAAATTAAAGGCTTATATTTTTATCACAGTTATGTAATATTTTCTTTTTTATGACTATCTAAGGAAATTTAAAGCTTTTCTATTAACCCTTTCCCAAACACTAACGACATTTGACCACTTTGTTGCAGACAAGTTAAGAAAACGTTGTGGGAAAAGGAGAAATTGCTCGTAAAGAGCAATTTTTCCTTTTCCAGCAAGGTTTTCTACCCTATCACATTTTCCCACAAGATTTCTGCAATATCAGAAGATTATTTTCAAATTTCATCACATTTTGAAATGTGTCTGCAAACTCTTTCAATTTGGGACAGTCGAAAATGTGTTGTTTGGGAATGGGGTTAAGGAAGTTTAAAGCTTTTCTATCTAGCAGGTGACTCTAAATGCCTTTTTAGCAGACAGAATTGGAAAACATTGTTGCAAAAAGGCTATATTTATATTGATCAACTTTGCAACTTCTTTATTTTGTTGCTTCTGTAACTAGAATTGATTTTGTTTTTTCCCAATCTGATTTCCAAAAAGTTCTTCATTAGGTATATGAAACCGAGAGATAGATTGATAAAGGTTTTAAGAGTTAAATACACATAATGTTTTTTAAACTTGTTTCCATTTGCTTATTTCAGCATCATCATCATCACCATCATCAAGAAGTCTCAGACAAACATCATTGGGTACATTTGCATGATAATCATACTAATATAAACATTTATAATCACTCATATATATCATATCAATGTCTTGGTTAACAGAGGTCAAAATAAGAGGAGTATTTTCTTTTCTAACTGCAGCATTTCTTGTTTAAAACCTATCTTGTAGATATTCATGAGAACCTTCTTGACAAGACGATTACCGGTATTATTAGTGAATACAAAACTATGGGCAATTTACAGATAGACCATTGGGTGCCATATAACATTTCTGATATCTGTGACTAGATCATGAGATCGCTGCTCACACCTGTCATAATTGATTTTCTGTTTTCTTTCACCTTTTTTGTGTTTTACTTTCATTTTTTATTTGTTTATTTGAATGCATATAGGTTACTTGATAAACAAAATAGATGATTGGTATCTTTGAATAGGAAATGTTATCAGTCTCAGTTTCGGATCATTATCCGATTCACCTTCAACTCACCTGATAATATTTCTAATTGCTTGATAATATTACTGATTCAAGACACTTTCCATCGATAACCTATTTATCAGTTTTAACAATTTGGCTTATAAAAGATTTTTTAACACTAATCTTGGAAGACATTGGTTCAGGGGAAGAGTTTTGGCTTCTGGACACAATGGTCCTGGGTTAAAATCTCTTGACAAGCAGAGTCCTCTTTGCAACCTTTCATAAATTCATGTTCAATATGAGAACTGGTTATGTATCCAGGAAGCAGAATCACGAGAAATTAATATGAGTTGTAAGAACCTGCTTCAAAATCATTTTAGATAAATTAGTTTAAACCTTACTTCCTAATCTTGACCTCTGTTTTATCACACAAAGGAATCTTTGTAATAGTTATGTTAACCGTTTTCCTGATATATAAACATTTAAATGCACCAACAGCAAACACCACAACCAATGATAATGACAAAAGCAGGAAGTGCAATTAGTAAGTAATTTCTCCTTTTGTCACAATGGCTTCTTATAGATATAAGAAGGGTATCATTTTGAAGGTTTTTGTGGTCTGCTGCTGGTTTCAATTTTAGTCCAATCGCAAATTGTAGGGTCCTGCATGGCAAGGTGGTTAAGGTGGCTGACTTAAATGAATGCCGGGCCCCACAGACCTCTGGTTTTGTGGGGATGACCTTTGGCAAGTCACTTTAGAGCCCCAACCCAGTATTGCACGGCGTTAAACTGTATACAAAAAAAATCCTGTATGAGGGAAATGGTTAATCACTTTATCGTGATCACTGTAAAGAGGGCATGTGATCAACACAATGTCCACATATGCACAATTCTTGAACAATGAGCACATTTATATCTACATGTAAAATATATCATGTATCCATATATTATTTATCTCATAGTGTTATACAATAACTCATATTAAAGCAAATCTCTTGCACAAATAGATAATCTCTATTGTAACCTATCTTATCACTTATTCATCACTGTCATAAATAGTCTTGTATTATGCCTCTTTGAATTAATATCACTTATAGTTCATCTATCTTATCATTTATTCATCACTGTCATAAATAGTTTTTCATTATGCTACTTTGAGTTAATATCACTTATAGTTCATCTATCTTATCACTTATTCATCATTGTCATAAATAGTTTTTCATTATGCTACTTTGAGTTAATATCACTTATAGTTCATCTATCTTATCACTTATTCATCACTGTCATAAATAGTCTTTCATTATGCTCGTTTGAGTTAATATCACTTATAGTTCATCTATCTTATCACTTATTCATCACTGTCATAAATAGTATTTCATTATGCTTCTTTGAGTTAATATCACTTATAGTTCATCTATCTTACCACTTATTCATCACTGTCATAAATAGTCTTTCATTATGCTCCTTTGAGTTAATATCACTTATAGTTCATCTATCTTATCACTTATTCATCACTGTCATAAATAGTCTTTCATTATGCTCCTTTGAGTTAATATCACGTATAGTTCATTTACCTTATTACTTATTCATCACTGTCATAAATAGTCTTTCATTATGCTCGTTTGAGTTAATATCACTTTTAGTTCATTTACCTTATCACTTATTCATCACTGTCATAAATAGTCTTTCATTATGCTCCTTTGAGTTAATATCACTTATAGTTCATCTATCTTACCACTTATTCATCACTGTCATAAATAGTCTTTCATTATGCTCCTTTGAGTTAATATCACTTATAGTTCATCTATCTTATCACTTATTCATCACTGTCATAAATAGTCTTTCATTATGCTCCTTTGAGTTAATATCACTTATAGTTCATCTATCATCACTTATTCATCACTGTCATAAATAGTCTTTCATTATGCTCCTTTGAGTTAATATCACTTATAGTTCATCTATCTTATCACTTATTCATCACTGTCATAAATAGTCTTTCATTATGCTCCTTTGAGTTAATATCACTTATAGTTCATCTATCTTATCACTTATTCATCACTGTCATAAATAGTCTTTCATTATGCTCCTTTGAGTTAATATCACATATAGTTCATTCCTACCACTCATTTCTAATTCCTTTGTCCGATCCCATTTTGCAATCACTAACCTCTGTTTACCATCACTTCTCCTTTATCATTTCTACCATAGCCAATTACTTACATGTATTCATAATATCTGTTTCTTAACACATGTTCACTATAATTGTTGTCACTAAAAATTATATTCACCCTTATAGTCCTGGAACCGACTTAATGCTTATGCAAACAGGTTAGTTCCAGTACTTCTTAAGGCATATTCAAAGCCAAAGAATGCTTTCCTATATGAAATTAGTCATTAAGTGATGTGAGAGGAATCAATCATGTAACAATAACATGGGAAAAAAACATTGGTGAAGTTGGTTTAACCCTTATAGTGCTGGAAGCAACTTCATGTTTATGCAAACGGGTTAAATCCAGGCCAGCAAGTAAATTTGCAGCTGGCCTGTGATCAAACATGTTTGCTACTCTGAGTATCTTTCTTCAACAAGATCAAGCAGATATTTAAGGATTGGAAAGCAGATGACACAAAAATCTATATTTAGAAATTTACCCAGCATTCCAAGGGTTAAGATTGGTGATTATGATTGAAGAGTATTGAATTTTATAATATTTCTTCAATCATGATCACCGATCCCTCATTCCTATCTCGGAGCTCTCATTGATATTACAAATATCTCATTATCATCACTTTTTCTTTGATGTTTATTATCATCCCTCCTTCACAATTATCACTTATATGTCATTTCTCTCACATAGTACTTACCTGTTATTATTTTTTTTCTTTCAATTACCAACTCTCATCTTTATCTCAATTTATTCATTAGTAACACCTATCATGGCCATCTCTAACTTATCAGTAGTATCAACAAACTCTATATTATTTATTGTCCCTCATTTCCATAGCTCATCTCTCATATCCCCAACATAATCAATTGCATTCAACAATATTGATTATTGGTCTTCCAATTTTATCATTAATCCTTTCTATTGCTAAATATCATCAAATAGATCTCTATCAAATTGTTTGTTGATAAAAGCAAAACAAAATCAATAAATTATTTAGAATTAAGTGATCTTACAGCATTGAATCTTCAGCATAACTTTTTGTGACATCTGTAATATATGAGAATTTTTATCCAGCTTGCGACAATTCTTTATCATTGGTCCAATGTAAGATCATGGCCTGTCCTTTACTTTTGTGAAGGACTTGCAGTTGTAGTCTTGGATGTTACACTTAGAGTTGTTGTCCTTTCTTCTAGTAAGCAAGAATACTTTTTTTGGTGTAACCAAAAAAATGTAAAATGTGAAATATATCTCCATGTCACAGAATCTGTGAGTTTTCATTTCAAAGAGGAAAAGAGATAATAATTTTAACAAAATAGAAACTTTCACAATTTAAAGTAATTTCTTATTTTGTTACACAGGCTTCTAACCCTTATTGTGCTGGAACCCACTTCATGCTTATGCAAACAGGTTAGATACAGACAAGCCACCAAGTAAATTGGAAGCTGGCCTGTGATCTTACCTGTTTTCTACTCTGAGTATCTTTCCTCAACAAAATTAAGCAGATATTTAAGGTTTTGGAAAGCAGAAGACACACAAATCTATTTTTAGAAAATTGCTCGGCGTTATAAAGGTTAAGCTTATGGTGTCCTGTGTGACCGAATGGTTAAGGTGGTGGTCCTGGTACTCTGGGGGTTCTGGGTTCTAGCCACACTGTTATCCGGGTCATGTGAGAGTGTCCTCTGGCAAGACACTTAAGAGCCTTAGCCAAGTACTGGTAAATCCAGGAAAGGTGTAACACAACTAAAATATTGTTGACTGGGGGTTAATCCCCATATAAACAAATCAGCTTTTCATTTCAGATTTCTTGTCAAAAGGAAGTATATGTAATGGGTTGAATCATTTTGTTTACAGGTTATAGCCTAGAAATGAGTCTGATTAAAGAGAGCCAAGGATACAGATACACAGACAGGGTTGTGGACATCAACATGTAAGTTACTTGGACTCTTTAACCAAACTTTCTCATTATATTGTTACATTATTGATTCCTTACCTATCACTTAATGATTGATTTCATGTAGAAAAGTAAACAGGGGCTTCAAATATGTGTCATTATTCAATTTTTGATGAGAACAGCTATTTTCCCTGTTAACTCTAAAAGAATATGCTTCAAATGACTATGAAAGTATCAAGGAAAGAATACAGAAATTTCCATGAAAACAGTACTTTGATGAAAAGTTTCATAAAAATGATGTCTAACTGCATGTATTCTGAAAGTGTTAATGTATTTACAGGGTTCGATTTACATGTCAATGATTTCTAAAAAGATGTATAACTCTTGCAACTGTTCATGTATTACAGGGGTCGATTCTTACATTTATGATACATAAAATAATGTATAACTCTTGCAACTGTTCATGTATTACAGGGGTCGATTCTTACATTTATGATACATAAAATAATGTATAACTCTATCATCAGGGGTCGATTCACACGTCTATACCTTCTTGTGAAGACAACCGGATCCGCAAACACCATCGTTAATCCTGACCATTACCCACTAGGCACCGCAGAACAAACCTCTCTAACAACGGTCCTCAAGACTAACTTTACACAACACTACAGTATGGTAGACCTGTCAAAGTCTATGATCAGTCTGAATGAAGAGACATACAGTATTGTGTTTACCTCAACACTGGATCTGTTTGATTTCAAGCGAGCTGAGCAAGAACTGCTTCGCCAGCTTACCCTGAAATGGAAAGGCAAGTTTGGTTCAAACATCTTTATTTCAAATGAAGCTAACTAAAAAATATTGTTGACAGGGCTTTAAACCCTATATAAACAAACGAAACAAACATCTTTTGAATAGGGGGCACCCAAACTTGAATCTCAGGACAACAGATATTGCTTTAAATTTGCTTTAAAACAAACTCATTATGATATGATAAATAATCCTAGCATCACTTGGTCCTCTGTGGCCTGGTGGTTATGGTGGAAGTCTTAGAACTCATGGGTCTCAAGTTCAAGCCCCTCAGACACCTCTGGTTTCAATGCCTTTAGCTAGTCACTTCAGAGCCCTAGCTTAGTACTGGTGTATCCAGGAAACAATTACATAACTGAAAAATTGTTGATATATCGTTCAACAACATACAAAAATATATAGCATCACTGGGCAAGAGTGTTCAACTCTGAAAGCAGCCAGGGGCTTGGAATCAATATTTTGTAGTGAGCAAATGCATTAAGCAAGGACAGGGTCACTGTTTCAATATCTTACTAGAATACGTTGAATATTGTTGAGATGGTAATTGTTTTTTATAGTTGAAATGTATGATAAATTTTTCGTTTTAACTAGATATTGGCATAAGTATAACTTTGTTGAAAATAACATTGGAGCTAGTTTGATTGTTTGTATTTACAGATTATAGCTATTTCAAGACAGATCTCAAAGTACAGATTATCCAGCAAACCAAGATCTACATAGATTCGAGGTAACTTGTTTGTATCATTACAATAAAACAATCCTTTACATGTAACTATAGCATAATATATAAAGCTAATAGTACAAACATATTTCATGTAATAATCTTATTCTTCAAATGCTACAATGAATGGTAGCAAATAAAATTATTAAGATATTATTTTACATTGGTTTTGGACATGTTTGAAGCCCACTTTCTGATATCAAATTGATTTGAACACCTTTAATTTCTAAATAAAATATGAAAATGTGTTTTTTGAGTTTTTGAACAATCTGTGACAAAAGTAAGATCACAAACAATCATTTATTTTGCTTGTGTTTTGAGAAGCACACAGAAAGCGAGCCACATCGAAATGAAATAAAATGTTTTTATTGAAGAATTAAGGAAGAATGATTTTTCTTTCATTTCTTGATTCATGAAATTTGTTTTAACTGTTTTAGATACAGTCTTACAAACCTAGTAGTTTTAAGATCATTGAAATAAGAGGTTATATATTTCGTAACAAAAAATGTTATCTAAGCACTTTATAAACAGGAGCTTTGTTATATTTTTCAGTATTTACTGGCGCATCACCTTTATTCTCAAGTCCACCAGATATGGTCTGATTAACCCCCTGTTTGTACAATCAGTTTCGGAAAGTTTCCTTGCCGGTACACCGTCCTTCACATTCAACAGTGTTAACAGTCAGCCCCGTCCACTTTTCACTGGATCAACCAATCAGAATTCAGTATTTAGGCGAGAATTTGCATTTGAAATGTTGTTCAATAGACAAGTGTACAGATCTGACTTGACGAGGTTTGAGAAGGAGATGAAGGATCAGTATTGTGTTTATATCAACAGATCGGGTAAGTCTCTTACAGTGTGACTTATATCCATTGATTCATATCATGCCACTTTTATTGGACTGTTAAATTCATTGTGCCAAAAGGATGAATGGCTTCATTAAGTAGTTTATCCTTTCGGCAAAATTGTTTCGTTTTACAAATTGAAAAAAGAAAATAATCTC
Organism: Cerastoderma edule; assembly: GCA_947846245.1. Taxonomy (NCBI): domain Eukaryota; kingdom Metazoa; phylum Mollusca; class Bivalvia; order Cardiida; family Cardiidae; genus Cerastoderma; species Cerastoderma edule. The sequence continues at coordinate 52,859,707 of OX401405.1, forward strand.
AGTCAAAGCCCTAACATTATCTCTGGCTTCATGGGAGTGTCCTTTGGCAAGACACTTTGTAGCCCTAGCCTAGTTTTGGTTAAAACAGGAATCCTGTAGTGCAATTAAGAAATTGTTGACACAGCATTTAACCCACACTTAGATAGGAAACCTGGTTATCGAAGGGTTAATTTTGGGTATGCTACACATTTGATAGATATGACAGAATAAAACTTAGATTTGGATCCCAGCAATTAAGTTAAGCAATAAGTTAAAAAAAAAAAGTAAGAATAGCAAGAACATATCTGTCAAAACCACAGGCAATTTCCGTTATTATTACAATGTTTGGCAAAGTATTTCGTTGCAGCTGTATTTAAGAAAGTTAAAAGAGAACTAAGCATTTTCTCCTTTTAAGACAATGACTGAATCACCTTTAATGTAAATCCATTTAAAAGAAGATCAAGGTAGAAAGAAGCAATGCAAGTATAGGTGTGTTTTTTACATTGACAGGTTTATTGTGTGACTACAGTGTGTCTGTCAAAGAGCAGGAAGTAATTGTCGATAACAAAGGGTAAGTGCTGTAATAAACTTAAGATTTCTAAACTAAACTCTGCATGTATAATGTATTTTATGTCTTGTCCAGATAGTAGCAATTCATCCTATTGATAGTAATGTTCATGAATGTTTGTTTGCCTCATGTTTGTGCATCATTGTTCATGTAAGCAACTAAACATGATAAGTGTAAATCTATCAAAGTACACTTTTTGTGTGATAATCATTTGAAACCCTAAATGAGAAAGGAAAATATGACCAATTCCTCATCTTGTCATATATTTTCTTTTACCCTTTTTGCTGTATCTGCGATAAAAGCAAAGTATTTGTAAGGGAAAATGGTTGAGCTCAGAAGAAGACCATAATAATTTTCTGTTTCCCTTAAAGGAACTTGAGCAGAGTTGCTTTCTGCTATAGATTCCGCCCTCAAAATATTTGGTTCAAACTCTTCTATTGGTATATTCATATTTCCATAAGGAAAAGTCTCTTGTTGAAATGTGCACAAAACAACTTTCTTCTTCATTTAGATCTTACATAAGAGGTAGCCTTTTTCTTGAATGCTGATGCTTCTATAATAGCATTAATGCATTTATGATACACTTTTCTTATATTTCTACTACAATGTTGTTTCCATGTAATGCTATACCTTTTTACCAGATATATCTATCTTCTTGAACATTGACCATAGACTTATTGTAGTAAAACTTTGTCTATCTCCTTCTTCCATTAATTCAAATCACAAAATAATGGAACTGCTTTCAAACGTTTATAAAAAAAACCTTTATGAAACAAAACAAATCATTACCTGTTATGAATTTCAGTTCCACCTTTTTCCGTGTGGTGTTCTTCCTATACAAGAACGTTCAAGGTCATCTGTTGGTAGAGAACGCTCAACAGTTGTCATGGAGACCAACCTTGACCTACTTTCGCAGTCTGTACAACTTTAACTACACAGTGTACTCCAGTATAAGGGATGTGTATTATTACAACTATCTCTTCACAATCTATGCCCAGAAGGATATTTTCCAAGCCGATGTTTTGAAGGCTTATTGGTGGGATCGTGTAGGTAGGTGGCTGCTTTACTTTCTGTTATCCCTTTACCAAACACCAAATGTTCGACTGTTCCAAATTTAAAGTGTTTGCAGACAACATTTCAAAATGTGATGAAATTGGAAAATAATCTTCTGGTAGGGCAGAAATCGTTGTGGGAAAAGGAAAATTGCTCGTCACAAGCAATTTCTCCTTTTCCCTAAATGTTTTCTGGGGTCGCCTGCAACAAAGTCATAAACTGTGGTTATTGTTTGGGAAAGGGTTACAGGGACTTTCTTACAGATTGTGCTCTCTAGGTAACATATGTGAATTTGGTGATTAATTATATACTTGTCATTAAGCAAAGGACAGCTTTTAATTTCTTTACTAAAAAAAATGCTGAACATCAGTGTTTCCATTTAAAAAGTGTAACAATCTCCCATGCTTTTTAGTGTATTTACAACCCAAATTTTCCCCACACAGTTAAATCAGGGGCAAACCTTTTGAAACTTTATGCATATATATTGTCATTTTATCAGTAAAAAGCATTTCATTTAAAAAAAATAATCATAATCTCAAATGGTGAGATAAGTCAGATTAAAATAGGCTTCATGTGGAGAACAGCGGTCTTGTGGTAGAGATTTAGCTGAACAAAAGGGTTGTGGGTTCGAATCCTGTTAAATGCGCAGTTCACTTTGCGACCTTTCGTTTGACCAGATTTGGCAGGAGTACTTGTTATATTTCAAAGAAGCAAAATCAAATGCTGTTGATGTAGTTTTTTAAGAATTTACTTTACAATCATTGTAAAATAGCTTTAACTAAATATGCTATGGATGCAATGTTATGGACTAGATAGGTACAAATTGTGTTTATTTCAAGAATCTTTACCAGATTGCAATATAGATGTTGATGTTATGAAATGATCTTTTAAATGATATTTTTTTACAAACTCCTTTACAATTGTGAAGCACTTACCATAGTATTGCACCGATTTTGTTGTTGTAACAAATTATGATGTTTTCAGGACAATACTCAGTACAGAAAACAGATTGGAATCGGTATGCAGACATCAAGCTGATCAAATCTGTATCAATCCGAGTTGAAAGGTATGACTATACATACTATTGTTTATTCTTTTTTTCTTTGGAATGTTGCTTGATGAGGACTCATTCCTGTATTCGACTAATTTCCAGTTATTACTGATCTTTATGATGGCATATCCTCACCAGTACTGTACAATCTTCTTTTCAAGCCACTTTCGATATAGGAATCTTAATTGAATATTCAAAATTGATTAACTAGAAATTGGGAAGAAAAGATGAGTTCACTACCAACTAAGCTGTTGATAATTTGGATTACAACCCTGCATGATAAGTAACACTTTGATAACTAACGTTTTCAGTGATTTTAGAAGTGGGATTTTTTATTTTATTTCTTGCAGATCCTATACCAAGGCTTCCTGATAAAGGCTTTGTATAAAGAAATTTCAACACTTAAAACAACTTGCATGTTCTGGCCTGAAATTTCAGTGGTTGGATTTGGAATTCACCTATGGCATCCTACACCAAGGCTACCAAATCAAGTCTTTGTATAGAGAACTTTTAAGTTATAAAAAAATGCATGTTCTGTTTTATAACTTCAGTGGTTGGATCTGGGAGTTCAACTATGCCATCCTGTACCAAGGCTACCTAATCAACTCCCACAGCTGGCCATCTATCAACATTACGAAGCTCCGAGAGAGCTATGTACCCGCCAACAACAACCCGGGCTACATCAGCCACCAAACGGGCTCTTGGTTCTCTCTATATCTAAACAGCCAACTCTCCATTTTGGATTATCACAAGTTTGAACAGTCGTTACAGTGGTATTGGGGAGACTTGTACAATGGTTAGTTGTTTTAACCCTTTTCCAAGCGCCAAATTTTCGACTGTCCCAAATTGAAAGAGTTTGCAGACGACAATTTAAAATGTGATGAAATTGGCAAATTATTTTCTGAAAGGTCAGAAAACATTGTGGGAAAGTAAAAATTACTTGTTACGAGAAATTTTTCCTTTTTCCACAATGTTTTCCAGAGTCATCGGCAAAAAGTGGTAAAATGTAGTTATTGTTTGGTAATGGGTTAAATGTACTATTTACCCGGTGACTGCATTGTGATTTTCATGAGAGACAGTTGCAACCACATGGTCCCTCTCTGCTTTGGCTCGAATCATAGTGATTTTCATGAGAGACAGTTGCAACCACATGGTCCCTCTCTGCTTTGGCTCGAATCATAGTGATTTTCATGAGAGACAGTTGCAACCACATGGTCCCTCTCTGCTTTGGCTCGAATCATAGCGATTTTCATGAAGGGTGATTGCCCAATTGACATATGGGATGCGATTTTTTTACCGGCCTTGACCAGCTCTTATCGATAGTGGAGTATGGGGTCTTTCTCCATCATTCAACCAATTACCAAACAATAACGACATTTGACTGGTTTGTTGCAGACAACTCTTGAAAACATTGTTGGAAAAGAAGAAATTGCCTGTAACAGGCAATTTGTCCTTTTCCTACAATGATTTCTATCCTATCAGGAGATCATTTTCCGATTACATCACATTTTGAAATGTTGTCTGCAAACTCCTTTAATTTGGGACAGTCGAAGAATTTGGCGTTTGGTACAGGGTCAGAACATCATTCATTTATTCATTCATTCACAGTGAATGCATTTTGATTTTCATGAGAGTCAGTTTTCTGACCGACTTACAAAATGCTGATGGTTCTATATGGCTTGACCAGGTCTTCTTGGGAGTTATGTATGGCATTCCAATGGTTCTTCGTCCCAGCTTGAACAGCCCTCATGGGGAGTTATGTATGGCATTCCAATGGTTCTTCGTCCCAGCTTGAACAGCCCTCATGGGGAGTTATGTATGGTATTTCAATGGTTCTTCGTCCCAGCTTGACCAGCTTGGGCAGTGAAGTATTGGGTCATCCTCCACTATTATGAGTCTGGTATTGGAACATAAATGATAAATAACGTTGATGTGATGTAACTCTGATATAGATTCATATGTTTTATTTACCTAAATGGTCATCTAGAAGGTTTTATGCAAGAATATAGTAAGTCCTACACAAACATAATGCACTATGGTATTGTATTGAGCCCTCAATACGTTATTCTTGTATCTATTCCTGGTTACCTTTTGTAATACTGAATTTGATAAGGGTCATATTGAATTTTCTTGTTAAGTAATGACTTTCTCTCTTAGTCCCAAATTGATGTAAAATAAATGAGTTGAAACTGGTTTTATTATAAAATGGGTTTTTTTTTTCAGGATGTAGGGAATGTGTACAGGTTCATGTGAAAGATCAAGACAGAGTTGTTGATGAAACAGGGTAAGTTTATTGTGATAAACAAGGACAAAATACAAAGAATATATTGTAAACTTTAAACTTATTTGATTGCCATGAAAACTTTACAAAAGAAACATGTTTATTCAATCAGGCAAATTGATACTTAGGATTTTGCTAAAAGTTCTACCGACGTAGATTCAGCCATCTCTGTTGCAACTATTTACATAATGTAATTATTTACAATGTTTTCACATGTCCATTCTTTTTTAATTTGATTTGCAATTTATTGAGATAATGTTTATTTTGCAAGACCGAATGTCATGCAAGATGCAAATTTTTCTTATGCAACGAAAACCATATTCAAACCAAGGAAAAGACTTAACTTCATGACACTCCTTTTGTTATTTACATAAACATTATCAGAAATAAAAAATAAAAATTTAGCTATACTTATTGTTTGAAATACCAAAATGATAAACCTCTCCAAACTTAAAGATGATAGATATATATATTATGATTTGCCTGAATGAAAATACGGTGTAATTTGAGCCTGTGAAAACTATGCATTTGCACCATAATTAACACCGGTATGTAATAAAAGAAAAACAAAACAACACATTTTGATTTATTCTATCTCTATGTAATACAGATCAGAAGGCTGGAAGGTCAACTATGAAGTAACAGTGAACGGAACTAAAGTGGATCCTTACAGCGTTAACACTGTGGACTACACAAAACTTCAGCCCTACCTCAACTTTACGGGCCCGCATGGCCAGTATGTTCTCTCACAGGATAAACAATACTCTGCCTCATCTTCATGGTACAATATCAACTGGCTTCTAACAACAAGGTGGATCCCCATCACATGGTACAAGGATCTGTCGAACATCCTCGTGGAATACTATCAAAAAGTTTTGAATGGTAATGTTTAGTTAATGTCTTCTTTTAAGTTTTATTTTGTTATGGGATTTGAAAACAATTGTCTGGTTTTACAGCATTAATCCTGTTTTAGTTATGTGAATGGTCAAAAGTAAAACTAACAGCATATAACTATTGAAATTACCCGTATCAAAAGTAATATTTTTTTTGTGGGATTGATAAAAATTATCGTGACAAGGAACATACTTATTTGGTCAAATTTACAGGGGCTTTTGTAAATATCTAAAACAAAGGTAGATAATTTTTTTTTGAAATTCTGATTTTGTGAGGGGTTGCAGACTCAAGTTAATGAAATTAAGTAGTAGGACAGAATGAATGCTTGAAAAAGAGATTTCTTTTAGATACTTATCAAAAATGATTTAAAATATGTTCTTACAAAAGAGAAGTTTCTTTATACTTTCTCAATTCATTTGGTAAACAAACATTCTAAGTACTTTTTTTTGCAAAGAGTTTAACACATTTTCAGTATGCTTTCACAAAAGTCTTCTTTCTCCTTCAAGTTTCCTTTTAGTATCATCATGGTTTACTTGAATTGTCTGTCCTCATGTTTATCCTTTTGATTTTGATCATTCAAAATAGAAATATGATAATAATATAGAACAGTTTTACAGAGATGAATTTGCTTATTCATCATGGTCCCATATGCCAGGAATTTGTTTCTTCAGAATACCTTAAGTTGTAATCATTTTGTCAGACTTTTCCATGGATGTTTGAACTATTAGTCCAACATATCTCAAATGTTTGTTGCCAATGGCATTCAACATATTAAAAAAAAAAAGCAATGTAACTGTTGTATGGGTAACCAAGGTGAAAAATGCATACAGCTTGACCAGGATTTCAATGCAGGACCTTGACAATACATGCGAATATCATCTGAGCTTTCGGATCTACTCACACATTTAACTCTGTAGACCCCTACTTCATGTTCCTTGTTTATCTTCCAGAGAATAATGTGACTGTTACCATTTTCCATCAGAGGTCACTTTATACAAGTTCTGGGTAAGTTTCTTTTTAAGTTTTAATGATAACCATTTAGTTCAAATATGATTAAGCTTGTGCTTTTTTTAAGTCTTTACTTTTATCAACATTGAAAAACTTCAAATGATCTGTTTGTATAAAAAACATGCTTTTATGAAAGACAGTAAAACTAAGGTGGAAAATGTATGCTACTTTAGCAAAAGATTGTGTTCTAATTTAATTTTCAAATTGCAAATAATTTTGTTTAACTCTTAAAATTTTCTTCTTTAACTGTGTTGCATGAGTTATTTTATAATTAAGTGTTAGATCTGTGGCCCTACAATGCTATTGACTTGAACTTGATGAAATTTAATTAATTTCACACTGTTAGTTTAACCCTTAGTAGCTTCTCTGAAAATAGATTTTTGTATCTTCTGCTTTCCAAGACCTTAAATATCTGCCTTTTTTTATAACGAAAGATATTCAGAGTAGCAAACAGGTTAGATCACAGGTCAGCTGCCAATTTGCTTGGCAGCTGGCCTGGAACTATACTGTTTGCATAAGCATGAAATTGGTTCCAGCAATATGAGGGTTTAATCCAATTCAATAACCAAAAGAAGTTACGGATTGCCAAATCAGAGTCATAGGTAATTCACTTAAAAGTATTTTTGAAACAATGTTAATTGCCCATTTAAATATTATATTTCTAATATTTTTTCCTGCATAACCTTTCTAGATCTAGTATATGGGGTCTGCCATACTTTATCCGAGTCGACGGTAGCCTTTTATACCGACAAGATGTCAAGGAACTCAATTTGACGATGTTTACAAACATCACGAGTCAGTACCCTGCAATCACCGACCATCTGCAGGTTGTAACAGGAGTCGATGTCAGTATGACGGTGGATAAGAGCCAGTTATTGTCTGTCTATACGAGAGATAGAGTGTCTTCTGCTTACTATGGAAAACTGGAACAGTCACTTCAACAGGCATGGATCAAACAGCACCCTGGTAATTAACATTGCTTCAGATACCTTTGCATTAACACATTACCACCTAACGCCATATTTTAGCGTCATGCAGCAGATGATCTTCAAAAAGTATTGTGGCAAAAAAAGAAATTGCTTGTCGCAAGTTTTATCACATGTTAACAAATCTTTTCATAAGTTGTCTGCTTTAACTTAGCTCTGAAGGTGGCATAGATTTAATTACCAACATTTTCATTGATTTACATGGTATAATGAGATTTTAAACAAAAGATGGATATAAGCAGTTTTGTATTTTTATATATGTGCATATGACTTTTTGATTTTGATTTGAGTTTTGTCTGCTTTAAAGAATTTGACAATTTTGTGTAAGGGGTTATCATGCTTCAATAAATATATTTGGTATGATACTGTCTTTTTTGCTTTTGTCTCATATTTCAATTTCAAATTTGTGATACAAGCAAACGAAGGAAGAAGTTTTTTACAAAAAAAAACTAGAATTATGAAACTAGATTTTTTTAATCTTCACAAAATGAGAATGGGATTCTGTTTTCTCTATGAATCCAGATAGCTTCTTACAAAATGAAAATATCATTATTTTCACTTTCATTGCAGTTATTTTTGTCAAAATTGAATAAAAGAGATAAGGACATGCTCTATGTTAGGGATTTTTCTTCATGTCTCAACAAATTTCTAAATGATATAATAGAGTTGGTCTTAATTGAGTTAAACTGAGGAAAAATCAGAATCAGAGCCTTTACATGTTGCAGTAAACTTCACTCTGAGAAACATTATCTTCATCTTCTCCTCCTTTTCTTTCATTTGAAGAATTCAGTGGGTCAGATGTTAAGGTTCACATCAAAGGACAAGAAGAAACTGTGGACAAAAATGGGTAAGCTGTTTTCATGTCCTTTATCATATCTTTGATACCTTCACAATAATGTGTACAGGAAATGCTGTTTTAGAAATTTCAGTTAACCCTTAGAATACTGAGTTATTTCTAGGGATGGGAACGAATATTCGAATATTCGAATATTCGAATAGCGGGTCGAATATTCGAATAGCAAAATAGTATTCGAATATTCGATTTTAATGAACCCATATTACTGTATGTTTACCATAAATTTTATTCAAAAATAATGTTGTTTTATTTTCATTTTTCTTCCTCTAAACCGATCCCAAATATCGAAGAACGTGCCTAGCTCCCAGGTGCAGTTACGATGTTTTTACAACGTATGTCACACAGTAAAACACCTGTGACAAATTACCACATCTTTTGACAGTTTGCAAAACGATTAATTCCTAAGTGTGAAAATAGTCGATTTTAAGCCGCTTAATCTAACACCTTAATGATCTGCACTTGCTCCTTATTATCCAAAAGAAGTCAATCACGCTAATTGACAATTGTCAGTGTCAACCAATCACGTAACTTGTTTGTCGTGAAATTAAACAATTACTCTTTCAATAACCAATCGTAATCATGATTGCATATGCACGAAGACCAATCAAATAATGTGTTAGAAAGTATATTTTTCTTCAGAATAATTTGTCAAACTTATTTTCTTTCTAATTTCTACATCTATTCGATAAACATCACAATGTCTCCATCACGTGTCTGGAATTACTTTACTCGTTCTGCCGAACATCAACAACTATTTAAGTTTCTGATGGACCAACTCTGTAAGAAACTGAAAAAGTTGTCTGTTGATAAAAAACGAAATAATGGTCATTACTGCTTTGATATTGCATGCACGTACATGTATACAGATATCGGCTATACACAAAAGGTTTGAACAGAGGACTAGTGTACTAGTATTCGGACATGCAGACATTCGGACATCCAAACGAATTCTAAAATCGAATATTCAAATATATTCGAATAGTTCTAGTCGAATATTCGAATAGTGATTTCACTATTCGTTCCCATCCCTAGTTATTTCTGAAAATATATATTATGTCGTCTGCGTTAAAAAACTTTAAATACCTGCTTCATTTTGTTGAGGAAAGATATTCAATGGATCTAATCTGTTTGCATAAGCATGTAGTCGTTTCCAGCACTTTAAGGTTTAATATTTTAAAATGGTCAACTGATTCTCCCATATTGAATTTTGGGATAGTCCACATTGAGAGCAAAAGCAGGCAACAATAAAATAAACCCAAACAAATAAAATCTTTGTGAAATCGTTGTGATGTAAGGACACATTGCTCATAAGAGCAGTTTATTCATTTGTCAGAGTGGTTTCTCATGTGTCTCAATATGCTGCTGCAAAGTGAGGTGTTGTAGGTGACAGGAAGGTAGAAGGCAGAGGTAGACCATCTGCATCTTGCACAAAGGTTCCCAGGCTTCACCCTCTAAACCCTTATTTAGGTTGAACAGCCTTTATTCACTAATCCATCTGTCACTAAATTTTACCTTTTGAGCTTAAATTATTACACATATAGAGCCTTTTTGCATCAATTCAGAACTTTGTCACTAAATCTTACCTTATCAACTTAAATTTTTACAGAAATAGAGCCTTGTTGCATCAATTCAGAATTTTATCTCTTAATGATACCCTGTAAACTTCAATTTTTTTATAAGCACAGTCACGATTCACTAATGGAGAAATTTGTTACTAAACCTTACTGCTATGTTTCATTCTTTCAGTAATACTGCCTGGCATATTCAGTACTCCCTGAATGTGAATGGTACCCAGGTGACAGATGAATCAGTAACCAGTCTAAACTCCAGCTTCCTATCTACAGAACTGGCTGGTTCCAACACTGATATACAGGTACCATACTTACTTTACCCTTGGAATGCTGGGTAACTTTCTTAAAATGGTTTTTTGTCTCGTCTGCTTTCCGAAACCTTGAATATCTGCTTAATTTTGATGAGGAAAGAGTAGCAAACAGGTTAGATCACAGGTTAGCCGCCAATTTACTTGGCAGCAGACCTGTTTGCATGAAGTTGGTTCCAGCACTTTCAGGTCAAAATAGTTTTGTTCGGTTTATACATTTATATATTTTATGGCTTACAATGATTGCTCAATGACAAAGTTCATAATGGGTGCAAATTCAAGATATATGTCAAGGTAAATCAAATAAATTGCAAGGAACCATAAAATACCGAAAGATACCATAAAGATAAGAAGAAAAACACTTGAAGTCTGTATTGATTCTTTTTCTTTATTACCTGCTCTGAATTGAAAGAATTATTGACAAGTGATTCAACAGCAACTTATCATATTGTTTCATCAGATTTTGGATGTTAGGTATCAAAGAATGCCAAAAGTAATCATAGCTTAATAAAACTTTTATGTCTACAATTTGCAAAGAAACAGTTGAAGTGTTATAAGTAGTTTAATCTATAAATCATATTCCATTCAGGTATCAACATTTACAAACCAGATGTACTCTACAAGTCAGCTGTACTCAGTTTACCTGGACAAGCATGTGACCTTGACTGACCTTGAGAAGTTAAGGATGACCTTGAAGAGTGTCCTGGAGAAAACCTACAATATGAGCTCAACAGATGTAAACATTGTCCGACAGAAAGAGTATCAAAACAGTACAGGGTAAGTGTATGTTTAAAATTTTGGTTGTCAGGAGTTTTATACCATTTACTATATTTTTTCTATGCTATTCCATTAATGGCTTGATATCAAGAGTACCCTTTTACCTTGAACTTGCTTTCAAAAAGTAATGTTATCCCAAATACCCAGAAAGAAATGATCTGAGTTAAAAATCTGAATTCATGATTGGTTTTTAATAGTTTTAGTTTTATAAAAGCATGTTCTGCTTGCTAGATTAAAAGTTTGTGTCATTTTCAGCAGTTCTTTATGTTTTCTCAATGGTACCATAATCAATATCAGCAGTATCCTTTTTTAACTAAAAGTTTTACGGTGTAATGTTATCACAAATACTCAGAAATATATGGATAAAAGTGAAGGGGGTGTGATTTTACTAACTAATGATTTAAATCAAAATCACAATTCACGATGGGCTTCAATACTTCTTGTTTAGGAAAGCGTTTACTGCCGGCTGGATTAAAGGTTTGCACCATTTTTTTTTGACAGTTTTCTATTTTATTTCAATGATAGACATCATAACACACTGAAAGCAGACGACTTAAAAATTGATATGAAAAAAGAAGAAATTACTGTAAATGCATCCTCCTCCTTTTCTATCAATTGTTTCCTATTTTAGCACCAAGGAAACTTTTCATGCTTGAGAATTGCCGACTGCTGTTCTTTCGCATTTTTAAAGGTCACTAAATCTCCTAATTTTGAAAGCATTGCTAATAATTGTTGTCCCTTTATCATGAACATAGGCACAAATATTTCATTTTCCTCTTTTTAGGTCAAGCATATGGAAGTTACAGTTCATGTTTCTGCGAAATGGCTCCGTTGTGCCATCCACCCATAATTCTGCACTTAACCTTGACTTTGTGTCAGGGGTCATCTCCAACATAACAGGAGGTCAAGGCCAGAGGTACAAGGTCGTGAAGGACACAGCAGAATATGTTGATTTTGAGAAGCACTTTTCAGTTCTAGTGGACTCGAAGGTGACAGAGTCAGGACTGGTAGAATTCCAGCAGAACATACTGTCTGCCTGGCAGAATAATAGTAGTAAGTTGGTCTACAGATGCAATATATTGCTCTTTAACTTTTTATGCATATTGAGGGTTCTTACTATAATCTTACACTGAACCTTTGATGTTTAGTAAAGGTCACATGCAACTGGAGATTGTAGAAACAGCTTTTTAGCAAAAGGAGAAAATGCACATAATGTGCAATTTTATCTTTTGTGAAAATGGTTTTTGTACTACATTGACTGTTCAGCCTTTAAACCTTTTTCTTTCATTGGACTGTTCCCAATAGAAAATCACTGCTATCCCAAAAAGTAAGGGTTGGAAAATGATGTTGGATCTTTTAGATTTATTGTAGAATCATCCATTGTGACTAATTTTAAATTGTAGTGTTGGTTTCTTCTTTATTGTGCTGCTGTGTTCTTTAATTCATATACTTAAAGGAATGGAAAAATCATCACAAACTGAGAAGAAATCTTTCATTTTGCCACAATGGTTTCTTCTTTAATCTGCTGCTGTATGTGCATTTATCCATGTTCATAAAGGAAGGGATTAATTGTTATAAACTGAAGAAATGAAAGCAGGCAAGGACTAAGCTTACTTCTCATGTGAGCAATAATTTTCTTTTTGCAAGTTTTCTATCATCAAATGCTTGGATTATACCGAAAGATAAGCTCATTGTTGAAAACAATATTTAAAACATGTTTTACAAACTTCATTTAATGATTGCCTTAAGTAACTTTAGGATAGTTGAACTCTTATGTAACTGATGTGAATTACAATAAAATTACTTTAGGTGAAGCAGATTATGATCGAATTGAAGGTGAACTGCAAAATCTGCCATCACTTTATCACCTGTGTGTATACGTTTAGGAGTTATGACATAATTTTTTGGTGTTATTTATTTTCCAGAATGGAAGAATGTGTCTGTAAATGTTGTGTCTCAAGAAGAAGTGATTGATGAACATGGGTAAGCTATTTCTGCTGTCTTCATTTCCTTTATAATGGTAGATTGTACACAAAATGTGCTGCTTTAGTATTTCATTACACTTACACATCACTCTTCTGTAGGCCTGTTCAACATATCCCCTTAAATTGGAACATGTGACTGCTCCAAATTTAAAACAACCACAGAAGTTATATAAACAGCATGAAAATGAAACTTTTTTTAATATTAGGTAGAAACATTTGTGACAAAAAATATTTTATGCAACAGTGAGAGATGGTTGAAATAAAAACCTTGGCCCTTTAATTGCTGAGTAATTTTCTACAAATAAATGTTTGTGTCATCTGCTTTCCAAAATTCGAAATGTCTGCTTTATTTTGTTGTGGAAAGATACTCAGAGTAGCAAGCAGGTTAGATCACAGGCCAGCTGCCAATTTACTTGGCGGCTGGCCTGTGATCTTATCTGTTTGCATAAGTATGAAGTCAGTTCCAGCACTACAAGGGCTAATCAGTACAGTACAATAATTCTTTATTTGCAATATAATACAAAGTCATTCACATATTACAAAATAACAAAATGGTACAAAGATATTTGTGATGTTATGGAAGGACAAGATGTCAGTGATGAAAATCATAATAGTGAAGTAATGATATGGTTACAGTGTTTTGTCTCAAAATATTGCTGTTTTAGATATATTTTTCCACATTTAGATTTTGTTTTTAAATGCCATACGCATTGTGAGTCTGTTGGAATTGGCTATCTGTTAAAATATGGTTTTAGGAATTTTTGTGTATATCATGTTAAAAGGTATATGATCTGATAATCATAAGATGAAATCATTATTAAGCCACAAAGAGCAAATTATAAACATTTTCTTTTCTTGATACAGGAAATCTCATTGGGAAATTGTCTACTATGTTTCCAAGGACAACGCTACATTAGATTCACGCGAGGAGCTAGGTATCGAGGTCGCCGCTTTACACCCGACCTCTGGCCCTCGGGGACAGTACCATGTGACGAAGAAAACTGTTGGCAGATACATGCGATACCAAAAGGACAGTTTCTCTGTGTATCTCAATCACAAGGTTGACGCAAAATCCCAGCAGGAATTTGAAATGACACTGAAACAGCAAATAGAAAAGGTTCACACAGGTTAGTTTGCTAATGAGTTATAGTCTCTCTTCAGAATATATTTTTTGCTGTATTGCATAGTGACTGTGCGACTTTACCTGCCTTGTTGCGGTCATGCACTTCAATAGAAGAAGTACTGAGCTGTAGTGGGCAACAGTAGTGCAATGGAAGAGTAACGGCTTCTGGTACAGAAATATGCTGGTTTGATTCCCAAAAGTGGCAAGGTGAAAAGGTCGGGACCAACCCATAAATCTGCGAGAGTACTGGTCATGTACTAGTCATGTATCTGGAAATCAGCCCTCAAGAGTGAAGTCCTTATGGGCAGTTAGATTTCTCCATCATTTTGAGGTGGATATTGCAACAAAACTGGAATAATGTTAAAGCAATGTAAAAACCCATATAGATAAATAAAATAAGTATTTGTTATCACTTTTATACATGTAGGATATCCCTACTGATTCGAATCATTATAAGTTGCAGAACAATGATGTGTAGAATAACATTTTTGTAGTAGGAAACTAGAAGTTCCAGGAAAATTTCAGAACTAATGAGAAACTTTTTTATTGCCATGGTGGTTTCTTCCCAAAGACCACCGTGATGATAAGATATTTGTCATTATTTCTTGGGTTTGCAGCAAGTTTGTCAAAATGGGTTGTTATGATTTGCTGAGTTAGAACAATCAAATATTTTGTAAGAGGTAAACAATATTATGCAACTAAACAGTTATAAAACCATGATTCAATAATGACTGACATTGACGCAACTACTGCAGAAGATGAAACGCCTGTGACAAAAAGAAAAGTTATTTATAACCCTTATAGATATGGAACCAACTTCATGATTATGCAAACAGGTTGGATCCAGGCCAGCCGCCAAGTAAATTGGCGGCTTGCCTGTGATCTTACCTGTTTGCTACTCTAAGTATCTTTCCTCATCAAAATTAAGCAGAAATTTAAGCTTTGGGAACAGACGACAGAAAATCTATTTTTAGAATATTACCCAGCATTCTCAGGTTAATAAACAATATCTCTTTTTACCACAGCATTTGTTCCCCAATATGATGACAAAGATACATTGTATTATTAATTTTGATTAGATCTGCTAGTATCTGCTGTTTGTTTTGAATATGACCAGTCATGAAATCAACAGAATGGAATGGATTAATACTTCTTGGTACCGTTACACTAAACGACTGATTAAAAATATTTGCGTAAAGTAAAAGCGATATACATGTACATGGATAACATCATGAATGCAAGTAAAATATTGTAATGTGACACGTCATTGGAAGCTTCTTGGAGAGAAGATTCCAATGATGTGCTAATTTGCAATATTGTTCATCTCACCATTGAAACAAGTGGGAAGGTAGTTTGGAATATATATACAAATTCCAAGTGTAAAATGTTTTGTAAAATGCCACAAAGTATTAATATGGTGTTTCTGAAAATCATGTATCTTTACTTATTTCAGACATGAAAGGACAGATAACTGTGTCCTTTGTTCGTAACGAGGAGTTTATTGATGCTAGTGGTAACAGAGTATGGAGAGCTGTGTACACAGTCAAACGTCAAGGACAGACCGTGCCTGTAGTAGGAATGGCACCCTTGGTCCAGTCACAGTTAAAACTGAATTTCACGAGTAAGGGCGATTCAGTTGTTTATCAATTATTATTTTCATTTTTTTTTTCTGAACTCTGCATGAAAGTTTATGGATTTTTGATACAAGTTAGATTTTAGTGATGTTAACCCTTATAGTGCTGGAATCATGCTTATTGAAACAGGTTAGATCCAGGCAAGCCGCCAAAAAAATTGGCGGCTGGCCTGTTATCTTACCTTTTTGCTTCTGTTGGTATCTTTCCTCTATAGAAGTAATCAGATATTTAAGGTTTTGGAAATCAGATGATGCAAAAAATATTTTTTGGAAAATACCCAGCATTCTGAGGGTCAAACTAATCCTGTTAAACAGTGGTATTGTTGACCAACATTCACCTTCTGTTGACCTGCTGGATTAGCATGAATATCACGCTATACTGAGTATCTCAAAATATCCTCGGAGCTGTCTGTAATGTTGGACCATGTGGTTCGACCATGTGCATTATTTGATAAATGCTACCAAGCTTACCTGTTGATATATAATGCGTATAGCTCTATCGTTTATCGACTGATTCCGGAAGACTGTCGAGTATTGAATATACCGTGTCATAATTATTCATGCATAGAGGGCAACAGACGGTGAATGTTTGTAAACAATACCATTATGATAATAGATCCTTCTATTATGCAAATGCTTTCAAACTTGTCATACTGTTTTCTGAAACCGACTGCTTTACATGGCATCAATCTATTGCAATTACAGTCAAATCTGAGGGAGCGGTCATACTTGAACAACAGCCGACATGTCAACAACGGCCAGCTCAGGCCAGCCCGTGCATTTTCCTTCTTTAAAAACACTGCAGCTAACAGGAGTCTGTGCAATGCAGAATTTTAATTTCTCCCATTCTTCGCCATCATGTCGGCACAAAAGGCAAAATTATCTCCAAAGAGGAACTAGTTTGATTTTTTTTTGTTAGAATCAGGATATTCTTCGCGTGTTATTGGTCAGGAGTTTGGTAATGGATGCATCCCGATTGAACGGGTAGCCATAGGCATACAGAACGTTATGGACGAATATGGATGTGGCTATCCTTGTGAAAAGATAGTTGAACGTTGTTACACATGGTTTTTAGATGTTTTTTTATGCAGATTAATTTGTCCTGACCTCTTCTGTTAGAAAAACATTTAAAATTTGCGAATGATTCCGGTGAATATGACTTTGAATGGTTTTATGGTTGGATGTTAAGATGATGTCTAAAATTGAAGAGTAAATTTGTTACATGATCGGCAATGATAGGAAACTCAAAATGAATCGCTTACCCTTCCTTGATTTGTGTTTTTAAACTTATCTAACATTGTTGTTTTTTGGGGTTTTTTAGGATAAAGTGTGGATTAATTTGCAAAGGATAAATGGTTAAACAATGCTTATTTTTACATGTACATTTTTAAGGTACAACTACCCTGTAAGAGATATATAAAATGGAGGGCTAATATTGTGAACAACAGCCAGTCTGTGCGCAGCGGCCACTTTCTTCACTGGCTGTTGTACACATATTTTACTGTATAAGTATAGAACTTTTCATGCATAAAGGTGCTTTTTATTCTGCACGAAATTAAAAAATATGTGCAATTATTGATATCATAACAGATTATTTGAATGACATTGATAGGCTATTCTATCTGTCTAGTCCTCATCATACTGATTTGGGCATAAGGCCTTAACCCATTACCAAACAATAACGACATTTGACCAGTTTGTTGCAGATGACAATGGAAAACATTGTGGGAAAATGAGAAATTGCTCTTAACAAGCAATTTCACATTTTCCCACAATGTTTTTCTGCAATATCAGAAGATTATTTTTCAATTTCATTACATTTTGAAATGTCGTCTGCAAACTTTTTTTCAATTTGGGACAGTCGAAAATTTGGCATTTGGTAAAGGGTTAACCAGAGTTCGCCGATGTAGCCGGTTCTTTGCCCATCTCTGTATTTGGCCCTAGCTCCAGTTTTCCTTCCTCATCCCTTTCTAAACTGACCTATGCCAGGTTTCTTTGAATCGGTTATTCTGACCACAAAAAAATTTCAAATCTGTTTTGTATGTTGTAGATTACAAGAACCAGGGTTATTCCGTCGTAGATGTGACAAAAAGCCGTCTGTACAGATATAGGGACGCCTTCCACATACTCATGGCCAACAAAATCCCAGCAGACTTGTACACAAAACTGGAAACAGCACTTACAAGCACATGGAATAGTTCAACAGGTAGAGTATAAGAACATGACTTTGTAAACACTATGCAAAATTATAGTATCATTGACTTGCATTGATTCAAAGAACCTTGTTTAAATGCATTAACCGTTAAAGTGCTGGAATCAACTTCATGGTTGTGCAAACAGGTTGGATCCAGGCAAGCCGCCAAGTAAATTGGCCTCTTGCATGTGAATTAACCTGTTTGCTAATCTGAGTACCTTTCCTCATCAAAATTAAGAAGATATTTAAGGTTTTGGAAAGCAGATAAAACAAAAATTCATTTTAAGAAAATCATCCAGAATTCTTAGTGTTAAAGATTTTTCTTGATTTATGGTACATATTTCTTTATCATAGAGTGTTCCAAGTTTTACATGCTTTCGGTGAACCTCTCCCACAAATCTTGCGGTTCATGTTTATCTTGATTCATGAAACATATTTGTTTATTAAAGAGTACAATGGTTGTGGATGTCTATCAGTCCATGTGACAGGGCAAGAAGAGGTCATTGATGATGACGGGTAAGTTTCACTGAATAGCTCCACTATTAAAGATTAAAGTGCTAATTAATTTGGCGTATAATGTAACATGGTAATAGATTGAGAAAGAGCCATTGTATCATCTCTAAGGTCATGGTCACACTTAATCTTCAAGGATTAAAAAATGGCCAAAAATTAGATTGCACAGTCTATATTTTATATTTCTAAAGATCTTTATTCACAGATGTGAGGAAATTTGGCAGTTAAAAGTTGATATCTTTAAAACTGCACAACAAATGAACTTGTATATGATATGCACTAAGAATTAGTCATCTTTTGTCTGGTATATGTTACACACTGAGAATTAGTAATTGACAGCAAAAATAGATTGTTTTTAATTTTTTAAAGTGCATATACAATGAATTAACATGTATTTTAATCAAAAAGTGTGTCATTGCTTTTGCATTTTAAATTTACATACTTAGATAAATAGATGTTTTCTAAATTAATTATGATTTTAATAGCATTTAATCAACAATAAAAAATCTGTATTGTTTTAACTCATTTTGGGATTTGTGACTTGTACAAATTGTACAGCAGACGACAAATATGTAGTATGAAAAATTATCTTTTTTTGACAATGTTTGATTGAATTTGTTTTGCCAATTGGAGAAATTGCCAATAAGGAGCATTTACATAACCCTCCTGCTAGTGTATGCATTGAAATAGAAAATTCATCTTAGAGGTTAATTCTCCAACATTGTATTAATGATCAACTAAAGAAGAAGATTGGTAACTTCACCTTCTGTTTATAAATTTGCTTGTCTTGAGTGCCTCAAATTTAGTTTATATAATGCAAAAGGTTAAGAGAAAAATGTCCACATAAAAAGCTTTTTTGTTATTTTCAGGAACACCTATTGGCAATTGAACTACATTCTATCAAAGAATGGTACAGTTGTGGAATTCATGACGTCTCGCCCACTCAACCTGTCTCGACTCCAGTCAACCTTGAATGGACAGAATGTGGGTGGAGTAAAACTGGTCACCGCTGCCAAAAAAACACACAGACTGGATCTAGCATTTTCATTCAGCCTGAACCAGTCTGTGAAAATCCAAAGTGTTACGGGAACCAGTCTGGTGGAGAAATTCAAAATGGCTCTTGAGAAAACGTGGAACCAGAAAATGACAGGTATACTTTTGTGATGGTATAGTTTCAACTTTTGTGATTGGACCAATTTTAAATAAAAATGTTAACTGTTTGGTTAGATATATACATTATATTCCAATTTTCAGGATTGTGGTTAACCTATTCCTCGTTATGTATTATTATTTTTGATAACCCAAATTGGAACCAAAAGCAGACGACAAAGAATTTTACATTTTTGAATTACATTTTTCTATTAAGGGTAAACCTCTGTGATAAATAGGATATTTGCTGGATACTTGCAATTCCTTTTAATACAATGGCATTTATGGACAAGTGAATCACAATCAGATTACACCATCTTTACCTATGATGTAAACATTTTACTGATAGCTACAGATTTCATATTTTTCCATTGACAGGCCAATCATGGAGTTTACAGCCTAATGTTACACTAGCAAGGACATTGGAGTACATAGACATCACCACAGGGTAAATATTGATCTTTGTCACGCAACCTTTATGTACTATCAAATATATCATTCTTAAAAGGTTAGAACATCTCCTTTTTTGGAATTATGTGCCGGATCTTAATGAAAAGCTTTAGTATTCGTAAATTGTGAAATCTAGTAAAAATGTGTCCATTTTAACCCTTAAAGTGCTGGAACCGACTTCATGCTTATGCTGCGAAACAGGTTATATCCAGGCCAGCAGCGAAGTAAATTGGCGGCTGACCTGTGATCTAACCTGTTTGCTACTCTGAGTATCTTTCCTCATCAAAATTAAACAGATCTTTAAAGTTTTTGAAAGCAGAAGACACAAAAATCTATTTTTAGAAAACTACCCAGCATTTTAAGGGTAAAATAACCATTTAGATATTTTTCCATTTCAATGGATAGTCAAATCATGTGTTGTCATGTGCTTTGAAATCAAAATAGATATATAATCAATGTTCAAACTTTTTGTATTTGATTGAAGTTAAAAGTTCCTAAATCATATATTATGCCATATTTTTCATGTTTACAGAAAAAGTGTATGGAAAGTACAGTACTTCATGAAGGACACCTGCACTACACCATGTGACCCCATTGACCCTGACACACTTCCCAGTCTCCTAGCAACAGATATCCAAAGCAACATTGACTTCATGTCGCCTAGCAATGCACCGTACGTTGTCATGGAAGCGTCTGATAGTGTGGACTATCGGTACCACTTCAGTCTGGAGCTTAACATGGAAGTGCGAGCATCAGACATCGAAAAGTTTAAAGATGTTGTTAAACGAGTCTGGAATAAATCACATGGTGAGAGGAATAAGTTGTTGTAAGATGCTTTACCCAACACATACACCATAAACCCTTATAGTGCTGTAACCAACATCATGGTTATGCAAACAGGTTAGATCACCGGCCAGCCGCCAAGTTAATTGACATCTGGCCTATGATCTAACCCATTTGCTACTATGAGTATTTTCCTTAACAAAATTAAGCAGATACTTAAGGTTTTGAAAAGCAGACGACACAAAAATATATTTCTAGAAATTACCCAGCATTCTAAGGATTAATAAAAGACTTAAACTGGCCCAATAAAGGGATAGACGATTATTTTGAACTGTCGAAAAAACAATATTTTGGTTTAAATTGTCATAACATACTACTTCATAAAGAACTCCAAGTGCTAAAGAAGAGTGCCTTTTGTTCCAGTCGTTTCAAATGTCATCTGCTCTAGATGCATACCATGTTTAACTCATTACCAAACAATAATGGCATTTGACCAGTTTGTTGCAGGCGACTCTTGAAAACATTGCGGGAAAAGGAGAAATTGCCCTTAATGAGCAATTTCTCCTTTTCCCAAAATGTTTTCAGTCCTATCAGAAAATTAAATTTTACACTTCATCACATTATGAGATTATGTCTGCAAACTTTTAATTTGGGACAGTCGAAAATTTGGTGTTTGGTAAAGGGTTAATGCGCATTCAATAAGATATTTGAAGAAAGATGCTGATTAGACAGGGTATATTGATACTGGGTTACTTTAACCCTTTCCCAAACAACAATTTTTTGACCTACCCAAATTAAAAGACTTTGCAGACGACATTTCAAAATATGATGGAATTTGAAAATAATCTTCTGAAAGGGCAGAAGACATTGTGGAAAAAGGAAAAATTGCTTGTTACGAGCAATATCTCCTTTTCCCACAATGTTTTCTAAAGTTGTCTGCAATAAAGTGGTCAAATGTCGCTATTGTTTGGGAAAGGGTTAAGCTTTGATGATTCCGTGTTTTATCATTTACTAATTGTTCTTGTTTTTCTTACAGATGAGATCACCAATGGGAAGATTAAGGTCTACATACCAAAACAGGAGGAATACATGAGGGCGGACTATTTCTCTAACTTCCAGGGGTATGTCAACATCATATTAATGTCTTTAGATGATGAAATCATCAGCTTTTTTTGTAGAATGTAGACAAGATTTATATTAACAAGGTGGAGTAAGACATGCATGTTATAATAAGCTATTGACATGTTTAAGGTTCATTGTACAAACAAACTCTATATCCAAGTAAATTCAAGATGATTATCATTTATTTCGGGGAGTGTTTATCAGGCTTATTTTAGCAAGGTATAGTTTGATGTGAATGTGAACCACATTTTGTCTTTATCTGTTTTCTTATAGGACTACTAATGTTTAGTTAATACAATCAGTGTGCAATGTAAAGATTCTCAGGATATATTCAATGTGATGTAGCTATGACTTGAAAACCAAGTCAAACTGTAACAAATGATTGCTTAACCCTTTCCCAAACAATAATGACATTTGACGACTTTGTTGCAGACGACTTTAGAAAACATTGTGGGAAAAGGAGAAATTGCTCGTAACAAGCAATTTCTCCATTTCCCAAAAGGTTTTCTGCTCTTTCTGAAGAATATTGTTCAATTACATCACATTTTGAAATGTCGTCTGCAAACTATCAAATTGGGACAGTCAAAGATTTGTTGTTTGTGAAAGAGTTAAAGGTACATGTACTGAGGGACTGCAGAATGATATAACATTGAAACAAAAGATTTCTCCTTTTCATCCCCTTACTTTCTCATTTATTTTTTCTCTTAAGTGGATAATATTCTGATAAACATATTCATAAATCATTTCTTGTTTTAATTCTACAGAGTAACATTATGGAAGTTGGTGGTATTTATAGAACAGAACAACAATGTGATAGACGGAACAATCAACACACCACTCAAGGCCAGTGATATCTCTCCTTTGGTGACCTTCGAGGGCGCAAACAAACAGAAGTACCGTGTCGTGTCAATGAACGGCGGCAAGTTTGTCCGATACGACTCCCTGTTTTATGTGTACACAGACTCGGCCATCAGATATACAGATGTCACCAAGGTGGAAGAAAAGTTGATGCAGCTTTGGAACACTCATGGTATCTTGCTGTTTTTTTATTTTGCTTAGGAAAATGGATTGGTTAACCCTTTACCAAATGCTAAATTTTCGACTGTCCCAAATTGGAAGAGTTTGCAGATGACATTTCAAAATGTGATGAAATTGAAAAAACATCTTTTGATAGGGCAAAAAAAAACATTGTGGGAAAAGGAAAAATTGCTTGTCAAGAGCAATTTCTCCTTTTCCCATAAGATTTTCCAGAGTCGTCTGTAACAAACTGGTCAAGTGTTGTTGCTGTTTGGTAATGGGTTAAGATTGGCTTGGTCATACTAAAGACGACGATAGTGCTTTACTAAACATATTTTACTCTTAGAACTTATGTATATTCAAAAACAGCACTCCCTCTCATTTCAATATAGGGAATAGCGATTTTGCCAAGTTACTTGTTGTTGGAAGCGTCTCTTCGAGATTGACCTTTTGTTTATGTTAACAACCAAGCAAATTGCTATTGACTTACGCAAATAATATCCTTATGTTGCTTTGTAAAATAGCGGTAATTGCCTCCTTTCATTGCACCCTAGATAAAGGGGAAAGTATTATGAGTGGAAAATCTGTTTCCAAGTCGAACATTAACTGTACTGGTTTAGATTCAGTTGCCCTTAATATTTTTAAAAGTTATTTAAAACAGGGTAACGGTTGAATTAAGAAAGAAAGACACTTTTTGTATTGTCCAAGAGTGAAAGGGTTTACAACGTGCATATTGGAAATAACATTATGAAGTTGTTCCCCTGGATTGTAGAAATATTTTTGGCCGAAAATAAAATAATAAACTAATAAGCAATTTTTCATTTTCCAACCATAAAGACAAGGCGTGTTTGCTATAGACAAATGATATGAAGAGATAACTCATTACAGGGTTGATTTAATGTTGTGTTAATTGGTTCACATGTTTTAGCTTGTTAGAAATGATTTTATTCATTTTTCCCTTTTGAGTGACAAATTCATATATCTTCTAAGTTCTAATCGAAAACTCCATCACACAGCAACAAGAATGCTGAAATGAGGAAGAAACAATCCAATATATATTTTTCAACAAAGTTTGAACTACCATTGTCTATAAAGGAACTTTTCGATGAAACTGTACACTAAGTCATATAACATCATTTTCACTCTGTTTCTAGCCCTACACAGCTCTGGAGGCAAAGCTGAGATTGTGGCTCAAGAACAGGCTCTGTCTAAAGAAAAGTAAGTTAACCCTTTACCAAACGTCTAAATTTCCACTGCCCAAAAATGAAAGAGTTTGCAGACGACATTTCAATATGTGCTGAAATTGATAAATAATACTCTGATAAGGGCCAAAAACATTGTGGGCAAAGGAGAAATTGCCCATTAAGAGATGTCAAAAAGAAAGAATAAATGCACTAATGATGGAATATGTATGTTATGCTAAATAAGTTCAAAGTTCTCTATCAAATTACTATTTTTAACTTTATTGACGTTTCATGTTCAAATATGAAAAATTGTTTTAGTGATTATTCTATCCCACAACTTCAAAGACTAATTTATACCTTCATGACTTATTGTAGCAAAGATTTCTCAGCATCTTATATTGTTACACTTTAGATTCATTTGAAAATAGGAAATAACCTAACTTTCATTTCCTTTTTATTTCTCTAGCAAATTGGTTTCCAAGGTTACATACAGTTTGACATATAATGGTGTCCAGATAACATCGAGTGAGGTCGCGACCTTGAACGCCAGCATCATTGGGAGTGCTCTTTCCACTGGCCTGTCTACAAAATACTCTGTTCTCTCAGACACTCAGGTGGGTTATGTTTGTTAAGACATTCCTTCACATCAAGGTCTCAATGCAAGACTGTAGTAAGTGCTTCATAAACATGAAGCTCTTACTATAGCATTACACTGAACCCTCAATATGAGATTTCTGTAGTTTGTCCAAATTGTAGGCAACAGCTTCAGACTATCAGCCCATCAACAAAATACTCAAACTTGTTGCCTGCCGTCTACTGGCTCAATGCTCAATAAGATAGACAACGGGCACCTACAAATACTGAGCAATTTGATGGGTCAGAATGCAATGTTCTAAAATACTACAACAATACGAAGCAACAACATACATGGTTGTTTTTCCTGAATCATTGTTTTGCAATAACCAAAGCTGACTGTACCTTATCAGACTTTGAGTTATCCTCTGATTTGTAACAAATCAGCAAACTTCCATCTCTAAGAACCGTGTGCTGTTTTCATTCCTTTGGTTACCAGCTAGAATTCTACCTGGTAGATCTGTACCATACCAATTCAATAGACTATAGACCGGATCCCAGTCTACTAAGAACTCCTTTCTCTCAGACACTCAGGTGGGTTATGTCTAATAACACAGCCCTTCTTGTGGGATTTCTGTGATCTGTTCGAATTGGAAGCATCAGCAGATGAGAATCATTATCATTATCTGACTAAATACACTGTTCTTGGGTTTATTTATAACCGCATAAATCATTTTTGTTTGTCATTTTGTAATATGTTGATGAACAGCAAAATTGTGAGTCTAAAGGGCATGATACATTTTTGCTTTTGTCATCTGTTAATGAACAGCAAAATTGTGAGTCTAAAGGGCATGATACATTTTTGCTTTTGTCATCTGTTAATGAACAGCAAAATTGTGAGTCTAAGGGGCATGATACATTTTTGCTTTTGTCATCTGTTAATGAACAGCAAAATTGTGAGTCTAAAGGGCATGATACATTTTTGCTTTTGTCATCTGTTAATGAACAGCAAAATTGTTGGTCAAAATTTAATGAAGCTGATATATAAGTTATAAGCATGAATTAATGTTGCATTTTGCTCTTGTGTCAAGCTTGGTTTTTTTAACCCATTACCAAACAATAATGACATTTGACCAGTTTGTTGCAGATGATTCTCAAAAAGATTGTGGGAAAAGGAGAAATTGCTTGTAACAAGCAATTTCTCCTTTTCCCACAATGTTTTCTCCTCTATCAGAAAATTATTTCATCACATTTTGAAATGTTGTCTGCAAACTCTTTCAATTTAGGACAGTAAAATTTGATGTTTTGTAAAGGGTTAATTCATTCTTTTTCAGATTGGAGACATTGTAGAATACAGAAAGCTATTCTCCCTCCTGTTAAAGCGACCACTACTGACTGCAGATTGGACACAGTTTGAAGCGCAACTTTCTGTGACATGGAGAAACTCAAAACCTGGTAATGTACAAATATTCAGATAAAGTTTTTTTCTTGTTTTTTTTTGTTGGTTTTATGTTTTTTTTTTTTTTTTAATTTTGCCGGGAAAATTGGGAAAGTTTTTTTAAAAGAACATATTTGTTCAATCACATATAGGCCATAGGCTGTTATTTATTGTATTTGTTATTAATTTCGTTTCTTTTTTTTTTTTTTCAATACATATACACATGTCACTATAATAAGATATTTACTTACTTACTTCATATAAAAAGTTACTCAATGTTCCATTTCAATAATATTTGCTGTTCTTGCATTCAAAGAACATGATTGAGATTGAGGCAAATAATCTAGTTTATCTTTCTCTACTTTGAACATCAGATATTCTGCTAGTTCTGCTAGTTACTGATTATATTAAATTTATCACTCTAGGTTCTAGTGTGAAGTTAAGGCTTCAGGAGAAGAAATTGTATGGAGTAACCAAGTGAGTTAACTGTTTGTTTTTCACTATATCAATGGTTCAGTTCAACACCATAAAAGGCCTTATACAAAGATGAAGGCTGTACTTGTAATCTATGGCAATTGAATGCTCAATATACCCTTTATCATGCAAGAAAAGTGGATTTAATTCAATTCTTTCTAAATTTTATAAGATGAAATTAAACATTAAACAAATTATACATGTGTTTTGGGATAATTTTGTTCGGTGCTTAACCCTTAGAATGCATGGGTAATTTTCTTAAAATAGATTTTTGGGTTATCTGCTTTCCAAACCCTTAAATATCTGCTTACTTTCAATATGGAGAGTAGCAAACAGGTTAGATGACATATTTTGTATTACATATTTTTTATACATTAAATGTAAATCCAATTTTTTATGCTTATGCTTATTTCTTTGATCTTGAAGTCCTATATTGTTTGGCAACATTGTCTTGATTAGTCAATTTTTTAATATTTATTTACATTTTGAATTGTTATACAACATTCCTTTTATTCAGAGAAACATACAATGTCATTTGTAAAAAACACATGTTTGAATGAAATCTGTGCTAATCTTCAGTGAGAATGTATGGGCCATACAATACACCGTCCAGAAGGGTTCCTCCATTTTGGATAGCACACTGACAGAAGATATTGCTGTGGCCCAGCTTACCAAGGACATCACACTGAATGTGAAGGGAACCAGTGAGAAGTATTCCAGCTTCCTCAAGACAGCTACATCTACTGAAACATCTGTCAGGTAGTTATTATTCTGTCACCTGTTCCATTTTGAAACTGATAACTAGTTTCACATTTGTGATATCCAGCACTAACCATATAATATGCAGTAACATGACAAATCATGAAGTCATAAGTAGGTCATGTCATATGACATCATGTATACATCATTCTCTCCTTGTTTACTGTAGCTTGACATTGTTTTTCCCTTTCATTTCCTTTTTGGTGTGTTTTATTTTCATTTTTGTCAAAGAACCCAACAAGTGGATGAGTCAAATGATGCTTGAAAAAACGCGCACTGAAGGCAATGAATTTATCTTTATAAAATTGTAAAGATATCTTTCTTTCTAGAGCAGAAATATCATAGAACATGCCTCATCTCTCTTCAAGGAAAGAGCTTTTTGAAGGATTTGTAAGTGCAGTGAGTCTGTTTAATGAAAAATAGAATCCTGATGGTTCTACCTGGCTTTACCAGCCCTTGTTAGCAGTGAAGCCTGGGGTCATTTCCCAGTTATTATGAACCAATTATTGTAACATAACTGGAATACTATTGATGTGATGTGAAAACACTAACAAAACAATTAACAAGTGCGGTAATGTTTGCAATCTAGAATGAAGCTTTTGTTTAAGTCTGTGATCAAACTGATTTTTCAGAGTGACAGACCTATTCTCACTCTACCTTGATAAACGAGTACCAGTAAACACAACTAAGGTAACCAATGGACTTGTATCTGCCTGGAATGAGCTGTTGAATGGAGGAAAACCAGGGTTTGTGGACACGGTGAATATACATCAACAAGAGGAGGTGATCTCAGAACAAGGGTGAGTGTTGTTTTATGCCATGATTTTGAGGAAACATTGTGACATTATCTTTTTAGGAAACCTGTATCTTTTCATGTTTGCTTTTTTATATAAGCTTTTTATGCTAGAAAAGTATGGTTTATGTAAATGGAACTTATGTAAATCTTATTAAGGATTCAATGTAAGACTTTAGAAAATCCTTCACAAATTGTGCAGCAATTACTTTAGTCTTGCACTGGAACCCGCATTTTGTTGTTGGAACTATGAAACCATTAAAAACTTTGTGCTCTTGAGAACCCTGGTTACCCAAATGAAAAAAAGGCTCTTTTGAGGCAATTCATCCATATGTGATAGTGATTTCTAAAGATTTCATCAGCAAAAGTGTCAAAGTATGATTGTAGAATTAAGTAGAGGATTAGTTCTAACCTTTTTAGTGTAAACTTATTCATTTTATTTCCATTGAGACGGAAGCTTGATGCTTATTAAATTCACTCTCGAAGACTGCTTCCTGGATACTAAACCAGTACTCGCACCTATTTGTTGCTTATGTCCCGGCAAGTTTCACTTCACTTTGAACCCGGGACCATCGATACAAGAGCCCGGTGCTCTACCACTGCTCTAATGTTGCTCACAATGTCTTACTGTTTTGACATTCATTCTTTCAGGTCCTCAGTATGGAAACTTGGCTATTCTATGAATACTAACATGACCCTTCCAGACTACATTGCGGGTAATACAGGCACCATAAACATGGCATTACTACGGAAACACATTGACATCCGTGATGTGAACGGACTAAAATACTCGGTTCTCAGTGTATATAGTTCTGTATCACTCAGTCAGACGTTTGGTGTCGTATTCTCAAGAAGAATCTATAGGGATGATGTTTCCATAGTTTCAAAGTCAATCACATCAGCAGTGTCTAGCTTAACAGGTAAATACTCCACTGGCTATTTTGATCAATCAATGTCATATATGCTTGCATGAAGTTTGAAATTTCTGATTACAAATCTTGAAATGGTGCGAAAAAATTGTGAATTCCATCTCTTGTTTTTAAGGGTTTGATTATCTTGTGGCTATAATCTGATGTGTTTTTCTAGAAATTTTAAGAAATCGTTTTACAAATTGTTTGGCTTGGTCAATAGAAACAATAGTTGCAAAAGAAACAATATCGTGCCTGAATGTATCACAGGTTCAAGCATCACAAAACTATATCAATATTGTGACCTAATATGTGACATAACATGAGTATGTGGAAATTTAACAATTGATAATTTATAGAGTGTTATTGGTTTCGGAGAAGAAACGAGAAGTTTACCATTAGGGCATGTCATAAAGCTTCTTTTAACCCATTACCAAACGATAACATCATTTAACCACTTTTATGCAGACAACTTTGGAAAACATTGTAGGAAAAGAAGAAATTGCTCATAACAGGCAATTTCTCCTTTTCCCTCAGTGTTTTCTTCCCTATCTGAAGATTATTTTCCAATTTCATCACATTTTGAAATGTTGTCTGCAAACTCTTTCAATTTTGTACAGTTAAAAATTTGGCGGTTGGTAAAGGGTTAATGGCTTTTGTCCTGTAGTAAGATAATGCCAACTTTCACCAACTACAATCCGTGGTTTTACCTTTTCCTCAAGACATCTAGAGCAAAAGTTTTAAGAAATCATTTTGGAAAAAAAGATATTGCTCAAAATAAGCTTTTGCCTCAGTGGTTTCTTACTATTGTCACAATTGATATTTTATTTTTCATACTTTATATTCTTTGTCTACTGTTGTTTTCAGTATTGGTTGGTCTGAGATTCCCATGTCAAAAAGCATGTTAAAAATGTATGCCAAAGGCAAGATTTTCTTTCAATTAACCATTTACCAAACGCCAAATTTTAGACTGTCTTAAATTCAAAGAGTTTGCAGACGACATTTTAAAATGATAGGAAATTGAAAAATAACCTACTGATAGGGCATAAAACATTGTAGGAAAAGGAGAAATTGCTCGTTATGAGCAATTTCTCCTTTTCCCACAATTTTTTCCAGAGTCGTCTGCAACAATGTGGTTAAATGTCGTTATTGTTTGTTAATGGGTTATTTCACTTTTTTAATACATTTTCACAGATATCAGTGCTGGACAACTTGCCGTTACCATTGGTCTACAGGAGAAGGTGCTTTCTACACAAAGGTATTTCTTTCCTTCATTACCTTTAATAAATACAGGTTTCAACACCGTACTAGAGTTCAATGCAAAACTGTTGTTAAGTACCTCAAACCTGTGAAGGACTTTCTAAAGTCTTGCAAGAACCATTTAAAAAAGTAATTTTTAAAGCGTTTTATGCTTTTTCAAAGAATTTAAGCTGAAATTCTGATGCCATCAACAAACATCCAAATCAAAGATGGGATAGAGTTTATAAAGGGTGGTTGGTAAAATGTGGTTCAACCTTCAATACAGCAAATGGTACCTTATAGTGTATGTACATACACATGGGCTTATATTTGTCCACAGTTGTAACCGATTCAGAAGTATTGTACAATAAGTTATCGACCATTAAGAGCATGCAATAATCCAAGTGTTTGTACATGTGAATATGATCCCAATTTCAGCATTGATGGATGGTCGGTAGCCTATGTTGTTAAACAAAACGGACAGACAGTGGATGCCTCCACACAACCCAAGCTCTCTGTTGGGGCTCTACAAAAGGCGTTGGACATCCCTACCACCAACAACGTGACATACTCTGTCTCCGCAACCTCCTATCTGGGACAGGTTGCAGGGTACCAAAAATACTCAGACCGGTTCCACCTTGATATGAGAGGGCTGGTTCCCACCTATGTTACTGATAAACTGCCTGGAGCCTTGCTTCAAGTCTGGAAGACATGTAAGTTGGTTCTCTGCTTTGTTAAGATGTGTTATTATGCCCTTGTTTTAGATGGCTCTAGACATTGATACAAAAGGAAATATTGTTTGAGACAAGCGATTTTTCCTTTTGTCTCAATAGTTTCTTCCCAATTTTACAAAGAAAATGTCATTCAAAATTAAATGATAGATGATAAGTTTTAAAGATCTGTTGTTATTTTTTCAAATTCAAAGCCAAAGGTACTCAGTACATTTTTAGACCGTTTAAATGATTCTGATTGCAAGAGCTTTCCAATGAATAGAACTAGCATTGTAAAGTAAATTCCAGGTCTGAAAATGTGCTAATGGATTCCATCTATGTATGGCTGCCATATAACTTAACAACTGTTGAAACTGCATAAAATATCAAAGAAACATTGTATATTTACTTGTTTTATCCAGCTTCTGGTGAGACGGACATAGATATTTCTGCTGTCAAAAGGGAAGAGTATATTGGCGATGAAGGGTATGTTGATTTTAAGGCCTGTTTATGGCTTAATTTGTTTTTAACCTTTTACCAAACTACAAATTTTAAACTGGCCCAAATTGAAAGAGTTTGCAGACTACAATTCAAAATGTGATTAAATTCATCAATAATCTTCTGGCAGGGCAGAAACTGTTTAGGGAAAAGGAGAAATTGCTCGTAATGAGCACAATGTTGTGCAGAGTTGTCTGTAACAAACTGGTCAAATGTCATTATTGTTTGTTAATGGGTTAAATGCACAATTGGTTGCAACAAAGTTTTCAATAATTTCTATTTGGCCCAATTGTATGATAAAAACCATTATTAATAACTAGGTAAATTAAAGAGGGACATTAAATTTTATTTTCAACTTCTGTCATAAAATATTACAAGTTCATCATAATTGTAAGGTTAGAGTCATGTATATACAGTATTAAATTGATTTCCCCACCAAAAGTACCTTGGTTTTACTCATAATTTCAAACAATCCTTTTGTCTATCCTTTATCTAGATCTGTGGTTACAAGAGCTACATACTTTGTGAAATCAAAACAGAAGCTCCTGTATCCAACAACAACCTTGGTCCCATCACCTTCCAAGGTCGTTACCCAGCTTGGCTCCTCGGTCGATGCGTATACAGGAAGTGTAATGAAAAGTTTGGTTTCCTGTTACAAAGTGCTGACCTATGGGGAACCAGCCTCAGTGAATGATACGGCTGTAGCCCAGTCCCTGATAGCTGCCTGGAACCAGACCCATCAAGGTGAATAGTAAACTTCTGAAAGTGCTTACATCTGCTATATGGCACTAACCAATGCTTTTACAGAAATTATTGCGCTGAATTTCAGCCCATTTCAGATCAGAGCAGAACCATTTACCAAAGTGTACTTTTTGTTCTAAATTTTTTTATATTGATATTCTTTATGATATACGCTACATAAGACACTATCAGATAAAAAGAAAACACATACATGTAGGTTATAATAACCTGTCTGACGTTGCAAAGAAAAAAATTTGAGGCTTTCTTTTTTTCGCTGGAGTTATTTTCATCGACATGCTTTTTTGGCATTCCACTTTGTAATTTGCATAGTATTTTATATGTGTGATGCATATGAATGCAGTACTTAGTTAATTCTTTCTTGAATAATTAAGAAAGGTTCCAATAGTCTAAATCAATTTTATTAATTTGATACAGGAGAAAAGGTACAGGTTGTGATCACCAAGAAAGAGCAGTATGTTGGAGACTATGGGTGAGTAACAATGCAATGAAATCTTTAGTGCAAGTTTTTTTACCATTTTAAAAGGTTTATTTAAAATTTTAGCTAGCTGTTCATTATTGTGAGTGATGAATTTGGGAAGGCATATAAATGTAACAAACCAAGCAAATAAGCATCTTAATGATTCAAACACATCCGATCAGTGAAAAATACTGTCATACACTGAGCGGTTGTGTTGTCTATATATATATACCAGCGTGTTCTCGAAAACAATGCATTAGGTTCCCTAATTTGCATAAACGTTCAATGAACATTACAAGAGTTTGTCAAACCATTTCTTTATTTATAAGGGTTTTTTCGTCAAATTAGGAATATGTCAGTTCTTCCAATTGGTCTACTCCCATTTAGTCTATGATCTTGAAATTTATTCCCATTTTGTTTTCTTCTTTATTTTCTGTATTGTAATGTATTTTTAAACATTTTGACTATCGCACTTATATCAAATCAAAACAGGATTTCATTTGTCAAAGTTATTTGACATGATTTGAAATGGCAATATTTTTGAAGGAGAAAAATTCCTATAGAAAATGTTATTATAAGTTCATTAAAACAGCTTTACTTGAGACAGTAATATTTTCATTTCTTTTGATTACCTCTATCCTAGAAATAATGTTCTAATTGTCTGAAATCAATGGTAGATATGATGATTTATCAAAAATGATTAATGAAAGGAAGCCAATCTTTCATTTAGATAGAACCTGTAGGTGGAAAAAGAAAAAATGGTTTGCTCTATCACATTCATGCTAAATGTCTTTATTTTGAAGACCACTGACATTGTTTTGTAAAGGGCAATTCAAGTGTTCAGTGCAAGACTATAGTAAGTGCTTCATGGTTATGAAGCACTTACTATAGTGTTGCACTGAACCCTCAATTTGTCTTTATATACATCAATTTTCTTATGGCGTGAAACAACAATTTTCTTACAGTGTTAATCTTGCCGCCATTTTGTATACCATTTCCCTGGATGATGAAATGGTGGAGCCAGACTTTGTACAAGAACTGGCCATAGACACCATACAGAATGAGATGCAAATGTCAAATACAAATGTCTATACCTCTGCTACAAGTTACAGGTCAGTAAAAACATGATTGTGAATAGCGATATATTTATTCCCTTAATCCATGGTACTTTGCTTTGATGCCTCTGCAGCAGAAGACTATAGAAGTCATTGTTACAAAAGGATGACTGGACAATTTATCCATATGTCAAAATGGCTTTTATCAATTATCATGAGGAAACTGTAACACAAATTTTACTATTAAAACCTTTATAAACTACAGTGGACCCGCGATAATCCGAACGTCGTTTATCCGGAATATTCACCATCCGAACAGAATTTTGAGGGAACGGATCTTACCTTCATCAATTTAACTGTTTAATGCGGAAAATCCGTGTTCCGGAACCGGACAAAAATATTCGGGAACCAACAGTCACTTTTCATAGTATATGCGTATGGCTAGTCCGGAAACCAGTAAAATCTTTTATTTTGCGGTTACAGTTGCGAATGAAGGGATCGGTCTTCTGTTGTAAACGGCATTCACACGTTTTGCAAACTGTCACGTATGCTTGACCATAACATGTCACCTAGTGTAGTGTACTGGAAGGTGTTGATTGTTTGTTAATCGGTCATTCTGTCAGTTGATTGGTCTTACATTATTGTAATTACGGTCGCATGTCGATAATTGAGTTTGTAAAAGGTGTTGTTATTCTGATTGGCTGCTTAGACAGCGATCGGGAGACAATGTCTGGCAATCATTTTCAATTATTACTCAATCGATATGCTCCTTTTCCCTATAAATAAACTCTCGACAATCTCTACCTATCTCATATCTCGATATTGAAATAAGAAGATACAACTTGAAGATGTCTACACCCACAGCCAAACGAAGACAGTTCTTTTCAGAGCTATCTTAAGGAATTTTAACATCTCGAAAGACATTGCTTCAAATTGCCATTTTTTTTAAAAATCCGTTTTGACCAAATAAACACTTCCTTAACACACTTTATATTTCCCTTCAATAAAAAAAGTAATTGTGTATTTCTTGCTTCATAGTAATTATCATGATACACCGACACCATGTAAAGGTAAACATTTCGCTGTAACTCGCATATTCTTTATTCCGGAAAATTCGTTAATACGAACATTTCTCCCGGGAACGAAAGTGTTCGGATAAACGAGGGTCCACTGTATATGATAGATATGCAATAATATGACATGTTAAATGGAAACTTAAGGTGTTTTAGAGTAATGACCCTCAATGATGCAAGTGATGCATCTTAAGCCAAAGCATTTAAAAGATTATCCCGTAAATTGAAACCATCTGTTATATATAAAAAGAAAAAAAAAAGAAACATCCTGCTTGTCAAAGGACCACGCGATGAATGACGCTAAATTTCTTTATTTCAGAGAGATAAGTTTACATCGAGTAAAGGTTGCCGGTGCCCTAACCAATAGCAAGACAGTGCAGCTGGAAACCGTTCTGTCTGAATTGTGGAGGAACCAGACTCATTCTTCATCCAATCTAAATGTTACAGCTGTTGTTGCTGGGTACCATGAACAGGTTGCCATGGAAACAGGGTAAGACTATTCACCTGTTTTGTTTATGAACTTGATAATCATGGTAAATAAGAAGTGAAGCTACAAAGATGGGGTTCAATGACGTAAGAGTTACTGGAATTGAGAAGCAGGCTTCCAGATGGCTGATTTTCAATGATACATTGGGTCAAGTTATAATGCAGATTTACATTTTGTCATAACATTACATGTGCCACACAGTGGTGACAGAATCTAATTTTGATTTGCTTGTCCACAAGTGCCAAATCTTAAGCTGTATTTGTCCATTTATTGGTTATTAACCATTTACCAAATGCCAAATTTTCGATTGTCCAGAATGAGAAGAGTTTGCAGACGACATTTCAAAGTGTGAAGAAATTGAAAAATTACCTTCTGATAGGGCAGAAAACATTGCGGGAAAAGGAGAAATTGCTTGTTCAGACCCATGACTCCTTTCCAACAATGTTTTCAAGAGTCGCCTGGAACAAACTGGTCAAATGAAGTTATTGTTTAGTAATGGGTAAAGTAAATTTCACAAAAAATCAACATGTTTGTTAGGGTTTTTTGACAAATTGGGCAATGTAGACAATTGATTTTACCATGGCTGCCACATGTGTTTCAGAGCAAAGCATTGAATTGGTTAAAATTCATTTGTTTTACAGATCTCTTGTGTCAGAACTATCATATTCTGTCCACATTGGTGACGCAATCCTGTTGTCATGGGAAACACAACCACTTCCTGTCAACAATGTATCTGAGGCAGTATCCATGGCAACACAGGGAACAATATCTGTATTCAAAAACAAAACAACAGATTTGTTGGAGGTTTACCTACTTGGAGAGAGCAGAGTTAACTACAATAAACAAGCTCAAATCAAATCAGCAGTTTTGGCTGCTTGGTCGTCTGCAAATAACGGTAAGTTATATTTGATTTTACTTTGGATATGTTTCGGAGGCTCGGTAACGAGCATGATCCAAGATGTAAATGGTGAAAAATCTAGGTCTGGATCATTCAGACTAGGGCCTCCATAGCCTTATGGTTAGATTACAGAACTTGAAATCACATCACCCTTTTCCACATAGGTTCAACTGGTGTAAAAAAGGGAAGAAATGTACTTTGGAAATTTGATAATACAAAAAAAAGATGGTTTGAAAAACATAAATGATATTTTGGATATATTTTCTTACTATTTCTGCATATTGAAGAATCTAATTTCTTGGCAGGGCAAGCAGGCAATATGTATTTTTTTGATATGATGTAATCCTATATCCATCAAGAGCTTCATAGATTCCCATCATTCACAATGATTTAAATATATACAGAAAGGACTTGACATCCAAGTGCTGTATAGTTAAATGGTTATGTGTAAATAAGTTCTGTCATTTTTATGTTTATTAGAAATAATAATATATTATATTTGATTTTCTTTTTATTTTATTTCTTCACAGTTTCTGTTTCGGATGTGGAGATCAAGTTAGTAGATGTGGAGACGCTCTTACACACTCGTTTTGTGAGCACTAAATGGTGAGGGAAAACAACTTTTAATAATTGTGTTGAGTTCTACTGAAAAGTTTTTTTTATAATGTCATGACAAGTTTATGAGAAAATAATTCTTTGAAGGTTCTATGCACAAGTATAGTAAATTTTTCAAGACTATATGAGCATACATGTACATGTATTACATAACTGTATTTGTTAAACATTTACTTTAACCCTTTCCCAAATAACAAATTTTGGACTGTCCCAAATTAAAAGAGTTTGCAGACGACATTTCAAAATGTGATAGAATTGAAAAATATTCTTCCGATAGAGCAGAAAACCTTGTGGGAAAAAGAAAAATTGCTCGTTACAGAATGTTTTCTGAAGTTGTCTGCAACAAAGTAGTCAAATGTTGTTATTGTTTGGGAAAGGGTTAAGCAATAAATTTCCAAGCATATTTTGAGTTACTGCCACTTTTTAAAGTGTTTAATGCAAAAAACTTAATATTCAACCTTTGATGAAGCATATGACTCTTCGTACACATGTTTTTGCAGCATGCACAAAGTAGGCAATACACACAATAGCAATGTTAGGCATATCTTGTACTTTTTATTGTAACGGTCGTTGTTCTTTATTGATTACTTTCTCTTCACTGTATTTACAATTCTAAATTACATTTGTCTTTCTTCAAATTAAAGCAATTGTTGATGAAAAGTATACAGAAAAAACGAATATTTGTGAATTCTTTGATTGTTTCTCAGGATAATAGTTGCAACTGTGTTATTACACATCAATATAAAGGAAAGGTTACTCATGTTTTATTCCAATATTCAATTAAGATCAATTAACTTATCATAATCCTTATATTATGTTACAAATTAAATCTTTGTAGGGAGTCAGTGACTGTTATCAAATACGGTGTAAGCGTCACCACTTCAAACAATAATAAAAAGGTTAAGAGTCCGTCCAGGGAGACCATTTCACAACAGTTACAGACAGTGAACATACAACCATTTGATGGAGCAGCACTAAAATCTCGAAAACTCTATGTGAATGGAGCCAGTCAGTCACAGAAATTTGGTGCCATCAAAACTTCTTTGATGTCAGCGTGGATGCAATCTAATACAGGTATGTGTAATTTTTGCTTGATCTTTTTTTTTTTAATTGATTTGTTTTACATCAATTGTGAAAGCCTATCGAGTCACTCTCGGTGACTTCTTCCTGGATAATACACCAGTACTTGCACCGATTTGTGGGTTAGTCTAACCTCGCCTAACGGGGATTCGAACCAGGGACCAGGGAGTCCAAGACTCTTGTCAAGGACAGATCAGTTTGTCAGAATAAATTTCTTTTTAAGCATTTGTTACAAAGGGGAGAAAAACATACAGCAAGACAGGGTCTTGAAACATGGGACCTCTATGACCGTCCCATTGACTGAGCTATCCGGCCAACTTCCATATTGAACACTAACTTGAATGCCCTAAATGACCTTAGCTGTCGATGCGCAGTAACACCATTCATTTATCTTGTATATCCCAACCTCTACTACACATTTACTAATTTTTCATACATTGCAAGGAGTAACAGTTTCCTTAACCCTTTCCCAAACAATAACGACTTTTGACCACTTTGCTGCAGACAACTTTAGAAAACATTGTGGGAAAAGGAGAAATTGCTCGTAAAGAGCAATTTTTCCTTTTACCACAATGCTTTCTGTCCTATCAGAAGATCATTTTCTAATTTCATCACATTTTGAAATGTCGTCTGCAAACTTTTTCAATTTGGGACATTCGAAAATTTGTCGTTTTGGAAAGGGTTAACTCAATTTTTATTACATTGTAATGGGTAACAGTTCTTTGAAGGTACTTTTTTTTAATTACAGGACTAGACCAGACATCCCTCAAGGTCAACATTCAAGGTCAAGGTCAGAGAAGACGGAGGGCAACATCAAACAGCGACCAGTTTAAACTGGTTGGCAAAAACAGGTGAGGGACTTGTCTTATCTCTAAAAATGAAATCAATCTATTATCTCATTTCAACCTAGGAACTGTAACTTAGTTAATTTTTGTGGAGGACAGTGGTCAAGGGTTAGAGCGTCAGCTTCTGGACACGAGGGTCATGGGTTTGAATCCTGTGAGTAGCAGGATCTGCCTTCCTAACTTTCATTAATCCACATTCAGCGCGATTACTGGTTATGTATCCAAGAAGCAGATTCTAGAGTGATTAATCAAAGTTGTAAGAACTTGTTTCATAATTGATGTTAATAAATAAGTTTAACCTAACCCGTAACTTAATTAATCTCATCGACTTTTTTTCACATGGTAGCCACAGTGCTCCAGTGATATTCTGATCCATGGATCAACAATCATGTAAGGCCTAAAGTTTAACTTCCCTTTTAGGGGTTGGATTGTGAGGGTTAAGTTTGGTAGAACCATCAGCGTTCCATATTAATAATGTCTCCCTTTTTCATGCTATCTGTACAAAGAATATTTATAAATTGGTAGGTTAATTGAGTATGTGTGCTCAATAATCATTTTGATGCTTTTGTAAAAAAAGCACTATTAACCAATGTTCAGTTTTGTTACCTGTACTTTTGTATAAAAGACACTATAAAACAATGGTCCGTTTTGGTACCAGTGCTTTTGTATAAAAGGCACGTTATACCAATGGTCACTTTTGGTACCAGTGCTTTTGTATAAAAGGCACTATATACAAATGGTCACTTTTGGTACCAGTACATTTGTATAAAAGGCACGTTATACCAATGGTCACTTTTGGTACCAGTTATTATGTGTAAAAGGCAAGTTATACCAATGGTCACTTTTGGTACCAGTGCTTTTGTATAAAAGGCAATATAAACCAATGGTCACTTTTGGTACAAGTACTTTTGTATAAAAGGCACATAATACCAATGGTCACTTTTGGTACCAGTTATTATGTGTAAAAGGCACTGTATACCAATGGTCTCTTTTGGTACCAGTACTTTTGTGTAAAAGGCACGTTATACCAATGGTCACTTTTTTATACCAGTGCTTTTGTATAAAAGGCACAATAAACCGATGGTCACTTTTGGTACCAGTGCTTTTGTATAAAAGGCACAATAAACCGATGGTCACTTTTGGTACCAGTGCCTTTGTTTAAAAGGCACAATAAACCGATGGTCACTTTTGGTACCAGTGCTTTTGTATAAAAGGCACAATAAACCGATGGTCACTTTTGGTACCAGTGCCTTTGTTTAAAAGGCACAATAAACTGATGGTCACTTTTGGTACCACTGCTTTTGTTTAAAAGGCATGTTATACCAATGGTCACTTTTTTATACCAGTGCTTTTGTATAAAAGGCACAATAAACCGATGGTCACTTTTGTTACCAGTGCTTTTGTATAAAAGGCACAATAAACTGATGGTCACTTTTGGTACCAGTGCCTTTGTTTAAAAGGCACAATAAACCGATGGTCACTTTTGGTACCAGTGCTTTTGTTTAAAAGGCACGTTATACCAATGGTCACTTTTTTATACCAGTGCTTTTGTATAAAAGGCACAATAAACCGATGGTCACTTTTGGTACCAGTGCTTTTGTATAAAAGGCACAATAAACCGCTGTAGAAAAATAATGTGCAAATCAACAGCAATTTTAATCTCAATTTATTAATGCAAAATTAGAATGTAAATGTCATTATTTAACTTTAAGCTTTGTTGTCAAAATTCTGGTTTCTGTTTGAACAGTGTTTTTTGCTATATATAGGGTATCAATATAACCTATTTAAAATGAATGAGAAATATCTAATCAAATTTATTCTTTTATCTAATGTAGAGAGGAGGTGACACCACTAACATACACAGTTCAGATTGCCAGGCAGGAGCCTAAAGAGGCCCTTGTTGCCACACCAGATTCCTCTGTACTGGACTCAAACCTGCAACCTGCTGGTACCCGTACATGTGGCTGTACCCCTAAAGCTGAGGGTCATGTGACCTTGGTTGGGAAGACGCCCAGCACAGAGAGACCCAAGATACAATCTGCACTGGAGAAGGCAGTCATGAACGAAAATAGCAGTGAGTATTGGTCCACAATAAATTGTCTTATCTGGGAGTTTTGTGAATTATCATTATTTGAAAGCAACAGCACACAACAATAAAAATAACAACTGTGTTACTTTTCTTGTGCTATTGGTTAGAAATCTCTGTGAAAATAGATGAAATTAACCCTTAGAATGCTGGGTAATTTTCTAAAAATAGGCTTGTGTTGTCTGCTTTCCAAATGCTTGAATATCTGATTAATTTTGATGAGAGAAATACTCAGAGAGGCAAATAGGTCAGATCACAGGCCTGCCGCCAATTAACTTGGTGGCTTGCCTGAATCTTACCTGTTTGCATGAGCATGAAGTAGTTTCCAGCATTAGAAGGGTTTAATTTTTGTTATCTCTTTCAATACCGGTATTTTTATTCATGTGTATTAGGCTCAAGCATCTGTTGGTCATAGGACAGAAAGGCAGATATATTGTACCTTCTTATAATCTTCCAGTCCTTGATGTTTCTATTTGGATTTAAGTATAAATCAGATAGGAAACAATTTCCCTAAATAGAAATGAGAGTGTCTGCACGACAACAAAACTAGCAAGAAATGAATAAATTTCTTTACAAGATTTAGTAGAAACCATTGGGTTAATAACAGGTATTGTTTCATACAAAAATTTCATTTGTTTGTTTGTTTATGACAGTGTGGTTCAGACAAAAAAAATGTTTGTTTGTTTATGACAGGTCTTTTTTTCCAAAACATTCTGTGTCAAAATGAATTATTTTTTAGTAAGATGTTTAAGTCCAGTGTTTATAGATGTATAATTTTTTTCAAACTCTTGATTTTCTTCATTTCTCTTAGATTTGAACGCTGGTGATGCCCAAGTTGACATTTTCTCCATTGAAGACAACCAAGATAGCGAGTAAGTATGGATTCATATATTTCTAAACTTAAACCCATTACCAAACAACAACGACATTTGACCAGTTTGTTGACGACTCTGGAAAACACTGTGGGAAAAGGAGAAATTGCTCTAAATGAGCAATTTTTCCTTTTCCCACAAAGTTTTCTGCCCTATTAGAAGATTACTTTTCAATTTCATTACAATTTGGCATGTCATCTGCAATCTTTTTCGATTTGGGACAGTAAAAGATTTGGCATTTGGTAAAGGGTAAACCTGCAGTCGGCAAATTATCATCGTTTTGTAGCTACTCTTAGCAAATCATATGAATAGTGTGTGGAAAAGGTGAATCTTTTTTTTCAACCCATCAATATTGCCCTTTCTTACAATATTCTCAATAGAACCAAAGAGACCTTTTAGAAATGTCTATCATTGTGAATAGTTTCATGTTGATACTAAACCCTGCAAAAGATTTAAAATCTTATTCATTGCCATTTATGAGCACAAAGCTATTCTTAAATTGTTCATGAATTTCAAGAATATGTTAATGAACATCAAGAATAGCTTCATGAATAACTTCCATGAACCTGTACTTGATGCTTGTAAACCTGTTCTTGAATTTCATGAAAAGATCTGTTTTCATTAGCGGTCGTGAACAGTTATGGAGTTCATGAATAGGTTTTTGAATCTTTTGCAAGGGAAAAACAATATGTTTAATTTTGTTTCCAGGAATGACTTTTCCTTACAATATGTTCAATGGAACCAAAGAAATCTAATAGAATTGTCTTTTGTTATTAACTGTTTTAAATCTTTACCAAACAATAACAACATTTGACCAGTTTGTTACAGACCACTCTGTAAAACATTATGGGAAAAGGAGAAATTGCTCCTAACGAGCATTTTCTTCTTTTCTTACGTTTTCTGCCATATCAGCAGAATATTATTCAATTTCATTACATTCTGAAATGTCATCTGAAAACTCTTTCGATATAGGACAGTCGAAAATTTAGCTTTTGGTAAAGGGTTAAGTTGTGACTAAATAATGACTTTAATTTTGTTTCCAGGAATGATTTCTCCTCAGTGGTATACCAAGTGTCCTGTATAAACACGACTTCCTGTGACATTGAGGACCTGAAGGCCCCCAGCAAGGTTGTGTTGGAGAAGGAACTGGGCGAGGTTGGGAGAACCCTCTACTCACGGGCTGAACCTGTAGAGGAGGATGAAAAGGTAATGATTTTAACCAGTGATATGAGAGATTTAGTGTGATATGTGTATTGTTTTGTGAGGTTAGATGCCAAATCTTTCAAAGAAGTGTGAATGGAATTTTTATTTTCTTCTGAATTGGAAAAGGCCATAGTATGTTGGTGCTCAGAAGAACTGTTAGTGATTTCTTGCTACTTTTATATGATACCCCCAAATTCGACTAGTGAGTATAAACAATGTTTTGGTTATTTATACCAAACACATCTAAGGTCCTGCTTGACCCAGTGGTTAGGGTGGTGGACTTAGAACATCGGGTCCCGGGTTCCAGCCCCACCCACAGGTTTTGTGGGAGTGTCCTTTGGCAAGTCACTTCAGAGCCTTAGCCTTGTACCAGTACATCCAAGAAAGCCTTAACATAACTGAAAAATTGTTGACAAGGCGTTTAACACCATACAAACCAAGCAAATCTTGGAGATCCTAATTCTGTTTTATTCAAATCAATAATTTCCCTTTTTCAAACAATATCATTTTTCATACTAGAGGAATTTCTAATAATTTTGTCACCAATTTCAAATCTTATTGTGATCCTTTCCCAAGAACCTTCTTAATTTTTTTTTAAATTTTCATTCATTCAGGAAACTGTTTCATATAACATATTTGTTTTTGTTACAGAACAAATGGTTGATCCCTGTTGCTGTGGCTTGTGGGATTGTCTTGTTTGTGCTCATTTTATTGGTCGTCTGCTGCATTGTCTATAGAAAGAGGTAAGTTAAGGTTCCAGTTAAATTATGTCTACCTAAATATACAAACCTGTTTTAACCCCCCAACCTCCATATACATATTCATCTAAACACACCTCAAGTAGACATTTGAAGATGTGTCATTGAATAAATAAGATATTATTCTTTTACAGCCATTGCCTCTTCACTTGCAATATTTTCTTTGCTATAAAGAACAATTTGATATCATGTTTTATACCTAATACAATGTAATTCCACCTGATATTGAT
Source organism: Cerastoderma edule (assembly GCA_947846245.1). NCBI lineage: Eukaryota > Metazoa > Mollusca > Bivalvia > Cardiida > Cardiidae > Cerastoderma > Cerastoderma edule. The sequence goes on from OX401405.1 coordinate 52,904,005, forward strand.
TATACTTTGGATCAGAAAGGTGATCACATTTAAAGGCCCATAAAGGGATTTATGAGTACAAAGTAATAAGTGAAAAAATATATGGATTTCTTTTATAGTGTTCACAAAAGTCGTGAAAATTAATTTACAAATGCCGTGAGACCCTATTTAAACTCATTTAACAAGTGTTATTTTGTGCTTGAAATAAAGTTGTCTCCAGTTCAGTCAAGTTTATCAACTATCAGTTTGTTTACAAACATTGTTCAGCAGATCCGATTCACTTTTTTGATTGGTCCGTTCAAAGATGTGTGTGTCACATGACAGGGTCAAAGGTCAAGAATCAGAGAATCCAAACAATAATGGTTTACAGTCCTGTCATTTTTTCAAGCAGTTGGCAAGCACTTTCGCTTTGAAGTTATGCTGATTTTTTGGTGATTAATATTAGAATCTGACCCATAGTTAAACACATTATATAGTTTGATATAGCGTTCATCTCCTTTCATGGACCTTTAAGAAAAATGACCAAAAATCAGTCACCCCTACAGATTAGTTTGCATATTGATGCTGATGACTTCTCAAAACCGGAGGAGAGAACTTTTCATTATCTGAAATGTTTTCTTAAACCATTCATAACCTAACAACTTTCCTATTCAAAATGATAAACAACAGATAGCAAATATTTTCAGTAACCCAAAATAGAAATAAACTGCATAGATAATAATATGTTCTGGTAAATATAATGTTTAAATGACTGTGACAAAAGGATAATTTCCTCATGCAACACAACAAACTTGATTTGATATATTTTGTTATTTCTACCCTACGTTGATATTTGGTTATGATCATGTGACTAAATGCCTGATGACATAATGGGTCTTATTTGAATTACGCCCAATTTTCAGGAAGCAGGATAAGTGGGTAGTAGATAGCCCAAGACCCTTAAAAAACTCACAGACTAGGTACACATTTCCGTCAATACATGCATGTTTAGCAGCTAGATGTACACTGTACATGATAGATTTACTTTTACCAGAGAGGAATATATTTGAAACTGTGTGATTTACGTCTTTGTTTGTTTATTTTTTCTTCAAAATGATGTGTAAGTGATGTTTTCTGCAACACTCCATTTAAGAGACGTAAGGTCTTCAACTCTGAATGAAGTACAGAATTGTTTTTATACAAAAATAAATAAAAAATGAAAATAGAAAAAAATCATGTTGCCTTATTTTGCTTTCAATTAGGATCAAGTGCAACATCTAGTTACCAATTCTTTCATTTGTTATCATTTTATCTTCCCTGCAGCAGAACAAAGAACTAGGACAAAATGTGTTTGTCATAAGCATTCATTTCCTTTTTTTTCACAATTATTTGTTCCCAACTAATTAAAAAGATTTGTTTAGTTCTTTATGATGGTCTTTTGCTTTTCACAACTTAGTTTTCAAACTTGCAATGATTTAAAATGGTCACAGGTTAAACAAAGCTTTTCATTTTTTCATTTATACTAGGCATTTCTCTTCATTGTTAGTTTGATCATAAATTTGATTTTGTTTCACATCAGACCATTGAATACATACAAAACATGTTTTGAACCAATTGTAAATGGTACTGTGTTAATTTTAGTGGGAAATGTAGTAGGTATTATGTTAACCCTTTCCCAAACACCAAATTTTCGGCTGCCCCAAATTGAAAGAGTTTGCGACGACATTTCAAAATATGATGTAATTGAAAAATTATCTTCTGATAGGGCAAAAACATTGTGGGAAAGTTATTAAGAGCAATTTCTCCTTTTCTCACAATGTTTTCCAGAGTGGTCTGCAACAAAGTGGTCAAATGTCCTTATTGTTTGGCAATGGGTTAAGCTAATGATATGTTTACGTTAGTGGGAAATGTAGTAGGTATTATGTTAAGCTAATCATCATAGTCAAGAGATGTAAAATAAATGTAGCATGGAAATTTAACCCTTAGAATGCTGGGAAATTTTCTGAAAGATTTTTTGTGTTGTCTGCTTTCCAAAACCTTAAATATCTGCTTAAAGTTGATGATGAATGATACTCTGAGTAGCAAACAGGTAAGATCACAGGCCAGCTGTGAATTCACTTGGCGACTGGACAGGATCTAACATGATTGCATAAGCATGAAGTAGGTTCCAGCACTATAAGGGGTTAGTTATCTCAAACTTATCCTGATAATGTGATCTCAAAATTGAAAAATGATATTATTATAATAGATCTCAAAACCATGGATGTTAGATAATCACAAAATCATGGTCATTTGATTATCACAAAATCTTGGTCATTTGATTATCACAAAATCATTGTCATTTGATTATCACAAAATCATGGTCATTTGATTATCACAAAATCATGGTCATTTTATAATCACAAAATCTTGGTCATTTGATTATCACAAAATCATGGTCCTTTGATTATCACAAAATCATGGTCATTTGATTATCACAAAATCAAATCATGGTCATTTGATTATCACAAAGTCATGGTCATTAGATAATCACAAAATCTTGGTCATTTGATTATCACAAAATCATGGTCATTTGATTATCACAAAATCATGGTCATTTGATAATCACAAAATCATGGTCATTTGATTATTATAAAATCATGGTCATTTGATTATCACAAAATCATGGTCATTTGATTATCACAAAATCATGGTCATTTGATTATCACAAAATCATGGTCATTTGATTATCAAAAAATCATGGTTGTTTGATTATCCCAAAATCATGGTCATTTGATTATCTCAAAATCATGGACATAATCTCAAAATCATGGATATAAAAGATCTCAAAATCATGGATGTTTGATAATTGCAAAATCAAAGACATTTAATGGCATCAAAATCATCAATTTTATGTGATCTGTAATTCTATAATATTGATAGACTTAAATTCATGGACGTAACATAGTCTCAATATCATCAATTTTTTATGGTCTCAAAATCATCCACATCATTTAATTTCTAAATTTAGAATAGTGATAAGTTTCAAAATCATAGATGATTATTGACAATCATAGACAACTCATCTGCAGATAATTTCAGTTTGCACTAAGTACAATAAGATTCATGCATAATATAATTAGATATAGAGAAAAAATAGATAGTATGTGTATAATCTTAATTTAGAGGAATAATAAGATAAGCACATACTATAATTTTGTTTAAAGCCATACTTGCGCTCATTTACACTTAAATTGTGCAAGTTCTAGAATAATTGAAAATTGGCTCCAAAGTACTTTTGATTCCATTTTACAGAGGAATTTGGATTGTAACACATTCACATGATGCTTTTAAAAGAGTGAATACTATGAGGTTTGTTTACAATTAGTGATAAAACGATGTCAGCCATGAAACATTGGGAACCAATAAAACCCAGGGAATTCTACATTTTGAATGTTCACGTTGTTAATATCATATAAATAGAGAATAGATGGCTGGTGTCGTGAATTGGAAATGTTATCGGGCAAGGCGTAGGAATATTATCCGGTGAGCCGAAGGCGAAACGGATAATATTCCGATGCCGAGCCCGATAACTTTTCCCATTCAAAGACACCAACCATCTATTCTATTTATCCTGTTACCTTTATGTATTCTTTCAAACACATAATATACAAATAAAACACGAGAAAGAAGGAAAAAATATGTAGAGAATGATGTAAACATGACGTCATTTCGTTCTTATGACGTCATGATTTGTCGCGTGGATGTATTATATGGTTAGTGCCGGATATCACAAATGTTATACGGCACCTAGTTATCCGTCCCAAAATGACACTAGTGACAGGATAAATGACAATATTATTATGTGTTTCACGTGATTTTTCTAACCAGGTGAAAGTCACTCATTAATCCGAGAGCCCCTTGCTATTTGAGATGCTACCCAAATGTAAACAATGAAGTTAAATTGGTGGGCACCAACTTTATGAAAATAGCACTTTGTAAAATGGACAATAAATAGTGCAGGCAATATATTGCCATGATCCTGTGGTTTTACCCTATGTTTCAACTTATTCTATCATAATTTATTATTCATTTTACCCAGTTTTGCAGTTTTTGGACCTTAGTCCATTGAATTTACATAGCACGTTTTGAGGGACGGTACTTTATCGATACACAAACAGCGGTCTGACCCCAATTACTCATTAAACATCCGCCTTTACTGTGCGGACTAATACCTTCTTGGAACTAGGAATGGAGTCCGGATTTACTCGCTTTGTTTTGCACTATATTATTATAGCTGTTGCCTCATGGGAAATTGTAAAATGTCCAGATGTTCGAAATTGAGACTATCGTCTCGGTTCACAGAAATAATAATCATAGTAATGGTGGTAAAAGGAGCAGCTGTTTTCCTCAAGATGTTGCCCAAAGACATTTTTAAATGTATCCTCAATCATCTTGCTTTAAACACACCTTAGTCCTTCAGCGCTATCAGCACTTTGATTCCATAGGTCATGGCTTTACAGTATCAGCAGCATTTGCAGCACAGAACTTTCGAAACCATTGTGACAAAAGGATAAGTTTTGTCACAATGGATTCTACTCACTTACATTAAGCTTTTGCTATATTTTGTCTTTCTGCTGTTTCTTTCAATTTAGACAAGTCAAAACTTCTAATATGGGAGAAACAGGTTAAAACATCTTATTTCTTGAAGCTTTGCAAATACGTAATTCTGACTTTACTTTTTAGCAGTGTTATTTTCAGTAAGCACTTTAATTGCCTCATTGCTTGTTAATTATACATGTATCCATTCTTTATGAAATGATTTGCAGCTTGGTCTTATCTTAACCCTAATTGTGCTGGAAGCGACTTATGCAAACAAGTTATATCCAGGCCAGGACTAAGTAAATTTGCAGCTGGCCTGTGATCTGACCTGTTTGCTACTCTGAGTATCTTCCCTCATAAAAATTAAGCAGAGATTTAAGGTTTTGGAAAGCAGGTAACACAAAAATCTATCTTTAGAAAATTACCCAGCATTCTGAGGGAAATGTCTATCGATATAAAACTGCATGAACATAAAAGTTTAATTAACATCAAGAATGCTATAGCGAAGGAATTTTTAAATGATATCAGATTCTTCTTTGTCACAATCATTTATTAATTGTATGCTGCAGGTTCTTGTTTTATGGAAAGAAAATATGGTAAATTGGCACTTCACATTTATTTACCTGTGGAAAGTCAAAACTTGCAGTTTTCCAAAATTGTCCTTATATGGTACACACTTGATGTTTGTGCATGATTTCATTTCAGGTTAAATTGTATGAAGTTATTATAACCGAAGCCTTTATTTCATAGATAAATAGAGTACATTATTTTTGACCCCTTTTACTCAGAGGCAGCTTAAATTTTGATGAATATTCGCGATCATAGACAAAGTGCTTGTAAAGAGCAATTTCCTCTTTGGTAACAATATGTTCTGCTTTAATTCAAAATGTGAATTTCTTTTTCATAAGTTTTAAAATTTGTCATCTGCTACTTCTCTTAAAGCTGCTCATGTACAGATGTGATGAAACTTGGATATTATTAAACTTTAACTTTTAAAAAAAAGAAACTTATAGCAACTGTAGTGTTGAATAAGACCTACTGCAGAATAGCCATTGGATGTAAAATTAGTTTATTTTTAACAGACACAGGTTATCTATGTCTCTGTTTTCAAGTATTGCAAGCCAGTATATGGTAAATAAAACATGTTCCAACAGTTTTGAAATCCATTGCATTCTGTCTTTACATACTTTTAACCCATTCTGAATTAATTTTGCCGTCAGTACCTATTTTTTGAAGATATTTTCAATACAGAAACTGTATTGTTTCAAAGACCTTTTATTTTGACTTGCAAATTGTCTCATGTGTGAACAAACACCTTTCGTTTGAGCCTTTTACAACTTATTGGAATAAGAACAAAGCACATTATGCATTTCCTATTTTATCTTTAAATAATATGTTCTTCTATTTTCAAAACGGATTTTCCTATTCTATTTTTAGGCATCAAAGGAAAGGGGATTTCCAGCAGCAAGAGGAGGATGTTAGAAACAGAAATACCTTTGATAAGGAACATTTCAGTGATCCTGCTATATTTGACAATAAAGCCTACGTTGAGGGAGAAAATTACAAGGATCATCTATAAAAATTTTCATAAGATGTTAGAGTTGTGTGTGTACATAAGACATTTAGTGTATATTTATACAGCAGATTTCATAAAGAAATATATAATTGTGTAAAGTTTGATTTAATAAATTCTTTTTCTAGCTTAGATCTGATTTTTTTTCGCATTACAGTGTTCAAGATTCGCACTAGCCCGATAGCCCGAGACTAGTTCCGATAGCCCGAGACTAGTTGAGCTCGTTTCGGGCTATTGAATTCCCCCAGAGTGGTAGCCAGACCGGGCTAGTGATAATAACTGTGCATATCTGTAAGCATTTTACTAGGGAAAACAAATTTCTTTCATAAAAATCAGTAGAAGAATTGGTAAGATATTTCGAAAGGACTGCGCATTATTAACATGAAGCAGTCATCACAGAATTGGCTTTTATGATGTTTTTATGTCATACTTCCTACAATGATTTCGGAAACCAAATTGAGGGTGCAATGCAAGACTATAGTATGTGCCTCATGTTAACTTAGTGAAGCACTTACTATAGTCTTGCATTGAACCCTTAAAATTTTCAGTCAATTTCTTTCTCTTAAACGACTACAATATGAAATTATGATAAAGCAACTTTATTGAAACTTCAGAGGAATTAATAATACCGCTCTCTCAGAGCGCGAAGCGCTCGGAGAGCGGATAACGGTAACATACGTACGAGAAACAAGTTATGTTAACACCGGTTATACCATTAGCAAAAAAACAGGTGGCTTCCGGTTTACCTAAAGGAGAAAACTCGGGTTTGCTTCGGGTGTTTCCGGCTTTACGGAATGGACTGGTTCTATCTAAATTTATTTTCAAGCACTACCTTTATCTACCAATATATCTACCAAAAGTGAACCATTCCTTGTAAAGAGAAAACTCGGGTTTGCTTCGGGTGTTTCCGGCTTTATGGAATGGACTGGTTTTACATAAATTCATTGCCGCTCATTGAGTTTATTTCCGCCAATCATGAATGAACCATAAACCATTCTATCGAAAAACAAAACACGAACAACAGGATCGGCGCCACCGCTTCAAACTTTAAATTGGACACAGTTTTCAACTCCTTGAAAGGACAACGTATCGCCGGTTGTAGGTAAGAGAACTTTTTGTACTCTTTCATTTCGTTATAAAACAGTATAGCTAAATAGACCATTTTCACCAAAATTCGTCATAGAAAAATCGAGAAGGCGAGCCCTCGTCACGCCTCGCCGAAGATGCTTCCTCTAAACAAACATCCATCTGAAAAAACTTCTCCCTTTTCAGTAGAACTACAGCATTCATTTTTTAGTATTACAGTACATGTTCCCTTCAGTACTAGGCTAGAAAGTGTGTGTTGCCCACAACACTCCACGGTGAAATAAGTGTTCACCTTCTATCGATTCGGTGATTACACCCTGCAGTTTGGCATAATCTAATGTTTATGTAGACGGTCTATGTCATTTTCGCGGTGTGTAAGGAAAGCATTAGGTACACATCGTGTTGTATATGGAATACACTATTATGCTGACCAATAAAGCAACGATGTCAACTCGTCAGTTGCTGACATGGATTATTTGTTATTGTTGGAGCTTTTAAATTGAGTACAAGGTACCGTCTTGACAATTTGATAGCGTTATGGGCCGATAGTTTAAATAACGATGACAGCGTGAATTTCCTTTTCAAAAAATGAAATACCCTGTAAAGTATTTGGTTATATATGTCACCTTATTTTAGTTTACTTGATTCAAGTGATACTATTATTTCCAAACATTGAATTATTCTTGCAATTGATAATTTTGGCCCAAAGGTTTGATCCTTAAGTTGATTCTTCTTTATTTCACAGATTGCATGATGGTTGGGAATATGACAATTTCAAACAAGATTCAAAAGAAAAGATGATGCAGACCTGCATAAACATTGACTCTGTTTTATAATACAAGTAAGTACATAGTCTTTCTCATGCCCCTTTGAACTTCACAAACATAAGCCTCATAACCATAGAAGATAACTTTTGAAAGCAATAAATGTTGATGAATTTGTTGTTGCTCAAAATGTGTAATTGACTTTTTCTTTTCTTCTTTCTTTTTTCGAAAATCTTCATGAGAATGAAACCAAAATAAGTCAAAACAGGTTGAAATATAGATTTTTATCAACAATCAGTTCTTTTTCTTCCTGTCAGATAACTGCTTCAATTGACTACCATAGGGATAGAATTATTTCCAAAATGTTACCAATTAAGAATAATCAGTCAGTTAAAGTGTAGCCAGAATTTACGGTGGCATAGAGGTGACAGGTATGCAATTTTTTTTTCTGATTTGGTAAGTCGAAATAACGAGAAAATTAAGTCGTTATTTCAATTTATTAACTCGAAAATAATGAGATAGTTAAGTCATTATTTCGACTTACTAACTCAAAATAACGAGATAATAAAATCATTTTTTTGACTAACTAAGTTGAAATAAGGAGATAATTAAGTCATTATTTCGACTTACTTACTCAAAATAATGAGATGATTAAGTTTTTATTTCGACTTACTAACATGAAATAATGAGATAGTTAAGTCATTATTTCGACTTACCAACTTGATATAATGAGATAATTAAGTGGTTATTTCGACTTACTAACTCGCAATAATGAGATAGTTAACTCATTATTACAAGTAAGTTGACCAATCAGATCCATTCAATCTTTAACTTAAAGTATAATGTGGTTAACATTGCGTCACACTGTACGTCATTTCACATGAATTTGCTGAATACAACGAACCATCTGATTGGTCAACAAACTTGTTATATCGAATTAACCATCTCGTTATTTCGAGTTAGTGAGTCGAAATAACTACTTAATTATCTCGCTATTTTGAAGTTCGTAAGTCTGAATAATGACTTTACTAACTCAAAATAACGACTTAATTATGTCATTATTTCGAGTGAGTAAGTCAAAATTACGACTTAACTATCTCGTTATTTTGACTTACTTGAAATAACGACTTAGTTATCTCATTCTTTGAGTTAGTAAGTTGAAATAATGACTTAATTATCTCGTTATTCAGACTTACTAACTCAGAAAAAACAAAAATAAAATCGCATACATGTCACCTCTATGCCACCATAAGTATTGCCAAAAGATTGATACTTTTTATTTTTCTCTTTCAACAGCCAAAGCGGATGACTTACTGGTAGAGTAAGGAAGAGATAACAACATCAAAATATGCTGGAGGATCACACAGACTCGGTACAATAAAAAACAGATGAAGATTTACATGGACGCCCGAATACCATTAAATCTATAGATATGTTTTTACTCATGAACTGTTTCAAAACTTAGTTTTCTCCTCAAAAGACTATTTCAAGGATAGTGTTTAGTGTTATTTGGTACTGATAACATCAAATGACAATAATATAGAAAAACTCTGATGGACTATGGAATATTCTATTATGATAACAATGTCACATATGTCTTATGGTACTCATTTTCTTTTCTCTTTTTCAAGAAGCCTTCAAAAATTCAGATTAATGAGACAAAAAGCATGCCCATGCTCTATTTACACAGCTTAGTAAGCCTACAGCAGACCAGTGGAAGACAGAAACTTGAGTCATAACTTGAAATTCTTTTCTTACAATTGCTTGTGTATGATATTTTTCAATGAAACAAAGATCAGAGTTGAATTTAAATTTTATGCATGCATCAATGTAAAGTTATTACTTTTCCTTCAGTTTCCATGGTAAACCCCTTAACTTTCAACATAATTTTTTAACCAATTATGGCAAAGGGAAATTGGCTCAGAGAGCACATTTGCCTTGTCACAATGCTTCTTTTCATTGGTTAAAGAAAATTTTAATTATATCTGCTATTGCTTTAAATTTGAAACAATATTTTGAAAAAATTGGATAAAAGTCTTAAGGATGTATGTCATAGAATATTTGTTGATTATTTTTTTTGGAAAATCTAAAGGTGATCATACATATTTCTGCCATATTCTTCCAACTTTCAGGAGTTTTTTTTAAACTATGAAGACAAGGGAACTGATGGCATCAAGAATGAAAATAATGTCCCAAGATCAAGCAGTGATTTCATTAGATAAAATTATCTATCAATGTGTTAGAGCAAAGATTTTGAAAACATGAACAAATACTGTCTGCTGATTTTCATGTATGTCTTTTAACTACATTTTATTAATAGTTTATTGCATATCATTTATTGCATATTTTGTTTTTTAAGTTCTTTGATATATAAACACATATAAAAAAGCAGTGTTTTATGTGTAAAAAAAGGTAAATAAAATACTAATAGAAATTTATGGAATCTTTTACTTTTATTTTAAAGTTCAACAAAAAACCAATTGGCTACAACAAAGCTATTTGTTGTTTTTGAATGATCTTTTGGAGATCTGCAAAGCAATTTATGTGGTATTTCCTTATCTCAATTGAACAGTAATGAAAAATTCAAGCAAAGACCTGATTGGCTTTCTATATGATTTAGTTAGTCCCTAAGAATGTACAAGCAGATGAGTATGTTGTTTGATATTGTCTGATACTATTAACCAAAATGATCCTTCTTCATCACCAAATGACATGTTGTTTGTTCTCATGATGATTTAAAGCAGTACCTACAACACATGATTTTGTGAAGAAAATTCTATGATTTCATGCAGAGACAGACTTGTGATTCAAATATTGTAGTTTGGTAGTTCTGACATTGCATGAGCAGTTTGTCCTTACATGATGAATGTCTCATTATTGATGAAAGGCCCTCAAACACAGCCCAAGCAAGTAAACTTATACCCATATAGAACATCTACCATCAAACAAGCTCACTAAGAGTCTGCAAGAATACTTATCCTTTTACTGAGACCTACCTAAACGTGACAAAGATGACAGCTTTGTGACAAAATGAGTATTTGCTCCCCAAAGTAAGCCAATTCTTACATTTCCACAAAGTTGTACTCTGAATTGATATTGAACCGTATATTCAGTATGCAAGTGTTTTTCACAAAACCCATGCCATTGAGTTGAGAGAGCGGTCTAGAGGCAATGCCTTAGTTCATATTACATAAATATGACAAAAAACATTAATTTTGCTTGTTTTGAGTGACATTTCCTTTTTTGTGTCATCATAGCTTTTGCCATGTTCAAATCTCTATAATGTTGATTGCTGCTTTTTCTTTATCCTTGGGAGAAAAAAGGTTGGACAAAACAACAGCACTTAAAAAGATGTAAATAGTTCAATATTTTTTCCGATCTTATTCAGTGTTTAAAAGAAAAATCAAGGTTAGCTCTGTTTAGGGCAACACATCCTTTTTTTTAAAAGTGCTCATATTAATGCATATGTATAATTATTGTAGTACTTTTGATGCAGACTTAATAGATTTATGCATTGTAATTTGTTCAACTTCATTTGTTAATTCCACTCATTAGGGTAATTTTGATATTAAAATTTATATACCTTTACTTTGTCTTGATACTTTATCCCTTTCCCAAACAATAATGACATTTTACCACTTTGTTGCAGACAACTTTAGAAAACCTTGTGGGAAAAGGAGACATTGCTCTTAATGAGCAATCTTTCCTTTTCCCACAATTTTTTCTGCCCTCTCAGAAGATTACTTTCCAATTTCATCACATTTTGAAATGTCGTCTGCAAACTCTTTCAATTTGGGACAGTCGAAAATTTGGCATATGGTAAAGGGTTATTAGACTACAAGGTTGAGAAAGCAGATGAAAAGTTCCATTGGCCAAACAACCAACATTGTATTTAGTGACCAACTTCATTAAAATGAAAAGAATAAGAATGTATGAGACAACAAACAGTTTATGATGTGGGTTGAGACTTGTTTTACCTTTAGAATGCTAGGTTATTTTCCAAAAATAGATTTTTGTGTATTCTGCTTTCCAAAATGTTGACAATCTGCTTAATTTTGTTGAGGAAAGATACTCAGAGTACCAAACAGGTTAGATCTCAGGCCAGCTGCCAATTGACTTGGGGGCTGGCCTGGATCTAACCTGTTTTGCATAAGCATGAAGTCAGTTCCAGCACTGTAAGGGTTAAGTCTCATTGAAAGAAACTAAAGTTATTATAATCTTGGCAAGAAGACTTCGTGAAACAGAAACGTCATTTGATATAAATTACAAGCAGTGTCATTTTTTTCACACTGGTTTATATCTTTCTCCTATCAGCATGTAAGAGTCCATATATCGAGCAATGAATTTAAAGAGCTACAGATTGTAACGAGCAAGCAAACATTTTTTTCCTTTTGTCATGCTGGTTTAAGTCTTCTGATATCAAAGTGACAGTCTATATATATATTGAGCAATGCTTAAATGCTGAAGGGTCCTGCATGGCTCAATATCTTTTTTTTTTTTTAAATGATGGAGGAAGACCCCATACTCAACTGCCCATAAGGGCGGCTCAATATTTAAGGTGACAGTCTAAGACATCTAAGCCCCAGGTTCAAGCCCCATTTTATTTCTTTTTTTTTTGGAATTGTTCTTTTGCAAGACACTTCAGAGCCCTAGCCTAATACTGGTGAACCCAAGAAAGCTGTAACATAACTGAAAATTGTTGGCACAGTGTTAAAACCCCATATAAGCAGAGATATAGATAACAATTGCAAACAATATTTATAGTTTTACACATAATTCTATTGCACAAAAAAATCACATCTTTACAACAATTATCTAATCACAAGTTCTTAAACAAATGAATTGGTACAGCATAATCTTGGAATAACTAATACATAAGGAATATTTATAAAAAGTACCTCACTAAGTGGCCTTTCCAAAAATCTATTTTGTCACATTACTCATCTTACATACTTTCCATGCAGACTAACATAATGAAACTTATTCTATCCAGCTTAACAAGCTCATATTGACATTTAACCCGTTACCAAACAACTACAGCATTATATCACTTTGTTGCAGATGACTGGGGAAAACACTGTGGGAAAAGGAAAAATTGCTCGTCACGAGAAATTTCTCCTTTTCCCACAATGATTTCTAACCTATAAGAAGATGACTTTCCAATTCCAATCACATTTTGAAATGTCGTCTGCAAACTCTTTCAGTTTGGAACAGGCGAAAATTTTGTTTTTAGTAAAGGATTAAGCATTTGGGATTTATTGATTATCAGTTGGATTTTACAGCAAAACTGAAAAAAATATTGAAGCATTACATCTCCCTAGCAAACATATTCCATATACACTGTACAATATATGTACAATATGCATGTACACTTCCATTTAACCATCTTTCTATGTTAACCATGTCACATATAGCAGAATTATGAAATTTCCCTCACATATACACATGTTAACCCCCTAATGTTGTAAAAAATATCACTCTACAACAATTGCTGCAGAAGACGAGAGAAACCACTGTGACAAAAGGATAAACTGCCCCTAACCAGCAATTCATCCTTTTATCACAGAGGTTTCTATCCATAATCCTTAAGAATAAAAACATAACAGTTCATCATAAACCCTTAAAACATGCAACTACTAATAGTACAATTCTGGCCCCGGTTTCACAAAATGACTTAAGTCGCTTATTTTGCTCAAAACTCAGTTTCTGACTCAACTTCCTGTTGGAACTGAGTTTCTTGCTAAGTTGCGTTTCACGAAAAATATCAGACTGAGTTTTTGCCTAAAAACTCAGTTTAAGTCGCTTATTCTGAGTCAGCCCTCACCCTGACTTAAGTTTTTGCTAAGCAACTCATATATGGCGGACGGACAGGATCGGCGCCACCGCTTCAGAACTTAAATTGGACACAGTTTCCATCTCATTGAAAGGACAATGTTTTGCTTGATGGAGGTGAGAGAACTTTTTGTACTCTTTCATGTCGTATTGAAAAAACATATTTGAATAGGTTATTTTCACCATAAAGTGACACAGAAAATTCGAAAATGCGAGCTCCCGCCATTCTCAATATGTCGTTTCATAAAACGTAAACAAACATGTAGCATCCCTTTAAAATCCTGCCACATACAGTGTATTCAACTATTCATGTGTAAAGTAAGTATTTGGTACACACCGAGTTGTAAATGGAATACACTAGTCTATATTTATTCTGCTGACCAATGAGGCAACGATGATTTGAGTGTTTTCCCAGTCTCAAAATAGATTTCACGAAAAAAAATAAGTTTTGACTCAGTTTTGAAAAGATAAAAAACTTAAGTCGCTTATTTTACTTAGCCGAGTTTCGAGCTCAAATCGCATTTCACGAACGTTGACTCAGCTGAGTCGCTTATTTCATGTGTGTGTACTACGTCACGGGCTAATTTCTACTAAAAATAGAAATAAAAGGTGGTACCTCTTTAAATGTTTTGTTAGTAGTTACATGATTTATAAGGTTTACAATGGATTTGCCCAAATTTTTGTCTATAATGATTCCAACTTAAACAACTAGGTGCCTAAAAGTTAAGTGAAGAAGTTTAGAATTCCGCTAGTTGTTTAAGTTGGAATCATTATAGACAAAAACTTGGACAAATTCATTGTAAACCGTATACATCATGTAACTACTAACAGTACAATTCTGGTGCCTAAAAGTTAAGTGAAGAAGTTTAGAATTCCCCTAGTTGTTTAAGTTGGAATCATTATAGACAAAAACTTGGACAAATTCATTGTAAACCTTATACATCATGTAACTACTAACAGTACAATTCTGGTGCCTAAAAGTTAAGTGAAGAAGTTTAGAATTCCCCTAGTTGTTTAAGTTGGAATCATAGACAAACACCTGGGTCCTACATAAACCCTATAAAACATGTAATAATGTACAGCACAATTCATGGGCATAAAAGCTAAGTCGAGAAGTTAAGAACTCTTAGTTGTTTAAGCTGGAATCATTATTTATAGACACATACTTAAATCATAAACTCTATAAAACATGTAGCTACTAAAAGCAAGATTCTATTGCCTTAAAGTTAAGACTAGATAGTAATAATTACTCTAGTTATTTAAGCTTGAATCATTGTAGACAAACACCTGGGTCAGTTCATCATGCTCATATGTCCTCTTTAGAAAGTTGTCTGTCAACCTCAAACCAGAAATTGTCTGAATAAAAAAAGTAAAAACAATTAGACATGTAATGTGTGAAAGGTTGTGCATTGAATGATTATTCATTAACGCTTCGACCATGAACTGTATTTAATCCTGCATCAATCAAATGCACATGGTATTAGTTTTTGATAACTCCTTTAATGAAGAACCTCGCACAATTGGAAGGTGGGGAGCTTGTGAAATGGTGCAATAGGAAAAAGTCACAGTGGTTTCTTTCATCATCTTGAGATTTTCTAACATATTTGCCTTCATAAATAATTGTTTTGAACAACATGAAAAAATTTATGTTCATGTTTAAAAATCAACCCAAGGGTTAGCTAGCAGCCCCTTTTTCAGAGAAAGGAATACATTTGTATAATGGATGCACCGCCTGGGTCAGCTTTATCCAATCACAAGGGGCTTTGTAGATCATGTGATTTATTTAGCTAATGAGATCCTTGGTCTCAATAACTGCGTATTTTTCAAAAAGAGCAAGTCCATTTCTATTTCACTCAAGCAATTTTCACCTTTTAATTTTTTTAACTATAGTGAAACTTCATAATGGGTAACTTGTGTATGAGTTATGCATTCATGTTAAACATAAGAAACATAAAAGACTTGTAACCAGTCAAAAATCAAAGCAATAGCAGAGGACCATTATGAAGCTATCTTATTCCATTGTTCTGTGTAATATTGTATAGAAATCATTGCGCCTGAGCTAGAAATTCCTCAACATTAGCATATTTTTCCTTTAGTCAAAATAATTTCTTTAATCAAATGTGGTCGATTCGCTACAAAAGTGACTTAACAAAATAAAGAGTATAATCATTAAATGGCCCATAACACATTCCCATCTTATGCCATGTTCTGGGGTAATGCAGCAGACAACTTCAAAAAGCATTTTGGTAAGGGGAGATATTGCTTGTCACAAGCAATTCATTCTTTTGCCACAATGCTTTTTTCAATTCATTCACATATCACAACAGCAGAACTGAAAGGTTTTTCACATGTTTACAAAGCTTCAAGTTAAAAAATGTTGTTTTCAGGTGGTGAAGAGTGCTGGAAACAACTTCATGCTTATGCAAACAAGTTAGATCCAGGCCCGCCGCCAAGTAAATTGGCAACTTGCCTGTGATCTAACCTTTATGCTAATCTGAGCATCATTCGTCATCAAAATAAATCAGATACAGTCAAACTTGTGTTGAGAGGTCAGCCTATGGGACAGAGTAAGTTGGCTGTATAAGACAGGTTGGCTGCTTAACACAAATTCATGTACACTATAAATCTAACAATGGGACTTTCTGTAGTGATTGTTTAAAACAGGTTGGTTGCTTAAAAGTTAGACTGTATTTAAAGTTTTGGAAAGCAGACGACACAAAAATCTATTTTTAGAGAATTACTCCTCATTCTAAGGGTTAATTACCTGTAGACCAGGACTGGTTGCTATCATTGTGAGAGGAATATCCATGCTCTCGTTCTGTGGGAGGGTAGCCAGTCTATTTCCGGACAGACCACACCATAATAAACCTGTGTTCATATCGTTCTGTAATACCATGGTCAACTCCATTTCTCGCTCACTGGAATACAACATACGGAGATGATTAAGTTATATATATATGGGTTTTACATCATGTCAGCATTATGTTAGTTATATTGCAATGCCAGGTTCATATTGATGAAGAACAACCCACAACTTGACTGCCCATAAGGACATGTCAAACTTGGCAGACCCATTTACATTCTGAAAGACAGCCAGGAAACTATTTCTCCTGAAAATCCAACTACCATCTCCTTGAATTGAGCAAACACAGAAAGGGGATATGTGACTTCAAGTTCTGTACTCTAACCACAAGGCCATGGAGAATACAATTAAGGTATAGATTTTACTGAACAATTATTGCTCTTTTTTTATTAATTTGCTAATTGGCATTTCAAAAGGCAATGAGTTGGACATTGCAAAAAAAGTGCAAATGATATTTCTGTTAACCCATTACCAAACAATAACGACATTTAACCACTTTGTTGCAGAAGACTCTAGAAAACATTGTGGGAAAAGGAGAAATTTTCATTTTCATTTTCCCACATTGTTTTCTGCCCTATTAGATGATTATTTTCCAATTGCATTACGTTTTAAAATGTCTGCAAGCTCTTTCAATAGCAGCAGATATTTGGTTTTGAAAAGCAGAAGACACAAAAATCTATTTTTAGAAAATTACCCAGCATTCTAAGGGTTTAGATATTGCAAGGGAAACCCAAATGTATTTCAATAATCATTTTTATCAAATTACAAACCAGTAGAATTATTTTTCTTGTATATTCCATTAAACACATACCAGCAATTGGTTATCCTCAAGACAATGTCAAAGTTACTCTCTATTGGTACACTATCTGGAACTGTCTCTACCGTCACCCTTATATCACCATAACCAGGCGCCTGAAACAGTCAAAATCTTTTTTTCATTTTGTTTCAATAATTCATTTATATTGCAATGTCTAATTAGCAAATTACCACCTTACCCTACAGCTTTGGGTATTGTAGCAGACGAATTTTAAAAAGCATTGTGGCAAAAGTAGAAATTGCTTGCAATTTCTACTTTTTTCACATTGCTTTTTCAATCTATTCACATATCACAACGGTAGAACTGAAAGGTTTTTCATAGATTTACAAAGCCTTTCTAAAGTAATCTGCTACAAGTAAAAGGAAATGTCCTCTGCAAGTGGTAAAAAGTTAATAGAAGATTGAAGATGACCTTGACACAACTGCCTATAATGGCAAATAAAGAGACATAGAACCATTTGCATTCTGTTGATTAGTAGGTAAACTACCTCTCATGAAAATTGAAATCTATTGTCACTGAATTGAACCCATACAGGGAGGGGTTTGTTGCTTCAACTTTTCTCCTCAAAACACTAGGCTACAGAGGCCTCAAGGAAATGTATTTTACCCAAAAAGTGAAAGAATCAGTTAGGTCATTAATTAAACCCTTGAATTTCATTTGACAGCTTATTTCTTAGGATCGTCCCACCGCAATACATTATAGCCCTATCCTAGACTAGAACTGGTAAATCCCAGAAAAGCCGTCAAATAATTGTTTAATTGTTAAAGGAGTGGTTAACCCCATACAAAAAATATATTTCTTGAGAAATCATTGACAGATTGCACAAATTTCAAGGGAGGTAATAAAGTATATAACTCACCACTCTCAATAATTGACTGGTTTGTAGTCTCCCTTTCTCTCCAAGGTTAGTTTTCCACACAATGTCCAGTTTTCCAATGTTTGTGACCCCTTTAAGGACCTTGTTTTCCTCATAGAGCTCTGGACGAGGGGTCAAACAATACAAGTACTGTCTTGTGTCCATCGGGTTCAAATAGTCAACTCGTCCAAACACATTTAAAGAGCTGGAAAAAAATCATGAAACATTAAGGTGTACACGGAGAGCAATTTTTGAAGAGTTTTTGCAGATGACACATATTCTAAATGAACTTCATTAACATCAGTTACATCCTTCCGGTAAAGGTTTCTATTCCTGAAAATAGACTTCAAGAGGGGAAAAAATTGACTCTAATGACATCGCATTGGTTGGCTAGAAATGACTTAGAAAAAAGGAGATATTGGTTTTTGAGATCTGAGGAAGATTTCTAAAGTGCAAACTCATCAAACAATACTTGATTTTTCTTAGTTTATTATCATTTTTTATCTAAAATTGATTCTGACAGAAGTATTAAGATTACTAAAGTCACTTTTGATGACTGATTTCTAAATACATGACCAGTGCTTGCGCTGACTTGTGGGTCAACTTGCCGCTAACAGGGATCAAATACTTGTCTCTTGGTATGAATTGGAGAGGCCCAAGCCTGTTGAATTTGGGAAATCTATCGCTGGAATTGCTGAACTGGGAAGCCTAAAAGCTGGTATGACTTTGAATTTTTGGGAAAACTGCATGATTTTAAAGAAAACTCTAATTGAAAAGTAGCCTTTTATAGGCCCCTGTTATATAACGTGAAAAAGCCCTGTGCACAACTTTCACCCACTATTGGTTAACGTTTCTTAACATCCCACAAAACAATCTATAATATATACAGTGAACCCTCGTTTATCCGGACACCGATTATCCGGATGTCTCGCAATCCGAACAAAATTGTAAGGGAACGGAATTATTGGACCAGTTTATTGCAGACGACTTTTGAAAACATTGTGGGTAAAGGAGAAATTGCTCGTGACGAGCAATTTCTCCTTTCCCCACAATGTTTTCTGCCATATCAGAAGATTATCTTTGAATTTCATCACGTTTTGATATGTCTTCTGCAAACTCTTTCAATTTGGGACGGTCGTCAATTTGGCGTTTGCTAAAGGGTTATAGCTATACACCGCTCATACAGACCGTTTATGTCTTAATGTGAATAAGAACATGCTCTGCTTCATTAGTCCGGATTATTCGGTAAACCGGACATTTTGTTGGGAACGGACGTGTTCGGATAAACGAGGGTTCACTGTACATGCATCTTCATAGGGAATAATTTAAAATTCTTTCAAATAAAAGCATTCATTACAACAAGCAATATCTCATCTTCTCTAAATGTTTAATCATCATAAATTTCATAGAATGAAAATGCATTGTCGATCAGATTAGCCCTGAGAAATAGAACCTTCCACACTAACAATAGATTACCTAATTCTAACTCATTTTGAAACACCAGTAAGGGTTATCAGATACTACACTGACTATAATGGAAAATGCCCTATCACAAGTAATATCTCCTTTTGTCATTGTAGTTTCTATAGATTTTTTTCTTTTGCTAATGCTGTTTGTTTTACCAAATTCACTAAGGCAAATGTAATTTATCAGACTTCGTGATTTCCGTCTGCTGTCTATTTCAATTAGGACCAGTCCCATTGTTCCCTATATGGGGAAAAGTTAAAACAAATATTAAAGAAGTGTTAAGCCATGCGTAAGTCTAGACATTTTATAAATAACTCATCGTCCCAACAAATACACAGACACATAAATCTGCAAAAATGAAATGACAAGTCAGTTCCACTTCATATTGAAATACGCTCTACAGCCACGACTTTGCTTTACAGCCACAATTTATTTCTCGAAGACCGCACTCATTTGTAGATATTCATTTGATGCATCTCCAGTATTTGGCTTCAGAAACCATTGAAAAAAAGAAATAAAAGTAGTGCATTGTTTTTTCATTTGTTGTTCAAACAAAGTTTTTCAAACAAAATACACCTTAACATTTACTTTACGTTAACTAAAATTCAAGCCGCTGCAGTGAAAGGCTATAGAAAGGTCTTCAATAAAAGGAGATATTACTTTTTATGAGCCATGTATCCTTTCAGTAACAATGTCTTTTATTTCATTATCACATGAACAAAAAATCAAAACTTTGTTGTCGACAGAAACCGAAATAAATAAACAAATAAAGCAATAGCCTATAAAAAAAACATTATTTCCATAAGTCTTTTAGTATGCCTGAACTTTATCAAAGTTTCATGAACTTTTGACAGGGCCTTGTCAACTGGCATAGACTTCCTTTACCAAAGCCAAATTTTCAACTGTCCCAATTTGAAAGAGTCTGCAGACCACATTTTAAAATGTGATGTAATTGAAAAACAATCTTCTGGAAGGGCAGAAAACATTGTGAGAAAAGGAGAAATTGCTCGTTAAGAGCAATTTCTCTTTTTCCCACAATGTTTTCCAGACTCCAGAGTCGTCTGCAACAAAGTGGTCAAATGTCGTTATTGCTTGATGATGGGTTAAAGGTGCTTGTTTACAGAAGAGAAAATTTGAAAGCCAAAATGCAACGTAATTGAAACAAAACAGTTAATAAAATGTTGTTTGATATACATTTAAGGATACCGGGTAACTATTGAAAGCATATTAACACAGGAAACATTGATTTTTTTAAGTATGCAAATTTATATAAAGTAGATTTTAAAAAATGATGTCATCCTATTGGATTAAAATACATCTTAATTCCCAGTATACGTACTTTAGAGAATAAAAAACAATCTAATTAAATTGCTTGCAATGACTACTCTTTAGCGTATCATATAAAAAATAACCTGTTAAAAAATAGATTTTTTAACTTCCCAATTTGCTCACATCTATAAGCAAGCACCTTTAAGCCTTTAGCAAACGTCAAATTTTCGACTGTCCAAAATTGAAAGAGTTTGCAAATGACATTTCAAAATGTGATGAAATTTGAAAACCTGAAGGGGCAGAAAACATTGTGGGAAAAGAAAAAAATACTCGTTGAGAGCTATTTCTCCTTTTCCCACAATGTTTCCCAGCGTCATCTGCAACAAACTGGTCAAATGTCCTTATTGTTTGGTAATGGGTTATGGTTACAGCCTGGAGGTAGACTTACACCTTACTTACCCATCTTTTAGTTTGAGGGAGTTAAGTTCCTGTGCAGTGTAATGGGTGGATGGATCAAGTCGTACATGTTCCATATAGACGGGTCCAGGCGTAATGTTCTGTATTTGTACTTCTAAATACACATCATCCGACTGTACCAATATAGAAGGCAAAAATACAGGGTGAACAAAGTATTTCATCATTTAAAACAAATGTCACATCATCCGACTGTACCAATATAGAAGGCAAAAATACAGGGTGAACAAAGTATTTCATCATTTAAAACAAATGTCACATCATCCGACTGTACCAATATAGAAGGCAAAAATACAGGGTGAACAAAGTATTTCATCATTTAAAACAAATGTCACATCATCCGACTGTACCAATATAGAAGGCAAAAATACAGGGTGAACAAAGTATTTTATCATTTAAAACAAGTATTTACATTCACTGTTTACTGTTTTGTTTCAAGATAAAAGCCAACACCTCTGACTCATTTCATCATTCAAAACAAGTATTTCATCATCTGAAACAAATGATTCATCATTCAAGATAAGTATTTACATAAATCATAACTACTGGGGTATTTCAATGAGCTGAGAAATACACCTTGTACATCAATCATAACTACTGGGGTATTTCAATGAGCAAATAAATAAACCTCGTACATTAATCATACCTACTGGGGTATTTCAATGAGCTGAGAAATACACCTTGTACATCAATCATAACTACTGGGGTATTTCAATGAGCTGAGAAATAAACCTTGTACATTAATCATACCTACTGGGGTATTTCAATGAGCTGAGAAATACACCTTGAACATCAATCATAACTACTGGGGTATTTCAATGAGCTGATAAATAAACCTCATACATTAATCATAACTAATGGGGTATTTCAATGAGCTGAGATATAAACCTCGTACATTAATCATAACTAGAGGGGTATTTCAATGAGCTGAGAAATAAACCTTGTACATTAATCATACCTACTGGGGTATTTCAATGAGCTGAGAAATACACCTTGAACATCAATCATAACTACTGGGGTATTTCAATGAGCTGATAAATAAACCTCATACATTAATCATAACTAATGGGGTATTTCAATGAGCTGAGATATAAACCTCGTACATTAATCATAACTAGAGGGGTATTTCAATGAGCTGAGAAATAAACCTTGTACATTAATCATACCTACTGGGGTATTTCAATGAGCTGAGAAATACAATGAACCTCATACATTTGTCATCACTACTGGGGTATTTCAATGAGCTGAGAAATATACCTCATCAATCAATCATGACTACTGGGGTATTTCAATGAGCTAAAAAATAAACCTCATACATTAATCAATGTATATCCAGTAGTTACCTACTGGGGTATTTCAATGAGCTAATAAATACACCTCATGCATCAATCATAACTACTGGGGTATTTCAATAAGCTGAGAAATATACCTCATACATTAATCATAACTCTTGGGGTTTTTCAATGAGCTGAGAAATAAACCTTGTACATTAATCATAACTACTGGGGTATTTCAATGAGCTGAGAAATAAACCTCATACATTAATCATAACTACTGGGGTATTTTAATGAGCTACCATGCATCAATCATAACTACTGGGGTATTTCAATGAGCTGAGAAATAAACCTTGTACATTAATCATAACTACTGGGGTATTTCAATGAGCTGAGAAATAAACCTCATACATTAATCATAACTACTGGGGTATTTCAATGAGCTGAGAAATAAACCTTGTACATTAATCATAACTACTGGGGTATTTCAATGAGCTGAGAAATAAACCTCATACATTTATCATAACTACTGGGGTATTTCAATGAGCTGAGAAATAAACCTCATACATTAATCATAACTACTGGGGTATTTCAATGAGCTGAGAAATAAACCTTGTTGGGTTACAATTTTTCGGATGAATCGTCCTGGGCTCATAATACCTTTCCTATGTTCGTCCATGTTTAAAGTGTTAAACATCATTTAGAATCATTATTTTTGACAGGTCACTCATACATGATAGTGAAATCATAAGTTATGATATATATCTGTTTATTTAATTAAATAAAACGACTATTCAGATTTTACATTAAAGATATGCATTTGAAAACGAAAGTACAATGAAAGAAGCCTGGCGAGAATCAATATGGCAGCTTCCATACTACTTCAGAGGTGTTTTCATTGGATAAATGACGGCTGGCCTGGATCTAACATTTTTGCTTAAGCATGAAGGTGGTTCCAGCACTATAAAAGTCAACAGCTTTTAGGATATGGAAAACAATGCCTTGCCCTTATTTCATTTGGTGGAAGTTGTAAGGGTTACTTAACCCTTTCCCAAACAACAAGTTTTCTACTGTCCCAAATTGAAAGAATTTGCAGACAACATTTCAAAATGTAAAGAAATCGAAATATATTCTTCAGAAAGAACAGAATACCTTGCGGGAAAAGGAAAAATTGCTCAGCAACAAAGTAGTCAAATGTCGTTATTGTTTGGGAAAGGGTTAATAGAAGTTACAGTTGTGAGGGTTTGGAAAATTGTGTCTTGCCTTTGTTTATGTCATGGTCATGAGATGTTCCAGTTACATGTATATAATCTAATATATATCATCATTAATCAAAGCGCTGATAGTGCTGAAGGACTAAGGTGCGATTAAAGCAAGATAATTGAGGATACATTTGAAAATCACTTTGGGCAACATCTTGAGGAAAACAGCTGCTCTTTTTACCACCTTTACTATAATCATTATTTCTGTGAACAGAGACTGAACGATAGTCTATTTTTCGAAGATCTGGACATTTTACGATTTCCCATGAGGCAACAGCTAAACTAATATAGAGCAAAACAAAGCAAGTAAATCCGGACTACATTCCTAGTTCAAGAAGGTATTAGTCCGCATAGTGAAGGCGGATGTTTAATGAGTAATTGGGGACAGACCGCTGTGAGTGTATCGATAAAGTACCGTCCCTCAAAACGTGGTATGTAAATTCAATGGACTAAGGGGCTGATGCACCCTTAGTCCAAAAATAAATAAGTTTGACATGCTTACCTCTGCATTGTAAAATTTTGTTTTAACATCTAAAGGTTTCAGGACCTATGAAACATAAAGATAAACAAAGTTAAATAAATTGAATCTTTCCACATCTAAATTGGGCAGGACATTGGGAAAAAACTGCATTACAATGTGCACCCTTATTTAGGGTTATTAAGCAAAACTTCATTTCATAATCATTCATTCTTATAAGCATAAGGCAGACAAATCAATATAAAACATCTTAACTTAAAGAGAAAGTGTTTGTGACAAGAAATTTCTGGTTCTTGATTTCAACAAGTTCCAGTCTGAAAACCGACATTCCTTGCATTTCAAGTTTGATAATTTGTAATTATGGATATGCCATTCCTCATTCAGACATTCAGATTTTACTAATTGATATGACTATTGCAGTTCAAATTAGCAATTCAAATTTTGTAGGGTATTCAACTTTGTTTGTTTTACATTAGGTCAATAGTATTTTACTTTTATTGAAATCCCTTGCACACAATGAATGAAGTAAGACTGCGAGCTGATTTGCCCTGTCAAGCAGTGTAGAATCAACAGGATTAGAGCCGAAAGATAACCTTTCACCAAAATCCATCACTATCGTAATTCGAACCCAAACAAAAAGCTAGGGCCCACATGATTTCAAATTTTGCCTTCAACAACAGTTACTAGGCAACAAAGTACTCTTTGAAAACAATAGGAGGCAAGAGCAGATGACTTTAAAGCAAAACATTTTATGTATTGTTTATGGTAGGTATCATTATGACAATTTTTTTTTATATGGGTTTTACATCACATCAACATTATTTCAGTTATGTAGCGATGCCTGACTCTTAATGATGGAGGAAGACCCCACATTCAACTGCCCATAAGGGCTGGTCAAGGCGGGTAGAACCATCGGCATTCCGTAAGTCAGTCGGGAGACTGCCTCTCATGAAATTCCATATTCATCTCAGGATTTGAACCCACGCGGAGAGGGGCCATGTATCATTATGACAAAAAGGATAAATGGCCCAATAGATGTGCAAGCTGTTATTTGGTCGCATGGGTTTCTAAAGCCTTTTGCAACAAATGCATCAAAATACGGTACTATTGAGTAACAGTCAAATAGAATTCTGAAGTTTTATCATACAAAATGAATTATTTGAATTTATGCCCACCTGAAATTTGAAGAATTTTCTAAATGCCATTTTATCCCCAGCTTCTGTTGTGTAGCTAACTGCACACACCAGTCTGAAAAAAAGGGGACACATTTATAGATCAATCAATCAATCAATTAATCAATCAACTCACCACTTAATAAGTTCACAAATCAATCAAGCAATTCAAGGGTTCAGCACAATACTATAGTAAGTGTTTCACATTTGTGAAGCACTTGCTATAGTCTTGTGTTGAACCCTCAAATTGTTTATCAACAATAAGCATTCAAACATAGTTGGTTTTTGGACATTTGTATATGGCAAATGTCCACCCTCTACATTAGGGTGAGGGGACAAATGTCCGCCCTATACCAAAAGGGGTGTGTGGGTGGGTGGGGAGGGGGATGTTCAGGATTGAACATAGTCATATGTCAACAGGAGAAAATCATTTGATACAGAGAGAGTCACTAAATTCAGTGATTCAGGGATTTATTGGGCATTGCAATCTAACAGAAATAATGTTGACAGATACTTCAACATAAACCCACAAAAATAATATTGTAAGCAGAAACGAAAACAGGTTGAATTTTACTCGTAGATCAAATTTCACTTGTTTGGCTTGTAGAACAAAATGTGAAGTTTTTAAATGACCATCTGGTTCTTGTTTGTTTGTTTGCAAGAGTTCTATATTAACCCTTATATGAACCGACTTCGTGCTTATTCAAACAGGCAAAATCCAGGCCAGCCATAAAGTAAATTGGTGGCTGACCTTTGATCTAACCCGTCTGCTACTCTGAGAATCTTTCCTAAGAATTAAGCAGATAAACAAGGTTTTTGAAAAGCAGACAACACAAAAATCTACTTTTAGAAAATTACCCAACAATCTAAGGGTTAAAGGTTGTAAAGAGTTCAAGGTCACTTACATGTGTGTTCCAAGCTCCTTGACCTCATGTTGGATGACATCATCGATACTCTGTTCCGGTTTCAGTTCTGTAGTCGGCTGCTCATTAACACCCGTCAACAACACTCGCTGAGAGCTCGTCTGTAAATCAGCCTGCAAGACCCCGAAGAATAACCCTTATAGTGCTGGAACTGAATTCATGCTTATGCAAACATGTTAGATCGAGGCCAGCCGCCAAGTAAATTAAGTGATCTAACCTGTTTCAGAGTATCTTTCCTTAACACAATTAAGAAGATAAACAAGGTTTTGGAAAGCAAATGATACAGAAACCTATTTTTAAGAAAATTACCCAGCATTCTAAAGGATAAAGGCCTAATTGGCTTTGGCCTTGCAATGAAGATGGAGGAGTTCTGTGATAAAACCCTTGCATCACAAAATGTTCCCTTTTCATCATTAATATATTTTTTTGTGGATTTTAAGCAGTGGAAAATTGGAAAATAGTTACCTTCTGCAAGGACAGAAAACATTGTGGGAAAAGGAAAGATTGCTTGTTACGAGCAATATCTCCTTTTTCCACAATGTTTTCCAGAGTATTCTGCAACAAAATGGTTATATGTTGTAATTGCTTCGTAATGTGTTAAATTTCAATTATTTTGCAGCAGTCAGAAGAGAATGACAAGAATAGCAATTAGTTCAACAATTCTATTTCTAGAACCCTACTGAAAACCCATTTAAACAAAAAACACCTATAATTAATATACCACACTGACAGATGAAGACATTTTGCCCAAACATCTATCTGGAAATGTCAGAATATTGGCTATTCTAGCTTTGAGAAAATATATTTAACTTTAAAGTGCAGACAAACTTTAGAAAAAATACAGACCTTAACAAATCATTAATTTGCAAAGTCTCTTCATTTACAATGTCATCATTATTCAATTTTTTGTAATGATATTTTATTATATCTATTCACAGTATGACCCCTGAAGCTTCATACCACAATACAGCGCAATTCTATTTACAAACAATCATCAAACATATTTCACAAAAAGATTTAAATAAGCTTGGTAAACAGATTAAAATATTTACCACAGAAGTTGAAAACACAATAAGCTATTGCATTTCAACTTTACCTCCTATAGTTGTCTTCTGCTCAAGCTCAAAATGTTATAATTTGTTTGCCATGCATACCTCTATTCCATCATATAAGGGGGTTCTGACTGGTCTTAACCCATTACCAAACAAAGATGACATTTAACCACTTTGGTGCAGGCGACTCTGGAAAACATTGTGGAAAAGCAAAAATTGCTCACTAAGAGCAATTTCTCCTTTTTCCACAAGGTTTTCTGCTCTATCTGCAGAATATGTTTAAATCTTCATCACATCTTGAAATGTCGTCTGCAAACTCATTCAATTCCGGACAGTCGAAAGTTTGGCGTTTGGTTAATGGTTAAGAAAAAAGCAACAGTCGAAGATACCACTTAGGTATTTGGCAGAAAACACTGTGACACAAAGGAATCATGGCTTGTAAAAATATGATACCTGACCTGAGACTGAAAATGCATCATAGATGAAACCATTTCACTTATCAAACCATTTTATTTTTAAGGAGTGACTATCTCATAGATAGAGATTTGAATGATTCAAAAAATTAAAATGGGTTTTACATCACATCAACATTATTTCAGTTATGTAATGATGCCCGACTATTAATGATGGAGGAAGACCCCATACTCAACTGCCCATAAGGGCTAGTTAAGGCGGGTAGAACCATCGTGTTCCGTAAGTCAGTCTGGAGACTGCCTCTCATGAAATAATTCAAAAAAGAAAAGTCATCTATGGATGATATAATTATGATAAAATGCCTTCTACAGATGAAACAATTAACAGCATAGATCTGTATAATCAGTTTAACTGGATTATTGATTTGTCTCTATATCCCATCCAAATTTCTTTGGTCAAAGTGAAGCACATTTATTTTGCAGATAAAGTAAACTGTTTAAATGGTTTATTTCATAGACTATTACCTATCTGTGGAAACCATCAAAATGGTTAAGAATGTAAACCATACAAAGAAATGAGTTGACATACAAATCGCACCACATTAACGTTATAATGAAAAAGAACATTTGATTTCAGCTGAAGCATATACAGCCCATGTTTGACAAAGTATATAACAATAAATTCATCTTCCTATAAACTTTTAGGCATGGTATTGGCTAGGTCTATCAGAGAGCAACATTACAACTACTTGTGAACAAAGTTTTCTATCAATGGACTGAAAGACGCCAAAGCTTCATTCATTCTTTATTAATGAAATCAGATTTGTGGCAACTTTAGAATAAACATACTTAAAACGGTCAAACTTTTAGTGATATGGAATTCTAAATCTTCCTTTTAACTTTTGTCAATCGCAAAACCCAATCTGTGAGTAAGTCCCTTTAAAACTTAACATTCAATTTCATTTGTGAAGAATGTCAATACAAAGATATATCCATCAATTAAGACCATAGTTAAAAACATAATATACCAAAAGAGTTATATAAATGGGCATTTAATATCACCATGAGAGTGATCGACCTACCTTAAGTAGAATTTCAGAACACAATTGGTTGCTGTCATTATGCACACTAATGTAACTGGAGAAGGTTTCCCCTAGAAATATATTCCTGGAAAAAACAAAAACATGTATATATTGCAATTAGCATAACCTACAGTTATAAAAAAGATATGAGGGTATTGAAAAGAGGGGCTTTCCCTATTATTACCTGATGTTTCTACAGTGAACCCTCGTTTATCCGGACACGTCCGTTCCCAACAAAATATCCGGTTTACCGAATAATCCGGACTAATGAAGCAGAGCATGTTCTTATTCACATTAAGACATAAACGGTCTGTATGAGCGGTGTATAGTTATAACCCTTTAGCAAACGCCAAATTGTCGACCGTCCCAAATTGAAAGAGTTTGCAGAAGACATCAAAACGTGATGAAATTCAAAGATAATCTTCTGATATAGCAGAAAACATTGTGGGAAAAGGAGAAATTGCTCGTCACGATCAATT
The DNA here is from genome assembly GCA_947846245.1 of Cerastoderma edule. Classification (NCBI taxonomy): domain Eukaryota; kingdom Metazoa; phylum Mollusca; class Bivalvia; order Cardiida; family Cardiidae; genus Cerastoderma; species Cerastoderma edule. The sequence continues at coordinate 52,933,680 of OX401405.1, forward strand.
TCTCTTTTACCCACAATGTTTTTAAAAGTCGTCTGCAATAAACTGGTCCAATAATTCCGTTCCCTTACAATATTGTTTGGATTGAGAGACATCCGGATAATCGGGGTCCGGATAAACGAGGGTTCACTGTATCTATATGGGGTTTAATGCCTTGCCAACAATGTCTCAGTTATGTAACTTACAGCGCTCGTGAAATCCCCAGTACTAGGCCAGGGCATTGAAATATATTTCCAATGATACCAGGAGAACTAAGGTACCCATACAAAATAACAGGAATGAAAGATAAGAGGTTTTAACAAAACTTTAATCTATTGGAGTCTTGGTATCCTTTTGTCATCAAGTGGGCCCTGAACAAAAGCTGAAAAACTATTTAAGAACTAGGAAATATAAATTTCTTAATCTACTTATTTCGTTATCCTGGATTGTGAAAAGTTTTAACTAAATGGTCTTGTATTTTTTGTTGCAGCTGATTTTGTGAACTTCCTCAAGCGTTGTATTTTACTCTACATGCACCATTTATCAAGTGACTATTCGCATTGCAATTTTTTGCTGGCAATTATCAGCAGCCTTACAGCCATTGTATATTGCCAGGAGTCAGTTTTAAACAAAAAAAGCTTTTAAACAATTTTGAATTGGGATGGCACCATTTTCAAACACTTGAAATTATGTTTTCTTCAAAGTGGAAGATTTCCTGCAGAGAGGAACACCGGGGACAGGTGTGTGGAATTGAATCTGTTTACTTAACCTATTACCAAAAACTAGCAACATTTCACCATGCTCTTAATGAGCAATTTCTCCTTTTCCCACAATGTTTTTTCTCTATACATTTGAAATGTCATCTGCAAACTCTTTGAATTTGGGACAGTCGAAAACTTGGCATTGGGGAAAGGTTTATCCCTTTCCTCTTAATGGAATGTTTGTTTGTCAATAATTTTTCAGATATGTAACTGCTTTCCAGGTTTCATCAGTACAAGGCTAGTAAATTAGTCTGGAGACTACCTCTCATGAAAATACGAATGCAGTCACAGGGATTTGAACCCATATGGAGAAGGACCATCTGATTACAAGTTTGTACCCTCTCCACTAGGCCATGGAGGGAGATCCCAAATTTATCTGCCCATACAGGCTGGTTATGCCGGGTAGAACCATCAGCATTTTTTAAGTCAGTCAATAGACCATCTTTCATGAAAAAAACAAAACTCGTCACTGGGATTTGAACCAACGCAGAGGAGTGGGTGATTATGAGTTCTGACAATTGCTGTTAACTTATTACAAAGCAATAACGGCATTTAACCACTTTGTTGCAGACAACTCTTTAAAATCATTGTGGGAAAAGGAGAAATTGCTCGATTAGTTTTCTGCCCTATCAGTTGATTATTTTTTACTTGCATCACATTTTAAAATATCATCCGCAAAATCTTTCAATTTGGAACAGTCGAAAATTTGACATTTGGTAGAGGGTTAATGCGCCCTAAACACCAACCATTTATTGGATTAGCCTCATCCTATCTAGTAATATCTTTAATAAACATGAATACCACTAACCCGAAGTTCTGTGGAAGTGTTAACAGGTCACTCGCACCAAAATAGTCCAGGTTGACGGGCTTGGTAATGTCGTGTACCTTCTGGTCGCTTGTCAGAGTATGAGAGAGATCTCGACTATCGCTGATCAGCGGATGAAACGGCATAAGTGTCGGCTTTGTAAGCCGCATCACTGAAACAAAGAAAAACAAATGAATAGGTTATGTTTAGGTTTGATTTAAGCTTTGTGACAGAAAAAGAAATAACAAATCGAGGGTTCAGTGCAAGACTATAGTAATTGCTTCATAAACATGAAGCACTTACTATAGTATTGCACTTAACCCTTGATATGAGAAAGCATCAAGATTCAAGGTAGTACTTAAGTAAATGCTTCATGTTGGTTTCTGTTTGGGTCCATTGAAAAATCATATTTAAGGTAAAAGAATATAAATAACATATGAGAGAGTGCCAAGATTCAAGGCAAAACTACAGTAATTGCTTCATGTAGGTTTCTGTCTGGGTCAATTGAAAAATCATATACAAGGTAATTTCGTAAAACAAAATTTCGTTTTGCTATGTAATTCAGATAACCTCAAAGAACTTGGAATGTAAGACATGAAAATCCACTCTGGCTAAAACTAATCAAAGCACAGTTGGAAAAATAAGACAGTATTGAGTTTTGTCTGTCTGGTGACATTAAATACTGGGGCATCATTGGTGTATTGACCCAGTTTTCTTTGCCTTTCATTTTATTCCATTTCGTTATTCCGTTGTCTGGTACCATTAAAACAATAGACAGTGTTTAGCCTTTTTGTCAGGTCACCATATATCTAAGGTATTTCAAATTCATGCGAATGACTACACAAATAAGTTGTTTTATAATATCATATAAAAAATTCAGAAATCAATGAAACAAGCATCAAGAAATCAATGAATCAAACATCATAGTTACTTGAAAAAGCAAGGCAGAGTATTGTGAGTAACATAGTTCTCAACAAACTTTGTATGAAGAGATTTAACCCTTTCCCAAACAATTACGACATTTCTCCAGATTGTTGTAGACTACTCTGTAAACCATGGCTGGAAAGGAAGAAATTGCTCTAAACAAGCAATTTCTCCTTTACCCACAATGTTTTCTGCCCTATAAATGATTATTTTCCAATTTCATCACATTGAGAAATGTTGTCTGCAAACGCTTTCAATTTGGAACAGTCGTAAATTTGGAGTTTGGTCGAGGGTTAAATAAGATGTGAATGTTTGATGAATTCCTTTTAAGAGATCTTGTGAACAATCGAAGTTGAGACCAACTGGAGATGATCATTGTAGCATTTCTAAAATACATGAAGCTGTTTCTGTCTGTCTTTATTTAGAAACCATTGTAACAAAGAAGATAGAAAGGACAATTTTGATATGTAATGAAATGAAGACAAGACCAAGCCGTAGCTCGATAGCGTAAGTTTAATGATGTCCTTCGGTGAAGTTAAGTGAAAACGACGTGCTCACTCAGGTCCCCGACTAGTGCAGAACCGCCTGCTTATATAGTACCTATCGGACATACAAGCCGTTGCGTAAACACTGTCTAGACTAGTTACGGAAGACCTGTAGCAATACCCTTCCTTTTCCTTCACTGCAGATAAAGCCTGTCATATCCCATTACCAAACGATAACAAAATTTAACCACTTTGCTGCAGACAACTCTGGAAAACATTGTAACAAGCAATTCTTCCTTTCCCCATAATATTTCCTGCACTTTTAGAAGATTATTTTCCAATTTCATCACATTTTTTAATGTCGTCTGCAAACTCTTTCAATTTGGGACGGTCTAAAATTTGGTGTTTGGTAAAGGGTTAAAGACCCAGTAAGTATTTATTTCATTGTTTCCATTTGGTTTTCACACCATTTCAAACTTTGACCTGTCTTAAAATCTCATTAACGGGAAATTTTTACATGAGGTATTGAGAGTCTTGGCTCTTGCTATATTTGCTAAATCAATCCATCATGTAAATCAATTCATTCATATGAGATTCCCCGAATGGTCTATTCGTTAAACAATCAACCACAATAATGATGTTAAAAACTTAAATGATAGTATTCTCTCTAAACTAGTGCATTAATCCCTTCATGCAAAGAAAATCAAATTGTTAGTTTAGTTTAATCATACATGTATTTATTTTACATTAATTGTGAAACAAGTTCTTACATCTTAGATAAATCACTCTCGATTCTGCTTCCTGGATCATAACCAGTCCTTGGGCCAATGTGGATTAATGAAAGGTTGCAAGGCAGAACCCACTTCTCACGGGATTCAACCCACAACCCTCATTTCCAGCTCTACCCCTGGACCACTGACCTCCACATTTAAATTGTTCAACAAACAATGACTCGGTGGTCAATAATTCCTTTCTCCAATGATTTTAGTAATCTGCTGCAGGTAATTAAGCCATTACTAAACATTAACAACATTTAACCACTTTGTTGCAGACCACTCTGGTTAACATTGTGGGAAAAGCCAAAATTGCTTGTAATGAGCAATTTCTCCTTTTCCCACAATGTTTTCTGCCCTACCAGAAGATTAATCTCAAATTTCAACACATTTTGAAATGTCGTCTGCAAACTCTTTCAATTTGGGACAGTCGGCAATTTGATATTTGGTAAAGGGTTTAACGAGTAGATATGAAGTAAGCTGTTAATTAGTAATCCAAACAAGCTAGAAGTATTGGGGAAACAAATCGGTGAGGGTGAGGGAAAGTGGAGAAACACAAAATAACACCCGAGGGGTAGAAACCCATTGGGACAAACTCAGAGGGAGTGTACTAGCCCAGAGTGTAGATCTGAATTTTGTGAAAATGATATCTTTTATCCTCATTGAGTTATCTTTTTTCTATAGGAAATACTCATTAGCTGACTCATAAATTGGAGTAAGATTCTCATTACTTTCCAATTTATTGCTCTAAACACTTGATGTTTTTGATATTTATCTGGATAACATAAATCTGTTCTGGAAAATCTTCATCATTTTTAAGTGGTCTATAGCCTGGGTATTGAAGGTGAGTCATTTCTAGTGAAGTTTTTTTTCTTCATTTAACCATTAGAACGCTGGGTAATTTTCTGAAAAAAAAGATTTCTGTATCATCTGCTTTCCAAGACCAAAAATATCTGCTTAATTTTGATGAGGAAAGATACTCAGAGTAGCACATAGGTAAGATCACAGGCCAGTCACCAATTTACTTGGCAGCTGGCCTGGATCTAACATGTTTGCATAAGCATGAATTTGGCTCCAGCACTATAAGGGTTAAACCTCTTTTACTAGAATATCTCAACTTGATGCATTTTTTTTTTAAATATTTCAGACATGACCATGACAAATGGATAAATTGCTCTTAAAATGATCAATTTATCCTTTTGTCACAATGGTTTCTGCCAACTCTCTTGTTGGAAATGAATTTTGTCTTGCTATTTGCAAAATTGGGGCATTGGTAGATAGAGCATCAGCCTCTTGTACCACGGGTCCCTAGTTCGATCCCTTTTGGGCGAAGTGAAAATTGCCGGGACGAGTCCACAAATCTGCACTAGTACTGGTTAAGTATCCAGGAAATAGGCATGGAAAGAGAATTTAATATGCTTCAAGCTTTCGTCACAATCTATGGGAAATAAATAAGTTTAAATAAACAGGAAGATCAGGACTGTGGATCTACGGTAGATTGAGGATTTCATGGTGCAGGGTTCAAATCATTGAAATAACAGGGTACAGCTGTCCATCTTTCAGTTACATATAATTGGCAAAATTAATCAGTAAAGGGACTATCCCACAGGAAGGGAGTTTAACTTTTTAAGATAAATCAACTACCGATAAAATGAGGACATAAATATGTAAAGCATTATAAGTCTAGACTATTGACAGCTTTCCAACACCACTCATAACAATTTATAAAAGATTTAGTGGGGGCCTCCGTGGCCTAGTGATTAGAGTACAGAACTTGAAATCACATGTCCCCTCTCCCCGTGGGTTCAAATCCTGTGAGGGATATGGATTTTCATGAGAGGCAGTCTCCAGACTGACTTACGGAATGCCGATGGTTCTACCCACCTTAACCAGCCCATATGGGCAGTTGAGTATGGGGTCTTCCTTCATCATTAAGAGTCGGGCATCGCTACATAACTGAAATAATGTTGATGTGATGTAAAACCCATATAAAAAAAAAAAAAAAAACATTTATAAAGCAGATACTGCAAACCATAATTACTTTCTTTCGTAAACGATGATCTAAACTTAGAATAAGAGGTTGTATTTTTAGATACCACTGTCATGTGAGCCTTTGGAAACGTTGGACTGCTTGTGACATAACGGAAGCAAGTTGGGAAAGAATTCATGCGCATATTTACATGTATAAACCAGCTTTCCCATAGAGGCGCTTGAAATAGTATCTGGTTTTGTGACAATGATTGTACATATAAATGTGTACATATAAATGTATGGTCCTACTCAAAAAATTGAAATCTGCAAATTTGCTGGGGTTTTTCAAATATGATTGATATCCTTTCATTGGTAAAGGTTCTAATGATTTTCCTCATGGTAAATATTGATGGTAAATATTGCCAGTAAAACCTTCAGCAGTAAAAGTTTAAGTAAACAATATGACGATAGAAGTCATTATTCAGAAAGAGCAATTTACTCTCTCTTCCCAAATGGTTTTTAATGTTATTCTCCGTTCTTTTTTTCTGGCTGTCACCTTTGCTTTAGATTAGGATCAGTCACAAAAACATATATATGGGAATTAATTAATCACATACTCCATGATTAATTACACTACATCATCTGCAACAGGTGACCTTAGAAAAAATTGCGACAAAATAAAATTGCTCCAGATGAGTAACAACCTTTTGTTTCACAATGCGAGGGTTCAATGCAAGACTATAGCAAGTGCTTGACGTTTGTGAAGCATTCGCTATAGTCTTGCATTGAACCCACAAATGGTCTCGCCTTTCAACTCAATTCGATGTATCTGAAATCAAAGTTATTCCTTTTTTGCGATTTTGTCATCTGTAAAATGCTTCCGGCTGCTTTCAGTATGAATCAGTCACAAAGTCTTATATATGAGGGATTGAGGTAGGAAGAGGCCTAGGCCTTTTAATTTCAGGGAACTAACATGGTTGAAATTGCTGCATTGGGAAACAAAAAAGCTGGTGTGACTTTGAACTTTTGGAAAATCTGCATGATTTTAAAGACATTTCCAATTAGGAAGGTGCATTTTATAGGCCAAAGTTATAAAACATGAAAGAGCCTTAAACTTCAAATGTAAATTGGGTTAGAAAGCATTGTACCTTACATCGACTTCTCCGATCACATCCAAACATATGGTCATCATCAGCCCCCTTTTGTATTGGTCTTGTATATATACAGTTTACAGAAACTCTAATTACATGTACTTGGAAACATGCAAATTGTACATGCCCCTTCGAAAGATTCAATTGGGACTGCATTCAATAACTGCATGAACAGATTGACATGAATGGAAAATGGCCATTTATGAACACAAAGCTGTTCTTGAACATGTTCATGAACATCAATAATATGTCCATGCATGTTAAAAATGTTGTGTGTTCGGTGATCATGAACAGCCATTTTTGTTCATGTCTATTCATGAAAATCACATATGGAGTTCTTGATTCTTGCCCATTGTCAAAGACATTACCATTTGATCTGAGGTTTTGGATTAATTCTAAAAGATTTGAGATTTATCACTTTTCTGCAAATATAAACTTAATCTGTTTAATGCAAAAGAAGCAAAATACCAAAGAAACAGTACCTGTTGTGACTAAATAAGAAGAAATAGTCTATAATAATCAATTCCTTCTTTTGTTACGAAGCTTTCCTAGCAACCCTAGTGATTTTTCCCTGCTATTATAGTTATAGTTAAAGTAAATTACTGACACAGGTCCCATATGGGTTCTCTTCTTCAGTGTCATACATAATGGCTTTCCTGGGTGCACCAGTACTAGGCTAAGGCTCTGAAGGGACTTGCCAAAGGTCACTCCCACGAAGACAGTGGTGTTGGAGGGGCTCGAACCCGGGACTCCGAAGTTCTCAGTCCACCACCTTAACCACTGAGCCATGCATTGAAAATAAAGGCTGATATAGGTTTACGCTTTGTGACTAAATAAGAAATTGCCTTTAATCAGCAATTCCTTCTTTTGTTACAAAGCTTTCCTAGTAAACCAATCAATCTGTTCCCACTATTGAAATAAAGACAAAGCTATTGACAAGTCGAGGGTTCAGCACAATGCTATAGTAAGTACTTCATGTTTATGAAGCACTTACTATAGTCCTGCACTGAATCCTCGATTAGTGTTACACTTGTCTAAATAACCACAAGCACAAAGTAAATTGTTCTCAAATTGAGGCACTGAAAGCTTGCAATGCTTTATTTGTTTTGAATTGTCAATTTGTAACCATTGCACTGTGGTTATGACATTACAATCCCTCTTCTGTTTTGAAACTGAGGTTTCAAATCATATCAATATATACCTATTCAACAATATTGCTTTACATAATTATTGAAGGGGACCCCGTAGCTTTGACCTTTGGATCACAAAGCCTGCCTCTATCGAGGGTTCAACGCAAGACTATAGAAAGTGCTGCACATACATGCATGTGGTTTCAAATCATACCTATTTAACAATATTGCTTTGCCTAATTATTGAAGGGGATCCCGTAGCCTTGACCATTGGATTGTAAAGCCAACCTCTTTGTGGGCTCAAATCACTGTATAGATGGATTTTGATTCTCATTAGATCTTCCTAGTGACTGATAGAATGCCCATGATTTTTCTTGTCTGCCTACAACATAGAAAAGGCCTCATTGCCCCATAGATCATTTTGGGTTGAGAACATTTTGTCCATGTGACCACGAGGTATCGATGGACTGGCTATCACTACACTGTCCAGTTAAGATGTTATAGATATGAAAGCTTCAAGATAAACTTATCATTCTAAACAATGGCTCCCCTAAACCCTTTCCCAAACAACAAGTTTTCGACTGCCCCAAATTGAAAGAGCAATTTCTCCTTTTCCCACAATGGTTTCCAGAGTTGTCTTCAACAAAGTGGTTAAATGTGGTTATTGTTTGGGAAAGGGTTAAGATGTTTATAGATATGAAAGCTTCAAGATAAACTAATCATTCTAAACAATGGCTCCCTTTAAAGTTGCTTGTACATTGATATGAGGAAATTTGGAAGACAATTTCTGTAAAACTGCACAAACCATGTATTGTTATATGACATGCACTGAAGCAAAGTCATAATAATTATGATTGAAGGAAAATTAGATCCTTTTTAATTCTTTAAAGTATGTATACAATAAGTTAACATGTATTTCAATCCAAAAGTATGACATTGCTTTTGAGAAATACCACAGACAACCTAGCTGTACATACTTGAATACATTGAGGCTTCCTGAATTAACCATGATTTCAATAGCTTATTCTTTACAGTTTATCAAACAACAATACGAAAACTATGTTGTTTCAACAACAGTTTATTTTGACTTTCAAATTTACTCTTCTGTGAATAAGGACTTTTAACCCTTTTCCAAACAATAATGACATTTGACAACTTTGTTGCAGATGACTTTAGAAAACATTGTGGGAAAAAACAGAAATTACTTGTAAAGATGCTTTCTGCTCTACCTGAAGATTATTTTCCAATTTCATCACATTTTGAAATGTGGTCTGGAAGCTCTTTCAATTTGGGACAGTCAAAAATTTGTTGTTTGGGAAAGGGTTAAGTCATAACACTATCATTATCTCAGGAATAAGGCTTACCTGTATAGCAACCAGATCATTGAAGATGGTTGTCATAACAGATTGTTATTCATTGTCATAAACATTAAACCATCTTACTTTTTACGATAAACCAGAAACTTAATATAAATATCAATAGGAACCCAATAAAAGTCTGCTTATTACTTGGCTTATATATCTTTTCCAGGGATATTAAGTCTGAACAAGAAAAAGGATTTGTGAGTTGAAAGCCTTGTTATTCCAGCATTATTTTTAACACTTTTAACCTTGTGCTGCAACTGAGTTCATGCTTATGCAGACGGGTTAAATCCAGACCAGCTGTCAAATAGGCAGCTGGCCTGTGATCTGACCTGTTTGCTGCTCTGAAAAATGTTCCCAACAAATTAAGCAGATATCTAAAGTCTTGGAAAGCAGACGACACAAAAATATGTTTTTAGAAAATCACCCAGCATTCTAAGGGTTAAGCAAAGCCATTGAGGCATAGTTATTTCACAATTCAAGCCTGAGCATTTTATGCTTATGTTGAAAATAAGTTAGTTCGTTTCAAAAGAATCATATAGTTCTACCGGTTTACCATTTTACTTAACATTTCTTTTTAATTATATATTCTTAAAATTTACATAAGATGAAAACAACATCCTATCTTATTTCAATGTTGGGCTCAGCAATATTGCAAAGTATCACATTATTGGAATCTTCATCTCCCAAATGCTTCCAATGACGATTCATATTACATTAGTTTTGTTTTGCAATATTGTACTTTCATATAAGATACTATAATCTATGTTTATCAGTTTTGACATACGCAAATATCTTCCTTTAGTTGTTTACTAAAGCATAACCTTTGTGAGTTTGAAATGCTGCACTTATCAGTGATCTAATCAAGGTAAAAATGGTATAAAATTCCATTCAAGCAATGACCATTATTTATACATATAGTGTAAATGTTACTTTTACTCAAGTAGATGTCTGAACAAAAAACTGAGACAAAAGGAGAAATTCCTGGAAATGAATAAAAACAAGCTATTTTGCATACTTCACAATTGCATAATACTTCATTATTTCCATACTTCATAATTTTTGTCTGTTGTTGAAGAAAATATTAAGGCAAAAGGAGAAATTCCTGGAAAAAAATAATCTTTTATTTTATCACTATGCATATCTTGCATACTTCATAGTTATTGTCTGTTGATAAAAAAACAACTAAAGCAAAAGGAGAAATTCCTGAATATACTTTCAAAATTTCTTATTTTGTCATGATGCTGTATTGCATACTTTATAAATTGCTGTTTTACATACTTATATTTTAATTTAATTTAATTATATAATTGCTGTCTTTTCTTGATATCATTTTACATCAGTCCAAGAAGCACTTGAGACTGTCTCTCATGAGAATTTGAGTGGTGTCACCAGGGTTTGAACCCATGCAGAGTTTCGCACTCTTTACCATTAGGCCATGGAGGCCCCTCTAGGACTTGTAGCTTAAGTCTTTACCAAACACCATGTTTTTGACAGTCCAAAATTGAAAAAGTTTGCAGACTAAATTTCAAAATGTGATGAAATTGGAAAAATATTCTTCAGATAGGGTAGAAGACATTGTGGGAAAAGAAAAAATTGCTTGTAACAAGCAATTTCTCCTTTTTTCACAATTTATTCCAGAGTTGTCTGTAACCAAGTGGTCAAATGTTGTAACTGTTTGGTAATGTGTTATAAAACTGTAACAGAAAACTGTATATAGCTAAGGTTTCATTTTGAAGTATGAAAAGACATATTTTCTTCCTTGAGAAACCATTGTGACAAAATGAAATTGACTTGCTCCATTACATCACAGTAGGCTAATGTAACCTGAGCAAATATTAAACCTTACAGTTCTAGAAAGACTACATGCTTGTGAAAACAGCTTAGATCAAGGCCAGCCACGGCCGGACTGGATCCAACCTGTTTGCTACTCCGAGTATATTTCCTCATCAAAATTAAGTATGCTTTTAAGATTTTGGAAAGCAGATAACACAAATATCTATATTTAGCTAATAACCCAGTATTCTAAGGGTGAAGCAGATAGTAACTTAAAATCAGTAAAATGAAGTTCGTAATTATGAAGTTATGAGTTTAGCAGAATTGGGATATTTGCAGACAAAAAATGTTTCTGAAATAGACAGTTTGGGAGAAAATGGCATTACCAACTAAATTTGTCCGTATGAATTATTCATAATCATTTGTGTGAGCCAAATCCTTCCCCAAGACACGGAAATAACCAGTTTTAAGTGTCACAAAGACTAGAGACTGCAGATACCAGGGGAGAAGTGGTAAACTTGGTTAAACCCTTTACCAAACGCCATTTTTTTTACTGTCCCAAATTGAAAGCGTTTGCAGATGACATTTCAAAATGTGATGAAATTGAAAAATGGTCTTCTGTTAGGGCAGAAAACATTGTGGGAAAAGGAGGAATTGTTCGTAAAGAGCAATTTCTGCTTTTCCCACAGTGTTTTCCAGAGTCATCTGCAACAACCTGGTCAAATGTTGTTGTTGTTGTTTGATAATGGATTAAATGTTGATACTGAAAATGGTCATTTATTTAGTGATAAGGATTGTTTTTGGAATAAGGTGCATTAGCACATTAGTCCATTGAAGTTACATACCACTTTCTGAGGGACAGTACTTTACAAACTGTAGTCTGACACAAATTACTCTTATCCATCCGCCTTCACTGTGCGGACTAATACCTTCTTTGAACCAAGAATGTAGTCCAGATTCGCTCGCTTTACAATCTCCAAAACGTATTTAGCATATTGAGCTGTTGGCCTGTTAAACCCACAACTACAGTTATAGTTTATCACGGCTATAACTAACGTCAAGTAAACATAAACACATCAGAATGGCTTCGTGTAAAAACAGGTACCTAAAAACCCTGAAAAGTACCACCTATCCTCTCTATTCCGCTCAATAATGGACTCAGCCACTTTATATCGTAGACAGGTAGATCTAATGAACAGAACAATCAGTTGATTAAAATTATTGATTTTCTACAATTTTCATAATAGCTCCCTTTACATATTTACGTTTTTTTTGGAAATGGGTTAAGACCGACTGTTAGATTTTGTGTGAGCGTAATAAGTGTCTCGGTTGATCGAAAATAAAAAACTCCAAACGCAAATTTTAAAATGCCTCAAATTAAAAGAGTTTGCAGACGACATTTCAAAATATGATGAAATTGAAAAACAATCTTCTGATAGGGCAGAAAACATTGTGGGAAAAGGAGAAATTGCTCTTAACCACCAACTTTTAGAATGTTCCAAATTGAAATGTTCGAAACGGCATTTCAAAATGAGATGAAATTGAAAAAATATCTTCTGATAGGACAGAAAGCATTGTGTGAAAAGGAGATATTGTTCTTAATCACCATTTAGAATGTTCCCCAAATTTAGAATATTCCCATTTTAAAGAGTTTGCAGATGGCATTTCAAAATATGTGAAATGTAAAAATAATCTTCTGCTAGGACAGAAAACATTGCAGGAAAAGGAGAAACTGCCTGTTGAGAGAGATTTCTCCTCTTCCCACAATGTGGTTCAGAGTCGCCGGAAACAAACAGGTCAAATGAACTATATGTTGGAAATCGCCGAAGAAGTGACACTGCATATAACACGGTGCAATTAAAGGAAGAGATTGTATGGTTAAAGAGTAAATCTGCTTTTTCGTCCCAATATGAAATACCCCTTGCCGACGGTACATCGATAGATGCTGTGTATTATACACCTGCCGTTCATCTGGTGCCCCAAATGAATCGTTTGAAGTTAATATTGCGGTTGATTGAGATGGACTACACCCCCTCCTTAACTCGGATGATCCAAGCTCTAACTGTAGAATGAACTATCTACATCTGGATCATTCGAACTTCCCCTGAAATCAAAGCACTATTATGCAAGGCTGAAAAATACTATCTCTCAATGTCCTTTTGTATAATTATCAAATCAATGCATGTAAGAGTTAGGAATAAGAGCAGTTAATATTGCTTTTTTAAAAGAAAAAAAGGCATCAATCAAAATACAAATACCCTACCTAGCCTGGGATCCAGGCCCGTAGGTATACCCCGCACTAGGGGTCACTACCTCCGCTGCCTAATGTTTATATACTGCCATTCAACTAAATGTGACTGGTCTAAATGAAAGCAAATATAAACAACGACAATAACAAGGAAAAACGTTTTCTCCTGGTTTCGGCAGAACCATGGACATTAGCAGTTATATTGACATTTGGTATCAATTTCATCTTAAAAATACTATCAGAGATGTGTGCTTTGAGAGGAATAAACATTAAAAATTTGATATTCATAATCCTTGTCACTAAACCAAAGATTGCTTTTAATGTCTTTAAATATAAGCTGTTAAAAACCTGTGCTTTCATTAATTAATATGAAGGGAGCATTCGCATATGTATGTTCTTCTTTTGGAATGCGAGTTAATAAATGAATGGAGGGAATTCTTTCTCGCGCACTTTTAAAGGTACTACACCCACCTGTGACGTAAATCTTCTGAAGGCGAAAATAAGAAAGTCAGAACAATAAAATTAAATGTTAAACAGAACACAATTTAATGCCATTTTAAGGTCAAGTTTCATATTATAAGAATCTTTCCTGGATAAGAATTCTTATTTCCCAACTACATTGATGTAATGTTTATTTCAATGTGAAAATCCAAGATTAAGGTGAGGTACATGATATCTAATAAATAACACGATGTAAGGGGTGGAAACACGTTACACCAATTAAGAAACTGCGAATATGTTTTATTTATTTATTTATATTAAATCCTTATAATATAGATACTATTTTGTTAACATTGCAAACATGTAAGAAATATTCAGTCAATTTTCATCCTTCAACTTCAATTCTTTTCGCAATTTTAACAATCATTATCTTTGTACAGACAAAGAATCATTTTGAAATGTTTGAAAGAAAAATTCATTTATACTAAAATAGTTTATAAGTTCAATCAATCGCAAAACATACCCAAGTGCATCCTGTATTAAAGTGTATTCAATGCGACATCAAGTGATAGACTGTTCTAACTATGTAAACAAATGACGTTTGTATTCCTTTTTACGGTTGCCTCATGGGAAATCGTAAAATGTTCAGATGTCCGAAAAATAGACTATCGTTCATTCTCTGTTCACAATAATAATGTTGCCCAAAGAAATTTTGAAATGTATCCTCAATCATCTTCCTTGAAACGCAGGTTAGTCCTTCAGCACTTTCAGCGCTTTGATTAATAATATCTTTTACAAGACACTGAAAAAGGTTATCTATATAGCGATAAAAATTGTTTATATAATATTTCTTAACATTTGCTTCTCACACGACACAATTTGTGAGAAAGCCCCTTTAACCCATTACCAAGCACTTACAACACTTGACCCGTTTGATGCAGACAACTTTAGAAAACATTCTTGGAAAAGGAGTAATTGCTCTTAACGAGCAATTTCTCCATTTCCCACAACATTTTCTGGCCTAACAGAGGATTATTTTACAATTTCATAAAAGTTTGAAATGATGTCTGCAAACTCTTTCAATTCGGGATGGTTGAACATGTTGTCATTTGGTTAAGGGTTAAATTGGTAGGCAGGTGTTCAACATAGTCTGCTACAACATCTAGATGGAGTAATGATAGCCTGCTACAATTGCTTATCACTGCATCCATCTGAGATATAAAATACTGCAGAAACACCATGCTTCCTTCATCATGGCTTCTTCTATATAGATAATAACACTGCTTTAACGCTGCTTTAACCCTTTCCCATACAACAAATTTTCTACTATCCCCAATTGAAAGAGTTTGCAGAAGACATTTCAAAATGTGATGAAATTGGGAAAAAGTCCTTAGAAAGGGTAGAAAATATTGTGTGAAAAGGAAAAATTGCTCGATACGAGCAATTTCTCCTTTTCCAACAATGTTTTCCAAAGGCATCTTCAGCAAAGTCGTTAAATGTCGTAATTCTGTGGTAATGGGTTAATCACATTCATAAACATGTTCTTGAAATTTATGAACAAGTTAAAAACAGCTTTGTGTTCATGAATGGCAATTAACATTCATGAATGTTCATGAAGTTCATTCGTAAATTCCTGAATCTTTTGCGATGTCAGAAAACTTTCATTTTGTCAATACAGTTCTTACAAATACATTCATTTTAGTCAGATACAATTCCTAAGAATTTTGTTAACCCATTACCTAACATTAACAACAGTTGATAATTTTGTTGCAGATGACTCTGGGACACATTGTGGGAGGGGAAAAATGGCTCTCTACCAACCATGTCCCTTTTTCCCACAATGTTTTCTGCCCTATCAGATTATTTTCCAATTTCATCACATTTTGAAATGTCGTCTGCATACTATTTCAATTTGGCACGGTTTAAAATTTGGCCTTTGTTAAAGGATTAAAAACTTCTTTCAAAATACATTTTGCTGACATTAAATATTAAACCAATATCCTCAAACCTTTGGTTTGTTCATTTCTTGGCACAAATGTAAGGGTTATCTCGTATTTTGATAGCTATGTACTTTTAAAAAGACAACCCTGGCATGCAATGTTCAACAACATAACACGAATGAACTACAAACATTGAGTACAGAGGTACCCATATTCCGAGATCTGTTTTTTCAATTATCTTACCTTTAACCCATTACATGTACCAAACAATAACAACATCTAACCACTTTGATTCAGACAACTCTAAAACACATTGTGATTAAAGGAGAAATTGCTTTTAACAAGCATTTTTTCCTTTCTACACACTGTTTCAATTTTGACAGTCAAAAGTTTGCCTTTTGTTTTTAGTAAAGGGTTAACCCTTTTGGTGTTTTCTGACCTTGTTCAAATTGAAAGCAGCAGCAGACAACAACAAAAGCAGGAAAATATATATTCAATAGTATCTTCGTGTGATGAAGATTTCTGTAACATAAGGATAAAATGCTCCTTGGGAATCGAAAATATGGTATTTGGTAAAGGGTTAAGGTAGCCTTACTTGAAAATACCTCTGAAAGAATTCAATTGTGTTCTAAGTGGGGTTTATTGCTGTGTCAACAATTTTTCATTTATTTTGCAGCTTTCTTTGATTAAGTAGTACTAGGCAAGGGCTCTGAAATGTCTTTCAAAATGACACTCAAACAAAATCAGAGGCGCCAGTGGGGCTCAAACCTAAGACCCCCAAATTCTTCCAAACTGCTACCTTAACCACTTAACCATGCAGGACCCTTAAACGTTTTGGTTAAGGCAGCATACCCCCATAATGTTGAAACTCATTCTCTTGTCAGTATATTTTGGTTGTTCTCAGTAAACATCTGTGGAAGCAGGAACTATTCGCAGTAAACCTTATAATTCAGGCCTTAATTGCTGTATACCATGAATGGCCCAAGTAATCCAACAAAAGAAAATGTTTCGAAATGGTGGACAATGGGTATGCTACCTTTAAGACGTTGCCAAGTCACACAAAAAAACCCGGGGCCATGTCACACAAAAAACCCTGATATGATATGTGGTACTAATACGATTGTCCTAATGACTTCCCTCCATGGAACTTTGGGTAACGGGGATAGCATGTTAGCGCTTTACTTAACCCTTTACTGCTTTGCCATATTTTCGACTGTCCAAAATTGAAAGAGATTGCAGCCGACATTTCAAACTGCTCGTTACGAGTATATTCTCCTTTCCTCCACAATGTTTTCCAGAGTTGTATACAACATCAACCTTATTGGTTGGTAACAGGTTAAAATTGTACATTAAGCAGGGTTGGTGAGATATGATTTTGATTAACTTGCCCATATGTGCCAAACCTTTTTCGCCACTTGTCCGTACAGTGAATATAGTAATTATTAGTAAAATTCCGCTTGTCCATAAAGGCTTTTGGACAAGCTGGGCAATATGGACAATTGATTTTGCCACCCCTGCTAAGAACTTGCGTGAATTAGCTCAAAATAACATTTTGTCTATTTCAATATTGGGAGAATACCTTTGTTGACGATAATATCCATGCACAGAATATCAGGCTATATCTATGACCAAAAACCCCGGCTACTTTGCTCAGTTTTTTTATAATTCTACTGAGGAGGTTCCTTAAACCCACAGCTTCTTTTGCAAATCACCCTCCTAGTGCAAATATCATTGAAAAAATATTGTATAGTCTTTCATCGAATCATAATGATATATTATTGACCAACATTCGCTGTCTGTTAACCTGCCTGATTAGCATGAATTACACGCTATACTGAGTATCTAGAAATATCCTCGGAGCCGTCCGTAATGTTTGACCATGTTGTTCGTCCACATGAATTATTTGATGAATGCTACAAAGCTTACCTGTTGATATATGATGTGTATAGCTCTATTGTTTATCGACTGTGTTGGGAAGATTGTCGAGTATTGAATATACTGCATCATAATTGTTCATGCATGGAGGGCAACAGACGGTGAATGTTGGTGAACAATATCAAGAAAAGCTCCGCACCGACTAGAGGAAGGCGATCTTGCATAAGCTTAAGCCACATTGTCTAGCCTGCTTTTCTGCTGCTCTGATTGATTAAGCCGGCAGCATGAAATCTCCTCCACTGTTTACATAATAAATAAACCCGCCAGTCTACAAATGATGAGACCAGGCCTCCTTCATGACTGCCTGTCCCCTCATTTTCTATCTTTATTACTGAGTATAATCAACCTAATCCCCAATACACATTGTGTTTTCATGCATTACCACTCAATGCCACATTTTTGTATCTTGCGGCAGAATACTACTAAAAAGCAGTGTGGCAAAAGGAGAAATTGCTTGTCACAAGCAATTTCTCCTTTTGCCACAATGCTTTTTCAATCTATTCACATATCACAACAGCAGAACTGAACGGTTTTTCACGTGTTTACAAAGTTTTTGTAAAGTCTTCTGATTCAAGTTAATACTATGCCGTCTGCTGTCTTCACAAAGAGTAAATGCACCAGCAGGCTATAAGGATTGATTGACCATTATAATACGAGGAGAAATAAATTGTGACAATTTATACTATAAAAAATAGCGAATAAAGGAGAAGTTGCTTTTAAAAAGCAACTTATTATCTATCCACCTGTTGTGACAGTGTATCCTTTCAAATAGAATATGTATTTTTGATACTCTAATTATTGTTGCTGCTGTTGCTTTTAGATTAGACATATGCAAAAATGCAACAGTTTTCCCATACATATGATTAATTTATGTGTTTTTCATCCACAATATTATGTGCTCTACATGCTTCTTATATAACATGATCTTAACAGATAAAGAATAAAGATTCCTGGAGATAAAGATATTTTACGGTGAAATTATATAGTTAAGAATATCCACCTCTGAATGTGCCTAATTATTATTCTTTTTTGATAATGGAATGAGGTATTTCATTGTTGGATTATTTCTATTCAGAATAATTCATTCTGTAGGGTTGTTGTTCAGAATCATAAGAACTCATTTAAGGTAAGACCTGGGTAATGGAAAACTGGTTATCGTTTTGGTTACAGAATAAGTTTAAATGTAATTCATGAAATATGCATCTCTTCGAAGACATTCACCGAGCCAATTTTCAAAATTTGTCTGATTTTGAATTTATATTTACAAAATGAATATCAATGATTTTGTTATTTATTTCATATTAATTACCTCCCTTTCAATTTTAATTTTCACATTAAAATTAAAATTTCATAAAATAAGTTGGCAAATACAAATTTTAATCCAGGAAAGATTCTTATAATATGAAACTTGATTTTAAAATGGCATCTAGTTTGTTAAATCTTTAATTTGTTATTCTGACTTATCTTCATTACCCAGGTCTTACCTTAAAGACCTTGTAGTGATTGTATGTACGGTTGTACTTTGTAAATGACAACAAAGTTTGTATGCTTATTTGTTTAAAAATAGGCTCAAAAGCACTGTTCTGCTTATTGAACTTATTCCATCATATAAGATTTGTGTATATAGTGTCATCAGGAAATTACAGCTAGGAAGCTGATGGCAAGGGAGATAATGTTGTTCTAGAGGCTAATACAAAGTTGCCTCCCATACTTCTGAGGAGTATATCAATGCAGTCAAACAAATGCTCTCTTGATTAGCCACAAAGATTAAAATATGTTGTCATTCATTTACGGTGGATATATTATCACTTTGATACCTAGTTTCAATCTAATCTTCTGCAAATTGCTCGAAATGAGGAAAAAGTTATATATCTTATTCATCAACATTATTAGTCATCCAAATAGGAACATGCAAATTTAACCCTTAGAATGCTGGGTGATAGTTTTTTGTGTCTACCGCTTTCCAAAACTTGAAATATCTGCTTAATTTTAATTTGGAAAGATACTCAGAGTAGCATACAGGTTAGATCACAGGCCAGCTGCCAATTTACGTGGGTCTAACTTGTTTGCATAAGCATAAAGTCAGTTCCAACACTATAAGGCTTAAATCATTCAAAAATATGATGGTATTTATCTGGTCAAAATTTCACAGAAAAAGCATATACCTGTAGTCAGAACCATTCCTTTTCATCAATATACCATTACTAACAGATAGGCCCTTCTTTTCTCACAATAATTTAAGTATTTAGCTGGCAGGACATAAGCATAATATATACAAGAATAATAAGTCAAGAATCATTCTGACAAAAGCAGAAATTTCTTTTAAACTGATATCAAATGGATAATTTGCAAATTAAAAGAGGCACATCTCATATCGAAGTAAAACACCATCTCCGCATTTTTTGGGAAAATCAATTGATTTCCATCTTACAAAAGCCATTCATCTTTTTTGATAAATGAGGCCCCTAGCTTCTTCCAAATAAGGAAGCAAAGATTTTTGAGTATGGATTACCATTAAAAGGAAAGTTGGGCAAACTTGATTGGTATTTCATGTCACTGCAGTTAAATGTAAGAGGTCTTTAGAACCCTGGGTAATTTTCTAAAAATAGATTTTTGTGTTGTCTGCTTTCCAATAGCTTTTATCATCTGCTTAATCTAAATGAGGAAAGTTACTCAGAGTAGCAAACAGGTTGGATCGCAGGCCAGCCGCCAAATAATTTGACGGCTGGCCTGGTTCTAACCTGTTTGCATAAGCATGAAGTCGGTTCCAGCACTATAAGGGTTAAAGAAGTTGACACCATTCAATCTATTGTAACAGCAGACAAAGAAATAGTACATGAGAAGTTTATATCATTTTTACAATATTTGATGGTATTGTTCACCAACATTCACCGTCTTTTGACCTGCCTGATTAGCATGAATAACACGCTATACTGAGTATCTAAAAATATCCTCTGAGCTGTCCGTAATGTTCAACCATGTGGTTTTTCCATGTGCATTATTTGATAAATGCTACTGAAGCTTACCTGTTGATATATAATGCATATAGCTCTATTGTATATTGAATGTGTTCAGAAGACTGTCACTGTCGAGTATTGCATATAACACATCATGATTATTCATGCATAGAGGGCAACAGACGGTGAATGCTGGTGATCAATAACCACCAATACTGAGCTAAACTCCTACAGGGTTAACTACATCCAACAAAAAAATGGGTCTTCAATTGAGATATTTCCGGCAGTCAATTACTGTGTTCTGAGAATTCATTTGCGGCCATTCAACGAACAAAACTTAATTTGATCCCTTAATGATCTAATCAAAATGGAGAAGGGCTCCAAATAAACACCAGTAAAACTTAACACTCAGAATGCTGGGTAATTTTCTAAAAATTGATTTTTGTATCACCTGCTTTCCAAAAGCTTACATATATGCTTAATTTTGTTGAGGAAAGATACTCAGAGTAGCAAACAGTTTAGGTCACAGGCCAGCCACCCATTTACTTGGTGGCTGGCCTGGATCTAACCTGTTTGCATAAGCATGAAGTCAATTCCAGCACTATAAGGGTTTATCACCAATTCCCAAATAAGCATGTTTGTTGTTGGACAAAATTGAAAGCAACAGCAGTTGAGCAATCATAAAGATGAAAAATCAAATTCTTGCAACATTACAAAGAAACTACTGTGACAAAAGCTGAAATCACTTTTTCAAAGTCAATTTTAGCTTGTCCAAATGGCTTTTAATCAGCCATGAGCGTAAAGAGAAAAGACCTGGCCATGACTGACGAAAACCAAGGACAACAAAAGTAATCTGACAAATTCCAATCTTCAGAAATCTATCTGAATTTTCTTGCCTTGAATGTAGGTTTGGATTTCAAAACAGACAGAAAAGGATTTATTTTCTTCCACTATCCTAAGCTTTGAAAATTATTTAAATAGACACAGAAAATTGCTCTTTTTCCCATTTTTCTAACAGATTTCTGTATCTGATTTCCTGATATTTCTGTTTTTGCTTTTTGACAGATGGCATGGACTAATTTAGAACCAATTGATAACTTTGCAGATATCTTATGAGCAATATCTGTTCAAATGTTTTCCAACATTCAAGAATGTCAATTGACCCATTACCAAACAATAATGACATTTGACCAGTTTGTTGCGGACGACACTGGAAAACATTGTGAGAAAAGGAGAAATTGCTAAGAGCAATTTCTCCTTTTCCCACAATAGTTTCTGCCCTATCAGAAGATACTTTTTCAGTTTCATCACATTTTGAAATGTTGTCTGCAAACTCTTTCAAATTGGGACAGTCAAAAATTTGGTGTAGGGTAAAAGGTGAAAGGGCTCCTTTAGAGACAACGATGTAGAGTTTCTGGTTTATTGCATTTGCATAAAGTATATGGGCCTCAAAGGAAAAGGCAATGCAGAGTTCAATCACTCATACCATTCTCCATACAGGCAGTTCTGACTTGTCCTAGTTAAACTCAGCAACAGATGTGAAATAAACATGACAAAAATAAATGTAACATAATGATAAGAGGCAAAAAACATTGAAGATAATAAGAGAAATTGCTGATCTCCAATTTGTTTTCAAGTCACATTGGCAAGGGGAAGCCAGCCTCAAATCAATTGTTATGCACTGTAAGGTGAGGCAAATCAATGTTACGAGCTTTGGTGGGGGCTACCCCCACACATTTTTAGAAGAAAAAGTGAAAATGGTGAGATTTCGCATACATTTGGAGATTTAAGGCAATGCATAAAATCAATTTTTTTCGAATTCAATTGAATTTTATATTACACACAGGCGTACATGCTTAACGCTGGCTATGCCCCTGCTTGGTTTGTCTTTGGTCGTCTGCCTTAGATTTGGTAAAATGAGGTATAAAGAAGATAAGAGTTATAAACACATCTTTGCAATGATCAAAATTGTAACAAAAAGTAACAGTAGATCACAAATGATAAGTACAGTCAAACTTGTTGTTAAGAGGCCAGCCTATGGGACAGAGTAAATTAGCTGTTTAAGACAGGTTGGCTGCTTAACACAAATTGATGTACACTATAAATCTAACAATGGGACTTTCTGTAGTGGCTGTTTAAGGCAGGTTGGCTGCTTAAAAGGGTGGCTGCTTAACACAAGTTAGACGGTATAACAAATTTATATCATTCTGATTATGGTACTGGGTAGTAACCATTGAGACAAAAGGATGCTTCTGATAAAACTCCAAACCCAATGGTGTCAGTATGCAAACCCTTACAGATAGGGATGTAGTTTCAAGCTTCCAATTCTTTCAACATGGCCTCGTCTTACCTGTTGGAAACGTTATAACGAGATCATCCTCGATATGGAAATAAAGAAGGCATCACCATACCTATGTACTATGTCACTTCTTACCTGAAAATACAATACATAGCATTCATGAACCTGTTCTTGAAATTCATGAAAGCGTTAAAAACTTTGTGTTCCTGAATGGCTATTTAACCTTTTACCAAACATCAAATGTTTGACTGTCCCAAATTGAAAGAGTTCGCAGATAACATTTCAAAATGTGATTAAATTGAAAAATAATCTTTTATAGGGCAGAAAACAGTGTGGAAAAAGGAGAAATTGCTCATTACGAGCAATTTCTCCTTTTCCCACTATGTTTTCTAGAGTTATCTGCAACAAAGTGGTTAAATGTTATTTTTGTTTGGTAATGGGTTGACATACATGGTTGTTCATGAGGGTTTAAAACAGGACTATAATAAGAGCTTCACAAACGTAAAGTTCTTACTTTAGCCTTGCACTGGGCACTTAGAATTTTTAACATAAAGGACATGTTCTACAGTTTTTTAAAAAATAATCCTTTCTTAGAATTTTCTGAATTTTTGATATGTTATTTAGAATTTTATTGTGAATGCAAAAATGAAAAGAAAAGTGCAGGTCCACGAGTTGATTTTTTCGTAAAATGAGAGTTTCCATGGTAACCGTTTGGGGCAAAAATGTCAAATTGAACATACCATCTTCAAAGGTATTACATGTAAATACAATTCTGGAAGGTTTATAGGCACAAAAAAAACATGAATTCATACATTCAATACTTTATTGTTCAATGTTGTTTTGAAATATTACAATCTGAACAATTTTTGAAATCCAAATCAGTTTTTCAAATTTTTGTAATCAATAAAAAACAATGAAAATTGGTATGTATATATTACAAAGAAATTAAGATATTTCAAAATTTCTTTCATAGAATTTTCTTATTTTGCAGTATGTGAAGCTAAATTCAATCTTGAAATACAAAATGAAAAAAAAAAAGTATATGTTGATGAGTTAGTTTTTCTGTAAAATGACAGTTTCCATGGTAACCGTATTTGAAAAAACATTTATAAAAACGTCAAAATAACTTTAAACTTTAAAAATAGAAGCTGGGGGCTTACTATGCTTGAGAAATATATAATTATGCTAATAAACTATTATAATTTTATGGAAAATATGATTGTTCTTTGAAAAAAAATTGCATACAGTAAATTTCATCCGAATACAAATGTTTATCCGACTTCTATGCAAGTACCTCTTTGGTAACAGATGTATTTACTCCCGTGGATGCGCAGATGAAGTGCGCAGTAAAAACTTCCAAGAACGTCCTTAAGTTATAAAGAGGAAGATAATTTTTTACATTATCTTAATGACCATTTGCTTAGTCTTACAATGTTCTTTGTTATTCCCTTAAGCTTCAAATAATATCAATTCCAATATGTTTCCAATTCCAATACGTTATAAACATTGTCTGTTATATTGTTTTCAATATGGACCAGTCATATAATCAATTAAAAGAAATTGGGTTATGAAGTTAATTGGTTAACCAAATGGTACTTTAATTATTCGAAAGAGCCAGACAATAACTAACCTTTCAGTGTTTAAAGTAATTTGCACGAGGCAGTATGAAACTTAAAGAAACTTGTTTTTGAGAAACTGTCTGTTTCTGTAAAATATAGCTATATACTTTTTTTATCACAGCCATAACTCTGAAATTAATTGGATGATCTTTAAATTTGGGCAGGGCATTATTCTGTGAGCATTTTAAATAAATAAGGTAAAAACAAACCCAAAATTTAAAAAAAAAAATCTTCTCATTCTCAATATCTATTTAGTTCCAAGATGACTGCTAGATTTTGCCACTTTGGTGAAATACCATGACCATGCATGCACGATTATGTTCATGAATTTTGATAAATATTGAAAAATTGCTTACAACAAATAGGAGAGAGAACAAGCCAAATATGTGTCTATACATCTGCCTGATAAATGTGTATATGACCACAATCCAGCTACGAATATGGTTGAGAAGCAAACCAATGATCTTAAGTTATCTTTATAGATCTATGTTGTCATTTTATCTACAGAAGACATTTGACATTTTATTTTTAAAAACATTTTAATCCCAATCAGTGAGAAAGTCACTTCAATCCTTATAGTGCCAGAACCAACTCCATGTTTATGAAAACAGGTTAGATTATTGGCCAGCTGGCAAGTAAATTGGCGGCTGTCCTGTAATCTTTACTGTTTTCTACTCTGAGTATCTTTCCTTATAAAATTAAGAGGATATTTAAGAAATTAGAAAGCAGACAACAAAGGAATCTATTTACAGAAAATTACCCAGCATTCTAAGGGTTAATCTCTCTCAGGTCTTCAAATAAGTATGTTTGTGTAAAAATAAAGCAATAATCTACTTCAAGGTGGCAAAACTCATCAACTGTTTGAGAAGCCTGGAGGAATCACATGTTGTATGCACTAGGATAATATCACCCTAGAGAAACATTGTAGGGCAAACTGTTAATTCAATTCTGCAGTGTGGAAGCCAAGTAACCGGGAACATTCGTTTTGCTTGAAAGCCTATGCATGTTCAATAGCCAGCAATCATCATGGTGCCTGAACATGAATAAGGAACATAGCTAGGTGTGAGGAGAACTTATGATCAGCCTGCTTATAATTAAGTCAGAACAAATGTCTGATCTGGATCTTCACTTTTTTCACAAAGCTTGGTATATGGTAAATACATACTCCATAAATGTGCCATATACGGTTCTCTTATTTGTTAGATAGTAAACTATATTAATTGTACTCTAGTTCTATTTTAATGACAACAAACAACATAGGTAAATTTGTTGTTGATGGTAAACATGCCAATTCCTTGACACCATTTAAGAGTGCAGAGAATTCTTGCAGATAATTAATTTAAAAGATTTTTGTGTTTTTTAGGCAACTAAAGATTATATAAACCCTTTCACAAATTTTACTCAATTTAATGTTTGTGCAATGAAAGACACTCAAGAGAAAATTCTTGTTTTGTCATGAAGATTTCTATCTAATATCACAGAGAAAATATAATTCTTTTCAATAATTTGCTTGCTGTTGCTTTCGATATACCATACACACTTTATTAACCCTTTCCCAAACAATATCGACATTTAACCACTTTGTGCAAACCACTTTAGAAAACATTGTGGGAAAAGGAGAAATTGCTCGTAACGAGCAATTTTTCCTTTTCCCACAAGGTTTTCTGCTCAATCTGAAGAATATTTTTCAATTTCATCACATTTTGAAATGTCGTCTGCAAACTCTTTCAATTTGGGACAGTCAAAAATTTGTTGTTTGCGAATAAAACAGCTTACTAAGGCCCTAAGCATTGTAAACAGACTAGAACTGCATCTAATCACGTAAACAATAGCTAACTCTTTCGCACTTAATTTGATTGTTAACCTTAAGAATGCTGGGTAATTTCTCAAATTTGGTTTCTGTGTCATCTGCTTTTCAAAAGCTTAAATATCTGCTTAGTTTTGATGAGGAAAGATACTCAGAGTAGCAAACAGGTTATATCACAGAACAGCCGCCAATTTACTTGGCTGCTGGCCTTGATCTAACCTGTTTGCATAAGCATGAAGTCGGTTCCAGCACTATGAGGGTTACGGCCCTCAATTAGCATTGCCAACAGACTAGGATTGCATCTTTGATCATGTGAACAGTGGCCGACTCTTTTGCTCTTAATAATATGATTGTTAATAACTTTCAATAGAGTAATTAAGGAGTTTCTAAACATTGCAAATGCCAGTCCTCCAGTCAACATAGTTACTTCTAACTGACGTAGGTTTCTTTTGTTGTTGTCTTTTTCTTGTGGTTGATGTTGTTTACTCTAGAAATTGTATAAACATCATTCAATAGGACAATCATGAACAAAGTTCCAAATAATGGTTCTATAATTATGGTTCCATGAATCAAATGCTTCAATGGAACAC
Source organism: Cerastoderma edule (assembly GCA_947846245.1). NCBI lineage: Eukaryota > Metazoa > Mollusca > Bivalvia > Cardiida > Cardiidae > Cerastoderma > Cerastoderma edule. The sequence continues at coordinate 52,960,629 of OX401405.1, forward strand.
ATAATGATGTGGCTAAATGGATAATCTCATAACTAAGCGATTTCCTTCTTTGATTTACCCTTATAATGCTGGAACCGACTTCATGTTTAATATGCAAATAGGTTGGATCATTAAGCCATCAACTAAGTAAATTGGTAGCTGGTCTGTGATCTCACCAATTTGCTACTCTAAGTACCTTTTTTCATCAAAATTAAGCAGATATTTAAATACATTCATGAACCTGTTCTTCATGTTCATGAACATTTTATTGAAACTCATTAACAAGTCAACGGCAGATATGTGTTCATAAATGGCCATTTAACATTCAATAAGTTCATGAATAAGTTGTTGAAACTTTGGCAGGGAATAGTTATACCATGATTCCCTAGTATCTACTGAAGCAGTGGACTGTCGGATATCAGAACACAATAATTATTGTGTTGGGTGTTTATTATGTGTAATCTGATTACTGACCAGCAACTTTAACACTATTTCTCTATTTCCCTTTCAATCATGGTAAAGTCAATTAATCCTTTTCCTATTGCCTTCCCATGCAGAAGGTTCACGAACATATTCATGAACTTCATGAACAATCATGAATGTTAAATGGCTATTAAGAAACATGAAGCTATTTTTATCTTGTTCATGAATTTCAAGAACATGCTCATGAACATCAAGGACAGGTTCATGAATCTGTCCTTCATGTTCATGAACATGTTCTTGAAATTCACAAACAAGTTCCCTGTTCATGAACAGTCATTTAACATTCATGAACCTAAATGTCCCATACACCAAATATCTCAGACCCTGGTAAGGGTAAACATGCACTGAGATATTGGGTGCATTGTGCAGGCAGTGAAAGGAGACATAAATCTTTTTGCATCTCTAGACAATTTGTTTTAATTTCTTTCACAACTTATTGACATGAAATTTTGACCATTTCAGCAGATGAGGCTAGGAACACTGTGACGAAAGATGAAAATGCTTGCAATGTCAGAATTGATTGATACAATTAATTACTGTTATACATTTCCTGTAAAGAGAACAGATATAGAGCTTTTTTGAAATCATTTATGGCAAAATACTCAATGCATCAATATGGGGTGAAAGTTAAAGAATTTCAAAAACCTTAAATGTCTAGTTCTTTATCCTGAAAAGGCATGTATGCTATAGCATTGTCTAGCGACAAAAGTCTTAGAATCTTGAAAATCAGGAACAATCCTAAACACTTTATCTCCCAAATGTATCAATGTTTGTAAATTGTACAAAACATTTATTCATTTATAAGTTTGAACAAAAACCCCAGCATCCTTTAAAAATGCCTCACTTTCTCCCTTTTGCTGCAGAAGACCTTGGTTAACTACAGTGACAATAAAATTAATTGCTTATTATGAGCAACCTATCCTTGTTTCTGAATTTTCATCATCCAATACCATAGAAAAAATGTATTTTCTTCATGTTTTTTTTTTTCAGTCAGAAGTTGCTTTTGACTCTAAACAGTCACAACTTCCAATAGAGGGAATGACTTTTAAAAGCGATTCAAAGTTGTAGGTTTTGCCATATTAGGTCATAGCTTAAAGACCAAAAATGGTACTAATGGCTTCACTCCATGGCACTCTGGGTAATGTTGATAGTGTTCCGACTTGAAAAGAAAGTTCAAGGTCAAATTGAGGAAGCGCAAACTGTTTTGAATCCAGTGAACATTAAATCAATACTGAATAACTGTTGAAAGCACTGTAAAACCATACACAACTATCAAGTATCTGCATATTTGAATAATTGACATCCAATCTTATTGGACATGCAGACGCCACTGAATTGAATTATCAAACAAGGATTCCTCTTTATCAATCTCTCGTGGGAAAGCTTTTCAATTCAATAATTCAATATTCTTGTCCTAGTTCACCAATCAATAGTATAGATAGACAGTCATGAATTCCTTAAGGATATATGCACAATCTTGGCTTGAATCATTTATTTCTCTTTCAAACACTGATACACTGATATGCCACATATGAAAAGGCACTATACTTAGACAATATGAAAAAAAAAAAATCTGTGATTTTATTTTTTCATTTTTCTTCTAACCAAACTGTAATTCTGCATTAACCACTAACATAATTAGCTCATGGCTTATACAGATACATATCAAAGCAAAATAATAAATTGTTCAATTAAGCAAACAGATGCCATGCATGTAGTTATCCATTTTTATCCAATTTTTGTTTTTTCATCATTTTCATCAAATTTTCCATTGAATCAACTGTACATTTTATTCATTCATACTACAAGGGAAAACTATCTGTAATAGGATGAAAAAGTGTCTTTCCTGGACAATTCTATTGAATGGTAAACCAGAATTTTTGACTGAGCCTTAATTGAGCGCTGTGTCTCATATCCCCAAAGCTAAAAAAATGATTATACATGAACACAAAATTATTCTTGAACGTGTTCATAAATGTCAATAATATGTTCATGAATGAAAAGAACATGTCAATGAACATATTCATGAACTTTCATGTCCATCAGTCCATGAATACCTTCATGAAATTGTTCAAGAAAAATTTCCATCCATGAATGGTCATTATTGTTCATGACTGGTCATGTCTGTTTATGAACACAGTTATTGAACCCTTCAAAGGGGCATTGCATACATATTGGGACGACAAAGGGTTTAAGACCACACAGTTATGGTAAATGTCGTATTAAGATCATCATACAAATAAACTTAATGTCCATCCATTATCGTTTAAAAGCCATATGCAGTAAAATATAATCCTCAGATGCCAGACTTTCTACCAATATCAGAAGTCAGTGTTTATTGTAAGACTTAAGTATGTCCTTCATGTTTTTGAAGGACTTATTCTAATCATGCATTGAATCCTAGAAATGATTAAACATAATAGTCTACTGTTTAGACCAATTGTCTGTCTGTCCATCTTCATAAATGTATGTCAATATCTGTCCATCTAAATATATGTCTGTCTGCCTGTATGTCTGTGCCTTTTCATTTGTAAATCTGACTAAACTCATTACGAAACAATAACGATATTTGACCAGTTTGTTGCAGACAACTTAAGAAAACATTGAGGGAAAAGGAGAAATTGCTTGTGACAAGCAACTTTTCCTTTTCTCACAATGTTTTCTGGCCTATCAGAAGATTATTTTCCAATTTCATCACATTCTGAAATGTCTTCTGCAAACTCTTTCAATTTGGGATGGTCAAAAAACTTGGCGTTTGGTAAAGGGTTAAGGGATGAACTCCCTGTTTGTCTTTTACTCTAATCAGTTGTTCCTCTCTCCCCTACACTAGATTAAAGTGTGTTTACCATAATGCCTATGCATATCTTTTCATAATGCTGATGCAACCTGGAATTGTCATTAAGAGCTAATTAATTGTCAGGATAAGAACATATCAATCATAAAATACACCCTACTATGCAGTGAGACAAGACAAGAGATAAACAAAAAAGTTGTGTTCCAGAAAATATAAAAGCTCACCAAGAAGCCAATATTTATTTCAAAGGGTCTTCTCTGCAAGGCATAGCAAGTCTTCCACCTTTGAGAGGACTTACTACAGATCTGAATCAATCTCTATGTATGCTATGTTTTGGTACTGAGCATCATTTTGAGGGTTGAATGTAAGACTATAGCACGTCTTTCACATTTGTGAAGAACTTAATATAGTCCTGCATTTAAATCTATGTATGTGTCATATCAGTAATGATTATCATTTAGAGTTCACTGCAAGACTTTGGCATGTCTTTTAAACTTTGAGAAGGACTTAATTCAGATCTATATCAATCTCTAGGTATGCTATGTTTGGGTAATGTAAGACTATAGCAAGTTGTTCATATTTCTGAGTAACTTAATATAGTCTTCCATTTTACTCTATGTATGTGTCATTTAAGTAATGTGCATCATTTTGAGGGTTCATTGCAAGACTATGGCAAGTCTTTTAAATTCTGTAAAGGACTTTATACATGCCTGCCTTACACATGTGTATGCTTAGGTTTGGTAATGTGTATCATTTTGAGGGTTCATTGCAAGACTATGGCAAGTCTTTTAAATGTTGTAAAGGACTTTATACAGGCCTGCCTTACACCTGTATGCTTAGGTTTGGTAATGAGTATCATTTTGAGGGTTCACTGCAAGTCTATCCCAAGTCTTTAAAATGTAAAGGACTTTAAACAGGCCTCCAATAAACATGTATGCTTAGGTTTTGTAAAGAGTATCATTTTGAGGGCAAAACTCTGGCAAGTCTTTAAAATTTTGTGAATGGCTTAATAAAGTCCTTCTTTAAACTATAGGTATGCTTCATTTCCAGTATGGAGTATCATTTAAGGTTCTACCTAGTTTGGCAAATTAAGTGCCAATATTTAGATTTCATAATTTATCATCATTCTCTGCAGTTTGAATTTCTACCACCAAGCAAATGTCTTATGAAATGCAAGCAGCAACAGTACAGAAGTCTTAAGCTTAAGTCAGTAAGAAATTGACTCCCATTTTGCCACAGTAGATTGATTCTTAGATACGGCTCATAGTACACAATATAAAAATTTCCTTTAATGTTTGTGCAGAATACCATTACATACACTATGAGATCCCTTTTCCCTCTTCTTTTGCAAAATAGGTATACCTATTTTTAAAAAAAAGACGGAAAAACAATCATATTGTCTAGTTTTACAACCTCCTGGCTAGACAGTGTAGTTACATATCAAAGACCAAACAATGAAACTTTCAAAAGGCTTTTATACGCAGACAGAAAGAGTCTGGTTTTCCTACAAGATGCCCCTTTTATAATATTTGGCAATCAAATAGACGACTAATATGATTACCACACTCTTCTAGTTTCCCATAAATCATTAGAGTTTTTCCGGCAACAAAATGCAGACAATGCAGCCCATAAATTAGGAGGATTTCAATGAGCTATGCCATGGATGTGATTTTTGCAATAAAGGAAACGGTTGTGGTGATAAAAATGATCTGTCTGCCACCATAATGGTTAAAAAAACCTCTAAACCGCATTACTCTGCATTACAGTCTTAGTTTATGGTTAACCTACAGCAGAAAGAAGAAAAAATGCAAAATCCAATCAGAAAAATGGACCAAATCTTGTTTTTTGGTGACATTTAATGAACAGTAATTTCAAATGATTTAAATGATTGGAAAGTGCAGCCTGCTCCACCTGTCCCAACGTGCTCAATTCTCATGACCTTCACCTGCTTGTCTTAAGGACAATCTGCCATAAATCGCTCAATTATTATTGAGATATCTTGAAAAACTGGATTTAAAACAACAGCTGTGTGGAAGAGCCTCGGCAGTATGGATTGGGGCTCATAAGCTATTATATGTTCGGTTGAAAGACAAAACCAGGCAGGAACCACTGTTTTCGGGAAAACTGTACAATAGAAAAGCTCTTACGCTTACAAAAGCAAAGCATTCTTAGATTTTCGATTTTCTGGGTTAAAATTGAATCATAATTGAAAATGTGTCGACACAACTTACCACAGTGTTCCATTATTCACAACATTTTCCTACTTCGCAGCACATTTGGCTACTTTTACATTCTGCTCATTTTGGAGAAGCAGATGAAGATTGGAGGGCATGTTTTTCATAATGCTTGGTAAGACCCTCTTTTAACCCTTTCCAAGCAATTTTTCCTTTTCCCACAATGTTTTCAAGAGTTGTCTGCAACAAAGTGGTGGCTCACTCAAATCACCTGCGCACCCCAAGACATAGTGCTTGTGGTGTACACACTTCCAGCACCTGAGCAATATGTTGTATAAGAGTAACATGAAAAAAATCTTGCAAAACCTTTCCAGAAATTGACATGCAAGCTGCACAAAGTTTCACAGGTTCAGTACAAAGCTATAGTAAGTATGTCATGTTTGTGAAAGACATTTGGACCGCGTCACGCGAAAAAGGGGCACTCGGACATATAAAAAAAGCGTTGACTCAGCTATATCTTAGCGCTATTATTCCAGCATCTAGTCACGAAAGTTATCAGTTGTATTTATTTAAAGGTATAACTGGATGTCCTCTAAGATGGCAAACAGTGTAGCCCCAGACCAGCCGCCACGTCAGTGACGTGGCGGCTGGTCTGGAGCTACACTGTTTGCTATGTCCGAGTGCCCCTTTTCGCGTGACGTGGCCCATTTTATTTGATAATATCACATAAATCCATAAAGGCTCATTGTGCCATATTGGCTACAAAAGTCTCTAGTTATAAAACTTATTTATTTCATATAGATTATGAAACAAGGTCTTACAACTTAGATAAAGCACTCTCGATTCTGCTTCCTGGACACATAACTCACGCCAAATATGGATTGATGAAATGTCACAGGGCGGAACCCATTTCCCACGGGAATAGAACCCATGACCCTTGTGTCCTGAGTCTGATGCTCTACCCCTGGACCACTGTTTTTTAGAAACCACTGTGACAAAAAGGATAAATTCCTCAAAATGAGTGAATTACTTAAAATTAATATTGGGTGATTTCTTTTAACCTGTCATTGATTCTGTTGTTTCCAATAGACATCATCCAATTACTATTTATTCAGCTTGTGTTGTCTGCAAACCCATACAATTTGGCATGATACATAACTGTTTGGTAAAAAAAAAAGAACAACAGGTGATTAGCTGAATAGGCCATGATCATTGAAGTACCTTGGAAGCTGTCCAAATAGAGCCATTAAGCAGATGGTAGAAGTAAAGTATGACAACCAAGAGACAGAAAAGTCAGTCAATTTGGGATCAAATACCGAGTTTAACCCTTATAATGCTGGAACCGAACGTCATGCTTATGCAAACAGGTAAGATCCAGACCAGCTGTCAAGTGAATTGGCGGCTGGTCTGTGATCTAACCTGTCTGCTACTGTGAGTACCATCCATCATCAAAATTAAGCAGATATTTAAGGTTTTGGAAAGCAGAAGTCACAAAAATCAATTTTTAGAAAAATACCCAGCAGTCTAAGGGTAAATTAAGATGTTTTCATCTGATACAGCTTTGAATAAACTGACACTAGCCTTGGGCTCTAAAAGTGTTTTGCCAAAGGACACTAATATGACCTATCTGGGCTAATAGAGTTGGAACCCAGCACCCAAAGTTAACAGGCCAGAACCGACTTCATGATTATGCAAACAGGTTTGATACAGGCCAACCACCAAGTGAGTTGGTGGCTGGCCTGTGATCTTACCTGTTTGCTACGCTGAGTATCTTTGTGCAATAAAATTAAGCAGATAAATATGGTTATGGAAAGCAGACGGCATAAAAATCTGTTTTTAGAAAATTACCAAGGGTTACCCATAGGGCTGTGCAGAACCATATCCTAGAAGTCAATACTTTAACAATAGCTGCTTTTTAGACATTTTGCTTTTCCCAAAATCAATAGCTTCAGAATTTTTGCATTAGGGAGTTATATCAATTTAAAAAAAAACATTGGGGAAGAGGAATACAGAGGATTCCTAAGGTTAACTGTTATTTGCAAGTATAGTAAAGGTGATAAGTTATGCAGCTGCATTTTGTTTTTTTTTTAATGTCAAATTTTGAAAAGGCTGTTAATGTGATATGCAACAAATCATTTATGAGTGCCAAAAGATTGAGAGAAGCTGTTTCTCGATCGATTACTTAAATTTTGGGTGGTCTCGCAAACCTTTCCAAACGATAAAATTGCGCCCATGAAAATCAGAATTGCACATACATTTATATGCTATAACAGATAAGCCATTATGAGTTGCAAAATATCACCCATGAGTACAAAACCATTGTTATACAAGCAGTGGTTTCATATGAAGTGTTTACAAATAAATCCTCATACAGATCTACGTAACAGATATAGACTAACACATAACTTCGTCTCTTAGATGAGCTTTACAGATTAATAGGCATGATAATTACTCCGGGAACTTTCTGCTTACAACAAGAATTTGCTGTTTACACCAGTTATTTACTAGCGATCCTACTAATTGGTAATTAACAGCACTGCACTGTTAGTGAAGTAGAGGAATGGAGAAAAGTACAGCTATAACTTTAGTCATTGATAAAATGCATGTTTTGTGTTAATGCCTCATTTATCTGAAGATATCAATTTTTAAAACATTGTGGGAAAACAATTATTTGTCCATTCACACCTGTCCATTCATTAAACAGCGTAACTACAGATGTTTTTATGTATTGCGTTGCTGATGAATGCACAAAGACAAAAATATTGTGTGCAGAAGAAGTCTCGAAGGAAATATTTTCATTCTCATGAAGCACTGTATACATTTGAGATGCTGCTAGTAATGCATAAATCCCTTCCCTCATACATATATATGTTCAAACAGACCCTTACCAGAAGAGGAAAAAAAGTGTCACAATAAGACATACTGCAAGGGTTCAATGCAAGACTATAGTAAGTGCTTCATAAACATGAAGCACTTACTATAGTCTTGCATTGAACCTTTAAAAAGCAACTTTCAAACCCACATACATATTGAGGGTTCAATGCAAGACTATAGCAAGTGCTTCACAAACAGGAAGCACTTACTGTTGTCTTACATTGAACCTTTATAAGCAACTTTTAAACCCACATGCATTGAACACTCAATAAATAAGATGTCGTAACATCTTGTGGCTGATATAAGGTTGGCCACCATGTTCAATACCAGCAAAGTAACAAGGTTGTAACATAACTCCATGAGAAGACATTGCTTGATTTAAGCAATTTCTTCTTTAGTCACAAAGGTTTCTATGAAACAACATAGACAAAACATTTTTTTCATTCTTAAAGAATTTGAATTTTGTGCTTTTGTGGAAATTTTTGCTTTTTCTGGAGGAGAGGGGGGTGGGGTTGTTTGTTTTTCTTACTTGGACCAGTGACAAAACTCTGTGTAGAGGATTTCATCTAAAAAACACTGATTATTTCAAAAGCCTTTGAAGAGGTAGAATTAGAGTCAATCTATAATAAATACAAAAAGACTTGATTTAATCTTGTACTAAGCCTTCACAGTGCTTCTGATACGTATAATGTCCATTAGAAATACTTCAAAGTGTGACTTAGTCTCATATAGTTCTGATCAAAGTCATACGAAGCATTTTAAATGAAGGGATTTTTTCTACTCGTCAAATTGACAAAGCCTGCATGTTCAAGTCAGCGTTTGTCTTTAAGGGTAATTTTTCATTATATCAACAGAATTTTAGTTATTTGAAACCTCTGTCTTAATATGCTGAGGGTGCAGTGCAATACTAAGGGAAATGCTTTCTGTTAGTGAAGGGCGGGCGGGCGGGCGGGCGGGCGGGCGGGCGGGCGGGCGGGCGGGCGGGCGGGCGGGCGGGCGGGCGGGCGGGCGGGCAGGCAGGCAGGCAGGCAGGCAGGCAGATAAATAAAATCAATATTTATATAATGTGACTTCTATGATACAAATTTACAGAATAAACTGAATGAGTTTGAAAGATGATTGCCACCATGATCATCCATCCTCTACAGATAGATACACTCACTTCTTAGTGAAATAAGGAGAAGATTAATGATTCTGACACATGGAGACTTTGATCACATAGGCCATGACCCCATATGTTTTAATTGTTATACAAATCATCAAGGGTTCAACACAAAACTATAGTAAGTCCTTAACAAACGTGAAGCACTTACTAGAAAGTCTTGCATTAAACCCTGACATGTATTTAGATGGCTTGGTCAGTTGGTCTGATTATGACTAGGTCAATTGGTCTGATAATGGCTTGGTTAGATTGACTTGTTATTGCAAAGTCAGTTGATCTGGCCACATTTGATTGGGATTATGCCAGTTGGTCTGATTATGAGTCGGTCAATTGGTCTGATAATGGCTTGGTCAGATGGACTGGTTATGGCTTTATGGCTTGGCCAGTTGGTTTAGTGACGAGTTGGATATTTGGTCTGATTGTGACTTGGCCAGTTGGTTTGATAATGAGTTGGATATTTGGTCTGATTATGACTTGGCCAGTTAATTTGTTTATGGCTTGGCCAGTTGGTCTGATCATGACTTGGCCATTTGGTTTGAATATGACTTGGTCAGTTGGTTTGATAATGAGTTGGATAATTGGTCTGGTCATGACTTGGTCAGTTGGTTTGAAAATGACTTGGACATTTGGCCTGATAATGACTTGGCCAGTTGGTTTGATGAGTTGGATATTTGGTCTAATTATGATTTGGCCAGTTAATTTGTCTATGGCTTGGCCAGATGGTTTGATTATGACTTGGCCAGTTGGTTTGATTGTGACTTGGCCAGTTGGTTTGATTATGACTTGGCCAGTTGGTTTGATTATGACTTGGCCAGTTGGTTTGATTATGACTTGGCCAGTTAGTTTGATTATGACTTTGCTAAATGACTTGATTATGGCTTGGCCAGTTGGTTTGATTATGACTTTGCTAAATGACATGATTATGACTTGGCCAGTTAATTTGATGAAGACTTGGCCAATGAGTTTGATAATGACTTGGCCAGTTGGCTTAATCATGACTTGGTCAGTTGGTGCATCCATGGCTTTGCTAGGTGGCTTGATCATGACTTGGCCAGTTAATCTGATGATGACTTGGCCAGTTGGTTTGATTATTACTTGGTCATCTGTTTTTATCATGACTTGGTCATATGTTTTTATCATGACTTGGTCATCTGTTTTTATCATTACTTGGTCATCTGTTTTTATCTTGACTGGTAATCTGTTTTTATCATGACTTGGTCATCTGATTTGATCATGACTTGGCCAGTTGGTTTGATTGTGACTTGACTAACTAATTTTGAATATAGCTTGGCCAGATTATTTGCTTGTGATTCCAGTTGGATTGATAAGTCAGTTCATAGTTTTAGTTTTTCTCTATATTCTAATAATTTTATTATCGTATTTCGCCCGTATATCTGTATCTGTTTCTTTGTCTTTTCAGATGATACTTTTTGTTTATATAATGATTGTCATCTGTTTCTTTGTCTTTTCAGATGATACTTTTGTGTATAAATAATGATTGTCATGAAACTAGTTTCCCCAAACAACACCCACGTTTTGACAAAACAAGGCAACTATCCTTGCCTCAGCACAGGAAGTCAGCTGCCCAAAGCGGGTAGCTGACCTCGTGTGAAGAGACGAATTAGCTAATCTCAGTAAATTATTCTTCAAAAACCGCTATCACTTCTTAAAAGAACATTTAATTTGATATTGATTTAATAACTCATGCATTGTTCTTGTAACAATTTGAGTAATAAACTGAATAAATGGTAAAAAGAAAATGATAATGACTTGGCCAGTTGGTTTGTTTCTGATTTGTATGGTCTTTCATGCTGCATCAACACTTTTTCAATCAACCAGTACTAGGCTTGGGCTCTAAAGGGACTAAAGATCTCAGTGTACCATCATAACCACTGGACCATGCAGGACAATTGGTTTGATAATGGCTTGGCCAGTTGGCGCCATCATGACTTTGCCATTTGGTTTGATTATGCCTTGAATTGTGCTATCATTGTTTGCAAATCCCTATAATTTCAGCTTGAGTAAAAGATTGAAGAACAGCTATGATAATCTGTGGTTATATGACCATGAAGTTAATGGTGTATGGTTCTAACACAGGAGACTTTGATCTGACAGGTGAACAACCTATTCTAACATACCTCTACCGAATAACTACATAAAGAGGGTTCATTGCTAGACTAAAGTAAGTCATTCTCTGTTGTAGAGGATGTATTATAGTCTTTTATCAAACCTTACATCACACTGGTTTAACCTTTAGAATGTTGGGGTTTGTGTTGTCTGCTTTCCAAAGCCTTTAATTTTGATGAAGAAAGATACTCAGATAAGCAAACAGCTTAGATCACAGGCCAGACACCAATTTACTTTGGGGCTGGCCTGGATCTAGCCTGCTTGCATAAGCATGAAGATAGTTTCAACACTGTAAGGGCTAATAGCTTTAACAGCAGAAGGATTAAGAAACCACTGAGACAAAAGAAGGAATTACTCAAAGATTCCAATGCCAATACAGGTGTCTTCAGGTTTAAATGTGAGGCCAATTAACTCCCGTTAAGTTGTCTTCTGGCCCTGGGCTGTTTGACATTTGGGATCTTATTTTGTTAGCATGGTATCAAAAGGACTGAAATATAGTTGGTGCAATGAATATCCTATGTTGAAAGAAAACAGCTTCATTTTTGTAGGTCCCAGTCTTCCAAAACCTATCACCTATGAAGCAGAAAATAGAATGAGCCAACTCAGTAAAAAGTAATTGGATATACATAGTCCAATTTTGTATCTCACAGCTCAAAAGCATAGTTAACCTGTTACTTCATAACGGCTTGTTAGAATGCACAGGGATCTATAGTTTTTTAGTTATCCTTGAGTCAGTACTATGTTAAATAATTGTAATGCAATATTCGTTGAACGTTTATGCAAATTAGGGAACCTAATGCATTGTTGTAGAAACCATGCTTGTACATATATAGACAACATAACCGCTCAGTGTACGACAGTGTTTTTCACTGATCGGAAGTGTCTTTGTCATTGAGAGGTTCATTTGCTTGGTTTGTTAAATTGGTGGCAGTGGTGGGCTGAAGACTTCTCCTTCTGTTGGAGTTGCCTTTCCCCCACATGTTTTCCATGGGCCAAGACTCGAGACGAGTCCTCTCTGAGGTGGGATTAATGTAATGCTCGTACATTTACACCAATTAGGGACCTCATGCATTGTTTCAGAGAACATGCTTGCACATAAATAGACAACACAACAGCTCAGTGTATGACAGTGTTTTTCACTGATCGGATGTGTGTGTCTTTGAGAGGTTCATTTGCACGGTTCATTAAAAATATATGACGTGCGACGTGAGAAAACCCACCTTATGGTTTAACGCGCAATAATCGATAAATCGCTGTCAAAATGACGTCATTTATTACGGCGTTGTTTAAGTTTCCCCGCTGTTTTCAAACGCGATATTGTTTGAACATTCTATCTTTAATCCCTCGAATAAATGTCCCAGTCTTAGAAGGAACTGCAGTTAAAAGTTATAATCAATCTTCATTCATTTACTATGTATAACTTTTAGATCTAGACTACTATGATACTCATTTTCATTGAAATCTCAGCCGCGATCCGAAAAGTAAATATATCAACAATGCTACCGACAAATCTTTTCTCATTCTTATATACCTGGTTGAATCAAGTTTTTTTAAAACTCATTTTCTATTGAATGCGTGACTACATGTAAAGTGCGACATATTGCCTGCAGATTATCAGTCAATTCTTCAAGGATTCAATTTTAAAAACCGTGATTGTAGCAAAACATACTACATACCGCGTGGTTATGTCTAACAATAAGGTTATTGAGTTTCTTTATTCGCTTCCCTTTAAACAACTATTATATAATTGATTTGTATAAATGTTTTATATGTATACATCTGTGTTAAGATTAAAGTTACCCCTATGTTTAACAGTTATGTCCTTGGATTTTAGGAATTAGAATCATTCTTATCAAACCACTTCGAAATGACATCAACCATATGTCAGAACTTGTTTGAGGATGTTTTCAAGGAAAAACGACAGCGGACAACCAGTAGTTGATAACGGTAGTAAATTTAGTGAATCAGTGGTCGGGCTAGGTCATATGTTGCGTCCATAAGTAAGGATGGGTCATTTACTCATTGTGACTTTAATACAGATCAGGAACCCTATTCTGGGGATGTTTGCATCAACGAGTGTGGTCAAGGATGTTAACTTAAGTGCCAAACAAATTATGTTCTGTCGTTCGTCCTCTAGCCTCGTAAAATCAGGAAAAAGATCTGAAAGTCATGACACTCTTACAGATCCTGGTCACGGAGCTTGACAAAGGCGGTGCAAAAAGGCATAGATGTGGAACACACTTCCTTGAAAATGGAATAGCTGTTTGTTGTGATACGTTACCACTATTCCACGACATATCCATTGATAATATGAAGAAGCTCCAAAACAGCACAAAGATCCGAGCACTCCACATTTGACTTAAAAGTCAGAGCGTCTCCCACTCTATGTCCGACCAACGGGACCGCTCTATTCTTTTCCTTTGAAAAATTCAATTTTTTGGAGTCAGCATTAGTCTCCAGTCAAAGCAAGTCAATTTCCCAATAGGTGAGAATCAGAAAATCGGGCAATATGGCAGCCAGACACACGGACCAGAGTCTGTTATCTCCATGTAGAACTGGGAACTGGAGAATTGTGAATGAGGTCACGATGCATGCTTTATCAGTGCAGACAACTGGTGAGGTACGCCACATATCTAAGTACAGACAAAAGCCGTTCAGCAAGACTTGCGCTATTTATGTAGTTCTTTTTCTTTTTACTGACATTGTTTTAATAAGTCATTTCACCATTCTTTATTAGTATGTCACACCTTAACAGTTGCATGCTGCATTCGATGAGAATTGTCCTCCATCGGTTATGACATACAAAAAACAAGGCTAGTTTTACTGAATACGGTGGCATGACTGGAATACTTTATCACAGTGATATATAGACAATAGATGGTTAGTCTCGTGAATCGGTAATGGTATCGGGCAAGGCGTAGGAATACTATTCTGTGAACCGAATGACAATCGGATAATTATCCGAAGCCTATCCCGATAATCATTCCTACACAAAGACACAAATCATCTATTTTGTTTACCCTGTTAGTGATATGGATTCAAATTAATAGTAAAAAATGAAAATAAAACATGAAAAAAGGGAAACAAAGCTGAAAATCAACATTAAGCGACAGTTAACAGGTAGAGAATGGCGTCATATGCCATAACGTATCTATGACCTCATGATTCGTCACACGGCTGCATGTTATATGGTTAGTGCCCAACATCACAATAATATATGGCATCCGGTTATCGGTCTGTGATTCGCACTGCTGACCTTGATAAATTTGGCTCTTGAGAAAACGCGATCTGCATCACTATTGACCTCTTTATCAATTTGATTATGCATTTCAAGATGTATAATATAGACTTTTATTTTTTTTTTCCAATGAACAGCTTACACTGTATTTATTTTGGGGTAAAACAATAAGATTGTCGTTGGCTACCTTATTTGGAGGATGGTGACAGGGCAGCCAAGAACGATAGTATACCACATGCACGTTTTATGTAGGTCTCGGATTCACAACTCTTTTTGAATTGACACATATCTTCTTTTCCAATATGGGCAAATTGTCTTCAATCATCGACTGTACGTCAATAATCGCAATATAACACATATATACTCCGCAATTAAACACATGTACACGCTTATTAAACATTATTGAAACGATCGACACATGCAGCTCTGTGTTGTATGCGTATACTAATGAAAGGGATTATCTTCAATAGAACTGGTCATACATTGTGTTTAGTTAACTTTGTATTAGCTCACGTAACGTTTAAGTGTCATCGCATGAAAAAAAGAAAAAAAACACTTTTAACCATGCATTGCGCTTAGATGACAATATTAAATGAACCTTGAATTTGACATCACATAAAATACATTTTAAATATATTTTATTTTGTTTCTGAATTGTTTACTTTCAAGAATTATTGTAGAAAAAGTCGATCAATTTCAAACATAAACAGGATGATCTGTTCGTTGTCTATCGTCTTACGAAAAACAATCTGAATCTTCAAGCCTCATGATGAAGATTGTTCAATGTTAATAAAGCGCGTTTCAATCGGCAAGGGAAGCAAACTTTTCATGGAACAGAACGACATGCTTTACAAATAAATATTCCCTGATTTCTTGCAATCTACCATGCGCCATTAAAAATGTACCAAAATTTAATGTTGTTAAAACAATCGGTTCTCGAGAAACAAACATGTAATTTGTACTTCTCAGTCAAGCACGTCGATAAGTTTCCATAATCAAGCCCAGAAATACACGCTTAGGACATTGTTTTACACGGGAATTACAATAAATTGATTAATTTTGGGATAATACAGAAACGTGTACTGTTAAGCGTGTATAGTTCCATATCTGTCTGTGATATCCCGACCGATTTTTCCATAAAATTGCTAGTTGCAATCTGTCCGACACAACCGAAATCGGTCCAAAACCGGCATTTTCCTGATCTCTGGCGAGAAGTGAAAAAGAAAACAATTCTACCTTTTTCAAGTAGTGACCTGTTTATTTCGAAGGTTTGACACAAACTACAGTAAGTCATGTCAAAAGGGAGTATATCCTTTCGTTGACCCAGAGACATGTGTCTCTGGTTGACCAGTAGATCTGTCCTGTTTAATTTCCTTTGATGTAAATATCTACCGATTTAATTGGAATATTTATTACTTTGAATTAAATCTAAACATGATTGTTTTGTTTCCTAAGCTTAAGCACTAGGATGAACTAAAAGGGTGTTTCCGTAAAATAAAGAGCTCAGATGTGAAAACTCCAAAGCTCAAACGTCGAAATAAATTACGTCGTTCGCCAAAACGCTGACGTCGCGTCACTTGCGTGATATTTCTCTACTTACCTGGTGTCTTTGAACGCTTATAGGAACCGTATTTTCTGACGCATTTACATGAGACTTATATCATTTTAACAAAGGCAAATCGAACTAAAACAATCGCTGAAAAAACGAAAATCGAAAATTTTGGTCATAAGGTGGGTTTTCTCACGTCGCTCCCCATATATAATTCATTATAATATAATCATATATAATATATTACATAGTACTGACCCAAAAAGAAATACAGACCCCTGTGTTACAATGTAACTGCATCATACTAATCAAACACAGCCGAGACAGAGGAAATGGCTTCAAATTCAGCAATAAATCTTTCTCCTGATATGTTTTTGACAATTCATTTCAGTTTTCAATCTTCACTATCATTATTTATTATTGCCTAAAATTGCAATGTGTCCCATGGTCCAAATTGAAGTAATGGTACCATAAATTACAACTACCAAGTTTAAAGGGACTTTTTTACAGGGTGTGTTCTGTAAGAAACATGTTAAAATGGAGACTTAATTAATCCTCCTCACACAACAGAAGACCATTAAATTTCAATTTCAATATTCTAAAGTTGCTGAACATTCTGTGATCTCATTTAAAAAAAGGAAAACAAGTTTTATCCCTTTCCCAAACAATAATGACATTTGACCACTTTGTTGCAGAAGACTTGAGAAATTATTTTGGGAAGAGGAGAAATTGCTAGTAATCTGTTTTCATAAGCATGAAGTCGATTACAGCAGTATGAGGGTTAAGAGAAAACATCCTGTATGTAAGTAACCCAGTTTTACGTCTTTGAACGACATTGTGTGGGACATTGACAGCTGGAGATGCTGGCAGAATCTACAGAGTGACAAGTTGTCATTTACCGAGCCTGTTTGATTACCTGACAATGCTAAACCTCACCTGACTAATTGAATACTGTTCCAGAAGTCGTACATACAATTTTTGGATTAGTTGTGGTTAGAACCTGTGTTGGAAACATCTAATAGATTTACTTTCAGTGCCTTGGATTTTAGGCTGTGTTAAGCTGTGAGTAACTTGTGTTTAACTGTGAGTAACTTTATTTCCAAGTTTTATGTTTTATCCAGGTTTTGTGCAACTGATATAACTCTTTACCACCTGCAATCGACATCATTTTTATTCCAAGTATACGACTTTATTAAAGCTTTATTTAACATTTGTAAAACGTTTCAGTTCTGCTGTTGTAATTGTGAATAGATTGAAAAAGCATTGTGGCAAAAAGGAGATATTGCTTGTAATAAGCAATTTTTAATTATGCCATAATGCTTTTTGAAAATGATTTTAACCCTCATAGAATGGAAACAATGAGGCTTAATGTTCTCTAGGCTACTTTCTAAAGCCAAAGAGGCCACATCGAGGGTTCAATGCAAGACTATAGTAAGTGCTTCATAAACATGAAGCACTTACTATAGTCTTGCATTTAACCCTTGACATATCATTTTCTAGACCCACATAGAGTCAGGCTATATGTAATTTGAAATTCTTTTCTTCAAACACTTATGGGCATTGGGGCCAAGTTTTGAACTTAAAATAGGTACCATCATTTCAACCCTTGTGATGTGCGGGCAACTTGATTTCAGGTTCTGCACTCTAAGCACTTAAGGCCATGCAGACCCTACATCATGATAAAAACCCACTTGGGGTGGGGACCATATGATTTAAAGTTCTGTCTATTAGCACTTAAGGCGCCATGCAGACCCTACATCATGATAAAAACCCACTTGGGGTGGGGACCATATGATTTAAAGTTCTGTACTATTAGCACTTAAGGCGCCATGCAGACCCTACGCCATGCAGACCCTACATCATGATAAAAACCCACTTGGGGTGGGGACCATGTGATTTAAAGTTCTGTACTATTAGCACTTAAGGCGCCATGCAGACCCTACATCATGATAAAAACCCACTTGGGGTGGGGACCATTTGATTTAAAGTTCTGTACTATTAGCACTTAAGGCGCCATGCAGACCCTACATCATGATAAAAACCCACTTGGGGTGGGGACCATATGATTTAAAGTTCTGTACTATTAGCACTTAAGGCCATGCAGACCCTACATCATGATAAAAACCCACTTGGGGTGGGGACCATGTGATTTTAAGTTCTGTACTATTAGCACTTAAGGCGCCATGCAGACCCTACATCATGATACTAAAAACCCACTTGGGGTGGGGACCATATGATTTAAAGTTCTGTACTATTAGCACTTAAGGCGCCATGCAGACCCTACATCATGATACTAAAAACCCACTTGGGGTGGGGACCATTTGATTTAAAGTTCTGTACTATTAGCACTTAAGGCGCCATGCAGACCCTACATCATGATTAAAATCCACTTGGGGTGGGGACCATATGATTTAAAGTTCTGTACTATTAGCACTTAAGGCGCCATGCAGACCCTACATCATGATAAAAACCCACTTGGGGTGGGGACCATGTGATTTAAAGTTCTGTACTATTAGCACTTAAGGCCATGCAGACCCTAAATCATGATACTAAAAACCCACTTGAGATGGGGACCATTTGATTTAAAGTTTTGTACTAATATGAACTAAGGCATTGCCTCTAGACCGCTCTCTCAACTCAATGGCATGGATTTTGTGAGAAAAAAAAAACTTACATATTAATGAATATGTGTTTCAATCTAAATTCAGAGTACACCTTTGCGGAAGTATAAGAATTGGCTTACTTTGGGGAGCAAATACTCATTTTGTAACAAAGCTGTCATCTTTGTCACATTTAGATAGGTCTCAGTAAAACGATAAGTCTCCTTGCAGACTCCTTGTAAACTTTTTTGATGGTGTATGTTTTATATGGGTATAAGTTTAGCTTGCTTGGGCTACGTATGAGGGCCTTTCATCAATAATGAGACATTCATCATGTAAGAACAAACTGCTCATGCAATGTCAGAACCACCAAATTACAATATTTGAACCACAAGTCTGCCTCTGCATGAAATCATGGAATTTTCTTCACAAAATTATGTGTTGTATAAGTACTGGTTTAACCCTTTCCCAAACAATAATGATATTTGACCACTTTGTTGCAGACGACTTTAGGAAACATTGATGGAAAAGGAGAAATTGTCCATGACGAGCAATTTTTCCTTTACCCACAATGTTTTCTGGCCTATCAGAAGATTATTTTCCAATTTCATCACATTTTAAAATGTCATCTGCAAACTCATTCAATTTGGTAGTCAAAATTTGGGAAAGGGAACCAACAACATGTCATTTGGTGATGAAGAAGGGTCATTTGGGTTAATAGTATTAGACAATATTCAACAACATACTCATCTTCTAGTACAGTCTTAGGTAACTAAATTACATCATATAGAAAGCCAATCAGGTATTTGTTTGAATTTTTCTTTACTGTAGATAAGGAAATCCCAAATAAATTGCTTAGCAGATCTCAAAAGGATCATTCAAATACAACAAATAGCTTTGTTGTAGCCAAATGGTTTTTTTGTTTAACTTTAAAGTAAAAGAAAAAGATTCTATAATTTTTCATTAATATTTTATTAACCTTTGTTCACACAAAGAACACTGCTTTTTTATATGTATTTTTTATCTATTAAAGAACTTAAAAAGAGTACTGTATGCAACAAATGATTGATATAATTTAAGGGTGTTAACCAGAAGGCAGGGTAAGTCCATGTGTTCTAATTCCTTGCTTTAACAAATCGGTTGAAAAAATAAAGCCACAGCTTGATATTTTCATTCACCACATCACCAGTTCCCTAGCCTTCATCATTTGAATAGAAAATAATCCTTATAGTTGGAAAAATATGACAGAAACATTTGTGATCAACTTTTTCAAATAAAAAATATTAAAAAATATTCTAAGATATACATCATTAAGACTTTTATCCAATTTTTTGGCAAAATGTTGTTTCAAATTTAAAGCAATAACAGATATTAATCAAAATTTCTTTATCAAATAAATAAAAGCAATTGTGACCAGGAAAATTTTCTCTCAGAGCCTGTTTCCCTTTTTGATAATTGGTTTAAATTGTGTTGAGTATTAAAAGTTTTATATTAAATACTAAAAGAGAAAGAATAAAAAATAATTTAACATTGATGTATGCAAATGTATGCAAATTCAACTCTCATTTTTGGTTACTTCATACACATGCAATAGTTAGAAAAGAAATTGAAGTAATCACTCAAGTTACTGTCTTCCATTGATCTGCTGCAGGCTTACTAAGCAGCTTTAACGAAGTATTGGTATTCCTTTTGTCTCATTTATTTGATTGAGTTGGGTTTTTGAAGGCTTTTTGAAAAAAAAAGAAAAGATGAGACACATGTGTCTTATCATTATAAAATATTCCATAGTCCATCACAATTTTTCTATATTATTGCCCTTTGATGTTGCCAGTACCAACTAACACTAAACACTATCCATTAAATATGATATATCATTGTGAATGTTATTTCTTTCTTCATGAAATAAATCTTTTGAAGAGAAAGGTAAGCTTAAAAACTTTTCACAAATCAAACATATAGGTTTATGTCCATGTAAATCTTCATCTGTTTTTGATTATCATCAAATCCATGTGATCCTCCACCACTGAATATTTTGTTGTTGTTACCCACTCCTTACTCTGCCAGATAGTCATCAGATTTGGCTGTTAAAAAATAAAAATGAAAAATATTAATCTTTTGTCAATACTGGCCACATTTAACTGACTGATTATGCTTTTTTTATGTGGGTTTTACATCACATCAACATTATTTCAGTTATGTAGCCATGCCCGACTCTTAATGATGGAGGAAGGCCCTATACTCAACTGCCCATAAGGGCTGGTCAAGGCGGATAGAGCCATCGGCATTCCATAAGTCAGTTGGGAGATATGAAAATCCATATTCCTCTCAGGATTTGAACCCACGCGGAGAGGGGCCATGTGATTTCAAGTTCTGTATTCTAACCATTAGGCCACTGAGGCCCCGACTGACCATTTGACAGGTTGGAATTCTTAACCTGTCCTTCTTTTATTATTTTGTTTTAAAAAAAAAATATATATTATATATTTTTTTTTTAAAACAAAATAATAAAAGAAGGACAGGTTAAGAATTCCAACCTGTCAAACTTGCTTGTTTCCTGAATACTGTGCTGCATATCAGTTTATGTAATTATGCTATAATCTAATCAGAGATGTTCGAATTAGAGAGAATAACCACTTTTACATCTAATGAGAGATGTTTGAATTAAAGAGAAAAACTGCTTTGACATTTGAGAGATTGCTTCTTTGTTATATTGCTTTCATAAGCTATCTTCTGTGCTTATGACACTTATGTTTGAAATGTTCAAAGTGGCCTGAGAAAGACTATGTACTTACTTGTATTATAAAACAGAGTCAATGTTTATGCAGGTCTGCATCATCTCTTCTTTTGAAGCTTGTTTGAAATCGTCATATTCCCAGCCATCATGAATTCTGTTAAATGAAGAAAAAATAACTTAGGGATCTATTTCCATAAACCCTTGGGCGAAAATTATCAATTGCAAAAATAATTCAATGTTTGGGAATAATACTATCACTTAAATCAAGTAAAATAAAATAATGTCAAACGAATAAGGTGACATATAGCCTATAACCAAATACTTTACAGGGTATTTCATTTTTTGAAAAGGAAATTCACGCTGTCATTGTTATTTAAACTATCGGCCAATAACGCTATTAAATTGTCAAGAAGGTACCTTGTACTCAATTTAAAAGCTCCAAAAATAACAAATAATCCATATCAGCAACTGACGAGTTGATATCGTTGCTTTATTGGTCAGCATAATAGTGTATTCCATCTACAACACGATGTGTACCTAATGCTTTCCTTACACACCGCGAAAATGACATAGACCGTCTACATAAACATTAGATTATGCCTAACTGCATGGTGTAATCACCGAATCAATAGGTTAACACTTATTTCACCGGGCAACACACATTTTCTAGCCAAGTACTGCAGGGAGCATGTACTGTAATACTAAAAAATGAATGCTGTAGTTCTACTGAAAAGGGAGAAGTTTTTTTTCCAGATGGATGTTTGTTTAGAGGAAGCATCTTCGGCGAGGCGTGACGAGGGCTCGCCTTCTCGATTTTTCTATGACGAATTTTGGTGAAAATGGTCTATTTAGCTATACTGTTTTATAACGAAATGAAAGAGTACAAAAAGTTCTCTTACCTACAACCGGCGATTCGTTGTCCTTTCAAGGAGTTGAACACTGTGTCCAATTTAAAGTTTGAAGCGGTGGCGCCGATCATGTTGTTCGTGTTTTGTTTTTCGATAGAATGGTTTATGGTTCATTCATTATTGGCGGAAATAAACTCAATGAGCGACAATGAATTTATGTAAAACCAGTCCATTCCATAAAGCCGGAAACACCCGAAGCAAACCCGAGTTTTCTCTTTACAAGGAATGGTTCACTATTGGTAGATATATTGGTAGATAAAGGTAATGCTTGAAAATAAATTTAGATAGAACCAGTCCATTCCGTAAAGCCGGAAACACCCGAAGCAAACCCGAGTTTTCTCCTTTAGGTAAACCGGAAGCCACCTGTTTTTTTGCTAATGGTATAACCGGTGTTAACATAACTTGTTACTCGTACGTATGTTACCGTTATCCGCTCTCCGAGCGCTTCGCGCTCTGAGAGAGCGGTATTAACACTTAAGGCGCCATGCAGACCCAAAATCATGATAAAAATCCACTTGGGGTGGGGACCATATGATTTAAAGTTCTGTATCATTAGCACTTAAGGCCATGCAGACCCTACATCATGATAAAAACCCACTTGGGGTGGGGACCATATGATTTAAAGTTCTGTACTATTAGCACTTAAGGCGCCATGCCGACCCTACATCATGATAAAAACCCACTTAGGGTGGGGACCATTTGATTTAAAGTTCTGTACTATTAGCACTTAAGGCGCCATGCAGACCCTACATCATGATACTAAAAACCCACTAGGGGTGGGGACCATATGATTTGAAGTTCTGTACTATTAGCACTTAAGGCGCCATGCAGACCCTACATCATGATACTAAAACCCACTTGGGGTGGGGACCATGCGATTTAAAGTTCTGTACTATTAGCACTTAAGGCGCCATGCAGACCCTAAATCATGATTAAAATCCACTTGGGGTGGGGACCATATGATTTAAAGTTCTGTACTATTAGCACTTAAGGCCATGCAGACATCCTACCCATCAGTTCTGTATACTTAAATGCAGACCCTACATTGGGGTGGGGACCATGTGATTTAAAGTTCTGTACTATTAGCATACCATGCAGACCCTACATCATGATAAAACCACTTGGGGTGGGGACCATATGATTTAAAAGTTCTGTACTATTAGCACTTAAGGCCATGCAGACCCTACATCATGATAAAAACCCACTTGGGGTGGGGACCATGTGATTAAAAGTTCTGTACTATTAGCACTTAAGGCGCCATGCAGACCCTACATCATGATAAAAACCCACTTGGGGTGGGGACCATATGATTTAAAGTTCTGTATCATTAGCACTTAATGCCATGCCGACCCTAAATCATGATTAAAACCCACTTGGGGTGGGGACCATATGATTTAAAGTTCTGTACTATTAGCACTTAAGGCGCCATGCAGACCCTACATCATGTTACTAAAAACCCACTTGGGGTGGGGACCATGTGATTTAAAGTTCTGTACTATTAGCACTTAAGGCGCCATGCCGACCCTAAATCATGATAAAAACCCACTTGGGGTGGGGACCATGCGATTTAAAGTTCTGTACTATTAGCACTTAAGGCGCCATGCAGACCCTACATCATGATACTAAAAACCCACTTGGGGTGGGGACCATATGATTTAAAGTTCTGTACTATTAGCACTTAAGGCGCCATGCCGACCCTACATCATGATAAAAACCCACTTGGGGTGGGGACCATATGATTTAAAGTTCTGTATCATTAGCACTTAAGGCCATGCAGACCCTACATCATGATAAAAACCCACTTGGGGTGGGGACCATATGATTTAAAGTTCTGTACTATTAGCACTTAAGGCGCCATGCAGACCCTACATCATGATAAAAACCCACTTGGGGTGGGGACCATGTGATTTAAAGTTCTGTACTATTAGCACTTAAGGCGCCATGCAGACCCTACATCATGATAAAAACCCACTTGGGGTGGGGACCATATGATTTAAAGTTCTGTACTATTAGCACTTAAGGCGCCATGCAGACCCTACATCATGATAAAAACCCACTTGGGGTGGGGACCATATGATTTAAAGTTCTGTACTATAGCACTTAAGGCGCCATGCAGACCCTACATCATGATAAAAACCCACTTGGGGTGGGGACCATGTGATTTAAAGTTCTGTACTATTAGCACTTAAGCCATGCCGACCCTACATCATGATAAAAACCCACTTGGGGTGGGGACCATATGATTTAAAGTTCTGTACTATTAGCACTTAAGGCGCCATGCAGACCCTACATCATGATACTAAAACCCACTTGGGGTGGGGACCATTGATTTAAAGTTCTGTACTATTAGCACTTAAGGCCATGCAGACCCTACATCATGATAAAAACCCACTTGGGGTGGGGACCATATGATTTAAAGTTCTGTACGATTAGCACTTAAGGCGCCATGCAGACCCTACATCATGATACTAAAAACCCACTTGGGGTGGGGACCATTTGATTTAAAGTTCTGTACTATTAGCACTTAAGGCGCCATGCAGACCCTACATCATGACTTGGGGTGGGGACCATATGATTTAAAGTTCTGTATATTAGCACTTAATGCCATGCAGACCCTACATCATGATAAAAACCCACTTGGGGTGGGGACCATATGATTTAAAGTTCTGTACTATTAGCACTTAAGGCGCCATGCAGACCCTACATCATGATAAAAACCCACTTGGGGTGGGGACCATATGATTTAAAGTTCTGTACTATTAGCACTTAAGGCCCAAGCCGACCCTACATCATGATAAAAACCCACTTGGGGTGGGGACCATATGATTTAAAGTTCTGTACTATTAGCACTTAAGGCCATGCAGACCCTACATCATGATACTAAAAACCCACTTGGGGTGGGGACCATTTGATTTAAAGTTCTGTACTATTAGCACTTAAGGCCCATGCAGACCCTACATCATGATACTAAAACCCACTTGGGGTGGGGACCATATGATTTAAAGTTCTGTACTATTAGCACTTAAGGCGCCATGCAGACCCTACATCATGATAAAAACCCACTTGGGGTGGGGACCATATGATTTAAAGTTCTGTACTATTAGCACTTAAGGCGCCATGCAGACCCTACATCATGATAAAAACCCACTTGGGGTGGGGACCATATGATTTAAAGTTCTGTACTATTAGCACTTAAGGCGCCATGCAGACCCTACATCATGATAAAAACCCACTTGGGGTGGGGACCATGTGATTTAAAGTTCTGTACTATTAGCACTTAAGGAGCCATGCAGACCCTACATCATGATAAAAACCCACTTGGGGTGGGGACCATTTGATTTAAAGTTCTGTATCATTAGCACTTAAGGCCATGCAGACCCTACATCATGATACTAAAAACCCACTTGGGGTGGGGACCATATGATTTAAAGTTCTGTACTATTAGCACTTAAGGCGCCATGCAGACCCTACATCATGATACTAAAAACCCACTTGGGGTGGGGACCATGCGATTTAAAGTTCTGTACTATGAGCACTTAAGGCGCCATGCCGACCCTAAATCATGATAAAAACCCACTTGGGGTGGGGACCATATGATTTAAAGTTCTGTACTATTAGCACTTAAGGCGCCATGCAGACCCTACATCATGATACTAAAAACCCACTTGGGGTGGGGACCATATGATTTAAAGTTCTGTACTATTAGCACTTAAGGCGCCATGCAGACCCTACATCATGATTAAAATCCACTTGGGGTGGGGACCATATGATTTAAAGTTCTGTATATTAGCACTTAAGGTGCCATGCAGACCCTACATCATGATAAAAACCCACTTGGGGTGGGGACCATATGATTTAAAGTTCTGTACTATTAGCACTTAAGGCGCCATGCAGACCCTACATCATGATAAAAACCCACTTGGGGTGGGGACCATGTGATTTAAAGTTCTGTACTATTAGCACTTAAGGCGCCATGCAGACCCTACATCATGATAAAAACCCACTTGGGGTGGGGACCATATGATTTAAAGTTCTGTATTTTAGCACTTAAGGCGCCATGCAGACCCTAAATCATGATTAAAATCCACATGGGGTGGGGCCCATTTGATTTAAAGTTCTGTACTATTAGCACTTAAGGCGCCATGCAGACCCTACATCATGATAAAAACCCACTTGGGGTGGGGACCATATGATTTAAAGTTCTGTATTATTAGCACTTAAGGCCATGCGGACCCTAAATCATGATTAAAACCCACATGGGGTGGGGCCATATGATTTAAAGTTCTGTACTCTATAGGCACTTAAGGCCAAATTGAAAGCCCCATTCCATGATTTTAACATATACGAAGTGGGACATGTGATTTAAACTTCTTAGCACTTAGGGCTATGTAGACTGTTCAACATGATTAAAACCTAAATGGGGGTCGGGGCCATGTGATTTAAAGTTCTGTACTCTAAAGGCACTTAAGGCCAAATTTGAAGCCCCATACCATGATTTGAACCCTCATGAAAGTGGGACCATGTGTATTCAATTTCTGCATTTTAAGCACTAATTAGGCTGGAGGGTACCCAGTATTGGTATGAGAGAAGAGATGAAGAATTAAGCATGCAAAAAAATGCTGTTTGCTCTGGATTTCTGCTCACCATTTAGCCATGAAACACCCTTTCACCTAATTCATACAGGAGAAATCAGTTTAACCCTTTAGCAAACACCATATTTTCCAATGTCCAAAATTGAAAAAGTTTGCAAACAACACATCAAAATGTGATGAAATTGGAAAATAATCTCCTAATAGGGCAGAAAACATTGTGGGAAAAGGAGAAATTTCTAATTAGAGCAATTTCTCCTTTCCCAACAATGTTTTCCAGAGTCGTCTGCAACAAACTGGTCAAATGTTGTTATTGTTTGGTAATGAGTTAACACATATTCATTCAGGCCTTGCTCAGTTTCCAGTTACATTATCACTATATCCATGGCGTCTATAAATCTCTGGGAGAAGTGTCTTTTCACCTAGTCTGAGGATTCTTTCAATTATACTAGGCACCATGCGCCTATTAACTTCAGAATAAATGAATACTAATTGCTGCAGGACGTTACTACCCAATATAGTACCACAATGAGAGACACATATCTGAATAAGCTTGCTACTTAACCCTTTACCAAACGCTAATTTTTCAGCTGTCCCGAATTGAAATAGTTTGCAGACAACGCATCAAAATGTGATGTAATTGTAAAATAATCTTCTGATAGGGTAAAATACATCGTGGGAAAAGTATAAATTGCTCTTAGCGAGCAATTTCTCCTTTTCCAACAATGTTTTCCAGAGTCATTTGCAACAAAGTGGTCAAATGTCGTTATTGTTTGATAATGGGTTAATGAGTCAAAAAAATCTCAGAAAGTACTGTGCCTGGAAATAGGTTTCACAAAGTATTCCTTTGATAGTTGTTTACCTTAACTCTTTGGACATTCACAAAATATGATCTTTGTGTGACGACCAAAATAAAATCTTTATCAAGGTTAAAAGACTTAATTATTTTAGTATTTGATTTATTAGATTCAGGACTAAATTGGAATATGTTTCTTATTTAATCTATTCTTTCAACCTAGCTGTAACATAAAAATCAAAATATGCATCGTGACCAAAGAAAAAATGATGACCAATTTTCCTTCTACCACAATGGTTTTAGAATCCAAATATTAATAAGAAAGCAAAACCAATAATCCTTTAAAAAGTTCCTGTCGCTTATCCTTATATAAATTCTCTTCATTATCTCTTATTTGAATGCTTATTTCACTTCAAAATCTCATCAGTTCTCTTTGTAAAAGGAATTTAACCCTTAAAATGCTGGATAACTTTTTAAATATAGATTTGTGTGTCATCTGCTTTATCTGCTTTCCAAAACATTAAATACCTGCTTAATAGTGATGAAGAAAGATACTCAGAGTAGCAAACAGGGGAGATCACAGGAAAGCCGTTGGTGGCTGCCCTGGATCAAACCTGTTTGCATAAGCATGAAGTCTATTCCAGCTCTGTAAGGGTTAAAATTAGGTTCTTCTTCACTTAGTTGGACACATCTGCAGAAATCTATAGAAATCACTGTGACAAAACGATGATTCTTTTTGAGCAATTTAATTGGACAGAATGCGATGTTCCAAAATACAAAAACAACAACAAGCTACAACACACAGTTGTTTCCCCTGAATCTTTGTATTTGATAAATAAAAACAGACAGTT
Source organism: Cerastoderma edule (assembly GCA_947846245.1). Classification (NCBI taxonomy): domain Eukaryota; kingdom Metazoa; phylum Mollusca; class Bivalvia; order Cardiida; family Cardiidae; genus Cerastoderma; species Cerastoderma edule. Next base: position 52,989,487 of record OX401405.1, read on the forward strand.
CTTTTATCAGGCTTTTATTCAAACACTGATTGGAATCAAGAGTTTTATCCATACTTTAACAAATCATATTGACTACCATTCACGTAACTTAGGTAACCTTGTCTCCAAGTCAACTGCTGGTGTACTTTGTATCGGCAAACATTCATCTCTGAGGAAAGTTTGCTGTATTCATTCCTTCTGTTACCAGCCAGAATTCTGCCTGGTAGATTTGTACCATGAGAGACTGGTTCCCAGTTCACTTGTCGGCAGGATATCACTGAAAATTTGTTGAAATGACATGTAAACAGCCAATGTACAAATCCAAGTCTGTGTAAGACCCTATTCTAGGATACAGATGAAACAATAATATGTTATGGTTTAATATCAGACAAGATTGCCTGGGGAATCATCTGGATTATTTTTATTCTGTCTGTCTGTGCTTTTCTCTTGCAAAGCATGAACCCTTTGCCAGTTTAACATGACCTATGGCAAGCAATAAGATAGAAAATTGATGGTTGGTGTCATGAATTGTAAATGTTACCAAGCAAGGCCTAGGAATATTATCTGGTGAGCTAATATGTTATACGGTACCCTGTTATCGGTCCGTAAAACCATCTGGTGAAAGGATAAAAACAATTCAATGACAGAAGATTTTCTGACTTGTACAAGTTAAATGGAAAAGCAATTACAACTTTGAGATAAAAATAAGATAATCTTTGAAATATTCTGTAGAAATCATTGAAACAATTACAATCATTATATTATACTGTTGAGCAATTTATATAAACAGTTATCTTTGTTTCTCAATTCTTGGCTACAGAGATTTGCATAATTGAGTAATGAGTCAAGACAAAATGAATTATTTATTCTTAACCCTTTACGGTATATAGCGCCGTTCGCCGCCTTATCGATTACCTTATAAAACCCTTTTCGCCATTATACCTATTACCGTATAAAACCTTTTTTGACGTTCTATCGGTGACCGCATAGAACGCTTTTTGACAGCTAAAAAATTGATTCAACTTTAGCCCTTAATATCACATCTTTGCACACACGTCATTTTCTCCAAATTTTATTTTCCTCTAAAATAAATATGTCTTCTTTCATTTCCGATGATAAAATCATAGGGTCAAAGTTTAAACTTTTGCTCTAGAGAGAATCTTTTGATAATGGTCTCACGACACGCTTATGAAAATAACGCTATCAAATTGAGATGAAGGGAATCCAAATTACCAACCTAATTAATGAGAAGCCTTCCGGTCATAAAAGATCAAAACAATGCCGATTTGTAAAGACTCGATAAGGATTTCATGCAATTCTTTAGTAACTTAACACATTTCTAAAAATACTATCCAATCAAAACGAGAGCATACGGTACGCGACCTGTAAAGGATGTTTGTGACACAGAGCTATTGTTCGAAGTTTAAAGGTGATTGAAAATCGAGCCGTCAAATAATTGACGTTATAAAGACGGCTTTTTAAAAATATTTAGCCAATTTGGTGTTTTCGATCGCAATTCAGACATCAATGTAGATTCAGAGCAGTAATTTGATCGTTTTTTTAACCCTAAAGATGACGAAATGTTGATAAATATTACCAATTCACGGACAAGTAATTTCGATCATTCCTCCGACTTTGACAACTACGAGCTTTTGGTAAATTCATCACCCATGGTCACGTATTTTACGGAAATATTAGCATGTTTCGTTGCCAAAATGAATTGATTTTTACTGTTCTACATTTATTAGAAGAACCAGGTTTAACTACTTTACAAAGCAATATTGCGTTGAAATACATTCTTTTCTTCATTTTGGAAACGGTTTTAATGGGAATTGAAGTAAAACGATTCAGCTTTGTTGAGAAATATGCAAAGACAAGGTATGTATCTCGAGCCATGAATGGTATTTTTCGGCAAAAAAAATCCATGCAATTGATGACAAAACAGAAAAACAAATTAGGGATCTCTCAGGGCGAACTCATAAGTCATTTTATTACTTTTGATTTTGTATAATTCACACCGTAATATACATTTTCATTGTTTGTTTAATTTACTACACCTTAATCCTGATATGAATGTATCACTAAATAAAGAAGAAAACATCAACTTAAAGGAAATTCTGTTCTCGTCGTCTTTTATTCTTTGAAAAAATCTATAAGATGAATGTAAAATGCATTAATTTGGGTTTGATTAACAGTACCCCAATCAATAACAATTATCGGAGATAATCCTGTGCAAATAGGTACCCAGGGTGACTAATTATGTATGCGTTAATGGTCTTCGATATTCGGATGGTTTATACCTATAGTGTCACTGATAAGCCTTATCTCTATACCTTAAAGGGTTAAGAGAACCGCAAACAATTATGATTTGAAACATCTCTGATGTAATATGGAAGCTGCAACACTGTTTCTCGTTCCAAAATGTAGATTTTAAATGTAAAGTCTACATACATGTAGTCATTTAATTTGATTCAGAAAACAGTTAGATATCACTTCTTACAGTTTCATTATTATGTATAAGTTACTGATAAAAAATAGTAATTTAACCCTTTCAAAAACAACATATTTTCTACTGTCCAAAATTGAAATAGTTTGCAGAAGACATTTCAAAATGGGATGAAATTGTAAAATATTCTTCATATAAAGCAGAAAACCTTTTAGAAACAGGAGAAATTGCCGAGCGCTTTCTCCTTTTCCAGCCATGTTTTCCAGAGTTGTCTGCAAATAAGTAGTTAAATGTCGTCATTGTTTGGTAATGAGTTAAAATGATGTTCATCAACATACATTGTTCTACTGAACATAGATAAACAAAGAAAATGTGTTAATAACTTATTATTGTGGGAAAAGGAAAATTGCTTGTCAAGAGCAATTTTTCCTTTTCACACGTTTTCTGTCCTATCTGAAGGTAATTTTTCAATTTCATCACATTTTGAAAAGTCATCTGCAAACTCTTTTACTTTGGGACAGTTGAAAATTTGGCATTTGGGAAAGGGTTAACCGGGGACAATTTATCCAAAATAGTGTAACCCTACACTTAATTAGGAGGTGTTTTTCTCAGCTCATGGAAATACCTGGGTACAGTCCAACTTGTGGTAAGCAACCATCCTTTTAAGCAGCTAACCTACCTTAAAAAACCACTTCAGAAAGTCCCATTATTGGATTTATAGTGTACATCAATTTGTGTAAACCAGCCAACCTGTCTTAAACAGCCAATTTTCTCAGTTCTATAGGCTGGCCTCTAAATACAAGTTTGACTGTAGTTACGATTGCTGTTGAATCTTTGAAGACATATGTATGAGGGAAATGGCTAAGTGTTACACCACTCTGACCACTGGATGTCCCCTGGTTCATTTTATTGGTACCATTAGTCCAGTAATAATGATGCATCCCTGCAGGAGGCAACCAATTTTTCTTTCTGATTCCCGACTCAAATTGGAATCAATGTTCCCAGTTTTATGCTCAATCTTATTCTGACAGAGTATACAATACTAAAAACTTACATCAACTCTTCATTGCATGGCTGCAAGAGGAAACTGATTTCTCTGGTTCCCGAATCAAATTGGAAGCAATGTTCCAAGCTTTATGTTCAATCTGAATTTGACAGAGTACACAATACTAAATATGTATATTGATCATTCATTGAAAGACTGGAGTAAGTGGTTCACATTTGTGAAGTACTTACCATATGTTACCATAAAAATCTGTAAACTCTCTATCTTGTCAAAGAATGCCATCCACAATGAGTATATTTTCTGTACCAAGTTAGTGTATATACTGTACAAAATATGTACAATTTCTGTACCAAGAATGTATATTTTTTTGTACTAGAATGCGACACCTGAAGGATATCACGGGATAGAATGTAGTGTAGAGTACCCACTCTACGAATAACTCTTAATGCAAGTTATTCACCCTTATAACAGCCCATTCGGGCGTCACATTTTCAAAATCCAGTTGGTTATGCAGTTATAAATGATCATTAGTTAGGAGCAAAATTCTAACGTTCACAACTGTCTGATATTTATCGAAATTACCGGCATAACATAAACTTTAACGAATTGTACCGAAATATTTGATACCATATCCGTCTTCTAGATGATTTAAACTTTTATTCGAAATTATTTGTCATCCAAAACAGTGAATTTACTAGTAATCATATCATTAGGGCATAAAAAGGAAGAAAATTACATAAAAATATTTTGTTGCACGATGAATTTCCAACACAGACCTGGCTGAACATGAACTGCGTGATGCCGGTATGTACCATGACTTGAAATTTCTTCTGGCCCTCGCTACACACAATTGCAATTTGTTTAGAGGTAAATGGGTACATATTGTCGCACATCTCACTGTTTAAAATTGATAATGTACATGGGCGAATGCAATAATCTGTGTTCTGTAAATCTAGTTTATTTATAAACAGTATATATCTCTCGTTTTCAATGAAATAAAATCGTTAAAATCTTAGAAAAATGGTCACCAGTTTTTTACCTCATTTTTTGACGTCATCGCAAAACCACTCCAGACATTTTGCGTTTTCTGCCCATCGGAAAAAAAAAACGATTAATAAACTGCGATTTCTCCAAACACAGATTTTTCCCAGCTATGACACATATACCAGATCAAAGTTAGGCTTACCTTACATGATATATATAGTGTGCACTAAATGTTAACGTTTAGATTTCACTTAAAATAAGCATGAAATTTAAACCCCCAAAACGAAAAAAGTAGTCATCTTAGAAAACATTTTGTTCCTTTTACAGAACAGAATATTCTATCTGTTCTCTACACTACATTCTATACCAAGTATGTATATTTTCTGTTCCAAATATGTACGATTTTGTACCAAATATGTATAATTTCTGCACCAAATATGTCCAATTTCTGTACCTAATATGTACAATTTCTGTACCAAGTATATTTATTTTCTGTACCAAGTAAGTACAATTCCTGTTCCTAATATGTACAATTTGTGTACCAAGTATGTTTATTTTCTGTACAAAATATATACAATTTCTGTATCAAGCATTTATATTTTCTGTACCATAGTTGTACAAATTTGTTCCAAATATTTATAATTTCTGTACCAAGTATGTACAATTAATTTCTGTACCTTATAATGTACAATTTCTGGACTGAATAAGTATATTTTCTGTACCAAATGTGTACATTTTGTGTACCAAATTTTTTTATTTACTGTATCATACTTGTACATTTTCTGTACCAAATATGTATATTTTCTTGGCCAAATATGTATAATTTCTGTACCAAATACGTAAAATTTCTGCACCAAAGATGTGCCTTTTCTGTACCAAATACCTACATTTTCTGTACCAAATATGTACAATTTCTGTACCAAATATGTACAGTCGAACCGCGATAGTCCGAACGTCGTTAATCCGGATTATTTACCATCCGAACAAAATTTTTAGGGAACGGTCCTTACCTTCATTAATTCAACTGTTTAATGTGGAAAATCTGCGTTCGGGAACCAACAGTCACTTTTCATAGTATATGTGTATGGCTAGTCCGGAAACCAGTATAATCGTTTATTTTGAGGTTACAGTTGCGAGGAAGGGATCGGCCTTCTGTTGTAAAATGCATTCACACGTTTTGCAAACTGGCATGTATGCTTGACCATAACATTTCACATAGTGTAGTGTACTGGAAGGTGTTGATTGTTTGTTAATCGGTCATTCTGTCAGTTGATTGGTCCTACATAATTGTAATTACGGTCGCATGTTGATAGTTGAGTTCGTAAAAGGTGTTGATTAGCTGCTCAGACAGCGATCAGGAGACACTGTCTGGCAATCATTTTCAATTATTACTCAATCGATGTGCTCCTTCAGATCTATCTCATGGAAATTAAACTTCTCGAAAGACATCGCTTCAAATTGTCATTTTTTTTAAAATCCTTTTTAACCAAATAAACACTTTATATTTCCTAAGAAAAAATAAAAATTGTGTATTTCTTACTTCATAGTAATTATCATGATACACCTACACCGTGTAAAGGTAAACATTTCGCCACTAACCATATTTCGCTGTAACTCGCATATTCTTTATTCCGGAAAATTCGTTTATACGAACATTTCTCCTAGGAACGAAAGTGTTCGGATAAACGAGGGTCGACTGTATATTTTCTGTACCAAATATTTGTACATTTTCTGTACCAAATATGTATATTTTCTGTACCAAATATTTGTACATTTTCTGTACCAAATATGTATATTTTCTGTACCAAATATTTGTACATTTTCTGTACCAAATTTGTACAATTTCTATCTTGATTTACTGATTATGAACCAAATTCTTAAGCTTAGTTGAACTAACCCATTACCAAACAATAACAAAATATGTCCAGTTTGTTGCAGAGGACTCTGGAAAATATTGAGGGTAAAGAAGAAATTGCTCTTGAAGAGCAATTTCTCCTTTTCCCAATCTTCTTCAACCTATTAGGAGACTATTTTCAAATTTTATCACATTTTGAAATGTCGTCTGCAAACTCTTTCAATTTGGGACAGTCCAATAATTGGCGTTTGGTAAAGGGTTAATCATTGTGATGATGGGATGTATACCCTGAAGCACAGTTACATTTTACTCGCTACCATTAGCATAATAATAACTGTTGCCCTGATGGGAGCATTGCTGCTCTTGCTTTCTTATTAGTTTGGCAGGCAAAAATCATTTCCCTTTAACAATTTACTCCAAAAATTAACCCTTTCCCAAACAATAACGACATTTGACCACTTTGTTAAAGACGACTTTAGAAAACATTATGGGAAAAGGAGAAATTGCTTGTAACAAGCAATTTCTCCTTCACCCACAATGTTTTCTGCCCTACCAGAAGATCATTTTCAATTTTCATCACATTTCGAAATGTCGTCTGCAAACCCTTTCAAATTGGGACAGTCAAAAATTTCTTATTTGGAAAAGGAGGACCTCAATATTTACTGATGGGGGATTGGCTGCTCTTCCTTCCAAAAGTTGGGAGACGAAACTCGTTTGCCTTCAGCAATAAACTCCCACAATGAGGAAACTCAACATTGACTGATGGGGGATTTGCTGCTCTTCTTTTCGAAAGTTGGGAGACAAAAATCATTTTTCCCTTCAGCTATAAACTCCAACAATTAAGAAACTCAACATTTACTAGACTAATTAAGGTTTCTCTGTACCAAGCATTTCCTAAGGGTGCATGCTTAATTTAGTTACATAGCATCCAAAGACCAGAGATCAATATCATAGAGGCAATTCTGTATGAATGTGAGTGGGACTTTATCACTAGCCCACATAGCTCACCCATAAGATGATTTCTATTGCATGTACTCAATTGGAACTATTAGGATATTTTCGTAAATAGAGAAATACATGTACATCACAGATATAAGTGTAGGGTTACAATATTTTGGGTAAATCGTCCCCAGTTTATAACACATTTCCTGCAAGTGTGCATGTTAAGTAGTTCAATGTATATTTGAGTGGTTTACATCATTTTAAATAATAATTTATCGGTAATTCTTACATAATAGTAATATTATAAGTTGTGATATATATAACTGTTTCCTTCATCAAAATAAATAACTATTAAGATTTCAATTTCAAGAATTTTATCTGGAAACAAAAGTACAATGATGTAAGTCTCACGGGAAACAATATGGCGACATCCATATTATCTAAGAGGCGTTTTCATTGGATAAACCTGATGTGTTCAAATTGGCTTTGACTATCACTTGTCATTTAGTGGTCAAGCATAGGGCTCTGAAGTTTTTCTGGGGTCAGTTCTTAATAAACTATATACTTTATAGTATATTTACTACTATCATCAGGATGACTCAAGACCCCGTTAGATGATGCTTTCAATTGAGACAAGTCATTCATATTCATAAATCAGAGTGGTCTTTAGGGACAATGATTTGCTATACCCAGATTAAATACTGGTCAGGTTTCATGGGGAGAGATCTAATACTGTGGCATTCTCCTACGCAATGATCTCCCTTTTCCCTTAATTTAATTTCCAATCAAAATCTAAATCTGTGGATTGTTAAGTAAAAGTAATGGCAGAATAAATAAATTCTGATGGAAGCGTGTTTTATGTAACCATACTAATTTGTTACCTTAATGAAAAAAATGAGAGGAAATAACATGTGTCAAATTACACCATAAGGCTAGTGTGATGAAGAGTCTGTGCATCATGGAAACATTACATAAGCATGGCTGACAATACTGATGAAATTGTAAAAGTGATTCATGAAGTTAATGCTTCGGTCACATGACTTTGGTTATGGTCATGTGATTTCTGTAAAAGCAGTACCGCAGTGTAGCAAAGGGAAGTAATCCTGTGCAGAGTTTAATGCTACTGCTGACGTTATATGGTATTTGGGAGGATTTTCTGGCATTACAGATAATATACTTCTAAATTTGTGGGAATATTTATTGGACCTGACAATGGTCTAAATCCCTGCTATTGACCAGTGTGCCGACCAATAAAATATTTCCAGATTAACCCTTGGAATGCTGGATAATTTTCTAAAAATAATAAATTTTTAATCCTTCTGCTGTGCAAAACCGTAAAAATCTGCTTAATTTTGATGAGGTTACTAAGATTAGCAAACTGCTTAGATCTCAGGCCAGCCGCTTATTTACTTGGCGGCTGGTCTGGACCTAACCTGTTTGCAAAAGCATGAAATTGGTTCCACCACTATAAGGGTTAAGTGGTCAGCTCAAATCCACATGGGAATTCAGCCTAATATCTGTCATGGGGTCACTTGAATATTACTGCAGGACTTACATGTACATTCTATGGACTTAATACTAAATCCATTGTATAGGATATTGAGACTGGTCCAAAATGGAGGCAATGACAGATGACAAAATAATGGCAGACCTCAAAATAATGGCAGACGACAAAATAATGGCAGACCTCAAAATAATGGCAGACGACCAAATGATGGCAGACAACCAAATATAGCAATATAACATGTATACATTGAATTCTTTTGATTATATCTAGAGGAAATCATTGTGACGATAAGAATAGAATAATAGTTATTTTAGTCAATTGACTAAGGGCAGAGTTTTGATGTTGAAAAAACTTTTATTTTAAATGCAGTTTTTCAAATCTAATTAAGCAACAACGTATGATTTCCAACTATAGTGAATGCAGATGTAGCAAAGACATATTTTGTATGGGGGAATATATCCAGGATTCAGCACAAGGAATTAGTAAATCCTCCTCAAATATAAAGCTCTTTCTATATTATTGAACTAAACAATTGTGATTCTAGTTCATCAGAACCTAAAATGTCATTTCAGACTTCTTTCGTATTAGGTCATATCTCATTCAAAATTTTGCTTGAAACAAAATGTTCACAGTCTCAAATCCTCTCGGAGGAACAAATCCTTTCGGAAGAAAAACAAAAATTAATTTGAGCCAATCACATCTCCTGCCAAACAATCAAACCATTGCCCCCATAAAAGACATTTTAATGTTACTCTAGACAACTCATAAAACAATTGTGGCAAAAGGAGAAATTGCTCAGTATGAGCAATTTCTCCATTTGTCACAATTGTTTCTACCAAAAATCACAGATAAAATGACATTTGTTCTACTCTAATAAGTCTTCTGGCGTTGATAAGTTTGAACTCTCATTCTAGAAAATGGGTTAACCGCATTTTTTGAGTGGCAGGCCGAGATATTTTAAACCAAGACCATATATGAACCGACTATCATGTTTTACTATGAAGATCCGTTTTTTTGACAGCTAGTCGATTTCTCCCCTCTTCTTATTCTCGGCCTAATGATTTGCCTTTATGCTTCTTTTTCCCTGATTTTTACTTTATCATGGAAAATAGGGAAGTCTGTTGATTGTTTTTGGTCTTAATGCAAACTTTTTTTATTTTAATTGGGTTTTACATTGCATCAACATTATTTCAGTTATGTTACAATGCCCTACTCTTAATGATGGAGGAAGACCCCATACTTTAATGTGGGTAGAACCATCGGCATGTTGTTAGTTAGTCAGGAGACTATTATAGCCTCTCATAAAAATCCAAATGCTGTCACAGGGAATGAAAACTTTTATTGCAATAGACTTAAGTTGTTCAAGTGTCTGTGGTCTTCAATGGATCCCAATCAATGCCATCATTTTCCATACTTGGAACTGCTTTATAATAATTATAAGGGTTTAACATTGCGCCAACAGTATTTTAGTTATATCCTGATACCAAGCCCAAAGTTGGTGGTGAAAGACCCGATGATTAACCCTTATAGTGCCGAAACCAACTTAATGCTTATGCAAACAGGTAAGATCCAGACCACCGTCAAGTGAATTGGCGGCTGGTCTGTGATCTTACCTGTTTGCTACTCTGAATATCTTTCCTCAACACAATTAAGCAGATATCTTAAGGTTTGGGAAAGCAAACGACACAAAAATTTATCTTTAGAAAACTACCCAGCATTCTAAGGAATAACTGCCCACAAATGCTGGTCAAATTATGAAGAACCATCAGCCTTCCGTAAGTCAGCTCGCTCAGAGGTTGGTTACCTGATCAACTAAGAATACCACATGGAAAGAGTCTTTCCTGCAATCCATTTCGGGGGTGCTGGGGGTGTCGAAACATTGAGAAAAAACTCTGAACCATTCTGAAAATTTAGATTGAGGAAACGGATTAAAAGGAAAAGGGTTAAATCTGGGGAAGCTAGCCTATTATATTGTCTGCTACTTTAATATCATCTGCTTTTCTTTTGAAAATAGGGCAAAATTGATTTTTTCTTCAGATTCCTCGGAGAGATGGAACCTGATATAATAGTCAATTTAAACAGATTTATTTTAACACATTACCACTTTACGCCTTACGTTTGTGTCTTGAAGCAGATGACTTTCAAAAAGCTTTGTGGCAAAAGGAGAAAATGCTTGTCACAAGCAATTTCTCCTTTCACCACAATGCTTTTCTCAATCAATTCACATATCACAACAGAAGAACTGAAAGGTTTTTCACATGTTGACAAAGCTTTTCTTAAGTCTTCTGCTTCAAGTTAAAAGAAATGTTGTCTGCAGAGTAATGGCTGCTTATTTTGATATGAAACCAAACTATTTGTTTGTATATATGGGGTTTTAAAGCCCTGTCAACAATATTTTAGTTGTTTAACAGATTTCCTGGATTCAACGGTACAAGGGAGGGCTCTAACGTGTCTTGTCCAAGGGCACACTCATCACACAACTATTTATAGATAATTCTTGCTAGGCAGTTTCTCCTTTTGTCACAATATTTTCAGATGTAATCTGCAACAAATACTATTCATATGATAACCCATTTCTTCATATATTCATTTTAGGGAATAGTTAAAGAATACATGCAAAACCATTGGGACATAAGCAATTTCTCCTTTTCCAAATATTGCCCTTACCTTGTAAGACAAAGAAAACATTATTTTCTAAATCCTTTCATTTTGTTTGTATGGTGTTTAATACCATATCAACAATATTTCAATTATGTTTCAGTTTTTCTGGATCCATAAGTCTAAAGGCTAAGGCTCTGAAGTGACTTGCCAAAGGTCACTCCCATATAAAAAGTGGTGTTGGTGGGGCTTGAACCCCAGACCCATGTGTCTTGAACCACTGGGCCACGCATGACTCTAAATCCTTTGAAATCCTATTTTATATTGAGTTGTTATGTAACTATTAACATTTTTGATTTCATGTCTGTATTTAGTATTGTTTTAAGTTTTTAACTTGTTCGTCTTGATTCTTTCAAATGGTTTGATCTGAATCCATTTTTTATGGTGTTTAACGCTGTGTCATCAATTTTCATATTATAACCCCTTCCTTCATGTTGCCTGACTTTGACAGATCTGTTACAGAAGTGGTTTTCAATCAATGTGAGCAATTTATCCTCTACTCCCATTGATTATACTAAATTAAACAAAAAATGTAGTTTATTTTTACTATACAGTCTAACTTGTGTTAAGCAGCCACCCTTTTAAGCAGCCAACCTGCCTTAAACAGCCACTACAGAAAGTCCCATTGTTAGATTTATAGTGTAAATCAATTTGTGTTAAGCAGCCAACCTGTCTTAAACAGCCAATTTACTCTGTCCCATGAACTGGCCTCTTAACTCAAGTTTGACTGTAGTATGTCTTTAAATGCTGTGTCGTCAATATTTTTTAATTATATCATTGCTTTCCTGAAATTCGCCAGTTCTAGACTAGGGATCTACCGTGTCTTGCCATAGGATACTCACACAAAGGCAGTGATCATGCCTAAGCTCAAATCTCAGGGGGCCCGAGTTACAAGTTCACCACTGCCTTTATTTTGGACAATAATCAAATTCTCATAGAGGGGAAGGGGAAAACTATTTACACATTACCAAACAATAACAACATTTAACCAGCTTGTTGCTGATTCTGGAAAACATTGTGGGAAAAGGAGAAATTGCTCATGATGAGCAATTTCTCCTTTTTCCACAATGTTTTCTGCCAAATCGGAAGAATATTTTTGATTTCATCACATTTTGAAATGTCGTCTGCAAACTCTTTATCTTTCAACTTGGAACAGTCGAAATTTTAGTTTTTGTTAAAGGGTTAAGTAGAAGGGTACAAGCCAATAAAACCAATTGATTTTATATTTCAATTTTCCAGGATTTAAAGGACAGGCACAAGGAGGACAGTGTGGAGTGTAAAATGTTGCTGCCTCTGGGCAGACTGTGGGATAAGTGTGAGGATAAAATTAAGCAAGACATTGAGTCTATAATGGATAGAATTTCTGGAGTGATTAAACGTTTTCAATAATTGAATATGCTGAATACATTTCGATTCTTCTCTTCTACCACTGCGCCAAGCTATCTAAGAAAAATGGGGTTTATTGAAAAGTGCATATCTTAGTGATGTTTATAAGCTGGTGTTTAATCAATTTACTATCTAAACAATCCATGCAAATAACCAAACTATGCAACACAGACAGATTTATTACATGTTTTGTTTTAAATCTGTAATACAAACTATGTGAAATTTTATCCCATCAGACAAAGGCGATAGTCCCATGAGTGACTGATTTGTATGCACAATTTTACTTTCTATATATGGATCATAATCAACTGTTCTACACACAGAACCAAAAATCAATTTATATTCAGCGAGGGAAAACTGTCATTAAACTGAAGGACAATTCATCACTAGTTACAATTCCGCGTTACAGATTTCACTCTGACATGACATTGGTGGCTTATTCTTATTCCTGTCACAGATGAAATCTCAAGCCATTCAAAACATGTAGGAAGTTTAAAGCACTGAAAAAAGGGACAGAAAAATGAACCAGATGTAAATTGAACCAGAGAGAGAGGGAGACAGAGACAAGAGATTGTGTACATGGGCCTGGACACTCATTTTCCCTCATTTGAAATGTCTAGGAGTTTGGTGCAGAGATTTCTCCACGTTACCCTAATCATGTCTTTAACTCTCCCAGAAATCAATGCCACCACCATTCCTCTCCACACTGTCAACAAGTCGTCTGCTCCCAGCACACCAGCAGAGTTCCTATCCTATAATGGTTCAGTCCAGCTCTCTTTCTTCCCTGCATCAATCAATGAACTAATACGAGGCTGTACTGCTACAGTCTACTTTAATTGTTCATTGGATGTGGCTGGTGGTGACACTCGCGGTGACGTGCTCTTCGACACAAATGGAACATACTACGCACAGGTTGTGCCTGCCAACAGGATAAAACTACAGGTCGTCATTCCGGATGATATGTTTGTACGGAAGCCTGGTGAACTTCTGCGAATCGGCCCCTATCTAACGTCAGATTTCCGGTTTCCTATCAAGATAGATGGTGTGAATAACTTCACGATTCAAGCCATGAGCATCGGATATGTGAAAGTGGTGATTACGATCTTCGGTACAAGTTCGCTCGTCATGGCCAAATCCACGCAAATGCCCCTTCAGCTTGGGCAGTCGGAATATAAAGTGACGGTAGTGCCGCGCCAGAAGACTGCGGATTTTGTGTTTGACTGTTCCGCGGCCGCAGTGGCGATTCTTATCAGTTTTGGAATAGGCTGTGTGACGGATACAGAGAATTTAAAACGTCAGTTGAAACACCCTGTGTCGCTTATCATAGGATTTTGCTGTCAGTTTCTTCTCATGCCTGTGGTAGGTATTGTTTATTTACCCAATCCACTCCCCCATATGGAATTTTGGAATTGTCCTAATTGAAAGCAATAGCAGATGAGGAGAAAAATTTGTTTGTATGGAAGACACAGTTCAAAGAGAAAGTTTATTACAAGTTATCTCCTATTATTTCACAGAGTTAATAACAATAAAATTTTGTATGATAGGTAAAATCAAATTGATCAGTTTTCCAGCCTTATTTGAATCCCTCCAAATTTGTGCTCATATTGTGTTTTTACCAAAAATAAACAGATTCAAGAAAATTAAGGTTTTCTAGAACTCAGCAAGATAATCAAACCCGTGACCAAATGGTGGAAATTCCAAATTGAATAGAGGCTTGCAAGACCCAAAAATCAGTCAAGAGATGAAATAAGGGTTTCATACCAGTATTTCTATATACCTAGAAACTATTGTGACAAAAAAAAAGCATTGCTTGAAACAATGCCTTTATTCTACATACTGTTACAAAGTCAATGTTGTTTTGATGATTCTTTTAGTTAACTGCTGTGGCTTTCAATTATTTTCCATTTATTAGGTAAAACATTTTGATGAGAAAAAAACATCTTGAAAAAATAGCTTCAACACAACATCACAAAGCCAATGTCCTTTTGATAAAATAATCTTGGTCAACTGGCTTTCAATTTAGAGGAAAACCACTGCAACAAATGTGAAAATAGCTTTAAATAATAGATAACATCACAATTTTCACAAAGTCAAAGACCTTTTGAGAAATGATAAACCTATCATTGTAAGCTGCTGAAGACGGTCACAAACTCATCCCATGATGAAATCGACATTCTTGACTTATTAGGGTAGCAAAATAACGAATCAAAATAAGCAAGCCAGTGGGCTACTTGAAGGTGATGCCACTACCAGGGCGTCAAGGAATCACAAAGTAATTGATTTACTGGATTGTTTGCTTCATTCTATTCCATCCCACATGATCCTTGGACAAACATTCTGGTCATCGAATTCACATACAAGTGAGGGTTCAATGCGTTTCTAGATAGAGCAAGTGTTTCACATTTATTAACAAGTTGGTCACTTACAATGGTATTGCATTAGACCCAGTTGGTCACTTAAAAATTAATGGTATTGAATTAGACCCAATCAGATATAGTGGGTTCAATGAAAGACCAATGTAGCTATTTCACAAACAAACAGCATTAATTTTACTTAAGTTATAATTGCATTGAGCTTTCAATAGTCACAAACCCGTCCCATGAGGGAATGAGTCAAACATTCATCAATAATTTGGGTAGCAAAATAACAAATCAAAATAAACACGCGGGTAGCCTACTTGAAGGTGATGCCACTACCAGGGCGACAAGGAATCACAAAGTAATTGGTTTACTGGACTGTTTGCTGAGTTCCATTCCATCCCACATGATCCTTGGACAAACATGGACCTGGTCAATTGATTCATACTATATTGAGGATTTCAATGCAAGACTATAGTATGTGAAGCACATATACTATAGTGTTTCATTGAACCATTCCGATGATGTGGATTTGATTCAATAAAAGACTACAGTAAGTATATTATGTTTGTCAAGGACTTACTATATTATTGCATCAAACCCACTCAGATAACAGGGGTGCAATGCAAGACTAGTGCAAGTACTTCATCTTTGTAGAGGATTTACTGTAGTCTTGCTTTGAACCATTCACAAAGAGGGTTTCAATTCAAGACTATAGTAAGTGCTTCAAGTTTGCTCTTAAACCAATATCAAAGGTTTCAATGCAACCATGTAGTTATAGTGCTTCAGATTTGTTAATCACTTACTATATAGCCTTGCATTGAACCAACACTTATACTGAGGGTTTCAATGCAATACTAGTGCATCATATTTGTGATGGAATAATCCTACACCCTGATGTTGTGGATTTGATTCAATGCAACAAGACTTAAGTATTTCACAAACTTGCAGCACTGACTTTAGTATTGCATTGACCCCTCAGAAAAATATGAATAAGATGCAGGAATGTTTGTTCATAGATTTTTTTCTTTCTCTTTTGCCTTTCGACCCACAGGGTTTCGGTTTGTTTTGTACTCAGCACCCTGAAAACATAAATGCTTTTACAAAAACAACAACCTTTCTGAACAAGTCTCAAGGAAAGGAGAATGCAAAAGAATAATGACTTTGTCCTTAAGATGCGTCAGAAATAGAGCTGAGGGTCTCATAAAAAGTTAATCTTGGTTTGTTTATCTTCCCTGTATTCGGCAAAGCAGGACTACAATCACCAGCTTATAACTGCATTACATGATTAGAGCTGAGGCAGCATGCGTCTGTGACACTGGAAATGGCTTCACTTGCATAATTGATTAATTCTTTTACTCCATTACGCCTAACTTTTTGACACAGTTTCTAAAATAACTGCTGCAGATGTCAATTAAAACCATTGTGACAAAAGAATGAATTGTGAGCAATTTGTCCTTTTGTAACAATGATTAATCATTAATAAAATGTGCTTTTTTTCTATTTTCATCTATGTTGTCTGTTGTTGCTTTCAATTTTGATCAGTCATGAATTCTTATATAAAGGAAACAATTAGTGTCAATTTACCTCCTTGTTTAGATTTAAATACAATGTGGCACAGTATGTAAGCTATATTATTGAGATTCCTAGATACAATCAAGTATGACCCTATATATGAACATCAACTTTTTTTCCCAGTCATACCGATTTCACAATCACCCAGAGTTTAACAGTGGAAAGCCATTTTCTTCTTTTGTTTAACAGATATAAAATTGACAAAACAAAAGCATGCTGACATAAGTCATTCATCATTGCTAATGGCTTAATATTGCATTGATTCATTAAAATCGTAAAATAAATCCATTAGTTGATAATTGGTAAACCCCTTATTACACATTCAGATTATATACAGTGCTTGAATCCAGAATTTACAGCGTAGAGTTTAAAGGTGTTTGTTAGCAGATGTGAGGAAATTTCAAATTTTTTTTTTCTAAAACGGTCAACAGGTGTACTTTTCTATGATAGGCACTGAAGAATAGTCATTGGAAGCAAAAATAGATTGTGTTTGATACTTTAAAGTCTATATACAGTGAATTAACATGAATATATATTGAGATCTACAGCACATAAACTCACATTACACATTTAGATGAATTAGGACATCCTGAATTTATCATGCTTACAACAGATACTTTTGATTGTTAACAACAACAATAAATTGCTTCAACAACATCTTATTTTGACTTTCAATATTTCTTTTCTGTGAACATGCACCTTTCAATAATTAATAAAGTCACAAACAAGGTACAAAATACTCCATATTCAGGTATGTAGAACCCTGAAGAACAAATGTTCAATTAACCCTTTACCAAACACTGAATTTATGACTGTCCCAATTGAAAGACTTTGCAGACGACACTTCAAAATGTGATGAAATTGAAAAGTAATCTTCTGATGGAGAAGAAAGCACTGTGGGAAAAGGAGAAAATGCTTGTTACGAGCAATTTCTCCTTTCCTTACAGTGTTTCCAAGTGTCGTCTGCAACAAAGTGGTCATATGTTGTTATTTTGGTAATGGGTTAAGAGGAAAATTAGAGTCTTGTGTAAGCATAACTTCAAACCTTTAAAAAGAAACCTATATCATGGTATCATAGCTAAGATCATTCTAACAAGTATTCTCTATAGATGTAACAATGAATAAATAGTGTTTTAACGTGCATTAACGGCAATGGTCATTTAGCCCGCTATAGATTTAGGATTAAGGAAAACGATAACATAAGGGGAGAAATTCTTAATCAAGCTGGATTCTTGAAAGGTTTCCAAACATGTTTTACTTGCTTACCAGATAGATGGACAGGTGATATATTGCCAATCTCAAAGTAAGATGTACTTTGTTGGCAGTCTTTGAAGTTTTCCCTCCAAGACAATTGCAATGAGTACCCATGTGACAATAAAGGATTCAGAGAATTGAAAACATGCTTAATCTATCTAAACGCAAGGAGGGTTTCCAAACATGTATTGACTACTCAAATAAATTAACTGGTATATTAAGATAATTCTAATGAGTACCCACAACATAGGATTCAGGGAATTGTTTAAAAATGAATTAGCAAGGAAGAGATACTTCATCAAACTGGACTATTGCAGGGTTTCCAAACAAGTATTATTGACTAACAAATAAATGGACTGTTATAGTCAAAACAATTCTAATGAGTACCCACAAAATAGGATGAAGGGAGATATCCATGGCTAAGTGGTTAGAGTCCAGAACTTCTAATCACATGGTCCCTCTAAGCATGGGTTCAAACCCCGGTGACAGCATTTGGATCTTCATGAGAGGTAGTCTCCTGCCTGACTTACAGCATGCCGATGGTTCTACCTGGCGAGACCTTATTGGCAATTGAGATTTAGGTCTTCCTCCATCATTAAGAGATGGCCAACGCAACATAACTGAAATACTGTTGATGCGATGTAAAACCCATAAGACAAAACATAGGATGTAGGGAATTGTTTAAGAATACATCAGCAAGGAAGAGATACTTCATTCAACTAGACTCATGAAGAGTTCCCAAACATGTTTTATTGACTAACCAAATCAATGGACTGGTATTATATTGCCACTCTCATCAATGTCAATTTCCGTTAACAGGATTTTTACCTCACCATTAAATTTTCTCGCCTTGGAAACATTCGGATCAAGAAAAACAACTTTGAGCACGAAATAAGACAGTAACCTTTTAGAAGAATGTGGTCATTTTTCTGTAGCAGTCATTTTGGATTTTTTTTTTTAAAACAATTAAATAAGTTGAAATCAAAACTGGCTCTTGCTCCATTTACCTTGTTACAACACATCTGCTGCAGCATTCTATAGTCTAATCCTTTACCAAATGTCACATTTTCGACTGTCCCAAATTGACGAAGTTTGCAGACGACATTGCAAAATTGACGAAAATGGCAGAAAACATTGTGGGAAAAGGAAAAATTGCTTGTTAAGAGCAATTTCTCCTTTTCCCACAATGCTTTCCAGATTCATCTGCAGCAAACTTGTCAAATGTCGTTATTGTTTGGTATTTGGTTAAACTTATTTATTTTACAGTAATCAGATGGAAGCTTGAAGCTTTACAAATTCACTTTGGATGACTGCTTCCTGGAATACTAAACCAGTTCTCCTGCTGATCCGTGAGCTAGTCCCAGCATTCTTATCTTGCCACTAACGAACCTTGGACCCTTGGTAATAGAGGCCTATGCTTTAATAATGCAAAACTGCCCCAAGTGAGTTCTTAAGCCCTAAGAATGCTGGATAATTGTTTAACAAATAGCTTTTTGTGTCGTCTGCTTTCCAAAGCCTTAAATATCTGCTTAATTTTGTTGAGGAAAGATATTCAGAGAAGCAAACAGGTTAGATCACTGGCCAGCCGCCAATTCACTTGGCAGTTTGTCTGGATCTAACCTGTTTGCATAAGCATGAAGTTGGTTCCAGCACTATAAGGGTTAGAAATCCCTGTGACAAAAAGATAAACTCCTAGTGGTGGACTTATAACTTGGGTCCTGGGTACGAGCCACACTGACACCACTGGGAGTACACTCTGACAAGAGAAATCAGAGCCATTGCTAAGTACTGGTCAATCCCAGGTAAGCTATAATATAACTCATGAATTGTTGATATTGCATTAAACACTAAACAAAGGGAAATTCTGCAACATCTGTGATATTGATTAAAATCAATTAATGATAAGAGACGAAATGAGACAATTGAGAAACTCAAGTATAAAGTAGACAGGTAGCATTCATAATACTATCCTAGCATTCATAATACTATCCTAGCATTCATAACACTATCCTAGCATTCATAAAACTGTCATAATATTCATAATACTAACCTAGCATTCATAATACTATCCTAGCATTCATAATACTGTCCATAACATTCATAATACTATCCTAGCATTCATAATACACTGTACTGTCATAACATTCATAATACTGTCTATCCTAGCATTCATTCATAACATTCATAATACTATCCTAGCATTCATAATACTGTCATAACATTCATAATACTTACCTAGCATTCATAATACTTCCATAACATTCATAATACTATCCTAGCATTCATAATACACTGTACTGTCATAACATTCATAATACTGTCATAACATTCATAATGCTATCCTAGCATTCATAAAACTGCCATAACATTCATAATACTAGCCTAGCATTCATATCACTATCCTAGCATTCATTATACTGTCATAACATTCATGATACTATCCTAGCTTTCATAATACTGTCATTACATTCATAATACTGTCATAACATTCATAATACTATCCTAGCATTCATAAAACTATCCTAGGTTTTAGTTGAGGTTTTCTTACAGAGTTCCAATGATATCATAGCAATGCATAACCAATATTGCACTCATGGAAATTTGCCACTAATACCGAATAAAAGCATTTCCAGACAGAAAATGGGATAAACAAATACATTTGCTTTCTTTCTCAAAGCAGCTAGATAACACAAATCGTGATAAACAGGAGAAGTGACACTGTCAGAGCAACAAATCCTTTTATCACAGTGGTTCCTAAAGACTAACACATGACAGACACAGAAAAGCGATGTGTTAACCCTTTACCAAACGCCAAATTTTCGACTGTCCAAAATTGAAAGAGCTTGCAGACGACATTTCAAAATGTGATGAAATTAGGAAGTAATCATCTGACAAAGATGAAGACCTTGTGGCAAAAGGAAAAATTGCTTGTTACGAGCAATTTCTCCTTTCCCCACAATGTTTTCTAAAGTTGCTGCGACTAAGTAGTCGAATGTCGTTATTGTTTTGGAAAGGGTTATGGAGATAGGGGCTAATGTCCTATCATGCTTCACTGGAGAGTAAAGCAATTAAATCCTCCATTTATGGAAATTTCTGGTTCCAGTTTGGGGCATGTGGAAACTCTGATCTATAGAATGGGGGTAAACTGCCACACTATATTAAGTATTTCAAATATTTCCCTCAGGATGGCACTTATGAATGAATTTAACCCTTAGAATGCTGGGTAATTTTCTATAAATAGATTTTTGTGTCATCTGCTTTCCAACAGCTTAAAAAATCTGCTTAATTTTGACGAGAAAAGATACTCAGAGAAGAAAACAAGTTTAGATCACAGGTCAGCCGCCGATTTACCTAGCGGCTGGCCTGATTTCAATCTGTTTGCATAAGCATGAGGAATTCCACTCCAGCACTATCTATAAGGAATATAATTGCACTGAAGTCTTGAGATGAAAGAAATGAATGAATTTGAAACTTGGCTTGGTTTTCTCACTGTGACCAAATTAAGCTATAAAATAAAACCAAAATGTTGCTTGCAACAATACTGATTGTGTCACAAGATATCTCTTCCCAGAAAAAAAATCAATTTCAGAATCACACAGCTTATAAAAATCAATGACAGCCTTGACTATTAGTCCTACTCTCGATACCACAAAGGGATGGGAAAAGTGATCATTTAACCCTTAGAATGCTGGGTAATTTTCTATAAATAGATTTTTGTGCCGTCTGCTATCCAACACCTTAAAAAATCTGCTTAATTTTGATGAGGAAAGATACTCAGAGTAGCAAACAGGTTAGATCACATGTCAGCCACCAATTACTTGGCGGCTGGCCTGTGATCTAATCTATTTGCATAAGCACGAAGTCAGTTCCAGCACTGTAAGGGTTAATGTCCACAAATCATGTTATCCAGAGGACTTCATTAGTGATCTTAGGTAGGGGGGCATTAATTGAGATCATTGAGATAGAAATGGTCGACCGGTCTAGTTCAAGTTTAATACCATTTCCCACAGATTTAAAGTCCCATTGTGGCAACTGTGCACCTATTCATTCCTATTTGTATTAAAGTTTCCTCTTTAACCCTTTCCTAAACAATAACCACATTTGACGATTTTGTTGCAGACCACTTTAGAAAACATTGTAAGAAAAGGAGAATTTGCTTGTAACGAGCATTTTCTCCATTTCCCACAAGGTTTTCTGGTCTTTCTGAAGAATATTGTTCAATTTCATCACATTTTCCAATGTCCTCTGTAAACTCTTTCAATTTGGGACAGAAGCATGATTGAGTACTTTGATTGCAATAATATAACACGGGTCCTGTGTGGCTCAGTGGTTAAGGTGTTGGGCTTAGAATTCAGGGGTCCTCGGTTCGAGCCCTACAAACACCTCTGGTTTTGTGGGAGTGGGCTTTGGCAAGCCACTACAGTGCCATGGAGGCCTGGTACTGATGGATCCAGGAAAAATGTGGGAGTCACAGGCTTAGGCATTTGATTATCCTGTACCAAAGCAGTAAATGGTATCTGTTTCTATCCTGTACCAAAGCAGTAAATGGTATATGTTTCTATATACATCTATATGTACATGTGTGTTAATAACTGATCAACTGATAAAGTATTAAACAGCAATCTATTCCATCCTCCCAATCTGTTTCCTGGAAGGCAGAACCATTTCCAAGAGCCCTTTGTGAAGTGGGAGTGTTTTATCACCATCCATAATTATACATTGTGTACATCTCCTGAGATTTGCTGTTCACCAAAACCTCTCATCTAAGAACTTGTACACCATTTCTGTCATGTATCCTTGATTAAAGCTTAACAGCACATTTCATGTTCTCTCCTTACAGAATGCTTATCCCTTTACCAAAAACCAAATGTTCAACTGTCCCAAATTGAAAGAGAGACTATTCCAAGGATATGTTACGACGAAATATTTCTTTGCCCAGTATTGAAATATGAGGGAATGTTGTTTTGTTGTTATGCAAATTCTCAGCACAAAATCTTTAGTAAAACGATACCCAAGTGAATACTGGGAAAGCTGTAACAAACACTTGAAGGGTTTCCTATTCCATTGAACCATCAATATCATCTTTCAACTTAGACATTATAAAATTTTTAGTTTACACCAATCTTAATTATTGAAAGTAAAGTTATAAACGGATATATTTCTGAGCGACAGGCTTAACATCCATTTAGTGAGGGAACAGGAACCAAGTTGATGTTAGATCCACAAATATTGATTGATATAGAGTGACTTGCTTTACATTCCTTCAGTGAGGGAATGGGAACCAATTTGATGTTAGATCCACAAATATTGATTGATATATTTCTAGACTTCCCAATATCTGATCCATAAATCACTTCATAAGGACCTTAATTACTGTTATTCCTATTGATTCAGCATCACCTTCTAACCTCATTTTACTAAATAATTTTTATTTTAGCTCAACAATTGCAAACTATTAATCTAATTCTTCAAAAAGATATACCATTATGCCCCCTACTTCACAGTATCTTCAGTTTCTACATATGAAACAGGATACTTCATAAACTGATCATAGAAAATGAAGAAAAATAGCATGAAGCCAAATTTCTGATGTGTCTGAGAGAACCACACCTGTGTAAGATTCAAGAATGTATTCATGAACTTCATGAACATTCATAAATGATAAATGACCATTCATTTGAGAACATGTTCATGAAAATCAAGAACAGGTTAATAACTAATTTTTCCTTTTCCCACAATGTTTTTTGCCCTATCAGAATATTTTTCAATTTCATCAAATTTTGAAATGTCGTCTGCATACTCTTTCAATTTGAGAAGGTCGAAAATTTGGCGTTTGGTAAAGGGTAAGAGAATGGAGCCACAGCTTCCTATTGTACCAGAAAGCATTGAAAACAATTCAAAATCAATATGCCAGAACCAGTTTGTAGATTGCTTTTGGTACCAGCCAATAAGACCAAAAGTTTTTTGTGATAAAATGTAACCTTCTGTGATTGTCTCTCGTCACTCTATTAACGAATGTTGCCACTGTGGCTATTGTATCAGAAAACATTGAAAACATTTTAAAATCAATATGCCAGGATAAAACGTCAAAGTTTCAAAAATCAATACACTAAACAACATCCCAGACCAACAGAGAAGAGAACAGGGCCAGAAACTTGCTTTCTCCTTACAGTAAGATTTATTTTAACCCCATTTTCAGCAATTCTTCAATTACAAAGTGGTGTTCTAAAGATGAAATGAAGGATACCATTTTTGACAATCTGTACTTTTTTCTTTTACCTTGTTTCTTGAAATCTTAGCAAAACATTAAGATTGTATTACATTCCCTTTAACATTGTACCTTGAAATCTGAGCAAAAATTTAAGACTGTATTACATACCTTTTTCTTATACATTGCACCTTTAAATCTTAGCAAGAAATTAAGACTTAAATTCAATTCATTAAACAAGTCCTTCTATCAAGGGTTTAATACTATAATTCATTAAACAAGACCTTCTATCAAGGGTTTAACACTATAATTCATTAAACAAGACCTTCTATCAAGGGTTTAACACTATAATTCATTAAACAAGACCTTCTATCAAGGGTTTAACACTATAATTCATTAAACAAGACCTTCTATCATTAGGGTTTAACACTTTAATTCAAGTACTTCAAATTTTGTGAAGGACATGCCATAGTATTGTATTGAACCCTTGACATCAGAGCAAAACCTTTTAAAAGACTTCACTTTTTTTCCTAAGACCCTTAGAGTTAATGTCCCCTTCATAAACAGATCTCGAAGGTTGGGTCATCAAACTGGTAGTGATGGCTTCTTTCAGTTGCACTCTGGGTAAAGGAGATAAAACTCATGACTCAATCGCTAATTGCTTAAGTGTTTATTCCTGCCATTTACATTAAAATCTGCATGATAGGAAAATTGTTTGATTTCTTCTTATGATTGTATTTTACGATGATACAATGAGTAGATGTCTATATTGAAATGCTGAATGCTTATCACAAGACTAGAAGTAATACAGTCAGAGTATGTCTTTCACAAAATAGTCTTGAACTGAGGGGTCCTTGATAATTAAGCCGTGTTTTTAGATGAGTTTAACACACCATAGTAACATGAGCATCCAATTTTCTTTGTTTTGGATGAGATTATAATGAAAGGCTGGCAGTATACAAATCACAGTAAGTCTATAACAAATGTTTGTGAACTATATGCACTGGGTTAATGTGCAAAACCCTTGATAAATTTAAGTAGTATGCACAATTGAAAGAACATCCTATGATTTACAATGAAAAAAATAAAGAATGTTTAGCTCAAGGCTACAGGACTTTCTTAACCCTTTCCCAAACAATAACCACATTTGACCACTTTGTTGCAGACGACTTTAGAAAACATTGTGGGAAAAGGAGAAATTGCTCGTAAAGATCAATTTTTCCTTTTCCCACAATGTTTTCTGCCCTATCAGAAGATTATTGTCCATTTCATCACATTTTGAAATGTCGTCTGCAAACTCTTTCAATTTGGGACAGTTTAAATTTTGTTGTTTGGAAAAGGGTTAACCGTAATAGTGCTGGAACCGACTTCATGCTTATGCAAACAGGTTAGATCCAAGACAGCCACCAAGTAAATTGGCTGCTGGCATGGGATCTAACCTGTTTGCCACTCTGAGTATCTTTCCTCAACGAAATTGAGCTGATAATTTAGTTTTTGGTAAGCAGAAGAGACAATTTACCCAGCATTCTAAGGGTTGATTTGTTAACTATTCCGGCGTGTTTTAAAGAAGAATTTACCAATTAAGTACTCACCTGTACAACCTGTGCAGATATTTAAGGTTTTGGAAAGCAGACGACACAAAAATATTTTTTTAAAAAGTTACCCAGCAATCTAAGGGTAAGGTCTTACCCATTGCGACCACAATGTGACGATGAACAAACACAGGTAAAGGGCATCAAGTCCTCTACCACTCTCTATAGTTCGGAATCATCAAATATTTATTGTCTACAGAACGACTTGCAGCGTTGAAGAGACAGAATTAACTTATCTGATGATTGCCTCCATCTTTTTTGTCTTACCTTTATCATTTTTACTTGTCTTACTGTTATAAGAAAAGAATAATCGTCTGCATCTGTGGGACAACATTCTTTAATGGCAAACAGTGTGCAACAATGGGTCCCAGGATTATACACCATGGTTGTTTTAATTAACAACATTAACCCATTACCAAACAATAACGACATTAAACCACTTTGTTGCAGATGACTCTGAAAAACATTGTTGGAAATTAGGATAAATTGCTCACAATGTTTCCTATCCTATCAGAAGATTATTTTCAAATTTCGTCACCTTTTGAAATGTCGTCTGCGAACTCTTTCAATTTGGGATCGTCAAAAATTTGATGTTTGGTAAAGGGTCAAGACAATTAACCTAAGTATTCATACTGTCAGGCATAAAATGAACCTTGATTTAATGAAAATAAAAAAGACAGATACCTTGAGTAATTTCATCAAATCTTTTATCAACCATTTTCAAACAACCCCTTACTATATTCTGTATTTGTTTTATAAAAAAAAATAAATAAAACCCACCTAAAGTAGATTTAAGAAACCGTTATACATGTAGCTAAAAGATCAATTACAATCAACATGCATTTTTCTGTTATTAGCCAGTATCCAAAAATGCCAAATCTTTTTCTAAACTTGTCTGTATAATAATTATATAGTAAATTTCAGTGAAATGCACTTGTCTCATTGAGGCTTTTGGACAAGGAAGGCAACACAGAAAATTGATTTTGTCCCCCATGGTTGTTGTTTAACATTTTGAAGCAGGCACACAGTGATGGAATTTGTTACAGCAAGAAACAAATCCATAGGAGCATTCCATTATCCCTATATTGCCATATGACTTTAACATGTTTACCATAAAGCATCCGCATTTCCCAATTATGCCATCATAAAAAATGTCATATTGTGGCATGCACAGCTAACCAACCCTGGATGGGAAGAGAAAAACTCGTAGACTAATTAAAATGTCATTTCTGATTGAACAGTGTGTGTATAATTTGACAAATGACAGACTGTTTTTGACTTGCCATATCCAGAGATGTGTAAGAGAACCGAACCCAACATGTAATAAATCTTCCCATATAACTAACCCCCATCGCCCACTCAGTTCATTAACTCTTAGAATGCTGGGTAATTTTCTAAAAATAGATTATTGCGTCTTCTGCTTTCCAATACCTTGAATATCTGCTGAGATATTCTGTTGAGGAAAGATACTCAGAGTAGCAAACAGGTTAGATCACAGGCGAGCCGCCAATTTACTTGGCAGCTGGGCTGTATCTAATCTGTTTGCATAAGTGTGAAGTCGGTTCCAGCACTATAAGGGTTAAGATGGGGGAAACCTTCCATTTTCCTGGTTCTTTTTCTTTAATAAACTCTGTGTCCTATTGGGTAAGATAATTGATCTGTAAATCACAATGCCCATCTCTGCATGGGTTCAAATCCCAGACCCTGATATCTTTCTTGTGAGATGTGGTCTCTCGACAACCATATAGAATTTCGTTTCAAGTCGGCTTGCAGGCTCGCCATGGCCAAGTGGTTCTAGTAAAAGTCTTGTAATCACATGGCCCCTTTTCATGTTGGTTCAAATCATGTTGGCCCTAAATTAGAAATTTTCATGAGAGGTGGTATAATGTCTGACTGATAATTTCAATTGTTGTACCTGACATAACACTGTGGTTACTTAAGCTAGTGTTTTTCCTAAAATAATCAAGAGCCAAAAATTGCTATATAACTGAAAAATTCTTGATGCAATGTAATGCCTTAATAAAACAAATCTACTTAGCCGTTTTAAACAATTTTCCTCGAAGCCTTAAGTTGTGTGTTTCAACATAACTGGAATTTTGTTGACACAATGCAAAAACCTTTAAAAAAACAAACAATATCTTCAAAGAAGACCTATCTTAGGCTTAATGAGTACCAACAACATGCAAGCCTATAAAGTTTAGCATCGGCATCTTGAACCAAGGGTCCAAGGTTTAATCCAAGTTAGGGGCGAAAAGAAAATTGCCGGGACAATCCCAAAGTCAGCAGAGTATCCAGGACACAGTCCTCAGGTTTAATAAGCTTTAAGCTTCCATAATATTGAATACATAAAATAAATAAGTTTGAAAAACTAAAGTTGACCAGATCCTATAGCTAAACAATCCTTATCCAGAACTCTGCAATAATGTGGGATTTTGTTTTTTCTTTTCATAAAATTGTAACCAAGCTGTGAAAACATGAAGCCAGACCCCAGGGCTCAAACTTGGGACCTTCACAGACCATGTGAACCTTCTACCGACTGAGCTTACACATTTAAATCTTCCTTATAAATCGAGACCCCTACAACAAAATCAACACACCAGGATCTCATCTTGTATTTATGAGAATTAGGTTTCCCCATCCTTTCGGAAATCTAGTGTCACATTTTGATGACCTCAGGCTTTGCTTGATCCAATATGCCAAAACTCTATGGTAATGTAGAGCAGCGTTTCAATCTAATGGGAAGGATCCTCGGCTATTTGACTTTGTTTGTATGGTGTTTAACCCATTACGAAACAATAATGACATTTGACCAGTTTGTTGCAGACAACTCTGGGAATCATTGTGGGAAAAGGAGAAATTGCTCCAAAATTTAGCATTTGGTAAAGGTTTAACGCTAAATCAAGGATTTTTCAGTTATATAACGGCTTCCCTAATCCACCAGCATTAGGCTATAGGGCTCTGAATTGACTTGTCAATGGTCACTCCCAAAAAAACCAGAGGTGTCATTGGGGCTCTAACCCAGGACCCCCAGGTTCTTAGTCAGCAACCTTAACCACTTGGCCACAAAGGACCCCTCAGCCATTAAAGATTGAGAAGAATCATTTCTGAATTGGGAAACCAAATGGCTTGTGTACATTTTGGTCTTTCGAAATACTGCCTCAATTTATTTGAAAATATGCCTCAGCCAGTTGAGTATGAGAAAAATAATTATAAAAATAGCTGAATATAGTGAACCAAAATGTAAATTTGGTTTTCTATATTTTGAATTCTGTATCAATCTGATAATGAATTTTCTACCGCCTGCTCTATTAATACAATAAATTGATTCAAAGATGTTTTACGTCATACATGGTGTTAAACATTTTTGCTTCTACATAAAAATTTTTGCTGAGACACTGTAGTTTTACATTACAGATTTCATATTGATGGCCTATTCATCATTGTTAATGATGCTGAACATTTCTGCCAGGATGTGCGATAACTCGGCGCACTGCCTGGCATCAGGGTTATGATTCAATAACATCTCATTTTTCATTCCACTCATAAGAGGGTTTCTTTTTTCTGGCAACATTTAGAGCCTACCTTACCCTTGTAGATACAAGTCACAAACATTCCATATAACTTCATCAAAAAAATATTTGTTGGTACTTATGAGAATCAGCTCAATGAGATGATTCTAATGAGTACCAACAACATAGGATTTCAGTAAGAATTTGCTTTATGAGGGTTTTTTTAAACAACAACAATATTTTCCCATTTTCCAAAAAGTATGTATCAAGGGTTCATCGCAAGACGGAAGTAAGTGATTCATTGACTTAAAGCACTTACTAAAGTATTGCACTGAACCCTTGGACTATGAAAGATGTCTGATGAAAACAGTGAAAATCATTGATTTTTTTAAAGCATTGCCCTGGGCATACTAATCTTGTATTAACTCTCTCTCTCTGTCAAGACATTTCTGTGACACAGCTTAACTTTTAAGCGCAAGTCTAACCCAATCCCACAAACAACATTCTCTAAATTCATAATTTTATTTCTCCAAATTTCCTTTACTGAAATTTAGTTAGGTTAAAAAACTCTTAACATTTGTCTAACAAGCTCCATCAGAGTCGGTACCTTCAAACACAAATTATACCATCAGAAGACAGACACTGAGGTGCTTTAAGTCTTACACAAATTATACCATCAGAAGACAGACACTGAGGTGCTTTAAGTCTTACACAAATTATACCATCAGAAGACAGACACTGAGGTGCTTTAAGTCTTACACAAATTATACCATCAGAAGACAGACACTGAGGTGCTTTAAGTCTTACACAAATTATACCATCAGAAGACAGACACTGAGGTGCTTTAAGTCTTACACAAATTATACCATCAGAAGACAGACACTGAGGTGCTTTCCCCACAGAAAATGGCAGTGGAATACCACTGGAATACCACTGGAATACCACTGGAATCCACTGGTATTTAGAATACCGGTGGTATCATGTTGGTATTCCAGTGGTCAGTGGTATTTCAGTAGTATTTCAGTGGAATTTGGCAACTGTTCATTGGTATACCACTGCATTAATGCCACTAGCAATGGCATTTCAGTGGAATACCAGTGAGAACAGTACCACTGGTATGTCAGTGGCATTCCCTCATGAAGCTGTTATGTTGAATTTTGTCTGGAGGTAGTCTGGATTGATTCTGAAAACAGTCTTGAGGTTAGATTCAGACATCTGAATATTGTCTGACACAAGCTGTTTACAGTCTGAATAATTTCTGAACATTATCTGAGTAGTGCTTAATTATCTCCAGAAATATTTTTGAGTTAAGATTTGTTTAAAGTTTTTCTGAATTTATTTTCCAAAATCAAGAAAACTCTGCGAATATTGGCTGAATGACTTTGAAAATCCCCACATATACTGACATTTTCAGAAATTACAAAAGGGAGTCAAAACAAGAACTCTTAGAATGAGTTGAAACCTTTTTTACTTTTTGCTAATAAAAGACATCCTGATAATTCTTGCTTTTCATGGTTGAATAACAATATAAATACTCTGTCAAGATTAGCAGTACAGTTGTGTGCTCCATTTCCAGCTTCTAGTCAATCACACTAGTCAGCCACTGCATAACTATGGTTATCCCAAGAACACATTGCACATTTTTCCCATACTAAAGTAAACGAAATGCATGGAAATAAGAAACCAGTGTCTTTAGGTAACTTCCTGATACATTACAATGGGTCGCATGCGGTCAGGGGGTCTTCATGTCTTGTGTTGGTTGATTCAAGTCGCCTTTGTCTGCAATGTAGATGTATTCTCCAAGTTCTACCAAGATTTAACTGCAAATGATAAAAAAGATATTTAATGACAGACTGTAGCTTACATGTATATGGACTCTTGAAGGCCCTTATATTCACATGATAAAAATGGTCAACAGATCCACACATCAGTTTATACAGACCAACATTCGTGAGACAGTTACTTAATGAAAAGGTGGAAGGGAAGGAAAGAATAGTCATGACAAGCATCATTGTTTAAGTGTTTTGGAGGCAGGACTACCAGAGGTCAAACATGAGAGCGGTGGAGAAGGATCATATTTGCCCATGAATAACAATCTAGATGAAGTTTGGGAAAAGCTTTTTACACTGTGGTTGATGTATTATGATATACATAGGTTCTTTTTCAAATTACAACTGATAAGATCAAGAAACAAAACTATTCTAAGATGGCTTACAATTACAAAAAAATTGTGCTCTCTTGTATGCAAGGCAAGATACTTTTGAAGCAGAAATGATCAAAAAATAAGTCTGACAACACAGTCTTGTTAGGTGCATCAAATGTGTCCTGTGGCTGTCCTGAATAGTTATATAGCACATGTTATATATCTGTTCTTGAAAAATCCTTCCCTTTTAGACAAATTCCTTATGTGATCATTTAAGATCAATCATACTGCATGATTTATAAAAATTTGAAATTCCGATTGACTTTATGAGCACAGCTCTGAAGACTTAAATTTTATTCTATAAAGTAATCTTACCAAATAATATCGAACTGAGCTGCTGAGATATATGCCGCATTTCTTCATCAACTCCATCAAAACAATCTAAGAAGAATACTTTGACATTCCCACAGCAAACGAGACCTAAAATCAATAGGCGAAAAAAGAAACTTTGATTTACAAATGTGTTTCTTTAAAAAGATATACGAAAAGTCTACAAACAAAATATTGGAAAAGACTATAAATTGCAAAACAGAACTTGAAATCATAAGAACAGTGAAGCTCAATTTTAGGAAGCTTATTGTACATTTATGAACAAAAACTTCAAATCACGATGCCTCTCTCAGCATGTTTTCAAATTATGGTAACACAAGATTTGAATGTTAATGAGAGGTAGTGTCTGACTCAGCTAACAAACAGAACGAAATTCTGGTGGTTATACCAATCCTCACACACCTTCTTAGGCAGTAGAAAGGAGTCTTCATAAAAACATACTATGACCAAAAGAATTCACTTTCAATACATTTCTTAAGGTAGTTAATAAGATACTAACTTGTACACACTAATCTGTAACCATTAACGCATTGATGTTACTCTAGATGAAGAAGTTAAACTCTCCTTATTCTTCCAATTTTCAATAAAAAATAACTAACTATTTTGACTCTACAGTCAGATACATGATGTTATTAACATTTGACATTGATGAGATAAATGTTGTTCTGTATGCAACTATGTCACATTTTATAAGACAATTTCATGAAAATACCCACCTATTTTCAAATGAAGGTCAGGTATAGACAGGATGTTTGTTATTGAAAACACTTTTGACTTTCCCTGCACACTTTCCAGTTTCATCTGCAAAACTTAACATTTGGCTTCCATAACATGACGTATGCAACTGTCCTTCACTTGCAGTGTTGTATGTAAGACCTCATCTTGAATAAAGAAGAAAACCATAAAATTGATCATTTGAAAAATGTGTTTATTTGGTCTTTGGAAAAATAAAGTTATGTTTTAAATGTGATGACCAAATAAAAAAAAGCTGTAACTCTGGATATGTTTTCTTAAAATCTTACTATTTTGACTTCATGAATTAGTTATAAGTAATATTTCAATGATACTGCATGCTTAAATATCTCCATATTTGTAATCAATTATTGTGACCCAAGACACTTAGATCAAAGCACTTGCATAATACTGGTAATTAAAATCCCAAGAGAGCTGTAATATAACTGCATAATATCTTGACATTGCATTAAACCCCATATAGAGATATAGACACACAGTTCATTTAATTGTTAAGTTTGGTTGACATAATTAACACATAAAAGCAAGGAGGAAACTGATTGTCAAACACAGCTTAAAATTACATGACCATTGCAGACAGGAAACAAATCAAATCCTTAAAATATTTGACCACATTTAAATGTGGTCCTTTGACATCAAATTTCAGAACGCTATGTTAGTACTGGTGAAATTCCAAACTTATATCAAAGATCCTGTCAATCAATCAATTATGAAGATAATGAACCATAATAATAATTCGTCAGGAACCATAATAAGTGGCAATGATGAACAACATAGGACGTCCAACAACATACAAGTATATATACTTTGTCACTGCCTCTTGATTAGAATCTTATCATATTTTATCACACACAAACTCGCATGGAAACAAGAAGTCAATGATTTGTGTAAAAAAATATGCAGAAGTACAACTATCCGTGGATGATGCAAAAGCAATGCAAAGCAATGTTCACGGCCATCCGAATTGGTGGAACGGTCGAAATAACACCTACATAAAAAAATATCACAACGGGGTGATTTGTAGAAATGTTAACAGACAATTTAATGAATTGTTGTATCAAAAAATCGACCAGTGTTTTCATCATGCTGTCTGACCTGTAAAGGCAAACAAAAGACGTATAATTCGTCGAAAAATATACATGTAAATGATCGGGGAACAAGTTTATTTACCTTTGCCTGGGTCTTTGCCTTAATCAGGAAGTAGTAAATGCGCATGCGCAAATATGGAATCGGGTTTTCATTGGCCAAAATGAAACAGTGCGCGTTTTTTAAAATCAATTTCGAACAGACTGCAGCTTTCTCGAAGAAAAACGCGTCGTCAAATCCACAATGGCGAACTACACAGTAAAAGTTAAACATCTCCGGGAATCATTATTGATTTTAGCTGTAAGTACGAAGTTTTTTTCTATCCTTTTAGCTCAAATGAGATGATGTTTTGTGTTTTTGAAGTATCAAATCGTCATTTTACCCAAATTGACCGAGCATAATTCCCCCTCAAATCTATATTTGCCCTGATTGTGTCAATTTTGTCTTATGACATACAAAGTTGACTTTTATTGATGTGTAATAATATTTTTAAGACATCTTCCTGAACGTGTTAACACAAGTTGAATATAGACCTTGAAAGTCCTATTAAATATGTTGTTATTGGCATTTATCATGATAATCACGAGTAAAATTTTTTTTCATGGATATATGCGTTTAGTTTGAAACATACAGTTTGTGCCTTATTGATATATATAGAGAATCTTTTCAACTTTTTTCCCCAAGTTGTCTCAAGCACAGGGGCCTGGGTCATTCCATGATCATAATTCAAAATAGTCTGTGAAGGCTTTCTTAAGTTTATGTTTTGAAAGGTGGTGGTTCTTTTTAAATAAACAAATTAAAAATATATCATATATTTGATTAATGATTTTGCTAGATCTCCACATGTTGTAACGGAATCAGATTTTGATTTTCCCATTTTTTCTATGTTTTACAGAACATTCACACACTGTTATTCAGGACAGGTGTTGCAGTTAACACACTACAACAAGCTGCGTTTGGGTAATGGTTAGCCCTGAGGACTAAAGACCAGTCAAATCAGGTTTGATTCACGATGGCAATCAACTATTTCACTGGGGAGTGTTCTTAATTTGGCAAGACATGTATCCTAGCATAGTACTGGTAGGTACACTTACTATAACTCTACAGTGCAGTGGGTTTTTTCCCCATAAATTGGGAAAATGCTTGTTGATTTTTGGACATTGTATCAATAAAATTTCTTAATTGGGAAACCAAATTGCTAAAGTCGTGTGTCTGTAAATTTTTTAGAAAACTGCATGCTTTTATACTGGTAGGTACACTAATACTATAACTCTACAGTGCAGTGGTTTTTTTTTTTTTCATAAATTGGGAAAAGGCTTGTTGATTTTTGGACATTGTATCAATGAAATTGCTTAATTGGGAAACCAAATTGCTGAAGTCATGTATCTGTATTTTTTTTAGAAAACTGCATGATTTTAAAGAAACTTCCAGTAAGGAAGATGCGTTTTATCGGTTGGCCGTTATATTACGAGAAAAAGCCCTTCAATGAGTACATTAATGGAAAAACAAACAAACAAAACAAAGTTGTGGCAGATTTTATCATGATCAGATGTGATTATTTTTTTTAGATTGTCTGTTTGCTAAGTTTGTTACATTAATGGCAATGGTCATTTGATGTGATGACTTTCTCTTTCTATAAGAGTTAGCTTGCCAACATAAATATATTTTCCATTGGCCAATGCTGAGGACATGTTGTTTTGGAGGTGCAAATTTCTGATCAGATGTGGATCATGTCTTTCACTCTTTGACAGATTTCTACGCTTGCAATGGTTCTTTACACCATTTTTTCCATTCAATATGTGTATTTGTTGTAGATGAAGGCATTGACTTCGTCTGTTTACCATTATAAATAATGCATTTTTTCAATCAAGCCCATATTAAATTGAATAATGGACTTGCGGTTGATTTTATTTTCAGCTTCAGAGGTGCATTAGAACCCTAACTTCATGTTCTAACATAGACCGAGTTTTCTGGAGTTGTTTGACATGCACAAGTGAATGAAGGCGCCCCACTGTTGGAATGCTCTAACAACAACATTTGCACCACTTTTATCATGAAAGGTATGAACCAACCTATTAAGTACTGTATGTGTAATTAAATAAAAAAAAAAAACATGACATTGTCAGAATGAATTGACATGTGTTAACTAACCATTGTATAATAAGCTGATCATAAGAAGCAATTTATCCTTTTGTAAGAGTAGTCTTCTTTCTGCTGCAGGTGATTAAGAAATCAGTTTAAATGGATAAACCTGTTCCATAAGCTAGAAAACCTAAAATTTCACTGAAAGCATTTGCATGTTAAAAGTTTTGGCCAATTGTATCAATAGTCTTTAAGACTATTTAATTTCTAGTAAGCATTGTCACTTTCAAAGCGGTCATAACTATGATATTTACTGCATCCTTCTGTAAGCTTTCCTTAACACATAACACCGCAATTTTGCATCTTGCAGCTGACGACTTTCAAAAAGCATTGTGGCAAAAGAAGAAATTATTTATCACAAGTAATTTCACCTTTTGCCACAATGCTTTTTTCAATCTATTCACACACAACATCAACACACCATCAACACTGATATGTTTTACAAAGCTTTTTTTAAGTCACCAGCTTCAAGTAAAAAATTGTCTTTTGCAGGTGGTAATAAGATAAAAAAAAATCTTAGGACAGTAGAGACATACAAGTTTTACAAATGCCTCTAATTGTGTTTTGACCTTTTGTTTATTTTCAGCTCACATATTTCAGATGTTTAAAGATGTGGATTAGGAAGAACTCAGCAGCATAATTAATTTCAAGATCCGGAATATAAAGAAAAAGATGGTGATATAATTTTGAGGATACAGAAAATGAAAATTGACAATTCATTTGAATATTGATGATTATATTTAATCTAATTAGCATTAAAGATGTCATTCTAGTTTTATTTGTCTAAATGTTCATTAATGCTTCATTGTATAATTGACACTGAATTTGTTTTACAATTTTAGTTTACATGTGAATATAGCCCATGCATTTATTGTTTGTCAGAAGAAAACAGACTGATCTTTTCAGTAGTAAATTTCCCTGGAATATCGGTGGTGATTCACTGGCATTCCAGTGATATTTTGCTGGCATACCAGTGGTGTTTCATTGGCATTCCAATGGTGTTTCACTGGCATTCCAGTGGTAATTTACTGGTATTCCAGTGGTGTTTCACTTGCATTCCAGTGGTATTTCACTGGTATTCCTGTGGTTTCCACTGGTTTTCAGTGGAATACCGGCAGATTTTACCACTGGTGTTTTACTGAAATACCAGTGGTATTCCACTGGGATTCCAGTGGTATTCCACTGGAATATCAGTGGTTTTACCTTGGATTACCAGTGGTATTTCACTGGAAAGCCAATGAAATACCGGCAGATTTTACCACCGGCATACCGGTGGAATACCATTGGTAAACCAGTGGAATACCAATGGTGTTTTTCACTAGGGTTAAGTCTTACACAAATTATACCATCAGAAGACAGACACTGAGGTGCTTTAAGTCTTACACAAATTATACCATCAGAACCTAGTTTTAATTGTATATCAAACTACAATACAAAATCTATATTGTTTCAAAAAGATTTTATCTCGACTTTGAAATTTCTCATCTGTGAACAAGCAAGATTTTATCTCGACTTTGAAATTTCTCATCTGTGAACAAGCAATTTTAAGAAGCCAAGGTGACAAAGTTAGTCTGTTGCAGTCTGTTAGGCAATAAAAAAGCGTAGAATATACAGTTTCATATCACAGAAAGTGGCCAATGGACTGACAACCAAGATTCTATGTGTTTCTATGTGTTGGAAAGTAATAACCTCATGAATATTCATTAAATAAATCCTAAATAATGTAGGAACTGGCAGAAACGTGACTAACCATTTATGCATAAAGCAATCCATTTCGGCTTATGCAAAAGGAACGTACAGGCTGATCTTTGCAAAAAAATCTATTCGACCCATTCTTTCTTTGTTTGTCTATACATTATAGGGTTTGGTCTTTGTCGATACTGTTTTGGTTATGTTAACCCATTACCAAACAATAACGACATTTGAGCAGTTTGTTGCATCAATCCTAGAAAACATTTCTCCTTTTCCTACAATGTTTTCAGCCCGATCAAAAGATTATTTATCAATTTCATCAAATTTTGAAATATCGTCTTCAAACTCTTTCAATTTGGGACAGTCGAGAATTAGCCATTTGGTAAAGGGTTAAGGCTTGCCTTGATTCACCAGATCATTTTGTACTAGGCTGGGTCTGAAGTTTCTTCCTATGAAACCAGAGATACCAGTGGCGACTCAAGTGTTTCAGCCCTTATAGTGCTGGAACAAACTTCATGCTTAGCAAACAGGTTAGATCACAGGACAGCCACCAAGTAAACTGGTGGCTGGCCTGTGATCTAACCTGTTTTCTACTTCGAGTACCTTTCCTCATCAAAATTAAGCACATATCTTAGGTTTTGGAAAGCTGATGACACAAAAATCTATATTTAGATTTCCCATCATTCTAAGGCTTAATGACCGCCATCCTAACCTTAAGGCCACACATATAATTTGTAACTGGTTTCTCCAATTTGTAATTTCAGCTTGCCTTTGGACTTGCGATGATTCTCCCCCTTGAGAAGAACGTACGTTTTGGACTGCTGTGTGTGGCATGTGTGCCCGGCGGGGGGATCGGACATGTGGCCGTCATCATCAGCGACGCAGACCTACCTCTTAGTCTTACCATGAACCTTATCAGCACAGTCACCATGCTTGGTAAATAGTCCCAACCCTTAGAGTGCTGGATTACTGACTTCATGCTTATGCAAACAGGTTAGATCCAAGTCAGTCTCCTAGTAAATTGGCCGCTGGCCTGTGATCTAACCTGTTTGCTACTCTGAGTATCATTCTCCAACAAAAAATAAGCAGAAATTTTACATTTTGGAAAGCAGACAATTCAAAATCTATTTTTAGAAAATTACCCAGAATTCTAAAGGTCAATACATTCCTTAATACTTGTGTTTTGTTTGTGAATTTTGTTTGATACCAGTTAAACACCATTTTGTACAATTATTCAATGAAATCAGGATTACAGTCTGCACAGTGGTGCAGAGAGAAAGTGTCAGCCTCTTGTACTGATGGTACCGGGTTCAATTTCAGTTTGCAGCCAGATGAAAATTGCTGAAACTAGCCCACAAATCCTTCCTTCTGGCTTAGTGTTAGGTATCCCATATGAATCTACAATTACCAGTAGACTTCTTAGAAGATTAGATATTTGAGTTCTATTTTGATAACTCAATGATACTCCCTAACACCATTTTCTCAAGACTTCCGCCAATAAAGGAAGACGGATAAGAAAATCTTTATGTCTGTAGACATAAATATGGAAATCAATACCTAAGACAGACATAATCTTCTTTGGAGTCTGACAACGTATGATAAAATAAAAATAACTCAGACATTTGGAGGCAGTTTTCCCTCAGTTGGCTTAGAAATCAAACCTCGGTGTACAAACATCCCTTTTGATAGATTCAAGAACTTATGCATGAACTAGTCTAACTTAAGTTAAGCAACCATCTTTTTCAGCAGCCAACCTGCCTTAAACAACCACTACAGACAGTCCCATTGTAAGATTTATAGTGGAAATCAATTTGTGATAAGCAGCCAACCTGTCTTAAACAACCAATTAACTCTGTCCCATAGGCTTGTCTCTTAACACAAGTTTGACTGTATATGATCATAAAATGGCTGTAAATGAACACAGATCTTGTTCATGAAATTCGGGAACATATTCATGAACATCAAGAACAGGTTCATGAATACATTTATGAACCTGTCCTTGATGTTCATAAACATGTTCTTGAAAATCATGAACAAGTTTAAGAACAGCTTTGTGATCATGAATGGCCATTTAATGTTCATGAATGTTCATAAACAAGTTCTTGAATCTTTCACAGGGAAATACATCCCACAAATTCCCCAGGGTCCTGATAAAGGGTAGGTTACAGCACTTTTCTTAAAATATTACAGAATCTTTGTAAGATTGTCAATCATTTCAATCATACAATTTACATTAATCCTTAGTCTTTACAGTCATTGTGTTATGATAATGTTAATGATTCAGAAGACCCAACAGTGCTTTCGTGCCAGTACAATTATATTTTGTAAGGAAATATAAACAATAGCAATTAACTGTGTTATTTATTATCCATAAGCATAAAATGTGCTCGTTCACAGATGTGAGGAAATTTTGGAATTTAAAAATCAAATTTTTTAAAAGTGCACAACAGTTAAACTGTCAAATCTTTGCTTTAACCCTTTACCAAACAATAACGACATTTGACCACTTTATTGCAGAGGACTATAGAAAACATTGTGGGAAAAGGAGAAATTGCTCATAATGAGCAATTTTTCATTTTCCCACATTGTTTTCTGCCCTATCAGAAGTATATTTTTCAATTTCATCTTATTTTGAGATATTGTCTGCAAACTCTTTAAATTTGGGCCAGTCAAATATTTGGCATTTGGTAAAGGGTTAAGATGGCCTCATACAAAATAACCTTTCACAAACTGTTTGATAGAGGTGATTATAAATAATTCATTATATCTTTTCCATTTTTTTTTTATCCGCTGCAGGAACAGCACCATTATGGATCTTCGTCCTGGGTCAATACTTCCAACAGACGGAGGGTTCGAAAATAATTCCAATCTACAACTTCGAAATTTGGCTTGCCTCCACTTTCTTCGCCTACACCGCGGGACTCGTCATAAACCGCTTCAAGCCATGTGTGGCCGACGCTCTTCTCAACTGGTTCATAAAGCCATTCCTTCTTCTCGCTGCTATCTTATACATTACCATTGGAGTGTATGTTAACATGTATGTGTTTGAAGTGATCGAAAACGTGACCGTCATCGCTGCCTTATTGTTACCCTTGTGTGGTGTGCTTGTAGGGTCAGTGCTCTCGATTATTTTTCGACAAAAGGACAGCTTCTGTAAGACGGTTGCCCTGGAAACATCCAGTTTAAACTGTTCAATTGTTCTCGCTGCTTTACGCTTCTCGCTCAATCAACCTGACGCGAAACTGGCGTCGGTAATTCCAATATGGGTCATGTTTACGATACCTGCTTTATATGTCATCCTGGCGATCCTGCGGATGATGAAGCGCTCGGTTGACGAATACATGGAAAGCAGGAAGAAAAAACAGTATCGCCATTACAGCATTGCTTCTGGGATAGTTAATCAAGCCAACATGGCTGCCTTATCAGCACCATTGTTTTTAACAGACACAGCCACAGAGGACGACCAGCAGTCCATCAGTGAAAAAATCACAGTTTTGTAGCATTAATTAATCCCAATGACCTTTGACCTAGTACAAATGACCTTGAGATAATCAACACCAATGTAGGAAAAATTGAAGGAAGGATGAACAATAACATTTCCTTCATGATAAAAGTTTTCTTAATAATTAAACCTAGAAATCATCATAATGGAAGAAAGAAAATACTCATCATGGATAAGTTTTATTTTAGTTTGAATTAAGTCACAATATTTCTGCTTCAAATGTGTAACAATGCATTTGTGATTATAAGATGGAAACAGTTATAAATCACTGTGACAAAAGAAGAAAAAGCTTGTGACAAGCGATTTCGTTTTTTGCCACGATGCTTTTTTAAAGTCATCTGCTGCAAGACGCAACAATGTGGTGTTGGGTGGTAATGTGTTAATTCTTATATAATTCAATAACTATCAGACCTTAGATGTTGTCCAACATGTAAGTAAAAACGAAACCATTGTAGGAAAACATGGCTTTACCTAGTGCTAAGCTAGAGCGTTACCTAAGTAGGATAGTAGGATATTAAAGTATACACCTCATTAAAGTGCGAGACATGTTTTTTTTCCTCTTTTTTTCTCAGTAGATCAGACATGTATATTTATCCATGATATAGTATTTTGTAAATAAAAAAAATGTGTGTGTAGTAGCATCAACACAGATATAAATTTGTTGTAGCTTGACCAAATAAATTGATGTTTCCTGAACTTCTAAATCTTGTTGATTCCAAAATCATCACCAATCTACCTGCTATCTCTTTACCCTTAACCAAACACCAAATGTTCGACTGTCCCAAATTGAACGTGTTTGCAGATGACATTTTAAAATGTGATGAAATTGATAAAATAAATTTCTGATAGGGCAGAAAACGTAGGAAAAGGAGAAAAAGCTTGTTAAGAGCAATTTTTCCTTTCCCCACAAAGATTTCTAGAGCCATCTGCAACAAACTGGTCAAAAGTCGTTATTGCTTGGTAATGGGTTAAAATCTTCAAAAGAATTTGTGTGTATCAAGGTGCCATCTTTGTGGTGCACCCGTGCTCTAAGAAAAATTTGACAAATGTTTTAAAAAGTTTGTGTAGATGTCATAAGATCATTTGAAAACCCTGATGAACTGTGTGAGTGACTACCCATCCAACGCCTGCAGAATCATACCTTGGGTATATACCTTTATAGTCCAGATAACTGGTCTCGAAGGCTATTGCTATTTTGACTGACGCCTTCGAGTCCAGAGTCAATCGTGATTTTTACGTTAGATTTTTGCGCACAGATTTTCTGCGCATGTTTGACCACCTATCATTCCATAAATATGCAATGGATTATGAAATCAAACATACCGATTTGGAGATCAACCTTTTATCTGTCGATGTGTGAAGTCTCAAAAGTGTCACTTTTGTATAAATATCCAAAACTTTGATTTAAATCACACACATAAAACGTGCTTTCAAACGTTGAGGTAAAAGTCCGAAACATCCGGATGCTAAGTCTCGCTCTGGGTTATGTTACACGGTCCGATAAACAGGTCAACACTCAATTTACACATGTTCACTGTTAGTAACGTTGTACGCGTTTGGCGGGAGTACAATATTTGTGAGCACTTGATACTGTACTTCGACTAAAAAAGTAATCATCATCTTACTTTTTTTGAAACGATGGATTTATTTATGGAATTCGACGGTTGTTAACTATCTTGTTTTAAAAATGGGAAGTCCAGACAAAGTTGAGGCCGTCATTTTTCCTAATTGAAACCAAATACATGGAAAGTTAAATTGCGCTTCTTGCAGACTTAGTTCAACGCATTGGCTGAAACTTGCGAAATGATATACGGGAAGTTGAACATACGAACATTTGCCCCCATTTTTGTATAACTCTTTACCGAACGTTAAATGTTCAACCGTCCCAAATTGAAAGGGTTTGCAGACGACATTTCAAAATGTGATGTTATTGGAAATGATCTTCCTATTATGTAGAAAACATTGTGGGGAAAGGATGAATTGCTCATTAAGAACAATTTATCCTTTTTTCAACAATGTTTTCTAGAGTCGTCTGCAACAAACCTGTAAATTTGGTTATTGTTTAGTAATGGGTTTAGGCGCACATTTGTCCCCTCACTGTAATGTAGATCGAGGGCGGACATTTTCCCCCTCTTATTAATCTTTTGTAAGTTAACTTGATATATTATGATAGTATTCCGTTATATTTCAATAAAAACTTAAATGGAGATAATATTTTTTATCAGACCAGAGACATAGATTACAATCATAACATCTATGTCTCTGATCAGACTAACCTGTCAATTTTGCTCTATTACGCCGATGGCACTTGGTCAATTATGCCGTGAAACTTGTTTCGACGTTAATTTTCTTATTTTCGGCAAAATTTGTTCTCTCTTACTTAATACTCAAATGTGATGGTCTTTGATTGTCATACTGACACAAATTGAAATACCTTTGGTCTTCTTTGTTTTGGATGGTTTGCCTCGAGTGACAAATTGGGTAAGTGTGACCTCCTTTGAAAGGTGTTTGTCGATTCAAGTATACAAAGACAGTATTAAGGCCACAGGGGAAGGATCGTGGAAATGTTTCACAGTTCTAGGACTAAGAAACAAACAAAAAATGGATAATAAAGGAATTCTGTTTGCCTGTCTCTTCCATTCGTGTTCTGTAGGTAATTGGGGTCAACGTACCCGATATTGAAGTGATCGTTCATTGAGGGCTTCCAAAAGTGTACTTTGGTACTGGCAAGAAGTTAGGCGTAGTGGACGTGTAGGACAGAATTCTGTTTCCATATGGAAGATCCCTTATGAAATCAATCACAGACGACTATATGAGAGATCTTGTGGAGAGAAAGATTTAAGTCAATTGCTAACGCATCGAATGGACAAGTGTGAAATACAGAGTTCAAATTATTGTTTTGAAAAGGATTGTCCCATTTGTGAATGCTCTGCATGTACTCGTTGTAGTATTTGTAGGAGGTTATATGAATGCACAGGGAAGAAACGTTCTGTAAAAGAGCAGTTTTTCCAAGAGAATACTTCCATTGAACACCTGTTAGAAGTCCAAATTTCAGCGATCAACAGGCGGAACAAATTGTTGTAACAACAGATTACAGTTCTTGATTAACAAGCAGAATGTGATTAATTGAAAATTCGCTTCTTATGAGCAACATTTCATTTCGGTACAGAAGCCTGATTCAAGTACATGTATAAAGGTCCTACATTTGGTAAATAGGTTGACATTATAGGTTCGTAATTTGAATGAATTGTAGAACTGATATCATTTGAAACACAGCGCACTACTTGCTCCTTATATACCAATATTGCA
This sequence comes from Cerastoderma edule, assembly GCA_947846245.1. Lineage (NCBI taxonomy): Eukaryota > Metazoa > Mollusca > Bivalvia > Cardiida > Cardiidae > Cerastoderma > Cerastoderma edule. Next base: position 53,033,762 of record OX401405.1, read on the forward strand.
TGCGTATAACGTCGTCTGCAAAAAACCCAGATCCTCCTTGTTCATGGTGTCTGATGAGGAATTGATGATAATGGATAGGCTTGGACAGAGTTAATCTTTTTGACTTTGTGAATTTATCCTTTATAATTTGATTGAACTTTATTGAACGCTTTATGTCCGAACTTAAAACATTGTGAGAAAAGCACTTTGTTTCATTTTGGTTTAATAACTTGACTTTGTAACTTTAAGGGATTAAAATCTTTATTATTTCCTTTTAAGATTTTGCTATTTTTCTTGTTAGGCTCTAGCTACCTTAATTGTCATTTAATTTAAAAGCTAGTGGTGTGATCCTGACTAACTAATTGTTTAACCGGAGTTAGACAATTTTGATCCAGAGCCCGAACCCGGTAAAACTCGCTACCCGAGGCGAGGTTTACGACACATGTATATAACGTCGTCTGCAAAAAAAACCCCCACAGATTCCTCTTGTTGGCTGGTAAAGGATTGATGATAATAAGCTTGAACTATTTATCCCCACCCCTTCTTCAAGCACTATATACACTGTGCAACGACATATTGTTATGAAGGTGTTAAGTAAAATATTCATCATGTCAAAATGTGTTGTTTTATTCCTTTGACATTAAATCTACTGTGTAAATACGTGATAGATAGGCTCTGGTTATGCGGTTTTCACATGCAGGTCGCTGATAGCATGTACCCGATGAACACATAACGTAATACTTCATGAGTAACTTTTTAAACACTAGTTGCAGTAAGTATATGTTTGGTGTTCATAGGACTGAACATCACCGATCCAACACAGGTGAAGGAAATAGTTTGTTATAGTTTCAAGGAAATCAACTACAAGTTTTATCGGTCCGACGTCAGGCGTTTTACGCTATGCGTAAATATCGCTCCAATCACAATTTTATAAATTGAACTTTTAACCCTTTCCCAAACAATAACGACATTTGACCAGTTTGTTGCAGATACTGTGCAAAACATTGTTGGAAAAGGAGCTATTCATTGTGAAGAGCAGCTTGTCCTTTTCCCACAATGTTTTCTGCCCTATCAGAAGATTATTTTCCAATTTCATCACATTTTGAAATGTCGTCTGCAAACTCTTTCTATTTGGAACAGTCGAAAATTTGTTCTTTGGATAAGGGTTGAATGATCCTTATTTCTGTTAGATTCGATTCAAAACAAAACATGAAATGATTTCCGTTCATTTTGAAAAAAGCATATATATTTTTTTATTTTTGGTAACACTACAATTACGTAATAGGCCTACTTAAACAAAATAAGCGAATTAATAGATAACAAAAACAATGATGTTATTTTAGAAAAACCATAACGGACTATGCTTCAAATGCTGGTTTGCAAAAGACATCTTATCCAAGCATATCTTCTCCGAATCTGTATGTGAAGATAGCTCAACTTAGTACAACTCGACTTATGTTGAAAGACGCGTACTTCATCCCAAACTGTATACATAATGTGATGACCTTTGACCCGCAAGATATTCGTGGGAATCTCGCGGCCGGTGGTAAACAACATGGACGGCGATTGTTTATTTTTGGGCATCGTCAATGTTTCTTGATAAATAACTCGCATATAAGAGGTGTACTGGATACTTGTGTGGGCTGAGACGATTCATAAATGATTTATGTATGTATTTCAAGTTTCCGTTTATTTTTTGGTCCACTTGAACACAAAAAAATCGCAAGTTAAAAGCACTGAGTCGGTCGTTCGAAATTTTGTAACATAAAAATCACGTTGGACTTGAGACGTAGCGAAGCACGATAAATGTCCAAATGACGAAAAAAGCTTCGTTCACGGATCATTATTGAGACTAATACCTTTAATACATTCCATCCCTGATGAACTGTGTGACTACCCATCCAACGCCTGCAGAATCATAACTTGGGTATATACCTTTAATACATTCCATCCGTGATGACCTGTGTGAGTGACTTTAATACATTGCAGATGACTTTAGAAAAAATTGTGTGAAAAGGAGAAATTGCCCTTCACAAGCAATTTCTCCTTTTCCCACAATGTTTTTTACCCTATCAGAGGATTTTTTTTTTTCAATTTCATCAAATTTTGAAATGCTGTCTACAATCTCTTTGAATTTTGACAGTCAAGAATTAGGCGTTTGGTAAAAGGTTAACAGAACAAATGCCATTATAAAATCAAGTTTTTATCAAATTATTGTGCTATGGGTTCCGAAATTCCCAATACATACTGTAATCCAAAGATTAGTTTTGATGTCTTTAATAATTTCTGGCAGCCACTGAGGAATAGAAAGTTTTCATATTAATGCCAAAGAACAACAACAAATCTGCCCTTTCCAACATAAAAATACCATTCAAATTGTGACATTAGGAGGGAGTCATTTTATACCAGGCATTCAGGTTTTTTTTTGTCACAATTGCACCATGGACGACTCTGGAAAACATGGTGGAAAAGGAGAAATTGCTCTTATTGTGCATCTTCTCCTTTTCGCACAATGTTTTCTGCCCTATCAGAAGATTATTTTTGAACTTCATCACATTTTGAAATGTTGTCTGAAAACTCTTTCAATTTGGGACAGTGGAAAAATTGGTCTTTGGTAAATGGTTAAAAGGATATGTTCGATCTCCTTGATAATTGTTCTTTTGATATTGGTTGTCCCCTATAAACTACTTAATAACTTATTCATGAGCTTCATGAATGTTCATTAATGTTAAATGGCCATTCATGAAAACAGAACTTTTTCATGAATTTCAAATATATGTTACAAACATCTCAAATACAGGTTCATTAATACATTCATGAAATCTTTCTTGATGTTCATGAACAGGTTTTGAAATTCATGAACAAATAAAGAACACTTTTGTGTTCATGAATGATCAGCCAACATTCATGAATGTTCATGAAGTTTATGAATAAGATAATCAATCTCTTGCAGGGGATCTCAATAAGTAAAGTTCAAATCAACAGGAAACGTCTTCACAAAAGGCATTGAGTTCAACAATGATGGTGGGCCGAAGGCAAGGAATATTTTCCTATAGACAAGCAGGAATTACCACAAAAGTATTAACAAATAGAATGTTGATGTCATACAGTTAACCATATACACTGTATTTATCTGTTTTAACCCTAAGGATGCAGGGTAATTAATTTTCTCAAAAATAGATTTTTGTTTCATCTGCTTTCAAAAACCTTAAATATCTGCTCAATTTTGATAAGGAAAGATACTCAGAGTAACCAACAGGTTAGATCACAGGTTAGGGCCAATTAACTTGGCGGCTGGCCTTGATCTAACCTGTTTGCATAACCATGAAGTCGGTTCCAGCACTATAAAGGTTAATCATGGAATTCTATAAGTGGTCCAAATTAAAAGAAATAATTAGCAGATGACATCTATATAATGTAAGAAATTGTTTACCTTGAGGTGAATGGTAACCATCATGGTTAATAAAAATGAAATTGCCTGTCATCAGGATATTGGCCTTTTTTCACAATGGTTACATAAATGAAAGTTATAGGTGCGCTAAAGAGTCCTGCATGGCCCAGTGGTTAAGGTGGCAGATGTAGATCTCAGGGGTCTCGAGTTCAAGCCCCATTGACACCGCTGGTTTCGTGGGATTGACCTTTTGCAAGTCATTTCAAGCCCTAGCTTACTACTGGTGGACTTAGGAAAGCCATTATATAACTAAAATTAATGGTTGATACAGTGTAAAACACCATAAAAAAGTACTGGATGATCAAGGAGAGCAGTTACATAACAAAAAAATTGTTGATAAAGCATTAAACACCACACAAAATTCTTACGAACAATGTCCGCAACGAAGCATAGCTAGAAAAATCCACTTAGGATTTTATGTCCCCTGTGGGGATTCGATCCCGGTTCTCCCGGGTGACAATCCAAGACATAACCACTGAGCTAAAGAGTCGGCTCAGTAACGCAGAGGTTACATCTTGTCCTGATTGATTGTTGCTATGCTGTAGAGAGTGAGGCGGCTACGTAACACACCCCCTCTTATAGAAGTCATCATTTATGATGACATGTAAGCCATTTCGGCTTGTAAGTCCATTTCGGACGAATTAATGGCTCTATGGCCAATCCCGGACGAGCCCCCATCTTACGAACAATGTCCGCAACGAAGCATAGCTAGAAAAATCCACTTTGGATTTTATGTCCCCCTATGAGGATTCGATCCCGGTTCTCCCGGGTGACAGTCCAAGACATAACCACTGAGCTAAAGAGTCGGCTCAGTAACGCAGAGGTTACATCTTGTCCTGATTGATTGTTGCTATGCTGTAGAGAGTGAGGCGGCTACGTAACAAAATAAATAGATATATGCGCTAGAATGAGTAGATAAGGGAAGGGTTTCACACTGTTTCAACCTTACATTGGTTACAAAGATGTTCTTCTAATTGCATCAAAGGAGTTTAATGACAAGGAGATGGTAGAAATATCACACAAATTATGTGGTTATCCCTTATAATTGTACAGGCTTTGACAAACTACTCTTAAATCTACCTTTCCCAAGAAAGACTGAAGTCATTGAACCTTAGGGGTAATCTCAAACTTATCCAACAAATATGTTTATACCCCCTATTAGCCCTTATAGTGCTGAAACCAACTTCATAATAATGCAAACAGGTTATATCCAGGCCAGTCGCCAAGTAAATTGGTGGCTGGCCTGTAATCCCACCTGCTTACTACTCTGTTGACAGTCCTTTACACAACCTAATCAACCACACTCTTAATAACCCTTGAATCAAAATGACAGATAGAAATAAAAGTTCAACAGTCAGCACCATGCAATGGCTGTTTTGTCAAACTAACTTACAAACAAAATTGAGGATCACCTATAGACAACAACTGGGGTAAAGTTCGTTCTATTCAAGAAAACAGATTGCTTTTATAATTCGTAATTATGGGCAAGCTAAGCATGTTTGGGGATATTATCCTTAGGTATTATCCAGAAAATATCACAATAATAACAGATTATCATTGAATTAGTTTGACTACAGCTCATTCTATCAGTTTTCCTACAATATTAGTTGTGAAGATGGTAGATTGAACCTATGCATATTTTGGAATGCCGATGAGAACTAGTTTTTTGGCTAATTACATTTTTACCCAGGTATGCACCTGACAGGGCAAACTTATAATTTGTAACCTGTTAAAGTTAAAAGTAACAGCTAAATTAAAAGAAGCAAATAAACATTTTTCTTTAGAATTCTTAATAATATTGCAGGTTAGAAACCATGATGATGATTGCTCCTTTTGTCTTCAACAAAATGAAAATTGGAAAACTTACCGGTAAATCTATTTGTAAAGAAAACTATAGTTAAATCGTTAAGGAGAATTTATTTCCCAAAATAAAAAGATGAAACAAAGATGGCTTTAGATAAGTTTTAAACCTAACTTTCTTACAGATGATGAAAAAGATAAAGAGGAAGAAACCATTGGGAATTTTTTCTCTCTCATAAGCCACAAATGTTTCTATTATCTTCTACTACAGGGTATCTCATCTATATGAATGAAAAAACCAAATGAGTTTGAGACCACCCCTCATAAGATGCCATATTTTCCCCCAGAATGATACCGCATGGTTGACAAGGTAATAGTGTCTTGGAATACCAGAACAAAGTTTCCTGGTTGTAAACAACAAACACCCTGATGTTTATTGGAGAAAGGCTTGTAATACATCGGAGAAATAATTACTAACCATTTCCTTAACTTGAGAAATCAGACGACAGTCATTGTTACAATATGTTTTGGTAACATGACAAAGAATTTCTCCAACCCATTTCTTTATTAAGTCATAATGTTGCCCTCAATACTGTCAAACTGTGTGAAATTAGTTATGTTTATGAAAGCATTGCCAAACATTATATTGAGAGTTCAGTGCAGTCCTTTAGTAAGTGCTTCATAAACATGAAGCACTTACTATAGTCATGCATTGAACCATTGATATGGTCATGACTTTATAATGCCTGTTTCAATAATAATTGATGTTTCAGTCTTATTTTCCCAAACTGTTGGGACTTATCAAATTGAGTATCTATAAAGAGAATGATTATCTTCTTCTCCGTCACATGCTCCAATGCAATCCATCTTTATCTCATTACCAAACAATGACGACATTTGACAATTCTTTTGTAGACGCCAAGCAATTTCTCCTTTTCCCACAATGTTTTCTGCCCTATCAGATGGTTATTTGTCAAATTCATCACATTTTAAAATGTTGTCTGCAAACTCTTTCAATTTGGGACAGTTGAAGATTGGGTGTTTGATAAAGGGTTAAGCTACTATGAACACTGTCAAATCTAGCGCACCTCAAATAATCGACAGCCCTCAAGATTTAATTCAGAAATTAAAGTACAAACAAGATGTACCATAAAAGTCTTGCATCAACAATATTTCAGCAATCTTACAGCATTTCTAGATTTCACCAGTATAAGGCAGGGCACTGCACAGTCTGCAGAGTCTTGCCAAAAGACACTCTCACAAAAGAAAACCAGTGTGTCTTGCTGGTAAGCATTGAACTAAAGACCCCAGTGGTACAAATTCTACACTGTAACCAGATCTTGAGTATGAAGAACAGTCCTACTTGTGTTAAGCAACCATTCTTTGAAGTAGCCAACCTGCCTTAAACAACCACCACAGAAAGTCACATAGTTGGATTTAAAGTGTACATCAATTTGTGTTAAGCAGCCAACCTGCCATAAACAGCCTATTTTCTCAGGTCCATAGACTGGCCTCTTAACACAAGTATGACTGTATTTTCAAATATATTCTGTGTTTCTTACTTTGTGGGTATGAAATGGAATTGTGGAAAGCCAATAGTAAAGAGTTTAGAAAGGAATTTAAGAATTGCCGGTACACAACTCTCATTTTAATTGTCTCATCTCCCTGGTGTTATTTCCTACAACCCTTTCAGCCAATCAAAGGCTAACAATAAACAACTCTTAAAGCATTATCAACCCACCCCCTTGCCTGTCACCACCTTAACCTTTACCAAAAGTCAAATTTAAAGACAGTCCCAAATTGAAAGAGTTTGCAGAAGACATTTCAAAATGTGATGAAATTTCTCCTTTTCCCACAATGTTTTCAAGAGTCGTCTGCAACAAAGTTGTTAAATGTCGTTATTGTTTGGCTTAATCACAAGGCAAGTTATGATCAGTCAATAAGATGACTTGATTACTGAAAACAAGGACTTTTGATAAGCCCAGGGAACACCTTTCTCACTTAATCAATCAAGGTCGAACCAATAAACCAGCCAGGCAGTATCAATTTGATGGTACAGTGACATGCAAATAGTTAATACCACAACTACTGACCTTTCACATGTAATAATCTTGCGTCATTTGTGTTTCAGTTATCCTACAGCTTAGTTGGATTTAACCAGTACAAGGCAGGGCTATGCAGTGTCTTGCCTAAGGACACTCTGACAAAAAATGTCCCACAAGTGACGCTTGCAAGAGGATTGAACTCCAGATGCAGGTGTTGCAAGTCCTTCACTCTAAACACTTTTGTGCATGAGGTACTCTAAAACATATACAGTCTTATTTCCCCAGTAACGAAATGAAATCGTCTCCAGTGCCAGCAATATAGTGTTAAAAAAAGAATTATCAAAATGTGGAATATGACTCAAACCAAACAATGCCAACATTTGAACAGTTTGTTGCAGTCTACTCTGAAAACATTGTGGGAAAAGGGGAAATTGCTCATGATGAGCAATTTTTCCTTTTCCCACAATGTTTTCTGCCCTATCAGCAGATTATTTTTCAATTTCACCACAAATTAAAATGTTGTCTGCAAACTCTTTCAATTTGGAACTGTTTGTGTTTGGAAAAGGGTCAAGGGGGAGAGGTTTTTACTGACCTTTACCATCATTTCTATTCTTTACCACTGATTGATTTACATTCATGTGCATAGTTGGCAAAATCCGATTTTGATTAACTTGTTTGTAAATGCCAAATCTTGTTGTGCACTTGTCGATATAATGGTTATAGAGGAATTTCAGTGAAAATTAACTTGTCCTTTAAGACTTTTACACAAGCTTGGAAATACAGACAGTTGATTTTGCCACCTTTAATTTGGGAAAGCAGTCACCAGCTTGGAAAAGAATATTTTTTATAACTGGTTAGTATATACGAGAACAATGGATAGGCAAGCTGATCATGACAGTTGCCAAGTGTTACAAATAACATTTAAGTAAATCTCAATTCTATTTCCTCGTCACATTACCACTAAACCTGCTGAAAACAAATTGGTAAAAAGTCTAAACCCTTAGAATGCTTGATAATTTTCTAAAAATAAATGTTTGTGTCGTCTGCATTCCAAAACCTTATATATCTTCTTAATTTTGTTGAGGAAAGAATATTCTCAGAGTAGCAAACAGGTAAGATTACAGGCCAGCCACCCATATTCTTGGCGGCTGGCCTGGATTTAACCTGTTTGCTTAATCATGAAGTCGGTTCCAGCACTATAAGGGTAAAAGAAAAGAAAATGGAGTTCTGTGAGAAATATATGTTAAAATTTTATGTTGACAATCAGTGTCATAAAACCACACACAAATTTCAATTCATAAACTTTTAAGTTGCTGAAGTCCTGTGGGTTTGTCAAGTTATGTGAAGTGAGCCTTAAATCTGTCACGCTTCTATAGGAAAGCTTTTACATGTGTTAATAAACACAGGAATTCTTTCTCACCAACCTTACTAGCGTCATATGACAACAGTTTATGTTTCCGATGATCCATGTGACAGTGGTATCAAAAAATAGCACCTCTTTTTCAAATGTATATGGTTGTTTTAATGCAAAGAACTGAATGACATTAACCCTTTTTTTTTTTCATAATGTCAGGACCTTTAAATTTCAAAATAACCATATACTTGATAAAAAGGATTGTTCAAGTTCCTCCATTAAACATTTGTAACTCTGAGAGCACAATCAGTGATGTAATCCCTTTAACCCTTTCCCCAATCCCCAAAAGTTTGTCTGTCCCAAATTGAAAGAGTTTGCAGACGAAATTTCAAAATGTGATGAATTTGGAAAATAATCTTCTGAAAGGGCAGAAAATATTAGAAAAATTGTTTGTTATAAGCATTTTTTTTTTGGGGGGGGGTTTTACATCACATCAACATTATTTCAGTTATGTAGGGATGCCCGACTCTTAATGATGGTGGAAGACCACATACGCAATTGCCCACAAGGGCTGGTCAATGCGGGTAGATTGTTATGAGCAATATTTCCTTTTCCCACAATGTTTTCTAAAGTTGTCTGCAGCAAAGTGGTCAAATGTCGTTATTGTTTGGGAAAGGGTTAAGGTTAAGATAGGTATTCTTCATGTTTTCATTTATCAACAACAATAGGGATTTTCTCCAAGACAAGTTATGATATAATCATTCATCTGATTTATATCAGACTGAAAACAAATTTCTTTTATTCACCAATCAGACTTCTAGACAGGCGTAAAATCTTTTGATTATCATCTATAATTGCCTTATTTCCTTTGAACTGCCGTCTTAGCCCTTTACCAAACATCAAACTTTGGATTGTCCCAACTTGAAAGAGTTCGCAGACAACATTTCAAAATGTGATGAAATTGAAAAATAATTATCTGACAGGGTAGAAAACATTGAGGGAAAAGGAGAAATGTTTCGTTTAGAGCAATTTCTTCTTTTCCCATAATGTTTTCCAGAGTCTTCTGCAACACACTGGTGAAATATTATTATATGTTATTGTTTGGTAATGGGTTAATAAAAGAAGTCATCTCATTTTTTTACCATCAATATTTTAAAAAAAGTCATTAGATATTTCTCAATAGACTCAAAACAATTTTCATACTTTCACATGTGGCATAGTCATGGATGAAAATGAGAAATCTAAGAGATCTTATGACATCTCACACTGAAAACAACAAATATTCTGTTCATGTCATGCCTTTCAGGGTTTATTCTAAGATATAAAATTATTCTATTTGATTGTATGGGATTCAATGCTGTGTCAACAATTTTCTATTTATGTCATTTTTCAGTGTATGTTCTAAGGAAAATGTTTAAGAATTTCATTAAATTTTGTTATTTAGTAAATCAATGCTGTGTCAACAATGTTCAAGCTATGTTACAGCTTTCTGGGGATTACCAGTACAAGGTTAGGTTTTTAACCCTTTACCAAACAATAACGTCATTTGACCACTTTGTTGCAGAAACATTGAGAAATGAGGGAAAAGGAGAAATTGCTTGTGACGAGCAATTGTTCCTTTTCCACAATGTTTTCTGGCCTATCAGAAGATTATTTTCCAATTTCATCACATTTTGAAATGTCGTCTGCAAACTCTTTCAATTTGGGACAGCTGAAAATTTGTTGTTTGGGAAAGAGTTAAAGCGTCTTGCCAAAGAAACTTCCATGGCAAATCCCAGCCCTTTCCACTGGCTCACAGTTATGCATGTGATGGTTATACACAAAAGGCCAAACATATGATTGATTGAGGGGGGCCCCAAGATTCACTACCCATAATTAACACTTGGAATACTGGGTTATTTTCTGAAAATAGATTTTTGTCTTGTCTGCTTTCCAAAAACCTTATATATCTGCTTAATTTTGATGAGGAAAGATACTCACAGTGGCAAACAGATCAGATCACAGGCCAGCCACATATTTACTTGGTGGCTGGCCTGGATCTAACCTATTTGCATAAGCATCATGTTGGTTCCAGCACTATAAGGGTTATGGTCTGGTCAAGATGGCTAAGACAATTCCATAAGTCAGCCAGGAAACTTACTATTATCATGAAAATCTAAATTATCTGGTCTAGGAAATTGAACCCATGTAGAGGGTCTTGCTTTGGCCAGTGGTTATTGTGTTGGACTTGTAACATGGGAGACCCAGGTTCCATACCATTCAGTACTATTGATTTCATTAGAGTGTGTTTTGGCACATTTCAGAACCCTAGTCAAGTACTGGTAAATCCTGTGAAACCCTGGAAATCAACATAGAATTTGTTTCACAGTGTTTTCCCATTAAAGAAAATATAAGAAACTCAAACCATGAAGAGAAAAGCCAAGTGCTATTCAGTTCAAACTAAATAATTTCACAAGTTCTTTCAACATAGGGTCATCGCTCTTGATTCTGTATCCTGGATGCATAACCAGTTCTCGCGCCGATTTTTGGGTTAGTCCCTGTATTTTCACCCTACCCTACAGGATCCAGCCCTGGTGCCTAAGTACCAGAGTTTCGAGCCAGGTGCTCTGACCATGAGGGCTGGAAGACCCCAGTTTAGGCTTTAACCCTTTACCAAATGCCAAAATTGAAAGAGTTTGCGGACGACATTTCAAAATGTGATGAAACTGGAAAACAATCTTTAGGAAGGGCAGAAAACACTGTGGGAAAAGGAGAATTTGCTCATTAAGATGTTTTCCAGAGTCATTTGCAACAAACTTGTCAAATGTCGTTATTGTTTGGTAATTGTTGAACTTACATACAGCCTCACTTTGCTGCATAGGCTTCACACGAATTAATAAAACTACAAAACAAACAAGAGGACCCTGAGGGTCCTGGATCGCTCACCTGACACTTGTAAAGTGTTGGTTACAACAATGTGACACATGAGTAATGGACAAGATTTGTCTAAATTTGACAGTGATCTACGTTTGACCCCAAGTTACTTATAAACTGACTTGGTTGAGATATAACAGGTTGATCATTTTGAGCAAGTTTGATCAAATTGGGCTGAAAATGAAGTTTTCATTGCTTCTAGACTGTAAACAAGGTTTTTCAAAGATTTGACCTAGTGACCTACTTTTTGACCCCACACTACCCATGTTCAAACTCGATCAAGATACCATCAAGTTTATCAGTCTGAGCAAGTTTTATCAAGATTGGTCAGAAAATGTGACTTCTAGAGTGTAAACAAGATTTTACTAAGATTTCACCTAGTGACCTACTTTTTTACCCCGCACCAACCATGATCAAACTCTATTGAGATATCATCAAGGTTATTATCCTGTGCAAGTTTGATCAAGATTAGGCAGAAAATGTGGCTTCTAGAGTGTAAACAAGATTTTACTAAGATTTGACCTAGTGACCTACTTTTTGACCCCACCCCACCCATGATCGACCTCGATTGAGATATCATCAAGGTAAACATCCTGAGCAAGTATCAGGAAGAATGGGCCAAAAATGTGGCTTCTAGAGTGTAAACTAGATTTTTCAAAGATTTGACCTAGTGACCTACTTTTGACCCCGCACCAACCATGATCAAACTCTATTGAGCTATCATCAAGGTTATTATCCTGTGCAAGTTTGATTAAGATTAGGCAGAAAATGTTGCTTCTAGAGTGTAAACAAGATTTTACTAAGATTTGACCTAGTGACCTACTTTTTGACACCACCCCACCCATGATCGACCTCGATCGAGATATCATCAAGGTAAACATCCTGAGCAAGTATCAGGAAGAATGGGCCAAAAATGTGGCTTCTAGAGTGTAAACAAGATTTTACTAAGATTTCACCTAGTGACCTTTTTTTTTGACCCCACCCATGATCGAACTCAATCGAGATATCATCAAGGTAAACATCCTGAGCAAGTATCAGGAAGAATGGGCAGAAAATGTGGCTTCTAGAGTGTAAACAAGATTTTACTAAGATTTGACCTAGTGACCTTCTTTTTGACCCCACCCCACCGATGATCGAACTCGATCGAGATATCATCAAGGTAAACATCCTGAGCAAGTATCAGGAAGAATGGGCCAAAAATGTGGCTTCTAGAGTGTAAACGCTGCAATTGTTGAGGACGCACGCACGCACACATGACAGACGACGGACATTCCAAGTATCCTAAAAGCTCTCCCTGAGCAGAGCTCAGGTGAGCTAAAAAGCAAAAACTGTTTCTAACAAGTAGCACAACCTTTGCTCACAAAGGTTTTCTAACCAATTACGCATGGAAAGTGTTGTTTTGTTCAGGTATATTTTTGTTCGTCTGCTTTCGTTCTTAATTTGGAGATATGACAAAATCATAAATGGTGGAATGGATTTTTTTTTTTACATTAAGTTCAAATTTCATGCAATATTCCGGTCCCCTATTGGCTATGACTTAAGGATGCACAAGAGAGTGATAACTGACAATATTTTCCATTAAGGTTATGCTGCAAGTGTCCATAAAAATAACAGTGAAACAGCGGTCTTCCATTTTTATTGTAGTTGTTACAAAACCAACTCATCCATATAGGCTTTAGGAAAAGTCGATATTCAAAGAAGAAACAGAAGGCCAATACTAATGCTCCATTTGTCATAATGTTTTTCCCAAGAATCAACCTTTTGCGCAGCCATTAATTATCATTGATCATTTGGGTATACGTATAAACTAGGGATGGGAACGAATATTCGAATATTCGAATATTCGAATAGCGGGTCGAATATTTGAATAGCAAAATAGTATTCGAATATTCGATTTTAATGAACCCATATTACTGTATGTTTACCATAAATTTTATTCAAAAATAATGTTGTTTTATTTTCATTTTCTTCCTCTAAACCGATCCCAAATATCGAAGAACGTGCCTAGCTCCCAGGTGCAGTTACGATGTTTTTACAACGTATGTCACACAGTAAAACACCTGTGACAAATTACCACATCTTTTGACAGTTTGCAAAACGATTAATTCCTAAGTGTGAAAATAGTCGATTTTAAGCCGCTAATCTAACACCTTAATGATCTGCACTTGCACCTTATTATCCAAAACAAGTAAATCACGCTAATTGACAATTGTCAGTGTCAACCAATCACGTAACTTGTTTGTCGTGAAATTAAACAATTACTCTTTCAATAACCAATCGTAATCATGATTGCATATGCACGAAGACCAATCAAATAATGTGTTAGAAAGTATATTTTTCTTCAGAATAATTTGTCAAACTTATCTTCATTCTAATTTCTACATCTATTCGATAAACATCACAATGTCTCCATCACGTGTCTGGAATTACTTTACTCGTTCTGCCGACAAGTCGAAGGCGACCTGTAACCAGGATTTTGTATTCAAGAATACAACATCCAACCTACTGAATCATTTGAATGGCAAGCATCCATCCGTTTTGACGTCCGAAACTGTAATATTTGATATTGCATGCACGTACATGTATACAGATATCGGGGCTATACACAAAAGGTTTGTACAGAGGACTTGTGTACTAGTATTCGTTCATGCAGACATTCGGACATCAAAACGAATTCAAAAATCGAATATTCGAATATATTCGAATAGTTCTAGTCGAATATTCGAATAGTTATTTCACTATTCGTTCCCATCCCTAGTATAAACTATTTGGTGAGGATATGAAACCATTGAGGTAATTTAAGCACTAGCTCCAAAGGATCAAGCGCTCTGAATACCACAATGTTTACTAAAACATAAAGTTTTCTCTCAAATAAAAGTATCCGCAGAATGTGATGCATTAGGTAATTCTGATATGTAATTCGCAGCAATCTTTAACGTATATATTAATACATGTATTAAGAACAAAATTGTCAAAGATATTTTATTTGGTGACATATAGCCCCGTTAAGCCGGGTACTTTATCATTCAATTATTTTTTGTTATGCACATGTCATAATAATAAACAATTCACCTTCTTACTCACAAAGTATGGAAAATAAAAACCACACATAACATTGAGTAAAGTTTATTGTCACAAATATAGAGAGAGACTGCTGGTAACACAAGTAATTTCTTATATTTATCACAGCTGCTTCGTAATACACATGCATCAGGTGTGTTGGATATTCAAAATCATAATAAAGTATCTAATGAGTTATTTATGATGGAGGAGTTATATGTGAAAAGCGAAATCGGGGACACATTCATTTCAATGGGCTATAACATGGCGGGACACTATTTCGTTAATATTGCCAGGCCCAGCTCATAAGTGATGGAGGAATATCCAGGAGTGACAAAATCCATTGTCCTTATTGATATGCTTGTCCAAAAGCCTCAAATACAGTGCTGGAACCAATTTTATGCTTATGCAAACAGGATCCAGGTCGGCCACCAAGTAAATGGCCTGTAATCTAACCTGTTGGGTACTTTGAGTATCTTTCCTCATCAAAATCATGCAAATATTTAAGGTTTTGGAAAGCAGCTGACACAAAAATTAATTTTTAAGAAAATGACCCAGCATTCTATGGGTTAAAGCCAGAACAGCACTGATATACAGTCCTTTCTTTATGTAGTTTGAGACTGTGTAAACAGACTTTCGTTTTCTTTTATAATTCTTGGATTTCACCACCTCTATGCTAGCCATTTACAGTAGGACTGATGTGCTGGGGATCAAACCCTGGACCATTAAAATTACACGTTTACCACCATAACCCCTGCTGGGCTATGTGACAGACCAATGTGAGGTATTGCGGAGATAGGGTTTAAGAGATAAGATATATACATGAATAAATCATGTCAAACAGACTTCACTAAATGTAAACGCAGAGAGATGATGTCTTTTCCAGAGTAGTAAGATTCACTCTGGACTACAAAAACGATCTATAAGAAAAAATGTCCAAATAAGTAGAGATGTATACCAATGGACAAATCGCTATCTGAATATCCATATGAAAGTATCTTGGTACTTTTTGGATACCTGTTTATTTATATATATGGGTGTTTACATCGCACCAGCATTATTGCATTATGTTGCGATGTCTCACCCTTAATGATGTAGGAAGACCCCATACTCAACTGCCCATAAGGGCTGGTCAAGCCAGGTAGAACCATCACCTTTCGATATATCCATAAGCCAGTCGGTAGACTACCTATTATGAAAATCAAAATTTCATCACAGAGATCAGATATCTATATACATAATAACAACTCTGTGTCAGTATGGTAACATTTCGTTATAACCTACGTGTTAGTCCTATAACCCAGGTGTGTAGCTGCCTATATCCACATGATTCTGACAAACAAAGGAAAAATCAGGAATTTTATAAACTTCATCTATGTTTAAACTCTTGACGCCTTAAAGGCACATAAAAGGAGATAAGAAGAAATAAATTACTAAAAAAATATATGGAGTTCTTTTATTTTGTTCATAAAAGTCATGACAATTAATTTATGAATGCCCCTATTAAATACACCCCTTTAACATAAGTTATTTTGTGCTTGAAAATAGTAGTCTCCAATTCAATCATGTTTATCAACAACCTGTTTGTTTGCATATTCAAAATAACAAATTCTGATAGGTCAGTTCAAACATTTGTGTATCAACTGTCAAAGTCAGGGATGAAAAATCACACGATTAAACTGGTTAATCATGGTTAATTCTTGTTGGCTTTCACGTTTAAGTTGAGCTGATGGTTTATTTTGGTGATTACTATTTGAATCTGACCAAAACTTTGCAAATTGATATAAATTTGAATAGCATTAATCTCCTTTTATGTGCCTTTAATATCAAAAGTGACCTGAAATCGCCTAGAATTAACCAGATTGCACAGGATTGCATCGTTATTTTCAAAATCTTCCGTGGGAGCATCCCCCATGCTTAATCCTGAATCCAAATTCATGGAGGGCTATCTACGTGCCTCTAACCTACCCTCAAACTGTAACCATCATAGTGAAATGCTAAGTGACAAAAATCTCTGTCAATCATCAATGATGTTCTCCATAAAAATAGGACATTTTCAAGGTGTGCTCTATAGCTTTTGTGTCAATAACCCAATCCTTCAAATCACATTTAACCCTTATAGTGCAAGAACCGACATCATGCTTGTGCAAACTGTTTAGATCAAGGCCACCTGCCAAGTAAATTGGCCACCAAGGCCACCTGCCAAGTAAATTGGCCACCAAGGCCACCTGCCAAGTAAATTGGCCACCAAGGCCACCTGCCAAGTAAATTGGCCGGTAGCCTCTGATCTACATGTAACCTGTTCCATGCTCTGAGTATCTTTCATCATCAAATTTAAGCAAATAATGAAGCTTTTGAAAAGCAGACGACAAACAATCTATTTTAAAAAGTTACCCAGTATTCTAAGATTTAATGGGTTTTCTTAGTTTAAAACAACTTTTCCTTGGCAATAATAGCTAAACACTATTGTACAATGGAAGATATACATGTATTGCTCTTAAAAGCAATTCCTTCATTTACATTTGTATCAAGGTTGTGTTACAAGACGTTGTCTCCAGCAAGTGTCTTCATGAGCAATATATTAAGCTATGCTAGCCTACTACAGGTTAATTTGTCAAAATAATTTATCCTTTTGTCACAATTGTTTTTGACAAATTGAAAATAGAATTCTTTTTTTTTTTCATATGCTAATTTTTATCAACCACTATTGCTTAAAATTTGGACCAGTCACAATATTCCATATGGGGAGTTGGTAGATGAAGCATGAGAGAATCGATAGGAAATAGTCAGGGGGATTCTAAGCATTATGAGGACAAAAAACGACGACAACCAACCTACTGGAGGCAATAAGTGCTATGACAGACACTTAGCAATTAGTGCTACGATTTCCCAGACCCCGTACCTTCATGTATAAATCTTGACTTTGGAAGCACTGAAGTTGCTTAACCCTTTATCAAATGCCAAATTTTCGACTGTCCCAAATTGAAAGAGTTTGCAGACAACATTTTAAAATGTGATAAAATTAAAAAAAATAATCTTCTGATAGGGCAGAAAACATTGTGGGAATAGGAGAAATTACTTGTTAAGAGCAATTTCTCCTTTTCCCATAATGTTTTCCAGAGTAGTCTGCAATAAACTGGTTAAATGACATTATTGTTTGGTAATGGGTTAACAGGCCTGCTATTGTTATGGGATGCTCCGAACCTGAAAATCTTTACTTGAAGCCTGAATTTGAACATCTTCAATATGAACAAAGAAGAAAAATTTAAAATCTCAATGCCTAAAATCTGGACCTGGCCCGAAAATAAGCAGGCTTGCATTATATCTTTATTTATGTACAATAAGAATATTTTCCAAAGAGCCTAATGCAAAAAACCTTATGAATCACCTTGATAAAAGGAGAAATTGATTGTGTCAAACAATTTCTCCTTTCATCACATTGGTTTCTTTCCAAAGTCTTAAAGAAAATGATATGTTTCAGTCATCATTATTTCATCCGTAGCTGGTTCTAACTCTGATCAGACACAAAACATATTATATAATGAATTAGTATATGGATTGACAATCATCTTGTTTAGAAAACTTGAGGCCAGCAAGACAAATACATATCATCAAAATAAAAATTGTTATTATAATAACTGAGTATTCATTTCTTTGTAAAAAGAAACAAATTTTGGAACATTTGTATGAAAGAAAAGGGTTTAAAACACATAACACATAATTATCTTTGTCACATCTGATGAAGATGACAAAGGAAAAATTTGCGACAAGTGACACAAACCACTTCAGATGAGAAATATTTCTTTTGTAAGAAGAGGTTCTCCCCAACATCATACAGAAACCCCAATTTTTCATATTTTTTTTTTTTTATTTTGTTCTGTTGATTTTTCCAAATGAGAAAAGCCCAAGAAGAACAAATTCACAATAACAAAAAGGATTGTAAAAATCTGTTCACATGTAGAGATAGAAGATTTAATGAACAAAGTTCTTTCAGCACTCCCAGAGGCTTTCAATTAGCCTTTTCTGGTGGATCTTAACCCTTCCCCAAACGACAAATTTTCACATGTCCCAAATTGATACAGTTTTCAGACGACTTTTCAAAATGTGATAATATTGAAAAATATTCTTCAGATAGAGCAGAAAACCTTGTGGAAAAAGGAGAAATTGCTCTGAGCGAGCAATTTCTCCTTTTCCCACAATGTTTTCAGAGTTGTCTGCAACAAATTGGTTAAATGTCTTTATTGTTTGGTAATGGGTTAAGGCCACTGAGTGTGAGGGTAAGTTAAGATATTTTCAAAAAAAGTATTTCAAATATTTACACTGAGTTCTATTTTGTTGGTACAGTTTTAGCATCATCTTGACAAGGAAATTCTAATGAGTACCAACAACATAGGGTTTTATGAAGAAACAAGCATAGGAGTACCCACAATAAAGGACTAAAGGAGAAATACTAATCCTTTAAAAGCTAATAAAGCTTCCATGAAGAACTGCAAACTGACATTAGAAAGTCTGATTTCGTTATAAAAGCTATATTACACAAGACCAGAAATTTGATACATGGGAAACTTTTGTTGACTGCTCATGAGTTGTTTTTTTTCTACCATGACCTAGGGTCTTGGAGAGATAATGTCAAGATAAATTTTGTTTATAACACAGTATCTATTTCACTAGTGATATAACCATGCAAATGAGATTAATGTGAACCTCATTCAACCCTTCCGTACATGATGTCAACAATCAAAACCTCTTTCGAAATTTCAGAAAAGAAGAAAATTCCGATCAACAGATAGGGCTATTGTATCATCATCAATGACCAATACTCCAATAGTGTTATATAAAGGTTTGGCAAGTATTTTATTGTTTAATTCTTTATGCCGATGACTTTATTGTTTTATAAATTCAACCCTTAGAATGCTCAGTAATTTTCTAAAAATAGATTTTTGTGTCCTCTGCTTTCAGAAACGTTAAATATCTGCTTCATTTTGTTGAGGTAAGCTACCCAGAGTAGCAAACAGGTTTGTTCACAGGCCAGCTGCCAATTACCTTGATCTAGTTTCATAAGCATAAATAAAGTCGGTTCCAGCACTGTAAGAGTTAATAAGCAATAGCCATTCACATAGGGCCCTATATATATGTCATGAAGTTTAAAGTGATACCATACCAACTCATTATTGAAATGAATATAAATCAACATTATTACAGTTATTGATTAGTATACACTATCATCATTGTGATGAGTAAATTCTGGCATCAATTTCACTGTCATATATGATTTCTTTAGCCAAGGCCTTTAATTTCATTTGTGCAACAGAAAGCTTTTACACTTTACCTTGCACCTTTTGTACATTCATTATCGACAATAGCAAATTTTCAAAACAATTATTGGTCAATAAATTCCCATTTTCTAGAAATATATTCTACTGCTTCCAGGATACTGGTATATCTTATAACCTTTAGAATACTGGGTAAAATTCTAAAAATAGGTTTTTGAGTTGTCTACTTTCCAAAAGCTTACATACATGTGTAATTCTGTTGAGTGAAAGATACTCAGAGTAGCAAACAGGTTAGATCACAGGCCGCTGCCAAATTTACTTGGCGGCTGGCCTGGATCTAACCTGTTTGCATAAGCATGCAGTCGATACTGGCACTTTATGAGTTAAGTAGTCACAACTTCAAGTATGTTTGCAATTTCCTTAATCACCTCTCAATCAAAATCAATGTCATTCTGTTAAAGGTGCGTTATCTGGCAACAGCAAGGAAAGGGTCCCAATAATGTCAGAGTTCACAAAACTGTGCTGTGGCACAATTTGTGTCAAGAATAGTTTGAAGACTTATTTCGTAAATTGATAGACATCAGTTCTATTACTATTGATTTGCTGCCATTACGGATTCCCTTATCAAAGAGGTCCAAAAAGGGAGTTATAAGAAAAAAAATTCTCATAAAAGAAAAAGGTTTATGCTCTTTTAATAATTATCAGTGCCTTTGCTGCGAGTTTTTTTCATTCCTTTACTTAATAATTCTTCTATTTGACATTAATACTCTGGTAAACCTTGAAGCAAATGCTGGAAAAGATTTTGACACATATCTGCTGCATAAGACTTTGACACATGTGGTATAAAAGATTTTGACACATATCTGCTGCAGAGGACTTTGACACATATGTGGTGAAAAAGATTTTGACAAATATCTGCTTCAGAGGACTTTGACACATATCTGCTGCATAAGACTTTGACACATATTTGCTGCAGAGGACTTTGACACATATCTGCTTCAGAGGACTTTGACACATATCTGCTGCAGAAGACTTTGACACATATCTACTGCAGAGGACTTTGACATATATCTGCTTCAAAGGACTTTGACACACATCTGCTGCAGAAAATTTGAAACATATCTGCTGTAGAGGACTTTGACACATATCTGCTGCAGAGGACTTTGACACATATCTGCTGCAGAGGACTTTGACACATATCTGCTGCAGAGGACTTTGGCACATATCTGCTGCAGAGGACTTTGACACATATCTGCTGCAGAGGACTTTGACACATATCAGCTGTAGAGGACCTTGACACATATCTGCTGCAGAAGAATTTGAAACATATCTGCTGTAGAGGACCTTGACACATATCTGCTGCAGAGGACTTTGAGACATATCTGCTGCAGAGGACATCGACACATATCTGCTGCAGAGGACATCGACACATATCTGCTGCAGAGGACTTTGACACATATCTGCTGCAGAGGACTTTGACACATATCTGCTGCAGAGGTTTTTGACACAATTTTGTTGTCGTCTACCTTTTTTTCAATTAAGGTAGAATGCCCATCATTGGACATTTAGAAACTCATTCTGTCGTGATTTATTTTGCCAGTTCTTGGCCTGAACTATACGCTTTTATGTTAACAGTTCCGGCCCGGCTGATGTATACAGAGAAAAACTGAAGTATTCTGATGGAAGAATGAGTTTCAATATTGCGGATCAAGTGTATTCTACCTTAAAAGCAGTCATGAAACTCCCGTGCATCTGAAGGGAATGGGTTTAACAGACATTATTATAAATATAAAGGACATTGTCTGACAATGAGGAATCATGAATACGATTACGTGAACCATATATCCAGGAAACTTTATTTCATTGTTTCATTATTTCCCTGGTTTGAGAAATATTGATGTAGCGGCATTCCAATAAGCAACCATCGGTCTGGATACGAGATGTATTTCCAGTGTTTACTTTTCATATCTTATTGTTGATAATCATTAGAATCAGCTCATTAAGACAATTCTAATGAGCACCAACAAAATAGGATTTATCATATGACTCTTAGAAATGTGCATGCTTAAAGGCACGTCAAAGGAGAGTAGTACAAATAAATTACTGAACAAATATATGAAGTTCTTTTATCATGTTCATAAAAGTCATGAGAATTAGTTAAGAAATGCATCGAGACCCTATTAAATAGACTCACTTAAAATAAGTTATTTTGTGCTTGAAATATAATTGTCTTCAATTCAATCATGTTTATCAACAACCTGTTTGTTTACATATTCAAAATAACGAATTCTGATTATGTTAGTTCAAAAATGAGTGTATCAACTGTCAACGTCAGAGGTGAAGAATCAGGAAATCTGAATTATAAAACTTGCTAATCTGGGTTTTTTCTGGTTTACTTTCACATTTAAGTTGTTCTGATGGTGTTTTCTGGTGATGACTATTTGAATCTGTCCAAAAGTTTACCAAATAATATAGTCTGATAAAGCATTAATCTCCTTTAATGGGCCTTTAACTCATTACTAAACAATAACAACATTTTATTGCTTTGTTGCAGAAGACTCTGGAAAGCACTGAAGGAAAAGGAGAAACTGCTTGTAACATTTAACTTCTCCTTTTCCCACAATGTTTTCTAGTCAGTCAGAAGATAACTTTCAAGTTTCATGACATTTTGAAATGTCATCTGGAAACTCTTTCAATTTGAGAAAGTCTAAAATTTGGCGTTTGGTAAAGGATTTAGACTAATATATCTCTCATCAGGAACTCTGAAGGACTTACACAAGTCTCGCATGACGCCATTGATTTGTCTGTCGGCAATTCCTGGTTACAGACTGATCTGACAGATTTATTCTTCAAGCCTGACAAGTTTCCAAGACATCTATGGAACGAATTGATATTTCTTTTGCTTTTCATCGAACTGGCGATAAAAAGATGGCTTCTAACCATGCAGCCACAAGGAACAAAATTGCTTCCATGGTAAACTGAATACACTAGTTACGGTCAAAGTGATTGTCATACATTACAGACTTGTATTAACTAGATTACTTATAGTGCAAAATACACAGACTCTTACATTTCTTCATTTAGACAATTTCTTCATATATTCCTAGAATGATAATTTCATTTCAATAAAAGTGTTATACAAGTTTTAACAAACCTCTTTGAAAAAAGCAGAAATTGCTCAGGTTATGAAATATTTGATCTTGTCACATTTTCTTTGAATCTTTATAAATCTTTTTTTTTTTTTTAATTTGAATCAGTCATTTGAAATCATCAAAACTGAAGAAAAAGGTTAATATGAAATTGTATCATTCACCATATGGGTATAAACAATTAAACCTCTAATTACTTGTTCCAATATCATAAAGAACATGAACAAAAGTAAACCCTGTAACTAATGTTTTAAACAACAAGATAATTCTTGCTTGAAATAATGTTCTCTTCATGAGCAAATATCCTTATTATTTAGAATGGTCTATTTCAATGTTCATCAATCAATAAGTCAGGTTTCTTGCTGATTTTTTTGTTGTTTTATTTTTTATATATATACCATGTATTGAAGGGTAAATGCATGACTATAGTTAGTGCTTCATGTTCATGAAGCACTTACCGGTACTATAGTCTTGCATTGAACCCTCAATATAAAATGCACTGAACAGACAAAAGGCAAAGAGAATTTGTTCTAAAACAAGAGCAGTCCATAAGACAGCATTCGACTATTTGTCAAAATCTTGATAAGGGATATAAGGCAATGAACTAGGGAGGTGAACAGTAATTTGTTTCTGTGAAAATAAAGTTCCTCACAAATCTTAAACAAAAATCTTTAACAAAAATGGGGCATAATTAGCTTAAAATCTATATAAGAGTTATTGGACTTAGTTTCAATCCATTTGCTTTGGTAGTTCATCAACTTGCATACAAATCAAGTTTTACTGCATATAAAAAGTCATCATCTTAGTATCTTTTCTTCTAGAAGACTCCATCAATAGGTTTATCATGTAAGGACAAGGGAAATAACTACATACCTCAAGTGTGGTTAGAAATGTTTAGTTTACATGGTTATGTTCCCTTTTCCTGGTTCAGGTTAATGCAAGACTAAGTCAATCATTTATCATTTATTTTCAATGAAGGACTTACTGAACTGTTGCAAAAAAACTTTGTAAACATGTATGAAAGTCGCATACATCTACAGAGAAATGATTGGATTGAATTAAATGGGGTTTGCCCTTCCACACAATACTTCAATTGAATAATAGTAATCTGCATTTATTTCATAGCATTTGTCACTAAATTTTGCATGTACATATTTACAATCTGTTTAACACAGAGCAATACTGCTATGGAACGAAATCCTTAAAGCCATACTTGCGCTCATTTACACTTAAATTGTGAAAGTTCTAAAATAATTCAAAATTAACTTAAAAGTACTTTAAATTCCCTTTTACAGAGGAACTGAGACTGTAACATCTATAAGTTTTGTTTACAATTAGCGATAAAACAATGTCAGCTGAGAAACGCTGGGAACCAATAAAACCTAAGAAATTCTCCATTTTGAATGTTCACGTTGTTAGTATTGGATAAATGATACATGTAGTATTTTTATGTGTTTCAAGTGATTTTTTAATCCCACTGCTGCCACCGGTGTGAACTGAGCAAAATAACCTTTCAATTTTAAACACTGTCGCCCACAGTCAATTGGTTGGGGTTTCTATCCTTATATTCCAAATCACAATACATTAGGTTCTCAGATTTGCCTAAATGTTCCATGAATGTTCCACAATCATGCCCTAGAAAAAGGTCTATGTACTTCACAATATTATACTGTTTTATACACATTGAAAACATAATAATAGTCAATAACACTCATTCTAAAGAGGAATTATTCTAAACAGGTAAATGCAAATAGACAGAAAGTCAAAAGTATTTTGAAATACCTAAACACAGATATACATGTATATGTATGCACTGCTTAAAAAACAAAATCATCAATGGACACTATTCATTTTAATCATCACAAAAGCATAAACTGGCGTGAAGAAAACATTTAACATTAAATTGACTATCTCACAGATTGCAGGGGTGGCGAAATCGGATTTCGACTTGTCCATAAGTACCAAATGTCTTTCTCCAATTGTGCTTATACATAATGGTTATATAGTTTACTTCAGTAAAAATACACATGTCCGTAAAGGCTTTTGGACAAGCTGGGCAATACAGACAACTAATTTTGCCACCCCTGAATTCAGATTTTAACATTCTAAAAGTTAAAGGAGAAAATGACATAGACCTATAAAGTTACATAAGACTACATTATAGATGATTTTCTCAACCCCAATCATTGCTGTTAAGTCAAGATATAGCACATTTGCTTTGCAAATATCAATGACTTATTCAAACAGTTTATTTTGTAAACAAATATTCATCGTTTCTGTCCCGACAAATCAAAATGAGTATGAGCCTTTGGAATTAAGACATTCTAATGGGTTGACATACTTGATTTATGCTAATTTGGGGAATTTTGACCCCTTGTTCATGGAATTATGAATGGAAGTTGATCGGTAGTAGTTATATCCAGGAATTGGGGCTCATTTACTGTATAAGTTGGGGGTCATGGAAAACCCTGCCTGACACTAACAAATCTAATATCAAACCACTAAAAGGTGCTTTTCCCCTTACACTCTTTTTAATTTCTTTTAAATTATATAACGGGTTTTCAGCATCTTTGAAACAAGCAGTTGAAAACAGTCATTATTTGTTTACACAATTTGCCAATAGTGCATTTTTCATAGAAAAAAGTGTTACTCTTAGACCATAATCTGTGAGATAGTTCCTTTAAAACCTTTAATATAATCTTTATATTCTGTGCTACTTCCTGTCCAAAGGACACACATTTCAATATAGCCTAAGCAAATTATAAAAGCTGTTTACAGAACAAACAAGGATTGAAAAACACAATGTAAAAACCATAATGCAAAATGCAATGATTTTTTGCATGGGCATTTCTATGTAACCTCTGATCCATAATGTCTGTTCCAAATTATATAGAAAGATGTTCCAATGTGGTGCTTTTACAAACTTACTTTACATTTAATTCTTTCAATTAACAAGTCTTCAAAACCCAGTTAAAATGTTTGTTGGTGGCATTTAAAATAGGAGCTATTGATAGTAAAAGTTAGCACACAAACATTTGTTTGTTAGAGTCTTGTTAATAATTTCATTTGAGCAAACAAAAGACCTTAAAAAATCTTCCAAGTTCTCCGGGCAAATACAGTCTAATCTAGCGCTTTGTGCTTATTGGAAGGATAAAATAACAGTTATCAAACAGTTTAGATGTTGCAAAAACTCTGTCCCTAGGTTGAAACTGTCATGTGATGTGAGGTGGGGAAATAATTGGATGTAAGTAGTAGACTGTATTGAAATGATTCTGTTGTTTTGTAATTAGCCAAATGTTGGGAGGGCCACCATGGTGTTTGTTTTTTTCTTCATAAACTCTTGTGAGATCTTGTTCTTGTATATTGGTGTACAATAATTGACAATTAAGGGGTAAACAATAGATCCTCAATTGATATCTGGGAGTTTGGTGTTTGTTATGTTTCAGGTTTAAAAGTTATTTGAATAATCATATCATTGAAGCAACAATTGACCTGAATGATCATTAAGTATTTGTGAAGGGTCAGAATAGATCAAACAACAATGACAAGTCCAATAACTAGCAACACCATAAAACAATTTCAAGGAAAGAACAAATTATGTATTCAAAACATGGCTTCTGTAACGAGAAGTTAACGTATTAAGAGCTACAGACTATTCAATTGATCTGTCATTATCATAGAGTAATAATTCAATGAGCGTCTAGAGGACAATGAAGAAATAAGTAAATTTCTTGTCAAATTTGGATTGTTTAAAGCTCAATCAGTTATAAAATAATATCAAAATATTCCACGATAATAGGATATTTAATCATGCAAGCATAAACTGTTAACAACATTGACAATACGAAGAAATCCCTACCTTTTAGAGCCAGGAGGTGCTCCTTTTCTCTACCGCCTTCCATCTTGGATTTTAGGATTGGACTAAACCCGCTGAGTGGAAATCAAAGTACGGGTGTTACATGATTTTAACTAATCGTCTCGTTTCGACCCAAGTCTTTCATTATAGAATGAGATAATCGAACGGGTGCAATTTAGATTTAGTTTTCTACAAACATAGACTGTAGAAAATTAGAAAGATTTGAGATATTCAATTGGGAACAGATCCGTTTAACGGTACCAAACAAATAAGGGGGAAAATCGCTGTGTCTTTTGTAATACTGCAAAACGCTCATGTATCTGTGATACTTTGTTTTTTACATATGCAAAATTACCATATTGGCTCAAAATTGGACTTTTAATAAAACAAATAATTTTCTTTGGAGTTATTAGAAAGATTGATCATGTTCGCCATTACACAACGCCACTAGTGTGAACCTTTGACCCGATTGGAATTAAGTTGAACAACTTTCATAGGTCATCATGTGTTATATATAAATAAGTCTCGATTCTGTTTATTTAAAGTGCTCAATTTTATCTGAACACCCTTAAATCTGTGATATTTCAAATGCGATCTATTTAATATTTCTCTGGTATATGTTACTTCCAACAATCGTTAGAGATTATTACTGGAAGGCGACACCGTCATCATCGGGACATTGTTAGGTGCCTATAGGGGCGGATCCAGGATTTTTGCTTAGCGGGCGCAAAATAAGCTTGGGGTCAAGCTAAAGATGACCACTGGTGCCCGCGGTGAGTCCAGAGCAAAGTCCATGCTGACGTGTTTTAACCCTTTCTTAGTTTTACTGATATTCTTCCAGGTCTATTTTAAATTTAATAGCCTTAAATACAAATATATGCAGCTAATTCTATCGTCGTTTGTGAGCGGAGCGAGAAAGATTTTTTTAGGCTTTTTGTAAGTTGAAAAAAGCAAAACAAAATGAAAAAAAAACCCACCTCAAACAAATAAAGAAAATCCGTTGCTTTGACGATTTTATGGGTGGGCCATATGCCCTTCAACTTACCTTCTTCAATTGTTTACAGCATTTTCCTCCTTCCCGGCTACTTTAACGTTCTGCTCATTTTGGAGAAGCAGGCAGAGTATTGAAGGAAGTGACGTTGTGTTTCATTAATTTTTTTCCTCATGTTTTCTCTAAAGAGACTGAGCATACTTCAGATTTTGTATTAAATTGTATTATCATTGTTTGAGAACTCCATCTCTCGACACTGATCTGTATAATATATGTGTTTTGTGTTGGAGTACTATAGTTTGCTGTTTTGTTAGCGAATCAATCAACGAGAAGAGTCTCGTTTTTGAGTTTCTTCACAATCTTTGGGGTACCGAGAATACATTAACCCTTGAAATCCTGGGTAATTTTCTTAGAAATAGATTTTCGTGTCGTCTGGTTTCCAAAACATTAAATATATGCTTGATTTTGACGTGGAAAGATATGCAAGGTAACAAACAGGTTAGATCACAGGCCAGCCGCCTAGTAAATTTGCGACTGGCCTGGATCCAACCTGTTTGCATAATCATGAATTTGGTTCCAGCACTATAAGGTTAAATGTGGTTTTGTCGATGACAAAGGATGCAATATCTGTGGTTGTGGATGAATTATTGTGTACTTAAACATGTAATATATTTTGCTCGTATAGTACCAATAAAAAGGCCGAGTTGATCCGGCTAAGTTAACCCATTACCAAATAATAATGAAATTTAAGCACTTTGTTGCATACTACTCTTGAAACATTGTTTGAAAAAGAGAAATTGCTCGTAACGAGCAGTTTCTCCTTTTCCCACAATGTTTTCTACAATATCAAAAGATTAAATTCCAATTTTATCCCATTTTGAAATGTGGTCTGAAAACTCTTTCAATTTGGGACAGACGAATATTTGCTATTCGGTAAAGTGTTAACCCACGAGCCAAGTTTGAAGCTGGCAGTCAACCCTACACCTTTTTTATGGGACTCAATAACAATTTATTATTTTCATTATCCTCGGTTCCCATCAACCATGGAGCCAGACAAGAGGTCACATAGGGAAACCTATCGCAGATAAAGTCAGAGTTACAACAATTGTATGATACTCAGGGTGAAAGGACTAGACCACGTCCTCAAACCTCCGCATGCTTCTGAAAAAAAAAAGCAGAACGTAAAAGTAGCCGAATGTGCTTCCGAAAAGCATGAAAAGGAGGTAAAGAATGGAAAACGTTAATTAAGTTGTGTTGATAAATTTTCAATAATGATTCAATTTTAAACAAAAAATATCGAAAAGCTAATATTTGCTATGCTTCTGGCAATTGTTCGAAATATCCGTCGATCGTATTGTTTGCAAATCTAAACTTCGTTTGTAAGCGTAAGCTGCACAGTTATCCAAGAAACGGTGGTTCCCGCATGAATTTGCATTCAAACCAAACATGTAGGGGCGCCGAACATATAATAGCTTATGGGCTCTTATTCATACTACCAACGCTCATCCACACCACTGTTTTCTCCAATCCAGTTTTATTTAGATATCTCAATAATAACTGAGTGATTTATAGCCGATTTTAATTACGAGTAGCAGGTGAAGGTCATAAGAAGCAAGTTGGGACCGGAGGAGTAGGCGGTGGTTGCTAATCATTTGGATTTTCGAAATAACCTTTCTTTATATGCCACCAAGAAACAAAGCATTGTTTCTTTTTTCTGATTGGAATCGTCTACTTGTACGTACTGCTCATTTTTGAGAAGCAGGCAGAGATTGGAGGGCATGTATTTCTTATCAGTCAGTCAGTGGGGGTCATCAACATTACCATGGTCAGCATTTTATACCTTTCTGGCCAGTTGGTCAGCGGTCAGCAGGAAAAGGTTTGCAGAATATACCTACCCGGCATGTAGACTGGACAAGTGCTTCCCAAAGCATGTCATTCCACGCAAACGATATGAATTTGAGATGATACAGAATGTCAATCAAGCAAATGTTTTATAGGCGAAAATGAGTTATGGGCAAGTACATGGGTATGAATTGCCTATGAAAAAGCGTGACCAGTCGATTGCACAGGTGACGCCTTCCTGATCTCTCGTTTAGCTCAAATTCAGACAATGGTGGTGTATTGCAAAATAAGGAGATAAAACTAACTCGGATTATCCAAGCTGTAAATGAATGAAATATCTACGCCTGGATCATTCGGACTAGGCAGTAACAAAGACCTAATAAACATGTTTATTAGGTCTTTGGTATTAACCAACCGTACCCCGGAATGACTCAGCCATCAGGATTCCTGCATCAGGCGATACAAGTTGCAGCCCACGACAAACGGGTAGGCATCTTTCGGCGGTCTACCACTCAGCAGTGTGGAAGCAGAACAATTTCTTACCCCGAACCCTGTCATAAGGAGACCTTTGAATAGGTATTTCAGTCATTACAGTATGCCAGAAAAATTGAATTACTTTGGTGAAGTAAATATCTCCAGGGGGAAATAAAGCCTTTTTGGTAAGGGGAAGACGCAGACTATCTCAGTAAGGAAGCCCCCGGGGGATTAGGTAGTGTGGGGGTAAACGCATGGGCCAGGCCCCAGGCTACTGGGGGGGATTAGAATATATGTATAGCCTGGGGTCGCGGCCCATGAATATGCCCCCTGCCCCCAATGCAGGGTATACGTATGGGGCCAGGGACCCTAGGCTTTATCTGTAAAGACCATTATGGTCGGATATGATGGTACTCGGTTTGCCGTCGAGATCATGGTTACACTAGCATCTTTACATAACTTGTTTAAACAGTCTTTGAGTGTACATACATATATATTTGTACATGTTAAGCAAACAAATCATATTCAGTTAATATTCTTAGCATTTCCCACAATCTATAACGGGGGCTCAGTGCAGGACTATAGCAAGTGCTTTATGTTTAAGAATCACTTCCTATGTGTTGTTCATTGCGTAAACATTATTTCAGTTGCTATGCCATACAAATCACTGCATTTAATGGCTGATCAGAGCGGAACAAACCAATGGCATTTTGTAAATCAACCGGGAAACTACATGTCCCTCTCATGGAAATCCAAAAGCCATTACCAAGATTTTAACCCACATGGAAGGGGTAGGGGGCAATGTCATTTTAAGTTATGTACTCTATCCATGCCGCTGCCAAGATTGACAGTCTTTACAATATACTATGGCAATCCTACAAACATCCACTTTCTAACCTGTTGTCAGTAGCCTGTGTAGAACATCAAAAATGTTGATTGTAAATGATGCAATATTGTTACTAGATCAACTTGAGGATAAATGGAATGGTTATTGATAAGACAAAATCACTTAAATGAGTATAGCTCATTTCTTTATTTTCTTATCAAAATAATCATATTTACATACTCGTATGGTTTTATAAATATAGATAAAGTTATACATAACGCCCTAAACCTTTAATAAATAAAAATGGTGTTCAAAAACCAAACATCATATTTGAACCCATTGACTCAAGTTGAAAGAAATAAGACATATTTGGTTTTGGTTTAACATATTTATCACCGGTGCTTCTTTTTTATTAATATGACAGTTAAAACACTCTTTTTCTTTCCCTAGAATAGAAAGAAAACTGTACCGTGCCCAAGGACAACACCAGACTATAACTTCTTCCACAGGAAAAACTATAAAATCTTGAACTAATAATTATGACATTTAATATTGATCTACAGTATTGCAAAATAAGTATTATGGGCGTACCCTTATAGTGCTGGAACTGCCTTCATGCTTTTGCAATCAGGTAAGATCCAGGCCAGCTGTCAAGTAAATTGGTGGCTGGTCTGTAATCAGACTCATCTAATTTAAGCAGAGTAAAGAATTCAATCATATGAGCATTTTTACTTAACCACCTTCATTTTGAATGAAAGCAGACCTGTGTGAGTTCACTCAATTCTGTATTGTTTAACATCATGTTTATATCTTCTTCTGATATATTTTGGCAAAGCCAATGTAGACTATACTGGTTTTGGCAAATGGACAAGTAACAAACAAAAAATGATGAACCTAAATCAATACTAGTGGTAAATGGATTGTGGTAGCTTATACTGACTATCTTCTTTTAGCATGTAACCTTTATCTAACAAAACAAAGACTTTTAGTGAGTGTTAAATGTTGATTTAGAAATATTAAATACTGATGGAAAAAGGCAACTGTCCTTTTAACTAGTACATAGCAAAAACTTTAATACTAAATTCATTCCAAAGATTAATTTTTGGCTGAACAAAATCAGTTTTCTTGTAAAGAAGACTTTAAACAACTCGCTTGAGTTATTTCCTGTTTGATATGTTGTTTAACACATTATATGAATAACTTCTACCCCTGCTTCATTTTAAAGTATGTTGGAAATACTTTGGTTTAGTATTCATAATTTCACACTAATGATTTGTGTGCTTATATAACGTTAACACCATGTCAATGTCACCAGTACTAGGCTAGGGCTCTGCAATGTGATGCTAAAAGACATTTCCACAAAACCACAGATACCGATGGAATTAGAACCAGGGACCACCCATTTCTAAGACTGCTACCTCAACCATGCAAGTCTCTCCTCATAATTTTTTGTAACTTGATTTTCATACATGTGTTTGTTTTGCATGCTATGCATTCATGATGATGTTCTATTTACAAGTCAAAATGTTCTTTTCATTTTAACCCCTACAGTGGTTGAAATGACTTCATACTTATGCAAACAGGTTGGATCCAGTCCAGTCTCTAAGTAAATTGGCGACTGGCCTGTGATCTGACCGGTTTGCTACTCTGAGTATATTTCCTCATCAAAATTAAGCAGATATTTAAGGTTTTGAAAGACAGACAACACATAAGTCCATTTTTTTTTTTTTTAAATTACCCAGCATTCGAAGGGCTAAATATGACTAAATTTAGCACATTAAGTGTTCAATGCAGGACTTAGCAAATACATGTACTTTCATTTTGTAAGACTTACTACAAAAGCATTGATCACCCTAAACATTGTAATGGGTTCATTATTCCATGATAAAAAGCATTCCCTCTTTTAGATCAAATGCTGTCTACCGAAAATCACAAACAACATTTTGATTTTTCATTAGGGTTGAAATTATTGATGAGGATCTTTGTTATCATTAATACCAGCAAGTCACAAAACTCAAACAAGGAAATGGGCTAAATGATGAAACATTTACATGTACATGTATGATACATTATCTGTCAAAACATCTTAAATATTATATAATAAATCATATTATATAATAAATACTTTATATTAATCTTCTATGAATAAATTATTTATATATTATATATCCTTAATTTTAAACAATAATAAATAGTCTAACTATGCAATTCACTTTAATAATAAGATAATGATTACAGAATGTAACATTGAAGAATGAGTTTTGAAAAATGAAAGAAACCTAAATGTTTGGCCTGTATTATTCTATCACTCAAAGTTCAAATAGATTGTATAAATATGAAAACAAGAAATCTTCCATCAGGTGTTAAAGAGTAAAAATGGTTTGTATGAAAAAGTTAAACTTCAGCATCGGAGGTAGTACATAAGGTCTGTTTATGAGACGGACAGGAGCAATACACTTTCTCGAGTCCGGTTGCACCCATGTCTTTGAGGATTTGCTGAATGTCACCGTACAGCGAGTACAACAGACACACAGAGCACGGTTTGTCACAATGGCTACATCGGTGATTATAGTTGAGTATTGTCGTTTTATCTCCGCTAGCCAACAAACCCAGGAGAGGTTGCTGTACGGAGGTACCGGGATTTTTTAATTCATTGTGATCCTCCTCATCATCTTCTATGTCACAATTGGTCTTGTCTGTATGATCATATATCTGTTTCTGGTGAACTTGTAAATTTTGCATACGAGAATTCATACAGCACTGACACACGTTTGTCCTGAAATAGGGAAGAAATGTAATCTATTAGACCAGTCAAATTGAATTGAATGGAACTCAAATCAGCCAAATCAGTAAAATGCTTTGTAACAACCGGAATTGTAATTAAACAGGAAATGTAATAGTTAATACAAAACGAGTTTTACCACATTTCCGATTGACATATCTAAAATGTAATCATTTCTTATTAAATGATAGGACCAATGTGGCATTTGTACAGTGATATCCTTTCACTTATTTGTATTTGCTTTACATTTGAAATCTGCTTGGTTTCTAGTACAAACTGACTCAGGGCGATCTATTTCAAAACCTGTTGATAATCATGCTGTAAAATACTTCAAAGCATTTTCCATCAAGGTTTATAGTATATAGGTACTCATTGCAAGAATGCTTGTATATCCAATTTCCTTTATCAACAATAAGTAGACTTGAGCTGTTTATTTCAAAACCCAATTTATATCAATTCCTGGCACCATAGTCAACAGGAAATGTCATAAAAAGAAATAAAACAAAAATGATCTGAAAGAAAAGCTTGATCCTGAAGCCAATGTATAGACTCGCCATGCCATTTAAATATTTAGGATAAATATTAAACACCTGTTCAACACCAAATCAGGCTGGTTCAGATCAATGTACTTCTAAAAAACTGTTTTATTACATTTTCAGGGGACATAGTCAACAGGAAATGTAATACAATTGAAAATATTATAAGTCAAGAAAATGTTTAGATCATTTGTATGGCATGTGAATGAACTCACCAAACAGTTTAAATATGTGCAATAAACATTGCACACTTCCTCAATATCAAATATGATATGGTTAACCGTAATTTATTACAAAACCTGCTTTATCATGTTTCCTGTTCACTCCGTTAAGTAAAAATGTAATAGAACAGGTTTTAAGAAAAATATAGATCATTTGTATTGCAGATATTGCAAACTGTTTAAGTGGGTTTATTTGGTATACAACAAACTAAACTTATTATAAGAGGTACTATTTTTAAATATCATTGTCATGTTGGTCCTGGGAAATGTTTAACCTACATTCTTGTCATGTGATGAAACTTAATTAAAAATAAAATATTATTTGGTTGAGTGACAATAATTGTTAACATCTAAGATTTATGGTTTCTAAATCCCTGACCACTTGTCTCTGAGTTAGTCCTTTGAATAAATTTAAAAAAATCTTATTTCTTAGGTTAGCAACTTAAATCTGTAAGGTGTTACAAGGAGAAACAGTTCTAAACTAGGTGAACAGTGAATCTTGCGAGGAACAAAAACGATAACAATAACAATAGGGAAGGAGGGAAAACAGTGAAAACAACAACAACTTGCATTAATCCTTAGAATGCTAGGTAATTTTCTAAATATGGATTTTTGTGTCATCTGCTTTCAAAAACCTTATATATCTGCATAATTCTAATGCGGAAAGATACTAAGAGTATTAAACAGGTTAGATCACAGGCCAGCCGCCGATTTAGTTGGCGGCTGGCCTGGATTCAACCTGTTTGCATAAGCATGAAGTCTATTCCAGCACTACAAGGGTTAAGCATACAGGGTCTAATAAGCTAGTCCTAGTAACTACACCTGTTCCCTCATAGGCAATTTTGTGACTGATCCACATTGAAAGCTCCCAATTTTGACAAGCAGAAGGATTGTGTCTCCATCAAGAGTGTCTTCCTGTATGAGAACTTGTGACGTATCCAAATTGGAAGTATCAGCAGACAACAAACAAAGTAAGACAAAAATGTTATTTTCTTTATGATAACGGGTAGAAACCATTGTGACAAAAGCATAAGTTACCCATGAAGAGACATTTTATATTTTTGTCAGAATGCTTTCGAAGACCTCTGTAGTAGATGCAGTAAATTCAGGTATCATGGAGTAAGGGGTTACCCCTTTACCAAAGCCAAATTTTTGACCGTCCCAAACTGAAAGAGTTTGCAGACGACATTTCAAAATGTGATAATATTGGAAAGTAACCTTCTGATAGGGTAGAAAACATTGTTAGAAGCAATTTTCTCACAGTGTTTTCCAGAGTCATCTGCAACAAGGTGGTTAAATGTCGTTTTTGTTTTATAATGGGTTAAACCAGTTCCTTTAAGTTGAAAGTCCAAATTGAAAGCAATGGCAGACAATAATAAAAGAGTGAGAATAGAATATACTTTATCACATTGGGTTAAAGCCTTTGTGATAAAAGGGAAGATTGCTCACCTTGAGAAACTACTTAATTGTTATATTGCATTAAAACCTTTGTGACAAAAGGAGAAACTGCTCAACTTGAGAATATACACAATCATTTCATTGGGTTAAAATACTTTTTACAATAGGAGAAATTGCACACCTTGTGATATTCTGTTTTATCATATGGGTTTAAAACTTTTGTGACAAAAGAAGAAATTGCTCACATTGAGCAATTTCTTCTTTTGTCACAATGGTTTTAATGCAATATAACAATTAAGTAGTTTCTCAACGTGAGCAATCTTCCCTTTTATCGCAAAGGCTTTAACCCAATGTGATAAAGTACATTCTATTCTCACTCTTTTATTATTGTTATATCATTGAGCAATTTCTCTTTTTGTCACAATGGTTTCTTGTATTGTCTGCAGTAGGTTGGTTTATTGAATAGAGTATGATTCGGGCAATAATCAATACCTCCTTTTGTTTCAAGGAAACAGTGAAAGGTAAAAACACATATGATCGTAACAAGGTCAGGAACATTGTACACTTACATGCAGCATTCATTCACACTGAAATAAAATGCCATGACTAAAATTAAAAAACAATGACCAGCAATCAGGCAAACATAGCAGAAATCGAAAATAGACACAATATCCCCAAATGCACCTAAAGACTGAAGTAATCTATGCATTTTTGACCAACATTCCCCATCTGTTGACCTGCCTGATTAGCATGAATTACACGCTATACTGAGTATCTAAAAAAAAATCCTCAGCGCTGTCTGTAATGTTCCACCTCATGGTTTGTCCACATGCATTATTTGATTAATGCTACTAAGCTTACCTGTTGATATATAATGCGTATAGCTCTATTGTTTATCGACTGTGTTCGGAAGACTCAAGTATTCAATAAACCATGTCATAATTATTCATTTAAGTAACATAAAGGGCAACAGATGGCAAAAGTTGGTCAACAATACCGGTCGAAGAATTCTACGCCATTATAAATGTCAAATGCTTTTCAATGATAACTCTTCTACAAAACATTGGGGACATTAATACAGAAATAAAGTATAAAAAACAAGATGACATCCAAGAGACCATTGTCTTGAGTAAAGTCTTAAAACTACAATTTTCCATTTTGTCGCACTAATTTTTTCTCTAAGGGTTAAGCGAAACAATTTTTTTCTATAGAAATTAAACACGAAATTGATTACTAAGATAAAAAAACTCAATAACTTCTCTTTTTTAAAAGTTATGTTACCTTTTTGTTTAACGTCAAACTAAAGTGTTACTAAAACAACACTTGTTGACAATGATGCTAATATATAATTAACCTTTAGAATGCTGGGTAATTTTCGAAAAATAGATTTTTGTATCATCTGCTTTTCAAGACCTTAGATATCTGCTTTTTTATGATGAAAAATACTCAGAGTTGCAAAAAGGTTAGATCACAGGCCAGTTGCCAATTTACTTGGTGGTTGACCTGGTTCTAATCCGTTTGCATAAGCATGAAGTCGGTTCCAGCACTTGAAGGGTTAAATGTGCTCTAACTTCCAAACCTTTTTAATGATACAGTAAAAAATCAACATGCTTTTGCGGCAAACATGCTTATGAACAAATTTTCATTTTAAAATATGATTTTCACACAATATTATTAAATGTTGACAGCTGCAAAGGCTTGTCAACTTCTCTGCTATCCCACTTCCTAAAATGGAAATTCCTCACACAGAGGCTTCATTAAGAGCTGGGGGCCGGGGATTTTCCCAGCTACTTGGACCAGTTTTATGATAAATGTCCTGCTGAGGTCTCTCGTATCTCCTGCCTAGTTTTGTAAATCACCCTCATACTACAAATATGAATGAAAAACCCTATCATTGATTCAAAGTGATTGAAATGCAGACAACTAGTAAATTGTCTTTATGGTTCATGTATTTAATCAAAACCACTGTGACAAAAAGATGAAA
Organism: Cerastoderma edule; assembly: GCA_947846245.1. Classification (NCBI taxonomy): domain Eukaryota; kingdom Metazoa; phylum Mollusca; class Bivalvia; order Cardiida; family Cardiidae; genus Cerastoderma; species Cerastoderma edule. The sequence goes on from OX401405.1 coordinate 53,071,696, forward strand.
TTTCATTCCAATTCAACCTTTTGTCATAATGGTTTTCAAGTCATTGGCAGTCATTTTTTTTTTATATATTGCTTGCAAATACATTATATGTGGATGAGGGGATCCCTTCATTATGTTCTATTTCACAGAATACCTTCAAATCATTCATCCATAGAAGAATTTGTCACTGGTCAAAAGTAAAAGCAACAGCTGGTATCAAAATAAAGCAAAAAAATAACGGAAAAAAACCCCCAACATTTTCTGAAACCGTTACATGTATTTCAAAAGGGTATGTCAAAGCGGGTTTTTTTTAACTTCTTCTGGGGCAGATGCTTCCAATCAAGATATCATTGAGTAAGGGCTTAATTACATTTCACTCTATTTTCAGTCTGACTTCATTTTATGCTTAACATCTCAAATAAACTCCATTGAAATATTTCTCAGTAAAGTGATCTAAACGCTATTCTGGTGAGTGCCAACAACATAGAATATACACTACTAGTTACGCTACTGTTACATGTTACGGGTTCAAAGTACAACATCAATAGTATATAGGATAATTGAAACAAGTTTAAAATACAACATCAATAATATATAGCATATCAAAACTGGTTTACGATACAATGTCAATGATATATAGCATATCTAACGGCCAAAAATGGGCAAAGTTCCTTTGGGCATGAATCTATACTCTAAGTTTAAACTGTGATCAGCTTAATAAGTGTGTGCAAGCTTATCTGCTATGACCCTGTTATTGACTCAATCCAATTACTGCACCTAACCCTATCACTGCCATGGTGAATAATTTCATACAGCCATTTCACTCCATTAGAATTAGTGTGAGACAGGATGACCCTGGGCATCGACTCCATGAACCCTCAGCATAGAAGAGAATGGAGGGGTAGACTCAGATCGAGACTGGACAGTCAGGCCCCACCCTCAGCAGAGCATTAATTGATGGCCCGATTCAACAAATAAACTGGATAGTGAGTGAGTGAAGACATAATTGATTGGCTTGACATTAAACTAAATTTAATCCCTGTGTCATAATTGACATTTTCTAGAATCTACTTCTGTTGGTGCCTTTTATTCAGATTACACAAAATATTACAATTCTTATGAGCAATTTTTACATATTGCTGCAAAACATTTTCATTTTCCTTCACTTAAAAGGCTGGGGCAGTTAATATGAAAGAGCACAATTTTTAGGATCAATAACACAGTGCCATATAACATATTCGTTATCCGTAACCAGCAGGGATGTGGCTAGATTGAAAAATACTTAAGCCACAACCTAATCCAATCAAAGAAACCTTGAGCCATTTTGGAAACATTGGAGCAACCAATAAAACCTTGGAGAAACCTTTCTTGAAATATTGAGGCATTTTTTTAACATGTCCTTTTTTCACACCAGGAGTGGACTAGGCTATGTCAAAGCTGCTCACCTTAATTTTCCATTTTCATCCTTTTTTTTCTCTCGATTTTTCATACATTCATTTTTTTTCATTTTCATATTTTTCACATACCGGTAGGTTACAATATAAACAGGATTCTGATTCCTAGATACCAACCATCTTTTCTCTGCATTCATGTCCAAAGGTACTTTTTAACCCGCAATTGGCCAAACATTCATTGGAATACTACCTTAAACCTTGATATCCATATGACAGCTGTGGTTAAATGAGGAATTAGAAATCATTTTGTTATATCATGCACATATATACATTTTCAACTGGGTAAGCTTTAAAACCTACAAAACACCAATTGAGCCTTCAATGCAAGACACAAATATGAAGCACCTACTATAATTTTCACTGGACCTTTTTGCAGGACAATAGATAAAAGGCACTATTTTATAAACCCATTTTCCCGTAAGCAAAGTGTAATTGGTCCAAATTGAATGAAACAAGACAACAGTATTTAGCAAAATAAAATGTGTTTTCTCCAAGACAAAGAGTAGAAATCATCATGAAGAAAGGTTAAATTGCTCATTGGAACAATTTATCCCTTTGCCACTGGCTTATAAAGTCTTATGTGGTTAGGTGAAGTGTTATGCAGTAAGGAATGGAAAATGGAAAAGCCGTAAAATCTGCTTTATTTAAATATCTTAACTAAATGTCTACCTTAACTGATCTTGCAATGAGCTCATTTTTCATGATTACATGGCGTTTTAATGCCATATTCAACATTATTGTGGTCATATTGAGGCACTCCGTGCACCCAATTCAACATTATTGTGGTCATATTGAGGCACTTAGTGCACCTAATTCAACATTATTGTGGTCATATTGAGGCACTTAGTGCACCTAATTCAACATTATTGTGGTCATATTGAGGCACTTAATGCACCTAATTCAACATTATTGTGGTCATATTGAGGCACTTAGTGCACCTAATTCAACATTATTGTGGTCATATTGAGGCACTTAGTGCACCTAATTCAACATTATTGTGGTCATATTGAGGCACTTAGTGCACCTAATTCAACATTATTGTGGTCATATTGAGGCACTTAGTGCACCTAATTCAACATTATTGTGGTCATATTGAGGCACTTAGTGCACCTAATTCAACGTTATTGTGGTCATATTGAGGCACTTAGCGTTATTGTGGTCATATTTAGTGCACCTAATTCAACATTATTGTGGTCATATTGAGGCACTTAGTGCACCTAATTCAACATTATTGTGGTCATATTGAGGCACTTAATGCACCTAATTCAACATTATTGTGGTCATATTGAGGCACTTAGTGCACCTAATTCAACATTATTGTGGTCATATTGAGGCACTTAGTGCACCTAATTCAACATTATTGTGGTCATATTGAGGCATTCAGTGCACCTAATTCAACATTATTGTGGTCATATTGAGGCATTCAGTGCACCTAATTCAACGTTATTGTGGTCATATTGAGGCACTTAGTGCACCTAATTCAATGTTATTGTGGTCATATTGAGGCACTTAGTGCACCCATTCAACGTTATTGTCATATTGAGGCCTTAGTGCACCTAATTCAACATTATTGTGGTCATATTGAGGCACTTAGTGCACCCAATTCAACATTATTGTGGTCATATTGAGGCACTTAGTGCACCTAATTCAACATTATTGTGGTCATATTGAGGCATTCAGTGCACCTAATTCAACATTATTGTGGTCATATTGAGGCACTTAGTGCACCTAATTCAACATTATTGTGGTCATATTGAGGCACTTAGTGCACCTAATTCAACATTATTGTGGTCATATTGAGGCACTCCGTGCACCTAATTCAACATTATTGTGGTCATATTGAGGCACTTAGTGCACCTAATTCAACATTATTGTGGTCATATTGAGGCACTTAGTGCACCTAATTCAACATTATTGTGGTCATATTGAGGCACTTAGTGCACCTAATTCAACATTATTGTGGTCATATTGAGGCACTTAGTGCACCTAATTCAACATTATTGTGGTCATATTGAGGCACTTAGTGCACCTAATTCAACATTATTGTGGTCATATTGAGGCACTTAGTGCACCTAATTCAACATTATTGTGGTCATATTGAGGCACTTAGTGCACCTAATTCAACATTATTGTGGTCATATTGAGGCACTTAGTGCACCTAATTCAACATTATTGTGGTCATATTGAGGCACTTAGTGCACCTAATTCAACATTATTGTGGTCATATTGAGGCACTTAGTGCACCTAATTCAACATTATTGTGGTCATATTGAGGCACTTAGTGCACCTAATTCAACATTATTGTGGTCATATTGAGGCACTTAGTGCACCTAATTCAACATTATTGTGGTCATATTGAGGCACTTAGTTCACCTAATTCAACATTATTGTGGTCATATTGAGGCACTTAGTGCACCTAATTCAACATTATTGTGGTCATATTGAGGCATTCAGTGCACCTAATTCAACATTATTGTGGTCATATTGAGGCATTCAGTGCACCTAATTCAACATTATTGTGGTCATATTGAGGCACTTAGTGCACCCAATTCAACGTTATTGTGGTCATATTGAGGCATTCAGTGCACCTAATTCAACATTATTGTGGTCATATTGAGGCACTTAGTGCACCCAATTCAACATTATTGTGGTCATATTGAGGCACTTAGTGCACCTAATTCAACATTATTGTGGTCATATTGAGGCACTCCGTGCACCTAATTCAACGTTATTGTGGTCATATTGAGGCACTTAGTGCACCTAATTCAACGTTATTGTGGTCATATTGAGGCACTTAGTGCACCTAATTCAACGTTATTGTGGTCATATTGAGGCACTTAGTGCACCCAATTCAACGTTATTGTGGTCATATTGAGGCACTTAGTGCACCTAATTCAACGTTATTGTGGTCATATTGAGGCACTTAGTGCACCTAATTCAACGTTATTGTGGTCATATTGAGGCACTTAGTGCACCTAATTCAACATTATTGTGGTCATATTGAGGCACTTAGTGCACCTAATTCAACGTTATTGTGGTCATATTGAGGCACTTAGTGCACCTAATTCAACGTTATTGTGGTCATATTGAGGCACTTAGTGCACCCAATTCAACGTTATTGTGGTCATATTGAGGCACTTAGTGCACCTAATTCAACGTTATTGTGGTCATATTGAGGCACTTAGTGCACCCAATTCAACGTTATTGTGGTCATATTGAGGCACTTAGTGCACCTAATTCAACGTTATTGTGGTCATATTGAGGCACTTAGTGCACCTAATTCAACATTATTGTGGTCATATTGAGGCACTTAGTGCACCTAATTCAACATTATTGTGGTCATATTGAGGCACTTAGTGCACCTAATTCAACATTATTGTGGTCATATGGAGGCATTCAGTGCACCTATCCATGCTTTGGTATTATTTCCTCACCTGGGTACCGTTTTACTAAACAACTTACGGAAAAGTTCTGCGTAAGTCAAAACTAATAAACATTGATAGTATCTTCAATGAAATGACAATATTGCAATGTGACACATCATTTGAAGCGTCTCGGAGAGACGCTTCCAATGATGTGTTACTTTGCAATATTGCTTCGCTCAATATTGAAATAAGAAGAATTGTTGTTTTAGACTTACGCAAATCTTAAGCGTAAACTGTTTAGTAAAACGGTACCCAGAACTCCACAATATTCTTTACCTTGCTGCTGATTGCTTTTCATCTTCAACATAATTGATCAGTGATGAAAAGAAATAAATCATGTTGCGCTTGCATTTTTAGACTTTACGAACAATATTTTACAAGCCTTATTCATCTGATGATAGATTGCACACTATTTGAAATAGTTGGTTCCCTCGTTTATTCATTTCAGGTAAAGAGGTTTAATTAGGTATACCAATGAGAACTAAACCTATAATATCACTGCAGTAACCTGCAAATTATGTGTACATACACTGCACAGCTTTCAAAGTAAGTATTCAATATGGTTAATTCCTATTTTGTACTATATAAATATATATCATATATTCCTTTTTCATATTGTTCTCAATAACTATCTTTTCTTCAAATAAATTCTTTTTATTCCTATGTATCATGTATATTAAACTTACTGTTATGTACTGTCTTAACGGCTATGAAACACTTAGTGTTGTTATTCACCAATTATTAAATTTTGACATTGACTATAAAAAATATTTCTTTTATAGCAATGTGTAAAGAATTTCACTGGCTACATAAGCCTACTCCAAAGATTAGATTAAAAAATGAATAGAAAAAGCATCTTTAAAGGATTATCTACAGCATCAAACTAAAAAGCAAATAATTATAAAATATACACGACTTACGTTCACATCTCCATTTTTGTGATGAGAATTTTTCGGTATCATTTCAACAGTTTCTGGTGTGGAATGTTTCTTCTTTATTGCACTATCGTAGGGGGCTGGTCCTACAAGACTCAGTATCACAGGCAAATAGACTAATCCATGGAACAGTCCAAATAGAACTACACTCATAAATACCTAAAACATAGGAAACAGTATGTCAATGGAAGGAGTCTGTTATGTAACAATAATGAAAGGAGTCTGTTATGTAACATTAATGGAAGGAGTCTGTTATGTAACAATAATGGAAGGAGTTGGTTATGTCAATGGAAGGAGCTGTTATGTAACAATAATGGAAGGAGTCTGTTATGTAACAATAACGCAAGGAGCCTGTTATGTAACATTAATGGAAGGAGTCTGTTATGTAACATTAATGGAAGGAGTCTGTTATGTAACATTAATGGAAGGAGTCTGTTATGTCAATGGAAGGAGCTGTTATGTAACAACAATGGAAGGTGTCTGTTATGTAACATTAATGGAAGGAGTCTGTTATGTAACAATAATGGAAGGAGTCTGTTATGTCAATGGAATGAGCTGTTATGTAACAATAATGGAAGGAGTCTGTTATGTAACAATAATGCAAGGAGTCTGTTATGTAACATTAATGGAAGGAGTCTGTTATGTAACATTAATGGAAGGAGTCTGTTATGTAACATTAATGGAAGGAGTCTGTTATGTAACAATAATGGAAGGAGTCTGTTATGTAACTTTAATAGAAGGAGTCTGTTATGTAACATTAATGGAAGGAGTCTGTAATGTAACATTAATGGAAGGAGTCTGTTATGTAACAATAATGGAAGGAGTCTGTTATGTCAATGGAAGGAGCTGTTATGTAACAATAATGGAAGGAGTGTGTTATGTAACAATAATGGAAGGAGTCTGTAATGTAACAATAATGGAAGGAGTCTGTAATGTAACAATAATGGAAGGAGTCTGTTATGTAACATTAATGGAAGGAGTCTGTTATGTAACAATAATGGAAGGAGTCTGTTATGTAACAATAATGGAAGGAGTCTGTTATGTAACATTAATTATCTAGATACATATTCTAAATGGCTATCTGTTTATATATGGGTTCTACATTGCATCAACACTATCTCAGTTATGTTGCATGATGGAAGAAGACCCCATACTCATGGTCAAGGTGGGATAAACCAACAGTAAATCAGCTGACCTCTCACAAAAATCTATAACCCTCGACAGGATTCGTACCTTAAGGAGAGAGGCCATGTGATTTCAAGTTCAGTACTCTAACCACTTGGCCAAAGTGGCTCCAAACAGCTACAGTCCAACTTGTGTTAGGCAACCATCCTTTGAAGCAGCCAACCTGCCTTAAACAGCCACTACAGAAAGTCCAATTGTTAGATTTAAAGTGTACATCGATTTGTGTTAGGCAGCCAACCTATCTTAAACAGCCAATTTTCTCAGTTCCATGGGATAGCCTCTTAACACAAGTTTGACTATATATGTAAAAAAATCATCATTTGTATATGACATAAGCAATACATGATAAAAGATGTCGGCCTCCACCCTAGATTTGTCATTTACAGGTTCGAACATTAAAGAATATTTTTTGATATATATTAGACATTTTTATCTACTTAAATACTTTGTAAATGTCAAAATAAGGCTAAAATGAAGATTTAATCACATGAAATGGCTTAATGACTTAATCATTTCAAGAAAAAAAAAAAAAGATTTGACAATTAAATTCAATGGCTATAGACTGACTGCAACACATTTCCTTTTAGCAAAGGCAGAGTTGTGAAATAAATACACACAAAAAAGACAAGCATAATTGGTAAAGTCATGATACATACCCTAAAAAACATAACAAATCCAAAACTTCGACTATTAGCCAATAATACAAAGGCTAGAAATGTGCTGAACCCTCCATTTAAAACGGCTGGACCAATCGTTGACAAGGTTCTTTTGGCCCTGTCTGGAAAAGAAATCAAATTAACCCTTACAGTGCTTGAACCGACTTCATGCTTATGCAAACAGGTTCGATCACAGGCATGCCGCCAAGTAAATTGGCAGCTGACCTTTGATCTAACCTGTTGGCTGCACAGAGCATATTTCCTCATAAAAATCAAGCAGACATTTAAGGTTTTGGTAAGCAGAACAATCAAAAATCTATTTTTAGAAAATTACCCAGCATTCTTAAGATTAAATACACTTTCAATTAATGTGTAACTACATTCATTACTAATGAATCCTTACAGACATTTGTAAGTGGGCCTTCTTGTCCTAGAACAACATGTTCTTTATCACAATGACCTATTTGTCATTGACTGTTTGCTTCATTTAAACAGTCTCTTTAATCATAAGGTTAACATTAAGTTGCAAAAGCAAACTTGACATCTTTTGACCTTATTTTAATGTTACCTGAGCGATTAAAACATGAATTTCTTTTTTGTTTTTCAAGACTTGCATTAAATTTTGCACTGCTGAAATGTAAATTTTGACCTGCTGAAATGTAAATTTTGAAATGCCATGTAATTTTGAAATTGGGTCTTATTAAATTAAAATGGAAAAGAAAACACATCCTTTTAAGCATCAATTCAATAAGAAAAGAGAACCAGTACCTTTAAAAAGTTTACCAATAGACCCTTCTGTTTTTAACATTTGCCTTTAACGAACAACTAGAGGGTTTTTCTGAGTCTGTTTCTCATGTCTTAAGAAATAATTATTGGACAAGATAAAATTCCTCAAAGGGTAGTACCTTCTTTCATAAAATAAAAAGCCTTCACTTCCAAATACCTTTTTGATGTCTACAAAGAATTTAATTCTGCAAACAACTTCAATTTAGGACAATTAAACGCCTTCTCTTAGGTCAAAGGTTAAGCAGTAAAAGTCTGTCTTTTATCTATTCTGTCAAATAAAATGATTAAGAAGACATAACCCTATTGATAAAACTTAATAAATCCATAAAGCTGATTTTATCTTACGAGATTTAACACCATGTCACCTATGTTTAGTTATGTTACAGCTTTCCTGGATTCAGCAGTACTAGGCTAGTTCTCTGAATTCTCTTACAACGACACTCCAACAGAAGCAGAGTTAATGGTGGGGCCTGAACCAAGGGCCCTTGTGTTCTAAGACAGCCATCTCATTCACTGGCCCAAATTTGACCCATATAAAGCTCCACATATTTGTTGGAAGGCATAAGTGAGCTTACCCTTTCCCAAAAGCCTAATTTTAGACTGCCCCAAATTGAAAGAGTTTGCAGACCACTTTTCAAAATGGGATGAAATTGGAAAATAATCTTCTGAGAACATTGTGGGAAATGGAGGAATTGCTCGTCACAAGCAATTTCTCCTTTTCCCACAATGTTTTCAAGAGTTGTTTTGCAACAAGCTGGTCAAATGTCGTTATTGTTTGGTAATGTGTTAATTACCTTCTTTGTGACCTTGCAAGGTCATGAAGGTGTGACCAACATGGGCGGAATAGTCCACAGCCAAACCCACACACAATATGATCAATATACTGCTCGCAGTGTCAATGGTCGTCCCCCAGAATTGGAGAGTACCAACAACATCAACCTGAAATCAACATCAAGGGAAATGAATCTTTTCTTAATTTGAGAAAAGGCAACAGTAAAATCAATGGCATGAATCAAAATGATAAATAAATGGAAATGAAAAAATTTGTATGAAACAATATGATAAATAAAATGGAAATGAAAATATTTGTACATAGCACCAACCTGAAATTGAAATCAAGGGAAATAAATTATTCCCTACTAAATTTGAGCAAGATGACAGTAAAATCAATAACATGAAACAATGTGAAAAATGATATGGAAATGGAAATATTTGTCCATAGCATCAACCTGTGATTAAAATCATGGGAAATTAATCATTCCCTCCTCATTCAAAGTAACTTGAGAAAGACAACAATAACATCAACAACCTTTACCCATGTGACAATCAAAATGAAAATATAAAATTGTGTGTTTTTTTGTTTATTTGTATAGTGTTACACGCCGTAACAATTTTTCAGTTATGTAACAGCTTTTCTGGATCAACCAGTACTAGGTTAGAGCTCTGAAGTGACTTGCCAAAGGTCACTCCCACGAAACCAGAGGTGTCGGTGGGGCCCAAACCCAGGACCACTGAGTCTTCTATCTTTACCATTGGGCCAAGCAGGACTCATCTCAATAGAAATTTTAATCATTATGCAAAAGTAATTGCTCACATCTGTGTTTCAACTCAAGACTATAGTGAGTCCTGCACAAACATAAAGCACTCACTATGTTCTTGCATTGAATCCTCAATGTGGTATCATCTTGTGGTCACAGTACACTTATTCATGCTTTACATATTCCATCCACATGACACAGAGTCCATAGGAAGTCATTATAACTATTTCATTTATTTCATATGGGTTTTACATCACATCAACATTATCTGCTATATTGCAATGCCATGCTCATAATGATGCAGGAGGATCCAAACCTTGACTGCAAATGAAGAATGATCAAGCTGTGTAGAACCATCAATCTAACGGTCAACCGTGAAACTACATTTTAGCCCTTTAACAAACACCACATTTTCGACTGTCCCAAATTGAAAGTATTTGCAGACGAACATTTCAAAATGTGATGATATTGTAAGATAATTTTCTGATAGGGCAGAAAACAATGTGGAAAAAGGAGAAATTACTTGTTACAAGCAGTTTGTCTGTTTCCCACAATGTTTTCCAGAGTCATCTGCAACTAAGTCGTCAAATGTTGTTATTGTTTGGTAAGGGTTAACCTTATTGAGCATTCTAAGGGTTAACCACAGGGTCACACTGGACCCTTCATAGTTTATTGGTTCATGACATTACTTACCACAGTAAAGAAGACACATGTGAATACAATCAAACTGGTCCATAAATTGGCAATTAGAACTAGAGTGACCACAAACACGCAGGCTGCAGCCAAGGCAAGGTTACGGTACAACTCTCCCTTTAATACCTAGAGTAGAAATACATGTACAGAGATTTCATCAAGACATGTAAGACTTTTTTAACAGAATAGAGAAACATTACAAGGGTCAAATGAAGGGCTTTAGTAAGTGCTTAACCATTAGAATTCTGGTAATTTTCTTAAAAAAGATTTTTGTGTCATTTGCTTTTCAAAACCTTAGATATCTGCTAAATTTCCATTGACGAAATATTCTCAGAGTAGCAATCAGGTTGGATTACAGGACAACTGCCAATTTAATTGGTGGCTGGGCTGGATCCAACCTGTTTGCATGAGCATAATTTTGGTTCTAGCACTATAGGGGTTAACAAACATGGATTACTTACTATACCATTGCACTGAACCCTCAATCAACTACATTATAATTATTTTTTCACATGAAGCAGAATGACGTTATCTGTTATCCTTATTCAAAATAAAATGCCTTCAAGCAGATCTGGACAGAATTACTGTAATTCAGTTATCTTGAAGAGGTTTATAATTCCCCAAAATGAATTCAACCTCTTCATGAGTAATTCAGTTATCTTGAAGAGGTTTATAATTCCCCAAAATGAATTCAACCTCTTCATGAGTAATTCAGTTATATGGAAGAGGTTTATAATTCCCCAAAATGAATTCAACCTCTTCATGAGAATTTTTCCTATTGACTAAATACTTGCAATAACTTTTTAGAACTATTTCTTCACATCAATATTGTCTGTTCTGATGAAGGATTAAATTGATCATTACAAAGTATTTATATTTAGAAACAGTAGTTTTTCTTAAATCTGTCACCACAATTACAAAAAAGATTTTATTCAAAGAAACTATTTAACAAAATCGTTATTAACAAATGCGGGAATATATTGGGAGAGACATATTTCAGAAAGACAAGATTTACAATACAAACATAAAGAAGTTAATATTCAAATAAAGTCTCACCTTATTTGTCTCATTGTTCAAATATTTAAATCCATATGAGAAACAATTGCCCCTCCTAAAGTGTATATAATCTAAAAGCTCTCGTACACTCTCCATTGCCTCTATATCACCAGTAGAGTTGGCCTGCCGAACATGGTAGAAGGGTATATAGGAACCCTGAAACAATATTATGAAAAGTGAAGTGGTCTACAATCAAAGCTCCGTAATAGTAAAAATAATCATATCATTCTTTGGTGCTAAGTGCTGTATAAAACTACCAACAATGAAAGAATAATTCCTAGATTGTGCATGTAGGGTTCATAATAATCTTCTCTTTATTAATGATAAAGAAAGACATTCTGTATTTTGTTAAGGAAAGATACTCAGAGTAGCAAACAGGTTAGATCACAGGCCAGCTACCAATTTACTTGATGGCTTGCCATAATCTAACCTGTTTGCATACATATGAAGTCATATTGACCACTTTAAGGATTTATACCTCAGTCAAACTTAAAAGTATAGTATTATACTGTACAGAAGGACAAATTACCTTTATCCTATATGGAATTGTGTCTGTAAATTTGATGTATTTCCCATAAAACATCCCTTCCGGTTGTTGTAGGAAATACAGTAACATCTGGTAATATACTTCACTGGAACGAACCTGGCGGCCTGTTATAAACAATTAAAGAAATTAATTCACTAATTCTATTTGTTTCATGGGTTTATACATCACATCAACAATTTTCAGTTATTTTGAAATGCCTGGCTCATAAATGATGGAGTAAGACCCAATAATTAACTTTCCAAAAGGGCCTATAAATTAGGTAAAACCATTAGCACTTTGTCAGTCAGTTGGAAGACTACCTCTCATGAAAATTCAAATCTAGCATTACAATGATTTCAACCTATGCACCAATTTCGAATGGTGTTTGATGACATATCAACAGTTTTTCGGTCATGAAACGGCTTTCCTGGATCCACCAGTACCAGGCTAGGGCTCTGAAGTGACTTGCCAAAGGTCATTCCAACAAAACCAGAGGTGTTATTTTGTACACTTACATCTATGTTACAGCGACCACCTGGATAAATGTTTAACTCTCGCCACACATGAAAAATAAATTAATAACTTAAGCTGTAAAATGGCGGCTGGCCTGTGATGTAACCTATTTGCTACTCTGAGTTTCTTTCCTCACCAGAATTAAGCAGGTATTGAAGGTTTTGGAAATCAGACGAGACAAAAAATCCATTTTTAAAAAAAATACCCAGCGTTCTAACGCTTAAAGATAAATTCATGATTTCTACCCAGTATTATTAGAAAGATAGTTGCATTTTCTTCTTTTTTTTGAGTAAACATTTGCTCTAGAATTGGAATAGTCACATTTTTCTATATGAGCTAAAGGTTAAGGGTCGAAATATTGATGTGACTTACTCGGTCCAAGTTGATAGATGACATAAGTATTGTTTGTTTCTAGAAGATACTTTTCAAATGCTCTGAACCAGAATTTGGCAGAGCCTCTTTCTATGAAAGGGTTCATGTTCATTTCTACAGCCATAACACTGAGGTGGTCGCGGTTATGATAGTAGTCCATTTCATCTGTAATAAAAAAAATCAATGTTTGATTAATTATAAAAAATCTAACATACTCTGATAAGTTAATATCCAAAATGGCAATTTCACTTTTAAACCATAATCAATCTTCAATTCGAACTGGCTACATAATTTCAAAGCAGGAATTAGATTTAACAATAAGTCAAAATAGTGTTTGCTTTAAAGTGCTATAATTCATCTGCAGATAATAAATAAATTATCCAAGCCTTTGAAGACGATAAAATAGAAGTTTCTGAAAAACATATCTTAGATAGAATTATGTTACAATTTCTAGAAAAGACTGTTTTTTGAGGGATGGGGGGTGGGGTTGTATGGTGATAAAAGCCATATCAACAATTTTTCAGTTATATAACTGCTTTCCTGGATCTACCAGTACTAGGCTAGTGCTCTGAAGTGATTTGTCAATGAAACCAGAGATGTCAGTGTGGGGCTCAAACCAGGGAACCCCGAGTTGTAAGTCCGCAACCTTAACCACTGCGCCATGCAGGACACGTAAAAGCTGTTCAATACACAGGATAAAAAACTGTACCACAGTATACTGCAGCATCATATCCTCTATTTGGGTAGAGGTGTGTTTGTGCTGTGATGTAGTCAGTTGCATAGGAATCAGACGGAATATAGTTGTACAAATTAAAGTCCTGCCGCAACTTTGTGAAGCTCCAGAGATTCAAACCAGCTACCCCTAGAGTGATTGCTATAACAACTACCTGAAAATACAGACATAATTAGTAAGTTTAAACTTATTTATTCATCATCGTTTGCGAAACAGGATCTTACAATTTAGATAAATCACCCTCGATTCTGCTTCCTGGATACATGACCAGTACTCGCCCTATTTGTGGTTTAATGATAAGTCACAATGCAGATCCCGCTCATCACAGGATTCAAACCCACAACATACAAGTCCTAAGGCCGACTCTCTACCCCTTTCTTCCATAATTGATTGGTATATTGATTAATTGGGTGATTTAATTGACAATCAAAATGTCTAATCTTGATTCAGACATAAGGTAATAACTCATGATAACTTTGTTTACATCAATTTAAAGTCAGTTTAATAGTATTTGACATATACACATAAAACTAAATGATGGAGACAATTTCATCAAAGGAAAAAGGCAAAGCAGCAAAAACAATGCAAGAAGAAAATGTTCAAATCATGATGCCCAATAACTACATATGTTATGATATTTTCAAATGACATCATAAAGACAACATTTCTCTTAAAAAAAAAAGAAAACAAGAAAACAAGTTATACCTTGCTTGCATTTTTCATAAGAGCTGGTGCATAGACTTTCTCTATAATTGTAGCCACAAGGTTCCTTTGACTGCACTCATTGGGTTTGTAGTTTTTATATATCACACAACACAATACCCCGTCTCGAGTCTGTTCTATTCTCCGGTTATCAAGAGTAATGACAGCAATGAAAAATGTCGACACAAGAAGATAAAGACCAAGAATACCGAGAGCTGCGTAAGCACAAAATGCCCTTAAAGCTGGTATGACCTGAAATAGAAATGGTGATACACATGTGGTTTTTTTCTGTTTTTTTTTTAAGCATTGCATTAACCTTTAGAATACTCGGTAGTTTTCTTAAAATAGATCTTTGTGTCTTCTGCTATCAAAACCTCAAATATATGCTTAGTTTTGTTAAGTAAAGAAACTCAGAGAAGCAAACAGATTAGATAAAAGGGCAGCCACCAATTTACTTGAGATTGACAAAATAAAATGCCTTAAAATTTAGACCATAAGAGATACATTAAAACTACCTTAAAATGCAGAAATGAGAGATTTATTCAAATTGCATTATAATGCAAAAAAGAGATAGATAAATTCAAATTGCATTAAAATGCAGAATGAAGATAGCTTCAGTACTAGTTTTGCAACAAGTGTACATCAAAACAGTATAAAAAATAAAACAAAAAAAAACACTTACTGTGCTCCCGCCAATTCCAAATGCCACAATATCAGTTATAGATGTCACAGTTATTGATACCCCTGCATGCCGTAAGGATAAAGCAATTTTCTCCTCAAGTGGAAGCTTTTTTTCCTCTTCCTTTAGATTTCTCCATGATTCCACAATGACAAACATATCGTCAACTCCAATACCTGAAAATTGAAATCGTCTATCTATCCCTTCTCCAAATACGAGTTTGTTTTATTTGTTAAGATCTATATTGGTTTTATATCACCTTAACATTATTTCAATCATGTTGCAATGCCCCACTCTTTATGCCCTTATCTTTATAAATGAGGAAGACCCAATACCCAACTGCCCATAGTACAGGCGAAGACAGTTAGAATCATCTGCACACAGTTAGTCTGTCTGGAGAGCACCTCTCATGAAAATGTAAATGATGTCACCAGGATTTGAACCCAAGCTGAGATGGGCAACATGATTCCAAACTCTGTATTTGAACTACTAGGCCATAGAGGCCTTCAGCCCAAACATGAATTATTTTGTAGAATTAAACATTGAAAATAATATTTAAATCAAAATGAAAATATCCATGAAAAGTTACATGAATGAATAATAAATCATTTTGACAAGACAATAAGCTTTTCATGCACTCTTTTTTATGTCAAGAATTTTTCAAAAATTGTCTGCTTCACATGTTATAGAGAAAGCATCTACCATAAGCTATGCCATTATTCAATACTAATCCATCTGTTATTAGGAAAGAAACCCTGTTCAAAAATTCACTTTCAAATACTGTTATGAAGATTTACAAAATCAGAACCATTACCCAAAGTTTGTATACAAGATAAAACTGACATCTACAGAGCTGAAATATTTTATCAAATCAATACCTTAAAAAGTAAAATTCAATTAATTCTAGAGTTCATATAAAAGTATTTAACCTTTTTTGATAAGTGTACCCTTAGAATGCTGGGTAATATTCTAAAAATATGTTTTTGTGTAGTATGCTTTCCAAAACCTTACATATCTGCCCAATATTTATGAGGAAAGGTACTCAGAGGAGCAAAAAGGTTGGATCACAGGCCAGCCGCCAATTTACTTGGCGGTTGACCTGGATCTAATCTGTTTGCATAAGCATGAAGTCAGTTCCAGCACTATAAGGGTTTACTTCATTGGATGTAAAACATATCATATCTGAGAAGCCTTTGTTAACACATACATTTGTTCAGTCATGTAACCAATTCCATTTCAACAACTTTTCTTTTTATTTATAGTATGACCTGGTTTGTTTGTTTGTAAGAGTTTTTACATTCTGCCAACAGTGTTTCAGTTTAAATGCAATGCCTGGCTATCTATAGATGGAGAAAGATGCGTACTTTGCTAGTAAAGCTTGGTAGAAACATGGCCAGCTCGCAAATCAGATTGGGAGACTGCATCCCATGACAGTCATTTTTTTTTTAATTTTGGAAAAGGTCGCTACTGGACAAATGGGAACAATTGCAGTTTTGTCTAAAATTGGGAATTTTCAGGAATAACTAAATTTAACCCAAACAACACTAACACTTTGTTTTTGGCTGTACTGGCACTGAAACCGAACTCCATAAGAGTTTTTGAGGAAGTTGTTGCTAATTGTTTAAGTATTATCTTTATCTTAAGTAGACTTTTTTTTATTCATTGATTCATTTTAAAGTTAATTTGGATTTTTTTTATGAGAAATTGGGAAAAACAGTCATTTGATTTAATTTAGAAAGGGACCGTTTTAAGGTATCAAACATACAAGGAAAGAAATCGCTTCATGAAAATCCTGATATGCAGCTCATGTGATTTTAACACAGTATATGGACAGGGACCATGTGATTACAATTTCTCTAACTACAAAGACATGGAGGCTCAGTGGCAGTACTTACTGGCATAGGTATCAAACCTGCAACCTTCTTTTCACCAGGCTGACTTTTGTAAGTTGCTTTTTCTATTAAAGGATTGTAATCATTGTTGGAAAAAGGATAAACTGCTCATATGAGAAATCAATCCTTGAAAACGTTCATTATCAAAGTTGAGCTCAGTAATCTCTGAAGAATATGTGTAGTAATCGATCTTGGTTTGTTTATTTGGGATTTAACATCATGCCAACAATACTTAAGTTTTGTTATATTTGGGATTTAACATCATGCCAACAATACTTAAGTTTTGTTTTATTTGGAATTTAACATCATGCCAACAATACTCTAGTTATTTTATGGCTTTCCTGGATATCACCAGTAAAGGGCAGGCCTCTACAGTGTCTTGCTCAAGGAGATTTCTATAAAAAAAGTCCCACTACCACTGGTCAAAATTGAACCTAGCATCGTTTTTTATCTATGAAAAGTTCCTAATTATTGTTGAAAAGGATAAACTGCCCATATAAGAAATAAATCCTTTAACCCTTACAATGCTGGGAATTTTTCTAAAAATACATTTTGTTTCGTCTACTTTTAAAAACCTTAAAAATAAACTTTGATGAGGAAAGATACTCAGAGTAGCAAAGAGGTAAGATCACAGGCCAGCTGTCAATTAACTTGGCAGCTGGCCTGGATATAACCTGTTGGTATAAGCATAAAGGCGATTCCAGAACTGTAAGGGTTAAATCAGTCTTTTTATATAGATTGAGCTTAGTAAATCCTGTTGAATCCCTGTAATAAGTAATCATGGTAATACTGTAAATACTCACCCAGTAATAGGAAAGGCATCAGTGAATGTATTGGACCATATATAAATCCGAAAGCCATCGCAAGTCCATAGCAGAACAGAATGGCCAAACCTATACTCAGTATGCCAGCCAGAGATACATAAAACTGTCAGAGAGAGAAACATATAGGCTATATAAATACTTGTTATAGACATGGTCAGAGAGATAGAGAAACATACATGCTATTTACTAACTTGAAATATACTAATACAATCAAAAGGAAAGAACATACAGTAACCTTAAACATTTATCATAAGAGAGAGAAATATACAGGCTATATATATACTTGACTTTGATCTTGTCAGAGAAAAAGAGAAACATGCAATATACCAATTTAAAATTTACAAATACAATCCATAAGAAAGAAACATATAGTCTCCATAAATAGTTAACATAAACATTATCCAAGAGAGAGAAACATACAAGCTATATAAATACTTGTCTTTAATATTGTCAAAAAATAAAATAAATACTTGTAAAACACTGTTAAAGAGAAAAATGAAGGCTATACTAGTACTTATTTAATACAATAAAAGAAAAAAAAGCTAACAGCCCATATAAGTGATTGCCATAAACAATGTCAGAGAGAGAAAAAGTAAGAGGCGATATAAGTATTTGTCATAAATACTGTCAGAGAAAAACTAACAGATCATATAAATATTTGTTTTAAATACTGTCAGAGAGAATAACTAACAGATCATATAAATATTTGTTATAAATGCTGTCAGAGAGAAAACATACAGGCTGTACAAACACTTGTAATAAATACTGCTAAGAAAGATCAATAAAAGGCCATATAAATATTTGTCATACATACTTTCAAAGATAAAAACAAACAGGATATATAAATATGTGCCATAAATACTTTCAAAGAGAATAAACATACAGGTCATATAAATGTTTGTCATTAACGCTTTCAAAGAGAGAAAAACGTACAGGCCATATGAATATTTTCATAAATACTTTCAAAGATAAAAACAAACAGGATATATAAATATGCGCCATAAATACTTTCAAAGCGAGAAACCTGTACAGGTCATATAAATGTTTGTCATAAATACTGTCAAAGAGAAACATACAGACTATATAAATATTTGTCATTTACACTTTCAAAGAGAGAAAAATTAAAAGGTCATATAATTGTTTGTCATTAATACTGTCAAAGAGAGAAAAACTAACAGCTCATATAAATGTTTGTCATAAATACTTTCAAAGATAATAGCAAACAGGATATATAAATATGCGCCATAAATACTTTCAAAGAGAGAAACCTGTACAGGTCATATAAATGTTTGTCATAAATACTGTCAAAGAGAAACATACAGACTATATAAATATTTGTCAATTACACTTTCAAAGAGAGAAAAACTAAAAGGTCACATAATTGTTTGTCATTATTACTTTCAAAGAGAGAAAAATGTACAGGTCATAGAAATGCTTGTCATAAATACTGTCAGAGAGAGAAACATGCAGACTAGATGAATATTTGCCATTTATACTTTCAAAGAGAAAAAAAATGTACAGGTCATAGAAATGCTTGTTATAAATACTGTCAGAGAGAGAGACATACAGACTAGATGAATATTTGCCATTTATACTTTTAAAGAGAAAAAAATGTACAGGTCATAGAAATGCTTGTACTAAATACTGTCTGAGAGAAAGACATACAGACTAGATGAATATTTGTCATTTATACTTTCAAAGAGAAAAAAAATGTACAGGTCATAGAAATGCTTGTAATAAATACTGTCTGAGAGAGAGACATACAGACTAGATGAATATTTGCCATTTATACTTTCAAAGAGAAAAATTTGTACAGGTCATAGAAATGCTTGTCAATGATCCTGTCAGAGAGAGAAACATACAGACTAGATGAATATTTGTCATTTATACTTTCAAAGAGAAAAAAATGTACAGGTCATAGAAATGCTTGTCATGAATACTGTCAGAGGGAGAGAAACATACAGACTTTATAAATATTTTTCACAAATAGACATGTTATAACAAATCTCTGTGCTCAATATAAAGAATACAAACTAGTGATATGATGAATAAAAATCTGTTAGAGAGAATATACAACAGTATTAATACATTTACTATATAAAGGTAATTCATTTCAAAACATGTATTCATTTTGAGACAAGTAAAAATATTACCTATAAAAAGACATTAATAGTGTTTAAAGAAAGCTCTGTCTTAAAAAAGTCTTTGAAGTACATAACTTTTTATATTCTGAACACAATCTTTCGTTTTTCCAAATATTTTTAGCAGACAATTGATGTAAACTGTGCCAATAGAAAAACATGTTCATGAACATCCCACAGGCTAAGAAGTTTGTTAATCACATTTTTTGAGTGCTTCAGTGACTTGAAAATTTTACCTTGTAAATAAACACAGGTTCTAATTGGTGAAACAGTTTGAACAGCTAAAAGTTTCTAGTTTGTGACATATTGTTAAAAACACTGTAACTACCCTATAATTTTTAATATTTTGTGCTAACATTATAACTTTGCTGCTAGGTTACCTTGTGTTCCACAAGATTGAAGCGTCCCAATACAACAATAATGAATATAAATACAACAATAAACCCTGCTGTCAATAAGGATGTGTCCGCATTCACTGCTCCGTATCCTTCATCATCAAACCTTAAATGGAGAAACAAAAATACTTCAAAATGGCAGATTATGAGTTTTCTACCATGAAAGAAAAAATATAATTTAAATATAAAAAACATTTAACACAACATGTACAAGAGTAACACTCTTGTTATTTGTCTTAACCAATAATACCTCACTTTTCTATTACTGTTTTCTTTCGAGATTTTCGATAGAATTTATAGGAGAAATAGCAAAATAATAGCAGTCTTATTTTTTAATCCTTTTGTTTGGTGTTTAATGCCATATCAACAATTTTTCTGTTATGTAGCAGCTTTCCCAGATCCACCAGTACTAGGCTAGGGCTCTGAAATTACTTGCCAAAGGTTACTCCTATGAAACCTGAGGTGTCAATGGGGCCTGAACCTGGGACCCCTGTGTTCCAAGTCCGTCACTTTACCCACTGGACAACGCAGAACCCCAGTCCCCACTTTTACCATGTTCTTAAATTGTGTGCTTTAAAAGATCAAAACTTTTATCTAATGAGGTAAGGGGTTAGAATCATTTATAGAATAATGTATTTAGCAAAAATCTTAAGCCCAAAATACAAGTCTTACGTTCTGGTTGCATAAACAAAGGTTTTGTAAAGGCGTGGTTTTTTGGCATGGGCAAGATCTATCATGAACTTCTCCCAGGCTAGGGCAGATTTCTCAGTCTGAAAACAAACAAAAAATAGTCAGAATATAAAAAACACTTATCATGAAATGCACATGACTGGCACTTATTAATTGATTTTTTATGCTTTCCTTCGTAAATATGTCATAATCTCAAAAGCATATAAAAGTGACAAAATGAAAATATAACTCAAGATGAACAATTCCTTACTATTTTTGTAACAAAAATTTCTTTTAAATCTCTAAAAGAATTACCACTCTTTCACTTCATTATCCCATTTTCTCCAAACTAAAACACATGTAATACATTATTTTGCATACACATTAAACATCATCCAATTCTGCTCTGTGACAACTATAATTGCATTGAAAATCAGTTAAGAAAAAATACTGGTAATCGCAAAAAATTTGTTTGTAATGACAGTTGGCATGCACCTCTACATGTAGTTGTGCAATTAAAGGAATTGAAATAAGCATTTACAGAAATAGCACTTAAGTTTCACCGTCAACAAATACACCAAGATTTTAATAATAACAAATCACATCTGCAAGATATTTGAAAATGATACATAAGTACAGGTGCAAAATTTTGAAACAGCTTTAACCCTTACAGTGCTGGAACCAACTTCATGCTTATGTAAACAGGTTAGATCCAGGCGAGCCACCAAGCAAATTGACAGCTGGCCTGTGATATAAACTGATTACTACTCTGAGTATCTTCCCTCATAAAAGTTAAACATATTTTTAAGGTTTTGAAAAGTAGATAACACAAAAATCTACTTTTAGAAAATTACCCAGCATTCTAAGGTTTAAGCTCCTCCATCTTCAATGAAACGTTTCACAAATTTAAATTTACCTCTGTCCTCTTTTCCAGCACCCAAAGCATTGTAACAGAGTCTGCTCCGTGAATTTTGCCTTCCTCGTCATAGCGAATTCCTCCCAGAATGTACTCAATATCAAACTCTGTACCGTACATGGGACTGGAATAAAATATGTTTCATTGTCTTGTAAATGAACAAATCACAAAATTAACCTTGGCTTTGTAGGAACCCTTTCTTATTTATATTGTGTTTCAGCAAATCAATATGATTGAAGTTATCATCTTATCAATGAAACCCCAATGGTAACATTTGAAGTAGGAGGAAAACTTGCAAAAATAGGCACCGGTATGGGGGACCTCTTCAGCAGATTTATCATGAAACTGAGCAAAGTAGCCAGTGAAATCCCCAGCCCCCAGTTTTTAATGAAACCTCTGATAAAGTATGTATCATTAATACTAAGGAATTCGTCAACCAAACTTCATACCAACCAAACTAAGAAGGAATTAGATAACAATGAATAAATTCTCACAATGTTTCCAACAATCATATCTTAACAAATGTTAAGTGAAAGTCTGTTTAACAAGTGAAAGAGTAATAGATTAGACATGGTGTGTTTTAAGTAATATATATGTCATTATATATCAGCACCGGTTCTGGCCCAAAATATACCATAGTGCATTTGACCTCCTCTGCATGTGATGAATGTCAGAGTTATTGAAGAACATATTCAGTCTGAACCCATTTATCAGTATGGTAATGGCCTAAATTGAAAGCACCAGCAGGCAACATCCAGAAAGGAAATACATTTCTGTATGATTTTGTAACAAATGAGAGCATGATGGGTTTGGTTATCTATAAAAAGTCAAATGCCATGTCAACAGACAACAATCCAGTGTTTACCAGTAATAAGCAGGGATCTGAAGTGTCTAGCCCAAGGACACTCCCACAAGTGCCGCTGGTGAGAATTGATCCAGGGACCCCCGTCTCACCAGTGCTACACCCTAACAGCTGAGCTATACAAGACCTAATGATTAGGTGGGGCATAATCAAGAAAGGGGATAATGTCAACACAGGTGCAGGATATATGTGACTGGACTTCGGCCATGGTATCATCTAAATGATCTTAGAGTGAATCCTCAGTGAAAAAAAGAAAAATTGTTCATCATGAGCAATTTATTCTTTTGTCGCAGCAGTTTCTAAATTTCTCAAGCAGAAGAGGCAGTAAGGTAGGACACAATGGAGTTAGTGGTAACATACCTGTAGGTTATATGAGACTGGACTCTGGAAAGGATATCTTGGAAAGAAAGTTGGTTAATGGCGGTCTGATTGTACAACCATAGCTCTAGAATACTGTTCACCAGGCAGTGGTCTCCGATTCTGAAACACACAAAGCAACGTTGAGCATTAATCAATGCATAGTGTTTAACACCACCATGCTGTCTCAATGTTTTTTCAGTTAAATTGGGGCTTTCCTGGATCCACCAGTACAAGGTTAGGGTTCTGAGGTAACTTGCCAAAGGTCACTCCCATGATACCAGAGGTGTCAGTAGGGCTCGAACTCAGGACCCCAGAATTATTAGTCCGCCACCTTAACCTCCGAGCCACACAGGACCCCTTTTTTTTTCCATCACTGTACAATGTTGCTCCATCTTCATGGAATTGCCTCTGGCAAGCCTCTTTATTAGCATATACTTTCCCAATTAAAAGAAATACTGCAAAAATTCTATCTATTGATCTATATGGAATTTACATCATATCAACATTATTTCAGTTATCTTGTGATTCACATGTACAATTTTTCAATCATGTTCACCTGATTTGAAAGTTAATGAAAGGATGATTAGGATAAGAGTTGCTTTCTTTAATCCTTTAATCTATATTAAACCTCACTTTGACTAATGAAAAAAATGCCTCTAATAATAAGCAAATAATTTCGCCATATGCTTTTAACCCAGTGACATAAACAAAATGTATTTTTATCTTATTACCTTTTGCAGTTTCTTCCAATTTAAGCCAGTCAGAAATTCCAACATCTTTCAATAGCTTGGAAATCTTAAATACATGTATAAAGAAGATTTTGAAGGGAGTAAAAAAATCTTGACTTAAACATCTATTTAGTAAAATGTAAAAAAAATCTTACTTGACACATAGACTAGCCAGATCTCTACCAAGTCCCCCAAACTCTTTGGACTTTAGGTAAATGTTGTACATCTAAAGACAAGAACAAAAAACAAAATACAGTGTAAAAAATCCCTGAGAGTCTCATTTCATTTATAACTTGGACAATTTGGTCCTAATGTGGTTTTACACTGTCTCAACAGCCTCCCAGTTATATTACAGCGTTTCTGGGACTCATCAGTAGTAGGCTAGGGCTCTGTAGTGTCTTGCCAAAGGACACTGCTACAGCTTGGTCAGAAAATAGCTATAATCTGCAGCAATAGTTCAAAACTATACCTTTTTTAATGATACATTATGATAAAAAATTTCCTTCTTTGCAACATTGATTTCCGAAGTATTTCAAATGAAAATTAGATTTTCATATGTGGGAATAAAATTTTTATTTTACTTTTTTTGTGGTGTTTAATACCATATCAACCATTTTTCAAATATGTACCAGCTTTTCTAGATCCAGGGGTACTAGGCTAGGACTCTGAAGTGACTTGCCAAAGGTCACTCCCATGAAACCAGAGGTGTCGGTGGGGCTTGAACCTGTGACCCCCATGTTCTAAGTCCGACACCATAACCACTGAGCCACGCAGGATTCAAAGTATTATTGAAGGAAAAATTGCGATTCTTCCTTTTCCACAACATTTCTGATTCATCAGTTCGAGAAAACCAGGAATTATACAGTAAAGATGTTATCTAGTTCACATACTTCTCTGAACACAGCGGGTGACAAAACATTCGGGGCTGTGATGATATACGACACAAATCTGGTTTGTTCTGGAAAGTTCTCATCGACCCATTTCTTCTCTGGCAGGACCCGGGAGCTAGCTGGCACCCAGAGCTTGGCATCATCGGTCGTCTGTTCGAACTTGTTGAGACCTATGCCACAGATTCCGCATATAAACAGGCAGCAAGCTATAGTACAGTATGGATGTTTGGCAACAGTGAGACCTAGCCTGGAATTACAGAATAGATGTTTAACTATTACTTTATGATTGTTTTCTCACCAGATATCAAAACTATTCATGTGCCAAAGCAGTCAGTGACTTAAAAAAAGTTCTGAGCGATACTGTTAAGGAAACACTCACTACAGAATTATGTTTATTTTTAGGAAACTCTCTCTGCAATATATTTGTCGAATTTGTTATCAAGAAAAATAATATATATACTTGACTTAACCTCTTTTTTTTAAATTTCATTAATTTTAGTTCTTTATGGACAAAAATATTTCATTGCTATTCCCTTTGGAATAAACTTTTAACATAGCATAGTAATATTATCAAAACTGTGCTGACATAGCATAAAACTTCAATCCAACCCAAATTACTTTGTCCATACATCTTTAGGACTTTTCTTTCATATGGGGACTTCCCGACTGACTTACGGAATGCCGATGGTTCTACCCCCCCCTTGACCAGCCCTTATGGGCAGTTGAGAATGGGTTCTTCCTCCATCATTAAGAGTCGGGCATCGCTACATAACTGAAATAATGTTGATGTGATGTAAAACCCATATAAAAAAAAAAAAAAAAATCATATGGGGACTAACTCAGCGATTCGTTCTCTGGAAGTAATAAACCTTAAATAATTTATATTTACAATCATTGTCATTAAACCAAAGACAATGTAACATTTTCAATTCCTCTACTTCTCAGTTGCTGAAATCCAGTATTTTCGTTAAATGATGTGAAGTGAGCCTTTTTGCCTATCAGTGCTTCTATGGAAAAGCCTGTTTAAAAATAGACACATGAATTTTATGTGGCATGAGTGGATTAATGTTTCCAAAGACCCATGTGACAATGGTATCTTAAAATACCCCCTCTTACCACATCGATATAAACAAAAAGAATACCCTTAAAGCAATATCTGCAATATAAATGTCTTATGTATTTTCTAGATGGTGGTGAAAGGCATTAAAAAGCAGTCAATAATCTAGTCATCTGTCACTTTACAAATCCATGATGTCATTTTTTAAGAAAAGACAAATTATTTCAAAAATATTTCCTAGGTTTGATTTGGATTGAAAACAGCTTGGCAAAGGGAGTCTCCGAGAAATTGCTCAAAATGAGCAACTTGGTCATAATGAGCAACTTGGTCAAAGTGAGCAACTTGGTCATAATGAGCAACTTGGTCAAAATGAGTAACCCCTCCCTATGTCATTCTGTTTCTGAATTCTTATGATTAAGTCACCTTTAAAAAGACTATCTCACAGATTGGAAATAATCTATGAAATAGTCCTTTTGATTGCAACGAAAACTATTTCGACAAGTCCAACTTTGTGAATCATCTTGTTGGGGACTTAAAGAAGGTTGGGTGCACATCTCTCTCATTTTAGTTTGCACTCATTTATTTATCATTGATTGTGATGGAAGCTTGAAGCTTAATAAACTCACTCTCAATGACTGCTTCCTGGATACTAAACTAGTACTCAGGCAAATTTGAGGTCTAGTCCCTACAATTTTCACATTACCTCATGGGGATTGAATCTGGGACCCTTGATACAAGAGGCCAAAGCTCTACCAATATCACCCTATTTGAGCCTCTGTGCTTCCAAATCAGGGATTTGGTACATGACTATTCTTCGCCATACATTGAACCATCACAGTTTAAACTGCAAGGACTACCTACCTATAGAACAATGACTCCAAAGTGCCAATTATTGCCCCACTTAATTTTTGTAGACATGATGGGTACTGAACTTCTATCTTTATTTTGCCATCTTTCTGACCATTCCCATCTTCTATTCTCTCTTCAGCGATTCCATTACTCTGTTCATTTAATTTATCAGACATTCCTTCTCTTCGAATTCAGGTCCCTTTCTGTCACCAAGCATACCTACAAATGGAAATGTTATTTATCCCATTACCAAACAATAACATCATTTGACCAGTTTGTTGCAGACGCCTCTGGAAAACAATGTGGGAAAAGGAGAAATTGCTCTTAACAAGCAATTTCTCATTTTCCCACAATGTTTTCTATCCAATTAGAAGGTTATTCTTAGATTTCATCACATTTGAAATGCCATCTGCAAACTCTTTCAATTTGGGACAGTCGAAAATTAAGAGTTTTGTAATGGGTTTTAAAAGAAATTTGTAAAAACAATAGTAATGGATCCATTACTGGATGGATTGGTTTGTTTTTTTAAGGCCTTGCTGCTGCATTGCATCAACAATAGTTCAGTTATATTGCGTTGCCCTACTCTGATGGAGAAAGACCATAAGCTAAACTTCAAACAAGGGACTGTCAAGCTGGGTAGAACCATTGCCATTCGGTAAGTCAACCTGATGACTACCTCTACTGAAAATTCAACAACTTTAAAACAATTTGAACCCAGACACAGAGGGGCACTAAGATTTTATTACTAAACACTAACCACTAGGCTAGAGCAACCAAACTTGATGGATTCCATAACTATGGATGTTATCTTTCGAGCAAGACTTATTTTAGAATGGCTTTTATCCTGCATGGCTAAGTGGTTAAGTTGGTGGACTCAGAACACGGGGGTCCTGCGTTCGATCCCCACCGAGACAACTGGCTTGTGGGAGTGGCCTTTGGCAAGTCACTTCAGAGCCATAGCCTAGTACTGGTGCATCTAGGAAAGCCGTTTCAGAACTGAAAAATGTAGGAATGGCCCTGACGAAGAGGACCCATATGGGACCTGTGTCAGGTAATGACTCTAATCTAATCTGATTTATATAACTCCTCTGTAATCATACATTGATAATACAAAGCTACTATAAAATGGTATTTCCACTGCACACTTCATTATCACTTCTCAAAACTATATAATGTTTGACATTACTTGTTTGAGATGATCTTAATGCATACACACAAAGTATTTTTTTCTAATATTCTTTTTAAAAACTGTGGATGAAAAACTCTTATCCACCTACCATTCTTGACCAGTCTTGTAACTGCATACTGGCTACCTACCCTTAATGCCTAAGGGTACTAAAGTACTATGTATAACAATAACAAAGGTGCCCATTAGGCCTTAAGTGATTTCTTTTGTTGTTATACCATTCATGCAAAATAAGATAACAACTCCTACCTTACAAAATGTTTATTCTTAACCCTTGATCTCAAATTAAAACATTAATTTTCCTGACACCTGCAGTGGACAACCCAGGAACCATTGCATCAAGAGAAGATAAATTCTTAAAAGCTATTTCTTCTTTTCTCATTATGGTTTCTACATAATATTATTTAAAAACACATTTTGTTTTAAGCTGTTGAAATATCCGTTTCACATTGGACAATAACAAAATTCCAAACTAGGCCAAGAAGATGACAAAACTTAAGGACCATAATCCTCATATTAAGCCAGCTAGAGCCATCCTGATTCTTTCTATATCAAGCAGGCGAAATCAACTGGAATCGACATGAAAGGAAACCAATATCAAGTGGAATCAATAACAAGTGGACACCAATGATATTTTTGACAGACTGTCATTTAATGAAACAGAATCAACTGCCAATTAGAACAAAAAATCCTAGAAAGTTTTAACTCTCATAGTGCTGTAACTAACTTCATGCTTATGCAAACAGGTTGGATCTAAGTTAATTGGTGGCTGGTCTGTGATCTAACCTGTTTGCTACTCTAAGTATCTTTCTTCATCAAAATAACGTAGATATCTAAGATTTGGGAAATCAGACTACACAAAAACCTATTTTTAGAAGAGTATGCAGTTTTCTAAGGGTTAAGACTGACCACCATGAAACTGAGTTAAAAAACTTTGCTCTAGTGGTTTGGATTTAACCAGGGCCTCCAAACTATAACTCGAAAAGCCTGACAATATTGTGATCCTTCAAAATTAAGATTGCTCGATCAGAAAATAAAAAGCAATCTTCATGAGAAATTATTTTGACTAACTGAAATGTAAAGTGTAATGGATTGATGTGAGGAATGTTCATTTGATATTTTACTGCAATAATGGAAATAGGTGTTCAAAAGTTGCTACAAAATTCTTCACAAGCGGCCACCATTAAATGAATGGTTTGAAAGTTTGATGTGACTGGAGATATTGCCAAAATCAACAATTTTCCAAATGGCGTCAAATAAGTTTGACTAGAAGTAAAATCAATTTGATATGAAAATTGCTTTTTATTTTCTTATAGGGCAATCCAATGTCAAAATTCTGAAAGATCAAACTAGTATGGGACTTTTAAATTCTGACTTTTGGATTTAAAGCACAAAATGGCCATTCAATGTCAATTGATAAGACAAGAAATGTAAAACAAAATACCACCAAATAATGGCATTAATTGCCGTTAAACAAAAAAATGCTGAAAAGGATTTTCACATTTCTATGCGCATGCCCAGAGAAAATTAATCGAGAGCATACAATCATTGCCTAGCTTTAATTAAACCTCTCTTACAAAATTAAAATGTGGAATACAGACATGTAAAATGCATGGATTGATTAAAAAAGGATAAATTCACAACTGTAAGTAAAAAAAATCAACAATTTTCAATAACAATGGAAATATGGGTCTTCAAACGTTGTGACAAAGTCTTAAACGGCCACTGAAATGTAATCTGATTACTAAAAACCAAACAGCCACCAACCATTAAATGAATGGTTTGAAAGTTTTATGTGACGGGAGTTATTGCTGATACAAAAATTTCCAAATATTTTCCGATCATGTCAAATTGGTTTGACTAGTTAATCATTAAGGTTAACATAAAAAAATAATTTTGGGACGGTTTGACAAATATCTTTAATGTCTGGGACGTTTTTACAAAAATATTGGGACGTTTTGACAAATAATGGGACGTTCTGACAGTGGGACGTTCTAACAATAAACCAGGTGCTTGCTAGTAGGGAAATTGACCGAAAAAGGCAGGAAAAGCAAAATTAATCGAAGTTGATTTTTAGCAAGAAGTGTACCCAAAGGACCCAGACACGTCACAGGTCAGAAGCAGAGCCAATGGCTTTTCCAGCCAAGGCAGCCAAGGCACCTCTTGATTGGATACGTTGTATGTCTCCTGTAGTTAAATACTTATTCAAACAAATTGAAAAATACTGTTAACGTCCCTGTTCCATTTTCTTTAGATTTCAAACTGGTGCACTTGCGTTATTGTATCTAACGTCAACTTTGATATTCACGTCCGAACCAAGGTCTGTCCGGCATTAGAGCAACTTTCAAAATATACGTTTTAAGCTTCGATTATGTCAAAGATCTGACCAAATTGGTTTCTTTAAATAAATCAATATTACCTTTCCGTTCTGGCTAACTAGATAATATTTGCATTTCGTCTACAATCAAGCGTCTCATTCGAGAAAAGTTTATTTCCTGGCTTGTTTCGACGGAAACATGAGACCAGTAGAATTACACGTTATAATATTTACTTTCACTAAAAAGGTCAAAATCTGGAACGATCGTTCTACTTCCGTAAACAGTGAGACAGTGGTAATTTTGAATGATCTGCACTGTCAAACTTAAAGGGGAACTGGAGACAAAGTTTATTCAGAGATTAAGATGAATAAATTTGCAAAGAAAAAGGCTGCAAGCGTAGGACATGTCTTGATCGCTCGATCATACTGGTTTAAATCTAATTTTGGCCACAATATGGTTTAAAAAGTTGTTAAATTATTTATGATAAATTATTAACTTGTGACTTGTATGAATAGATTTGCATATACTTTACAACAGGAAGCAGTCACTTATGCCTTTTTTTACAGGGGCCAGAAATGAAAAACTGCAGTAGCAAATATTTATATAAAAAAGTCTGATTTATATAAACTTGTCTTTGCTAAAATTGGAAGACCCATTTTGACAAAAGGAGCTGGCTATAATCAACTCCTTTCATTGTCACAATTATTGCATGAGTTCCCTAGGGGTCCTGCATGGCCAAGTGGTTGAGGTAGTGGTCTGTAAACTTGGGGGTCCCATGTCTGAGCCCCACCAACACCTCTGGTTTCATTGGAGTCCTAGCATAGTATTGATGGCTCCAAGAAAGCGGTAACATGATTGAAAAATGGTTTACACAGCAACAAACACCAAACAAATCATAAATTCTCTGATAAAGTTAAGTTGGAAAAGATGAAGAAGAGTGTTAAATTCGCTTAATGGCTTCATGGCTTATAAAAGAAAAATGAATTTGAAATAAAATAGGAGAAATTTAAACTATTGGTTATAACCGTTAAATGAACATAAACATCTTATCTTTAACCGTCTTATTTCTTGCCCCGTATTTAATGTATATGTAAATGGGTATAAAAAGCTTTGAGGTACATGTTTATAAATACCAATCACGAAATTATTATTTGATAACTTAATGTAGAAATGTTATTGATACTCTAATCATATGCTCATATCACAGGGGTATAGGTCATAATACCTGTATTAACACTGTGTATATATAGTGTTAATACAGGTATTATGACCTATACCCCTGTGGCTCATATTACATATATGTTCTCATATTTGAATTATTCTGTATTGGCTTGTTCAATAGTGTTTCCTATTTGTAATTCAGGAAAGTGTTGAATCAAATGCTGAACATATAATATTATATGGAATAAGATATAAAACAAAAATCTACTTACTTCAATTTAACATGACTGCAAATGTATTGTAAAATAATTTTATTTGTTTGACAACTTCTTCAGCAAGTCTGAAATAAGATTTGACATGAGAACAATTTCTCATAATTCAAGAGTTTTCCTTTTGTGACAAAATATTCTTCCTAATTCAAAAATCAAAGTACACATGTATATGTTTCAGATGATTAATAACCTTATTTCAACCCATTTGTACTATTAAGTTGGCAAGAATGAGAGACAAGTAGGTAAAACCTATTAGACAATTTGTTTTGTACGGCCATGGTGGGTAAACTACTGGACTGGAAATCACAAGACCCCTCTTTGCATTGCTTTCGAAGTACTTGAGCACCATAGCAGTAGATTATAATTTACATGTCTTCAGACTGGCTTAATAAATGCTGATGGTTCTACCAGAGACATAGATGTTATCTATGTCCCTGGTTCTGTCCATCCTTACTTGATATGCAGAGAATCTCTTATAACTGTAAGATTGTTTACAAATACAGTGAAGCCTCGTTTATCCGGACCCGATAATCCGGATGTCTCACAATCCGAATGAAATTGTAAGGGAACAGAATTATTTGACCAGTTTGTTGCAGACGACTTTTGAAAACATTGTGGGTAAAGGAGAAATTGCTTGTGAAGAGCAATTTCTCCTTTTCCCACAATGTTTTCTGCCATACCAGAAGATAATTTTTGAATTTCATCACGTTTTGAAATGTCGTCTGCAAACTCTTTCAATTTGGGACAGTCGAAAATTTGCCGTTTGCTAAAGGGCTATAATTATACACGTGCATACAGACAGTTTATGTCTTAATGTGTATAAGAACATGCTCTGCTTCATCAGTCCGGATGATTCGGTAATCCGGACGTTTTGTTGGGAACGGACGTGTTCGGATTAACGAGACATCACTGTAGTAAGATTCAAATTAAAAAGACAAACATGTTTTATTTTTATACTCATAATAAGGTTATCTGGATGAAATGATTTGGATGAGTACCCACAATATTAAGGGTTTAAAGAAACAATAACCACTGGCTTTATCATTCTTCAGATATTGATACATCAACCTGAATGGCAGACCAAATAGAGTCAGACACATCAGGAGGCTTATTGTTACAAGGGAACTTTGAAATAAAAGGCATTAAATATGAGACCACAGCATCAGGCAGAAATATTTCATGGAAGAAAAGTGGAGGAAAAGAAGAAGGTAAGTACATGTGTGTAATAATCATCATTCTTTCATGTTGATCAATCTCCAAGGTTTGGGACCCTGAGGATATATATTGTAATAGCTTGATTTAATTATTATATGTTTTAAGTACTGTTCTTTCAAATTAGACATCAGCCAATAGAAAGATACCATGTAATAACAGTTTAGAAAGAAGAAGGTTCAAAGAGAGTCACTATTTCCTATCCTCAATATACAGAAGAAAAAATATATATCAACCATCATGTCTTTCCAAAATCATCATTGATATAATGATATGCAATTGTATCTTTTCTGCCTTTTCTCTTAACTTACAGATGAAACCACCATCCCTATTATTGACATTGTGTCAATAAAAGTAGCTGCATCTAAATCCGCCAAACCTGGTGAGAATGACAGTTGGATCCTATGTTATGCAGAACGCAAAAAGAAAAACCTCCTCAAGAAAACGTCTGTTATCTTCATTGGGATACCAACAGTGTGTGTGGAATGGACAAACAGAATCCAACAAGAACTAGATTCATGTGAGCGCTTTCTTTACATAAATCATTTTGGTGACAGTGGTTTAGAATAATATTTTACCATCAGGTTTTCTTTTTGGTTTACCAATAGAATACCAATTATTCTACCAGGCTTGACCAGCCTTTATGGGCAGTCAAGTATGGGGTCTTCTTCCGCCATCATAACAAACTGGGTATCAAAACAATTTTGACTCAATGTAAAACCCTTACGTCTAATACATGTAGCATAATGAAGGAGTATGGAAAAGGATTACCGAGGGCTGTTTACTGTAGGAAACTGTGATTTTTTTCATGCAATGTTTATGGGATTACCTGCGAGGCACTGGCATTCTTATCAAAGCTAACAGGAACTTTTACGAGCTTTACAAGTAGCAGTCATAAATGAGAATCAACATCTTCCTCTATAGATCTTTTATTCTAAACTAGACCAAAGGATGAATGCTACCTGCAATACACAGACAAGTTATATAGTTATTAGCTATTTACCAAACGCCAAATTTGTGTCTGTCCCAAATTGAAAGACGCCATTTCAAAATTTGATGAAATTGGAAAATAATCTTCTGAAAGGGCAGAAAACATTGTGGAAAAAGGAAAAATTGCTCGATATGAGCAATTTTTCCTTTTCCCACAATGTTTTCTTAAGCCATCTGCAACAAAGTGGTCTAATGCTTTTATTAATTGGGAAAGGGTTAATATTCATTTGTAGCTAGTCATAGTCAAGATGTAATTCATGATTAGTTTCATTTTATGTAGTGTCATACCATGCTTCAGTTATATAGTTCTTGAAATGCACTCCTCTACAAAGCGATCTTTCATAATCTTTATGCAAACCATCTCGTATTCTTAGTCAATGCAAATGTGTTTGGAAAGGTCCCATGTGACAAAAGGATCCTTGACATTTTTGCTGCAGAAGTTCTTAGAAATCACTGTGATGAAAGGATAGATGAATTTATACAATAAAGCGATTAGCCTTTAGTTGTAAAGTATTTTCTTCCAAAAAAAAAATCACCATGATAGATCTAATAACGTTACCTTCTTAATTTTTCTGTTTTTTTTGTTTTGTTTTGCTTTTGAGTTCAATCTAAACCAGCCACATTTTTTTTTTCAAAT
The DNA here is from genome assembly GCA_947846245.1 of Cerastoderma edule. Classification (NCBI taxonomy): domain Eukaryota; kingdom Metazoa; phylum Mollusca; class Bivalvia; order Cardiida; family Cardiidae; genus Cerastoderma; species Cerastoderma edule. The sequence goes on from OX401405.1 coordinate 53,106,287, forward strand.
TGGGAATGATTGGGCTATCATATTCTATAAGAGATAACGGCCTAGGATTGTATCAAATTTAGCTTTCATTTTCACTGGCCATTTAACAAGGGTAATGAATATTGGTTCTTATGAGCAGTTTATCCATTTGTTACAATGGTTTTCTAACATAAACCGTATAAAAAGTATGAAATAATGAAGTCCCTGTTATTCAAAATTGTTGCTTAAGTCCAACTTTTCTTGATTAAACAGTATCACAGCGACCCAGAAAGGTTCTCGCTTTAATTAATCCAATTAGTGGTTGGAGCAAAGGAGAGAAGCAGTATAATTCAACAGTTGCACCGTTATTTGCAGAGGCCAATTTAATCACAGATGTAAAAGGTAAGTGAAAGAAATATTGTTAAAAACACTACCAGCCTATTCACTGCCTTTAACTTTACCAAAAGAGTCCTGCATTTCGGAGTGGTTAGGGTGGTGGTCTTGGGGGTCCAGTTTCAAGCCTATTGTTTCATGAGATTTACCTTTGGCAAGACACTTTAAAGCCCTGGGGCCCGTTTTACTAAACAGTTTACGCTTAAGATTTGCGTAAGTCTAAAACAACAAGTCCTTTTATTTCAATAGTTGGCAAAGCAATATTGCAAAGTGACACATCATTGGAATCGTCTCTCCGAGACGCTTCCAATGACGTACCACATTGCAACATTGTACTTTCATTGAAGATACTATCGATGTTTATCAATTATGACTTACGCAAATATTTTCCGTAACTTGTTTAGTAAAATTTCGGAGTGGTTAGGGTGGTGGCCTTAGAACTTGGGGGTCCAGTTTCAAGCCTATTGTTTTATGAGATTTACCTTTGGCAAGACACTTTAGAGCCCTAGGGCCCGTTTTACTAAACAACTTATGGAAAATATGTGCGTAAGTCATAATTGATAAACATGGATAGTATCTTCAATGAAAGCACAATGTTGCAATGTGGCACTTCATTGGAAGCGTCTCGGAGAGACGATTCCAATGATGTGTCACTTTGCAATATTGCTTTGTCCAATATTGAAATAAGAGGAATTGTTGTTTTAGACTTACGCAAAACTTAAGCGTAAACTGTTTAGTAAAACGGGCCCCTAGTGTAGTGCTTGTCATTCCAGGAAAGCTGCAAAATAAATGAAGAATTATTGACTACTTGTTAAACCCCTTACAATCGAACAAAACCTTTAGGTTCACATTACTTGAAGTAAAGTACCTGTATTAGAAGATTTTGGAAACAATTGTGAATCAGAATGAAACTGTTTGAAAAGAGCAATTAATCCTTTTGTCAGAATTGTTTAGATCCATATCATTGAGAAAAAGTGAATTTTAATAATGCCTATTTGTTTCCTGCTTAAGTTTGTGTAACTTGTAGCGAAATAGGTTAAAGATGCTTGCGTCTGAATCTTGGTTTAAACGTGTCCTTATGAACTATTTCCCCCATAATGCAATTTGCTTATGCTCAAAATTGAAATTAATCGCAGACAAGAAAAACAGCACTCTAGTGAAACTGTGGTGAAAAGAGGAAAAATGAATGAGCAATTTCTCACAATTATATCAAAGACGCCAGCATCAAGTGCAGCAAGGTGTGATAATATTTAGTAAGGGGTTAACCCTTATATTACTGGAACCAACTCCACGCTTATTCAATCATGTTAAATCCATGCCAGCCACCAAATAAATTGGCGGCTGGCCTGTGATCTAATCTGTTTGCTTCTCTGACTATCTTTCCTCAACAAGATTAAGCAGATATTCAAGGTTTTTGAAAGCAGACGGTACATAAATATTTTTTGAAAATTACCCAGCATTCTAAGGGTTAAATTGTCTTCTAGTCCTGTATGTAACAGTGGTCAAGGTGTAGGGCTTGTACAAGGGGTCCTGGGTTCAGTTCTCACCAATGGAAGTGTTCTTGGGCAAGACACTGCAGAGCCTAGAACTGGTGAAATCTTCAAAACAACTGCAATACTGTAGAACCTGTGTTAAACCCCACTTCTACTTCTTAACCTTTATAGTGCTGGAAACGACTTTATGCTTATGTAAACATGTTAGATCCAGGCCAGCCGCAAAGTAAATTGGCGGGTAGCCTGATATCTAACCTGTTTGCTACCCTGAGTGTCATTCCTCAACAAACTTAAGCAGGTATTTAGTGTTTTGGAAAGCATAGGACACAAAAATCTATTTTAAGAAAATTGCCCATCATTCTAAGGATTTATGCAAAATGTACCTTCGAAGCCTTGAACATATACTTCATCTTTCAGTGACAGAACGAGCCAATCACTCAGCAGAAATACTAGGAACATATGATTTATCCTCCATAGACTGGTAAGCTGTCAATGTCGTTGCTTTAACCCTTTACCAAATGCCAATAATTTCAACTGTTCCAATTTGAAAGAGTTTGCAGACTACATTTCAAAATATCAAAAAATTGAAAAATTAACTTCTGAAAGGACAGAAAACATTGTGGTAAAAGGAGAAATTGCTTGTTATGAGCAATTTCTTCTTTTCCCACAATGTTTTCCAGAGTCATCTACAACAAACTAATCAAATGTAGTTATTGTTTGGTAATGGGTTAAAGGATGGTTAATGTCGTAGGGGGCCTCTGTGGCCATGTGAGGGGAGTACAGATTTGAAATCACATGGCCCCTCTCATTGTAGTTCAGATCTTGGTGACAACCTTTGGATTTCATCAGAGGTAATCTGGTGGATAGGTGCTAAATTACCTTAGCTGTCTATGCACCTTAAAACACCATTCATTCTTTAATAACCCATTCCCCATATTGGAATTTGTGACATGTCGCAGCAGATGACAAGAAAGGGCTCGAATTTTTATATTTTCTTAATGATTTAGGGTAGAAACAATTGTGACAAATGAGAAATGCCTTTTGGCTCAGCGGTTTCTCAAAATTTCTCCATCAAATGCAGTAAAGTGACGTTTAACAGTTTAAAAGGGTACAGTGAAGGTCACAATCATATGAATATTTCTGTAGTCTGAAAAAAAAACCAATTATTTTCTTTATGATGAGGGGTAGAAACCATTGTAATTTATACTTTTGTCACAGTGGTTTCTTGAGTCTTCTGCAGCATATGCAGCAGACTATGGTGGTATATGGACTTTTGCAAATGTCCGGGATTCGAGTAAGGTATAACACCTACATGGAGTAAGGGATATAGTAAAGGTGGCAATGATATGTGTTCAGAAACAAATTATTCACTTTGTGTTAAGCGGTACACACCATTTTGACAAAAAGATGGATTGCTCTTTGTGAGCAGTTTATCCTGTATTCAAAGAGACTTCTTCGGCAGGTATTATAGAATAAAGGAGTACAGTAAAGGTCACAATGCCATTAATATTTCAACATTTGAAAAAAATGACATTCTCTTTATGATATAGGGTAGAAACCATTGTGACAGAAATAGATTCATCATTTTTGAGACAGTGGTTTCTCAACTCTTCTGCAGCACTGAAATATGAAATGGAGTAAAGGTTATAGTAAAGGTCACAGTAAAGGTCACAACTATATGAATATTTCAGCAAAGTGTTAGTGGGTGGGGATGGAATGTACAGTGAGAGGTATCATGGAGTAAAGGTCACAGTAAAGGTCACAACTATATGAATATTTCAGCAGTGTTAGTGGGTGGGGATGGAATGTACAGTGAGAGGTATCATGGAGTAAAGGTCACAGTAAAGGTCACAACTATATGAATATTTCAGCAGTGTTAGTGGGTGGGGATGGAATGTACAGTGAGGGGTATCATGGAGTAAAGGTCACAGTAAAGGTCACAACTTTATGAATATTTCAGCAGTGTTAGTGGGTGGGGATGGAATGTACAGTGAGAGGTATCATGGAGTAAAGGTCACAGTAAAGGTCACAACTATATGAATATTTCAGCAGTGTTAGTGGGTGGGGATGGAATGTACAGTGAGGGGTATCATGGAGTAAAGGTCACAGTAAAGGTCACAACTATATGAATATTTCAGCAGTGTTAGTGGGTGGGGATGGGATGTACAGTGAGAGGTATCATGGAGTAAAGGTCACAGTAAAGGTCACAACTAGTGTTAGTGGGTGAGGATGTAATGTACAGTGAGGTATAATGGAATAAAGGTCACAGTTAAGGTCACAGTAAAGGTCACAACTATATGAATATTTCAGCATAGTGTTAGTGGGTGGGGATGGGATGTACAGTGAGGTAGCCAGTGCGCTGATGTACAGAAAATTGAAAGAAGCCGAGATGAATGTGGACAATCCCAATGGCGATCTACCATACATCGATACACCAATAGGAATCATCCCTGGTGGTTAGTGTCTTCGTCCATACTTTCTGGTTAACCCATTACCAAACAATAACATTATTTGCCCATTTTGTTGCAGAACACTCTGGAAAACATTATGGGAAAAGGAGAAATTGCTCCCACAATGTTTTCTACCCTATCAGAAGATTGTTTCTCAACTTAATCATGTTTTGAAATGTCATCTGCAAACTCTTTCAATTTGAAACAGTTGAAAATTTGGCGTTTGATAAAGGGTTAAACCCTATTCACACACATGGAATATTTGTGACTGGCCCAAAAAGAAAGTAACAGAGGGGTGAGAGAGTACATAACTTGAAATCAGTTGGACCCTCTCTTCACGGGTTTATATTCCTTTGACGAGTTTCGATTTTCATGTGAGGTAGTCTCCTGAATAACTTAAGGAGTACCAATCGTTCTACCTGGCAGTACCAGCCCTTGAAGGCAGTTAAGTTTGGTTCTTTTTCTCATTCAAAATTAGTCAGGCATTGCAACATGACCAAAATAATCATATTGCAATATAAAACCAATATGTAGATATATAGATAAAGGAAAGTAATATCAGTTGACAAAAAGTAGCAAGAAAATGTATTTTATGATATTTATTAGAATCCATTGTGACAAAATGATGAATAACTCAGGCCTAAAGACTATTTTAGCAGATATATCAACATGAAGTTTTATGGTAATGGAGCTTAGCCATTTCACACATGGGAGCTAATTTTCTTTGTTTGTGTGTGGCTTTTCCAAATGTAAACCCACAGCAGATAACAAATAATAGCAAGAAAAAATAAGATTTTATAAGGATATTTGGAATCAACTATTGTTACAAAATGATAACCTTCTCATTTCCAACCTTTGATCCTTTTGTCATGCTGAAGTTATATGCATCAGCTTTACGAAAATGAGGTGCCATGGAGTAAGGAGTTTAAAGTATTTTTCTGTCAAGTTGTTTGTTTAAATTAATCAATTTCAAGCTTCCAACATATATTTTTTTGACATTGAAAGTCCATGTATGTATTGCAGGTACTGGAAATGTCATAGCTGGGCGCATGTATGGTTGTAAAGATATAGAGACTGCTGCTCTTTCTATCATCATAGGTATGTTCAGTCAAACCAACCATTGATATAATATTCAGGACAAAGTACATGTAATATTATCCATGTTACAGAGGTCCTGAAAAGAGGCCTATTCCCAAAGCTTACCTCGTTATTGCTCCTCTAATCCCTTTATTGTTGGTATCAACCCATTACCAAACATTGATGACATTTGACCATTTTGTTGCAGATGACTCTGGAAAACATTGTGGGAAAAAATGAAATTGATCCTTTCCTTTTCCCACTATGTTTTCTTCCCTATCAATTGCATCACAATTTTGAAATGTCGTCTGCAAACTCTTTCAATTTGGGATAGCGGAAAATTTGACGGTTGGTAAAGGGTTAACAGGCAAAGATAAGATGTATATTCTCCTACCTAACCACGTTATTGCTTGGTTTAAACCTTTATTGTGGGTACTCATAAGAATTGCCTGCATACTTTTTTGAAATGATGTATTTTTGATACCTTTTTATTGAGGGTTCAGTGCAAGACTATAGTAAGTGCTTCAAGGTTGTGAAGAAATTACTATTGTCTTGCATTGAATCCTTGATATAACCACTTATTTAGAAGAATCTTCTTTGCATATGTCCTTTTGTCACTTGTGTTTGTATAGACTTTTGCAAAATCAAACAATATAATAATGTATTATGTAGTAAAAGGTTCCATTGGAGTGTCCTTTGGCAAGACACTTCAGAACCTGGCCTTGTGTTAATGAACACAGGAAAGGAGTGTTATAACTTGAAATTGTTGACACAACTTTTAAACCAATGAATTCAAACAAATGAAATAAGACTGTTTGCAGGAGTGGGGAAATGTGGTATTGATTTACGTGTCTGTTAGTGTAAATTCCTTTTTTGCACTTGACAGTGCACTATATATACTAGTAATGATTATATATACAAGTAGTTAATTTCAGTAAAAAATTCACTTTGGCTTGTTTGTTAAGTCTTTTGGACATGGTGGATAATACTGACAAATGATTTTGCCACCCCACAATTGCCTTACTGTTAGTGTTTAAATTTGATTGATATTTACAGGAAAACAAAATACTACTAACATTAGCACAATCAGCTGTTGCGGAGAGTTTGCCAAGTTTGCTGTCCAATCCCTCGGCACAGGTGTATGGTCAAATCTTGTGTACAAGGCAGAAAACCACAGGAATCTTGGTGTCTTTAGATTCCCATGTATGTATGACTTCCAACAAATATGCGTTCTGTGAGCAATATAGCTTCCTTATTGTCAAATAAAGTGGGCGAAATTGTTAGAGTGTTACAGCGTCAGCCTCTTGTACTGAGGGTCCCAGGTTAGATCCCTGTTAGGCATGGTGAAAATTGCTGGGACTAACACACAAATCAGCCCAAGTACATGTACTGTTGTAGTATCCAGGAAGCATGCATTGAGAGTGAATTTAATAAGCTTTGAGCTTCTATCACAATTGATGTAAAATAGATAAGTTGAACCAAAATGCTATCAGTTGCTTTCTCTGGTCCCATAGCCACATTAGCTTAGTCACTTGTGTGGCCAACTTAGAATACAAGGGTCCTGAGTTCAAATCCCAGCATGGCCAATATTTTTTCTGACATTTAATGAAATAGATTGTATGTACATGTGTTAATAGTTGTTATTGTATATATACTGTATACACTGTTATCACGATGAGCAACGCCATGCTCAAGTCCAATTTCGAAATAAAATTTATGTTGTGTTATGTTATGATGAAATCAGTTCAACATAGTATATTTGTGTCCCACCTGATCTCAATAACATACATGTGGGAGTGGCTTGAAAAGAGTACATGTATTGTGTGGAGGTGTGAAAGTACCAGGAGCAAGCATAATTCACTGATTGCCGTTTTAAGACTGAAATACTGTTGAAAATGAACTCAAACTTTGTTTCAACTCTCATACAGCCCCTTTTGACCCTTTACCAAACACCAAATTTTTGCCTGTCCCAAATTGAAAGAGTTTGCAGACGACATTTCAAAGTGGGATGAAGTTGAGAAATAATCAGCTGGTAGGGCATAAAACATTGTGGAAAAAGGAGAAGTTGCCTATTAAGAGCAATTTCTCCTTTTCTCACAATGTTTTCCAGATTTGTCTGCAACAAACTGGTCAAATGTGGTTATTGTTTGGTAAAAGGTTGAACTTTACAGTCTTTTACTTATACCTTTTGTATGTTATTATTATATTCTGTACTTAACTATAGCCTCCATGGCCTAGTGGTTAGAGTACAGAACTTGAAATCACATGGCCCCTCTCCCTGTGGGTTCAAATCCTGAGAGGGATATGGATTTTCATGAGAGGCAGTCTCTCGACTGACTTACCGAATGCCAATGGTTCTACCCACCTTGACTAGCCCTTATTGGCAGCTGAGTATGGGGTCTTCCTCCATCATTAATAGTCTGGCATGGCTACATAACTGAAACAATGTTAATGTGATGAAAAGTCCATTTATAAAAAAAAAAAAGAACAAGGACAAGCAAGATAGATTTTTTGTGGTCAGCTATTTTTTCTGCTGTCACACTGGTTTCTAAAGCTTTCTGCAGAAGATGTGTCAAAATGGTTTATAAAATGAAATTATGATGTAGGGAGGGGTGAAGAAGATTTGTCAATCAGAAGATAAAGAAAGTCATTTGCATTCTTTCTGTTATGAGTAGGTAAACAAACGAGCTAAGCATTATATGTTCAATATCTACCTATATTACAATGGAACACAAGCAATCAACGGCTAGCATGACTGTAACTACTACATGTAGAAGGTAACAAAGATCAGAGGTCAAAATGCATAACATGTATGACCTGGGCGGAGCATTGGTATGCATAGCATGACAAGTAGGTGTGTCTTAACCCTTTCCCAAACAACAAATTTTCGACTGTCCCAAATTGAAAGAGTTTCCAGACGACATTTCAGAATGTGATGAAATCGGAAAATAATCTTCTGATATGGCAGAAAACATTGTGGGAAAAGGAAAAATTGCTTGTTACGAGCAATTTCTCCTTTTCCAACAATGTTTTCTAAAGTCGTCCGCAACAAAGTTGTCAAATGTCGTTATTGTTTGGGAAAGGGTTAATGCACTGATTGACATTATCTAAATACACAACACTTTCTAAATCAGCAATGCCTAAAATTTTATGACCTCAATGCCTAACTTTTTTAACACTGGGAATCCACATGTATTTGTTATTGCAGTAGTGATGATAGGTGAATTATTCATGAGGTCCCCTCGTCCAATAACCTACAATATACAGTACAGGAAGAGCAAATCCGATAACGAATCACAAACCCAGGAAATACAGGAAGGTTCCTCTGAAGAAAAGGAAGTCAAGGAAAGTGTTAAAATGTAGGTATTAATTAATATTATGATTAATGATTACAAGCAACAAACAAAGGTATCTTAAGAATCTGATGGTCAATCCTGACAAAGGGTAAGGGGATATCTAAAGGTAAAGTGATGATGTGGGGGTTTAATTAAGTTATCATCATTCTTATAACTGACACAGATTGAAAATAGTAAAGATGGTTTCAAGGTTATATTTCCCTAAATACACAACAAATTTCCCTCAAATATGCTGGGATTATTTTCAGTCAAGCATTTGGTGCTATTTTCCACATCATTTCATGTCTAACTCACACTTTTTCATTTGATATTTGAAACAAACTATTTACCCAAAGTGTGAAATTCATATAAATGTAGGTAAATATGCCCTGGGTGTAAGGTTAGTGTTTGTGGGTAGGAATCTATTAACGCCATTTTGATAAGAAACAACAAACTTGTTTTATGTTTAATAACACTTTCTATGTGCACTCTATGCCAAATTTATACCATTTTATTTAGGTTGCGATGCCTGCTTCAAATTGATTGAGGAAAACCCCGACAAAATTGCCCAAAAAGGGTATTCAAGCATGTAAAACCATTTTATGTGTTTTATATATCATCTGGTATTTTATATATTCATCTCATTAAAACCCATATTACACATATTATGTCGTTACCAGGGTTTGAACCCATGCAGAGATGGACCCTGTGATCTCAAATTCTCTACTCTAGCTACTTGACCATTGAGATATAATAAATATTCTGTGTTCTCAATATTTTAAGGTCAGAGTGGAAAACAGTAGAGCAAGATTATATTGGTATAATGGTCTTCGATGCTGATGTTGTTGCTCTCTCGGAATGTAATACTCTACTTGGCGAGTCTCTCTTGTTCTGTCTACGTCCATGCACCAGAGGTCAGATGATGTCCTTTTTACGATGTATGATAAAGAAAGATTTTACTGTAAGTAATAACCTGTAAATGCTGCTAGTTCACAGATGAGAAAATTGAGGGAAAAAATTGATGAAAGTACCTCAAAAGGTAATGGTTTCTGGACTGATTTATGCTTTTCAATTTAAAATTGCATTTGACGCCTCATTTGGTTTGAAGAGCGCTATCATATCTTTCAATTGAACTACCTTGGTGTCAAAACCAATGCAATGCTTTTTAATCTTTGAATATATAGGCATTAAAAAAAAAATGATTTCAATATAAATGAAAAGGCTATGTGCATGTAAACCTTGTTGCATATACATGTAATCTATTTCACTAAATGACTTCATAAAAAAAGAAAATTCTATCGACATACGGTAAGGCTTATGATCGCTTGATTGGTTTCTGTGAAGGTTGGAACTACTTTAAATGATGTACGCAGTGTGCTCTGAAGTATACTACAATGTATCCTCGTGTTTTCTGATGTATACTAAGTACTGTAACTTTTGTTGAACGTTGATGCAAATCAGGGACCAATGCATTGTTGTAGAGAACATGCTGGTTTATTTATAGACAACACAACCGCTCATGGGAAGACAGTGTTTTTCACTGATTATGTCTTTGAGAGGTTCATTTGCTCGTTACACTACAATATCCCCTGGGTACTGAAACAATACTATGATGTACCTGGAATCTCTTCAATATGTGGTTTTGCATGGCCTATTGGTCAGGGTGGTGGACTTTAAAACTTGGGGTCCAGGGTTCGAGCCCCACTAACACCTCTGGTTTCGTTGGGGTGTCATTTTGCAAGTCCCTTAAGAACCCCAGCCTTGTACTGGTGGATCCAAGAAAACTGTTACATTGCGACATTGGTCTCTATGCTTTGAAGTTGTTCTCACCTTGACAATGATCACAATTAAGCCTTATTTTCCTATGAATAGCCTTTTATGCAATTGATAGGTATATATGTTTTTCTCATTTTGGTATTTATTCACTAGCTGTTATTATTTGATATGATTTATTTTTGTTTGTGTCCTAATCTGTAAAATAGAAGCTCTAAATAGTCTTTGTCAGACTAAATAATCTTCTATTAGAATACATAGGGTAAATACTTTTGATTTGAAAATATTGTCATTACCTGACTGTTTACCTCAACTAAACTTGTTTATTGTCAAAGTTGTTCTTTTAAAAAAGGTTTTTAGAGACAAAGTTGTTACCTTCAACAAAACTTTAGTATTAAAGTTGTTGTCTTCAAAAAACATGTTTAGAATCAAAGTTGTTTACTTCAACAAACATATTTAGAATCAAAGTTGTTTACTTCAACAAACATATTTAGAATCAAAGTTGTTTACTTCAACAAACATATTTAGAATCAAAGTTGTTTACTTCAATAAACATATTTAGAATCAAAGTTGTTTACTTCAACAAACATATTTAGAATCAAAGTTGTTTACTTCAACAAACATACGTTTATTTAGAATCAAAGTTGCTTACTGTAACAAAACCTGTTGACTATCAAAGCTGTTTTCTTCAAAAATCTTGTGTAGGATCAAACTTGTTTACTCGTTCATCATGAGCAATTATTTCTTTTGGTTAGAGTCGTGAAAAAATACTTTTTGAAACAGGAGGGCATTTTTTACATAACCCAATGAATTCTGAATCAGTCAGACGCAAAATTAAATAATTGGTTAACTTCTTAACAGACGCCAGTAGACTTTGTAGAGAAGATTGTAACAAGTGAGTACAAGATAAAAGTTGTCAAACCAAGCGACAGTGCTTCACATGATGGTCGGATAGAACGCATAGTTGCCATCGATGGTGAACCTATTGAGATCAAAGAACCAGAGTTTCATGTGAGGTATGTATTACATTTATTTTGACTTCTTGGGTTTATTTGTAAGGATTTAAAGCTATTTTCAGTTCAAAGCTATATATGTTAGTTAGTTAGCAAAGTCTACTCTTATATGGTATGGTGTTTAATGCCGTATCAACATTTTTTTAGTTATGTCACATAGTAAGAATGAACAGTTGACATACCCATTGCTTTATAAGTCTAAACCAGGGTTTATATCTGTCTGTGTTTAGACCTAGCTTTTAAGACATAATTTTGTCCCCATTACCAAGAATACCACTGAGGGAAACCATCTTAATAACAATTGTTTTGGTATAAAGGAAGTGTGTCTCAAACTCCAACCTGCATCACAATTGGAAAGGACTTTATCTTCCTAGTTTCTAAAAATATTGGATTGCTTGGAATTGGGGTATGGTAATCTATCCTGTAACTAGCGCAATTTACGGACGGATTTCGGGGTGTCTGTGGTGTAACATTTTTTATATCCATCACTAGAGCACATAACCCCTTCGCGAATCTGTCAATTTGATTGTTTGTTTTGTTTTACACTGGATAGTTCTGGCCCCAACCAATTTATAACGAGAACAAATAAAGCCTCCAAGGAAAGAATGAGTTTCAAAATGGTGAATAGGGGTAGAGTTAGAGTAGTATAATGAAGTTTGGATGTTTTCTGTGTTACACTTTGCCAATGTGATATCACTTTTTATACTCTTCAGAACCTTTCCAGAAAGACTCCGGTTGTATGCCAATGTACCTGCAGATCATTGGATTGCGAAAGATCCTGCACCAGTTAAACAAAGTTGAAGATCTTAAAAAAATCTGAGACATTTGCCTTTTGGAATGCATTGAAAATGGTGTTATTGAACACAGATAGATGATTGTTTCATACACAGATGGGGTAATAAAGCATAGTGCCTGAAGGTATCTTTGGTTGTGATTAGATTTTTAGATTTAGTTTTTATCTGCTTTCATACATATTGATATGCGTTTATTAGTATTTAGTATTGGAGTTCAATTTCAGCACTAGGCCCATCATTTGTACGCTGGATGTCTTGGTTAAACAGCAATTTCTAACCTAGTTGTTTCAAAAGTAGAGTTTACTCCCATAGTGCCATATATTTTGTCTTGTTCGTTTTTAAATGTCTTATACTCTAGATGCATCTGACTTTTAATGGTATAAAAACAGTTCTAGTGAAAAAAAGTCCTGGGAATCAATTTCTTATCCTCCAATAACATGTATAGGATTGGCAAATTTCATGTTTCTTGTCCAAGACTAAATTGGTCTATAGACTATATACTCCTTAGAAAGTGGTGGTTACAACTAAATCCTTAGAATGCAGGATAATTTTTCTAAAAATAGTTTTTAATGTCGTCTGCTTTCCAAAACCTTCACTATCTCCCTAATTTTGTTGAGGAAGGATACTCGAGAGAAGCAATTAGGTTAGATCACAGGCCAGCTACCAGCTAACTTGCCGGCTGGCCTGCATCTAACCTGTTTGCATAAGCATGAAATTGTTTCCAGCACTATACGGGTTAAAAAATGTCTTTTTTGAGTCAATTTTGATTGGAGAAATCCTGTCAAAATTAAATAGAATTCACAAATTATATGTCAATATGATATATCATATGAATTATTTTCTATAGATATTTATCTTAAACAGAAAATCTTAAAAGAAGATCTGATCACGTTTAATGATTACAAAGTCACAAAATGATGATAAATTTGATATATTTTTGCATTTATTTTGTCTCAATAAAGAAATAATCACAAAATTTGGAAAAAAAAATGGCTTTTCCTGTATAGATGTATCAGAAATGTATTTTTAGAGATGCTCTGTTTTTTTTTATACTCCTTGTTGTGCAATATCATAAACTTTCAATTATAGGTATATTATATCTATAATTACATTTTGTTTTATAGTTTATTATAATTACACTATTATTGGTTTTGTTGGTGCATAGTTCTATTGTATTAGATAACAGTGTATTCTTCCATGTTTGGTTTTCTTTCTCAACCCCCAAACTGACATTTTCTATTGATCTTTCTATTCAAACGTAAAGCCCCCCCCCCTTTTTTTTAACAAGAAACTCATCATCTATTTTAAGAAATTTCCTTTTTGACAATTAAGGGACTAATCTTTGAAAACAACAGCAGAAGTCAAAATACAAAGCATGAAATATTTACATTTTCTTTATGACATGTTGTTGAAATCATTGTTACTTGAAGAAGAATATTTGGTTTGATTTCATAGAGCTTATTGGATTTGTCAAAGTATCCATGGTTGAAATGGTAATAGAGAATTTTATATGAAATATGACTGACCCAGTCCATTGGTTCTGAACCATTGTTCCTTTTAATAATATATAATAACTTGTATTTGATTTTAACAAAAATGGATTTCTAAATGCATTCGTAGAATGAAACAGCACTATCTTATACGTTCAACACAAAAGAAGGCACACATTGGGCATTATAGACCCTAATCACGCCTCGTTTTGAGATCAACCAAAACGAGGCTCTTAACGCAAGGATAAGGACATCAAGCGTATGTGTAAACAGAAAACGAGAAAGAACTCTTGGATCCATGTTCATTTTAATACCCTCCATGTTTATCAATAGATATACATTTGAATAGTTTGGAACGAAAAAGAAACATGTCCATTTTTTAACAAATGCCTTATCTATTTTGGTTTATTTGGTGTGTTACCTATTTGTGGAGAAAGCAGTCCTCAAAGAGTTGGTCGATCAATCGCTTACTCCACAATTAGATCCTTTATCTTCGGTATACGGACATTTGCCTCCCCGGACATTTGGCCCCTTTTTGGTATAGGGCGGACATTTTCCTCCCCGGACATTTGCCCCCTTTTTGGTATGGGGCGGACATTTGCCCCCCTCGCCGCAATGTAGAAGGCGGCCCCCTTATATTATCGTCTCGATTTTAATACCTATATGGGATTAGAAGGGAAGAGTTAATAGAGTAAAATTGATGAAAATATTTCCATTTGAATTTCTATTTAGATATAACGTTAAACGATCAGGTCAAGTAAATTGAAAAAATAATATAAGGGGGCAAATGTCCGCCTTCTACATTACGGCGACTTCTAGTTTCGTATTCTGCCATTTCATCTTCATTTCGTAGTCCAATTTCGTCTACACCCCTTAAAATGATTAATTTTTATTTCATCTACCCGACACATTCCCCACTCTGTCAACAGAATGAAAATAGTTCATGTTTATACATAAATATATATCTGTTGCTGACAAATGTCACAATTTAAATAATACACAGAGCAGCACAATTTTCTCTTCGCACTGAACACGTGTTAAGAAAGCTGTATATGGCTGTGAAAAATTAGTATGTAGTACTTGTGAGGAAATGCAACAAGTTTTACAAGGCTCCACTAGAGCGTCCATGCATCAATCTGAAGAATCTTAGAACCAGGAATGTCCAAGACCCAACTGACTACCTAGATATCATTTTGAAAGTTGCCCGACCATTATGGTCAATAACCTCTTGTTGGTCAGGATTTATGCAATCCGTTAAAAAAGGAAATTTTCCTTGAAAATCATCTATCAAGTTCATACCAGTGATTGATCTAAATCCTAGTGATTTGTCCAGTGTTTACTCAACTTTATGTTTTGTGTGTACAAAAGCTAGTAGGTACCAAACTACACCTATTGTAACATTTGGTCAACCTCTTTACTGGAAAGCATCTTCAATTATACAAAGTGAGACACGCGAAAGTCCATTGAAGAATGTTGTTCTAGGATAAGGTGGCTTTTCATATATGCAAATGAGTTTTCTCGGAAGTATAGGCCATCTTATGCTTGTAATTTGACTACAAGGTGTGTTGGAGACCGTATATGCGCCAAACGCAGTTGACCAAATGATGAGCGGCAGGGCAGTTTCAAGGGCAGTTCGTGGATACCTTTTGGTAGATTCAGTGCTTAAAACGATACTTACTTTAGATATATATATGTGATACCGTTGAGATAAGAGTCAAACAAGGCATGTATACAATGAAATTGACAGTGGTGAAGAACTTTCGAATTACGTTGCAGCGAATGAAACTATCTCGTATGGAATCCCCAAGAGAACGATATCATTGTTGGAGAAGACATAAATGGGCCACCCGATGAAGAGTGTGGTGCCACCGACGATACAATATCTGATGTAATGGAATTGAATACCATCTCAAACTTCTACGATCAGCTGGTCAGTAAAGAGATTTCGCTTGTAGATGTTAATGATAATGAAGTAACCGAACATGTGAAAGGAAGATTTGACGCAAAACTACTTCAGTTGACGTCGTACCCAACTGCGTGTTATGGGTTCAATACATGGGCATGATAAGAATCCTTAAACAGTTTATCAAAGCCGAACGAACTGCTGGCAACCGGGAACTGCACATTCAGTCAGTGGAACATATGCTTCCTTACCTCACAGATACATGACATTATCTGTATGTAAAGTCGTCCTATCTTTATCTCTAACAAATGAATGAACGTCCTGAAACACATCTTTGTATATATGATAAATTCAAAAACAGTTGTCATGTCATACGCCGTAGTGACCGCTATTGGGCAGGGCTTCCGACCGATTTATCAATTGCGCAGACACTTATGCGAAGTCTTAAATCCACTGGAGGTATGGCCAGAGGGAATGATTTGACGGAAGTACAGAGGGCCCAGTGGTTACTATCTATGCCTATTTGTGGGCAATCAATTATTCTCTACAGAAATTAACCAACACTTCATATCATACAAGTGAGCAACATAAAGAATTCTCCAAGTCAAGACAAGAAAGAGATACCAAAGCCCATAATATCATTTTTTATTTCTTGGAGGAGCGAAATCCATTCGTGACGGTAAATTCTCTGCGAAACATCGAGACTGATGTGACATCAACAGGTGATGTAAACGCACACAACGCCAGGGAGATCGGTAGTACCATTATTAAGGATCTTAAGAGACAGAACGTGATGGACGTTCCTTCAAGAAAAGCAGACAAGTTGTGACTTTGAAAATACACTCCTTGCTGCAAGTTGGAAATGACATAGTTCACGTTAACCCACAACTCTTATTCAAAGGTATCTGCCAACTGTATGTGGACTTTGTTACCAAAAGGTATGGGCAACCAACAATTGTTTTCGATGGCTACATGTGTGGACCCAATCTCCTATGCAGAGTTATCGTCCCCCGGATACTAAATGTGGGAGCGTAGCGGGAACCAATTTACTCTGGTAGGGATTGGTGTGGAACCTCCAAAAATGACTTTACACATCAACGTGGAAGTACGGGAATTATGGGAACCAGCGTTATGTTTTCGGAAGAAACACCATTCCGCTCAAAGAAAGATCAATTTTTGGCAAAAAGTACAAACAAGCAAAATTTCACCCATCTTATTGGGGACACTCTTTAGAGCAATTGATGTGAAGTAGAGCATGCCAGGTCAGACGCTGATGTGACTATTGTCAAAACAGCTGGCAAATCAGCCTCAAGAAAGCCAACGACACTTATTGGTGGCGATACCGACCTTTTGGTCCTCTTATGTTTTCATGCCGTGATAACCGACAATGACATTGTCTTTTGATCGGACAAAAATTTCAGTTCAAATCGAACAATATGACCATGGAGTAGGCTATTAAGAAACACAAAAATGTCTTTAGTGTGCACATTTGTAATATTCTTCCTGCCCTTACTGGGTGCGATACAACTTAACACATAGGCGTAGGAGCAGGGGGACCAGGCCCCCCTATAATCTAGATATTGGTGGCAGAGTATATTTTGCCTCACCAATACCAATTCATCATCATCGAATGGCAATCTCAGGTTTATCCAATGAAAACTCAGCTCACTAAAATACCCGGGAAGTTTTGAACAGTGGTTCTTTAAAAGGTGTCAGACTCTATATTGTCTTCAATTGTTAGCTAAAGCTTAAAGAATAATATAATTGTTTGACTATGCTTAATAGTAGGATCCGTGGCTGTGACAGTCTGGTCGCTGCCACTTTTTGTTTAGTTCATTACAATTGATTTCCGCGTGAGATCGAGACCTGGCATATCCTTTTTTTTTATTTTTTTTATTAAAGATACATGTTTTCATACGCTTTCTTTTAATTCTTATAATGTTATTGAATTTGTACAGGCATGAATAGTCATGAAAAAGTTTAGGAACATTTATTCTTAGACCGGTCCTCATCTGAAGTTGCCCCCCCCCTGTTGAAAACGCTCCTACGCCTATGTAACACATTTTCGGAATTGGAAAGGGCACCGCACTAAGAGAAGTAAGATCGTGTCATGTACTACAGAGTGAGCTTGGCCACTTTCAGGAAAGTGTGAGTTCAGAACAGATCGAATATGGCGGTAAAGTAATTATTGCGGCATTCTATTATGGATCCAGTGACGATTCCATAGACAGTTTACACCTCCGAATCTTTAGAGAAAAGACTGTAAACAGTTTAAACACTGTAGAATTACATACCCTGTCGCCGACGTCTGCTTCTGCAAGGCTTCACAGTCTTTGCGCCAAGCGGCAAATATGGGATTGGATAGGACAAACTGAACAAGATCCAAAACTTTGGGGATGGAAATTGGAAAATGGACTCTGCATTCCAATAAGAACAGACATGCATCCTGCACCATCGGAACTGCTTGCAGATATTAGATGCAAGTGCAAAACCAACTGTGACAGCAGAGGTTGTTCGTGCAGGATCCACGGATTGGAATGTTCTATGGCATGTAAATAATGCAAAGGGACGAGTTGTTCTAACTGCCAACCCAATGAACTTGAACCCAATGACAGTTCAGAAAGCAATTTATGATATAGTCATACATTAGTCTTGATGCTTCATGTCTCATAATATAGTTAAAAAGAAACTTGTGTAGAGAGCTTTTTGTCAAAATCTGATCGTTTCTGTTCGAAAATCATGCATAAGAACATATTAGAGTCACTGGATAGAAGTCAAGGTCAAAGGTCAAGGTCATGTTTTTATATTTATAGGTTTGTTACCTTCAAAATTGATTAACACAAACATAAGATTGTATTTTTAATCATCATGTTTGAATTGAGCGCAAGTTTTGCAACTGTGACTTACAAAAAGTATTGCATTGTGTCTGGAAACCTCGTATTTTCTTTTTCACAGGTGACATATTACAGGTGAAAAAAATCCGGTTTCCACCTCTCCTTTCAATGGCGATTTTTTACACGTAATACATGTTCACCCCAAAGTGGTCAGATAAC
The DNA here is from genome assembly GCA_947846245.1 of Cerastoderma edule. Classification (NCBI taxonomy): domain Eukaryota; kingdom Metazoa; phylum Mollusca; class Bivalvia; order Cardiida; family Cardiidae; genus Cerastoderma; species Cerastoderma edule. The sequence goes on from OX401405.1 coordinate 53,125,019, forward strand.
CAGAAATATTTTCTGTTGCAATTTGTTTGAGGTTTGGTGAAAAAATCGCATATCTGTACTGGCCTACTTGTAGAATGCCAATCTCCTATGCAGAGTTATCGTCCCACGGATACTATCAATGTGGGAGCGTAGCGGGAACCAATTTACTCTGGCAATCGGAACTACTCGGGTATTTCCGTGAGCTGTGAAATACATTTGATAAACCCGATGTGTTCAGATTGTTACTCTGGTAGAGACTGGTAGAATGCGGACAAAAATCTGACAACCAGTACTTTCAGGACTTTGATTTACCTCCATCACCAGAGAGCACTTGTGTTCACGACACTTTGTGAGTTCACAATTTGGATCGTTCTCTCGATTGAATAACTCATCAGGACTATGGCAGCTAACACAGGGTATGAATTTATCTGTTTACGTGAAGTAATACTCATTGAATATTTATTACCTTATTGACAGTCAATTTTAAAGTCTCTTTTGTTAATTTGATTTGATTTTGACTTGGACCTCTTCCTGTCACGAAGCAGGTCGGAGCCGGTGCGGCATTCATTTGAGAAAAACAAAATGTCATTTAATAAATTGATGCATAGACGACACCCCCGATTAGAATTTGTGGAATTATCCACAGATAAGACATCGAAAGCCTCTTGAGACTATGTCGGCTCATATTAGCTATTGTAAACAGAGCTTGACATGTCTTAATGGTAGACGGAGGTCAAATATACCCACCAGTTATGCAACAGTTGGTTCACAGGGCCGGGTTCTTAGTAAAGATTTTGTTGGAGAAGGAGTGGTAAATCTTTATATAGAAAACGGTTAATTTTGGAAAGATTAAACTCTTAATTTGTGGATAGTCCTTTTAACCCTTTACCAAACACCGAATTATGGACTGGCTCAAATTGAAAGAGTTTGCAGACGACATTTCAGATTGTGATCAGGAAACTTTGTTAAAAAGGAGAAAATCCTTGTTTAAAGCAATTTTTCTTTCCTCACAATGTTATCTTAACTCGTCTGCAACAAACTGGTAAAATGTTGTTATTGTTTGGTATTGGGCTAAGACAATGGAAAGAGTGTTTTCAGCCAGGGAAATGAGAGCAGTTTGACTTAAACACCATTTTTATAATATAGTTGATACATTAGGAAGACAACATCAAATATAATTCAACACACTGTTGGTTTCTGCAGCTTGAATCCTTCAGGTCTTTTTCAGAAAAGGTTGGCCAAATTGTCTAATGGTGCAAAAAATGGTGGGGGACAAGTAAATACCATAAGTATTATTCTTTATTAAAAATGACACCCCCAGCCCATATCTGTAGAAAGCAATGAACCATATTTTGAATACTTGTGTAAATAGACAGGGGCTCACTGTAAATTTGAAGCCTTACAACATTGTACATATTCACATCCCTTTGTTATTAATTTTCAGGTTTCTAGCTGGAAAGACCATCTTCATCACTGGGGCTAGTAGAGGTATTGGAAAGGCCATTGCCTTGAAAGCAGCCAAGGATGGGGCCAATGTTGTGATAGCAGCCAAAACTGCCGAACAACATGCAAAATTACCTGGAACCATTTACTCTGCAGCTAAAGAGGGTAAAGTCTTCATCAGTTTCTATTCTAGATCTACCTATTTTTTCAAAGATCCCGCACCTTTCCTACATACATGCGAGAAAAATCACGTATCCGATATCCATATAACTTATAGACATTTTGATTGTTAAAAATTCGCTCAGACTGTTGTTAAATTGTTCTCAGCATATTTGTGACAGAACGCTCGAAATAGAAAGTTTAAGTTTTCAGATACATTTGAATAAACTTTAACAAGCCAACTTTTTAGAGACAGATATGGATCAATAAATTATAGCAAGGGAGGTAAATCATAAGTGCATATGTCCTTTATCAAGCATGTCGAGAAAGCAGATGACAGACTTCTATAGGATACCTGAACCCTCAGCGAACATCTTTTGATACTAACCTATGATAATTGATGTGATATATCAGTTGTTAACTGTAAACTGAGTTTTGGGCATATAAATAGACTAATACCACAAGGATTTGTAGCTAGAGTACTTTTGAGTGATGAGCTTCATAATTGCAATTAACAGTTGTACCCTATCTTAAAAAATCCCCTCTTATTTTAAAAGTAAGGGGGCGAATTTAAAATAGCTCTTTTCCCACAATGTTTTTTCCCTATCAGAAGATTATTCTTCAATTTAATCATGTTTTTGAATGTCGTCTGCCATCTCCATCAATTTTGGACAGTCAAAAACATGCCGTTTGGTGAAGGGTTAATCAAACAAATTTTTAAGATGGGTAACTAAACTGTGTTATTATACATGTATGTTTAGTTGAAGCCCTTGGAGGAAAGTGCCTGCCCTGTGTTGTGGATATCAGGAATGAAGAGCAAGTAGAGAAGGCTGTAGAAATGGCCGTCGCCAAATTTGGTGGAATCGACGTCCTTGTTAACAACGCAAGTGCAATAAGTTTGACAGGAACACTCTCCACAGCGATGAAAAAATACGACCTCATGTTGGGTGTCAACGGGCGTGGAACATACTTATGGTAAAACTGGATTGTTTTTTCTTTGATAATATATTTTTTGTTAATCAAAGACTGTCATAAAATTTTCATTTAAGAAGAAATATTCAAAATGAAAAAGTTGCCAAAATAGTCTTGAAATCTCACGTTTTTGTTAAAGCATTTATGAAGGTTGTAAGCATTTACCATACCTGAGACGTAATAAACTGAAGTCTAACTCAAATCACTGTAGAATCAAATTGGAATTTTCATGCAAGGGAACTATTGATGTCCAGACTGAATAAAATGCTAATTGTTTTTCTTTTCTTGGTCAGCCCATATGAGCTGTTGAACAAGGGGTCATCCTCCTTCAATTATTAATTTTGCATCACAATTTAAATGAATATATTAAAAGAAGTCTAATTATTGAAACAAAATCAACTATCTTTCATTAGCAGAGAACTGTTATAAGTGATGAAATATGACCTTCTCAGTGTGAAATAAGGACATCAATGGTAAAAATATAGAACTTGAAATGAAAGGACCCTTTCTAATGAAGATTAAATCCCAATTACAGTATTTATATTTTCTTAAGTGCTAGTCTGCAGACTCAATAATGAAATGCTAATTGTACTGTACAGGGTTAATCCTTTACCAAAGCCAAATTGAAAGAGTTTGCAGACTTCATTTGGAAAGGTGATGAAATTGAAAAATAGTCTTCTGATAGGGCAGAAAACCTTGTGGGAAGAGGAGAATTTGCTCATAAAGAGTAATTTCTCCTTTTCCCATAATGTTTTCCAGAGTCGTCTGCAATAAACTGGTCAAATGTTGTCATTGTTTGGTAATGAGTTAAACAGATACTACGTATCGGGCTACTAGCTGACACGCGGATAAGTTGCTGCCTCTGGGAGCTAGAGATGGTCATAAACCACTGAAGATTATAGACATATAATAAATATAGTTCAATCACAGTGTTCTCAATAACAATTGGTTGAAACAGGTCTCTTGGAGGGAGGGCTATGGGGTTCTTAACATCTCTGCGCATTTGAACAGGCGAAAACATTATTTTAAGCAGTTATTTTTGCCTTTGGCCTGTTCTTTTTGAGAACACTGCAATCTAACTGACAGTGTTTCTTTTCTTTATAAGACACCACACTGAATATAACTGAACAAGTGTTGATGGAATCTGAAAACCCCAGGTAAAAATAAATATCAATGTGAAATATAAAAAAAAAATAACCAAATATTTTAGTTTGATTTAGCATTAGTTTTCTTTCATGAGCCTATAAGAAAACCAATATAAGTCTTGTTTTTATTTCCAGCTCCAGAGTGTGTCTACCTCACCTGTTGAAAAGTTCAAATCCCCACATCCTAAACATCAGCCCTCCGTTGAACATGGACAAGAAATGGTTCAGGGGACATGTTGGTATGATACTGCCTTTAAATTATATTCATCTGTAAATCAACAGGGTACCGTTTTACTAAACAACTTAATGAAAATGTTTGCGTAAGTTATAATTGATAAACATGGATAGTATCTTCAATGAAAGTACAATGTCGCAATGTGGCACTTCATTGGAAGTGTCTCGGAGAGACGATTCTAATGACGTGTCACTTTGCAATATTGCTTCATCCAATATTTAAATAAGAGGAATTGTTGTTTTAGACTTACGCAAATCTTAAGCGTAAACTGTTTAGTAAAACGGTACCCAGCAGTGCTTTTACATTAGTATGTACTTATGGGGACTCTTTGGCCTAGTGGTAAGAGTGCAGAACTTGAAATCACATGGCCTCTCTCAGCTTGGGTTGAAATCCCAGTGACAGCATATGAGTTTTTATGAGAAGTAGTCTTCCAACTGAGCATATTGCAGTCTGTTTTCCTACAGTTTTAGGGTTTCACGCAATATGTCGCAAGTGCTGCTCAATTTTAATGCATTTGTTATAGTTTTGGGTTTTGTTATAGTTTTGGGTTTTGTTATAGTTTTGGCTTAAACCATCAAAAGTGTCACTACTAATCTTACTGCCATTTATATGTCAACTAAACCATATCTGACTCAAAAGAATTGAAAACCATAACAGCTGACAAGAATAGAGTATATGAATTATGCAAATTATTTATTATTTTAGATATAACCTATGGAGAAACAATTGTGAAAAGGTCTTGAGCACTTTCACCTTTTGTCACAATTGTCGAGCAATTTCACCTTTTGTCACAATTGTGAAGGAATTTTCATCTTTTCTCAAAATTGTTAGGCAATTTCATCTTTAGTCACATTTTTTAAATATCTACTTCAGCTGGTTTAAAGACAAAACTTGAACCCCTCATAAATGAACACAATTAGTTCAAAATTTTCATTCAAGTGTTATATTTTCCAGCATATACCATGGCTAAATACGGGATGTCTATGTGTGTACTGGGTATGGCTGAAGAGTTCAAAGATGAAGGTGTGGCTGTTAATGCTCTGTGGCCTAGAACTGGTGAGTTGTTTAATGTTGTCAGTAATGGCTTTTGGGACCTCCATAGTGGAGTGGTTAGAGTACAGAACTTGAAATTACATGCCAGTGATGGCATTTTGAGTTGTCATGAGAGTTGGCTTTATAGTTCATGGGTGAAAGTGTTCAGGATTATTCCTGAATTTCAGGTTTTTGAGACTTTTTTTCCTATATAATGCTATAGCAAACATGCCTTTTCAGGATTATGAACTACAGATTTCAGGTTTTTGAAATTCTTAAACTTTCACCCATGATAGTTGATTTTTGCAATGCAGATGGTTCTTCCCACTTTAACTTATTTAAACATCAAAAGCAACCATATCTATGTAACTTCTTTGTAGCAGTTAAATCTACTTTGCCTAATTAAAAGCATTACTTTGGTGACAATTACAAATTGACTGAAATTCTCTTGCAGCCATTTACACTGCGGCCATGGAAATGTTGGGTGGGGGTTCAGAAGTGGCAGATCAGTGTCGTAAGTCGGACATTATGGCCGATGCAGCCTATGTGATGCTGTGCAAGGACAGTAAGAAGTATTCTGGGAACTTTGCCATTGATGATGAAGTTCTGGTGAACGAAGGGGTGACTGACCTTGATCAATACGCTTGTGTTCCAGGTTGGTTGTGTGCTTTCTTCTTAACCCCTAGAATGCTGGGTAATTGTATAAAAATAGATTTTGGTGCCATCTGCTTTCATAAACCTTAAATATCTGCTTAATTTCGATTGAACAAAGTATCAGGGTTTCTGGTCAAAGTAGCCAGGGAAATCCCTGACCCCTTGCTCTTAATAAAACCTCTGTTGTTATGAACTAGGGATTCGAAACATAGCTGAAATAATGTTGATGTGATGTTAAAACCGTATAAGATAAATAAATAGATATGCTTGAAAGAAGAAAATAGGTTAGCCTTAGAAATACACTGCAGACTCATTATAACACGGTCGTCGGGAGCCATGATGCTAGATCCGCGTTAATAGTGGGGTTGACAAATATAACGCGGGGTCCCTTACGCGCTATATGCCAGACCATAACCACTTAAGAAACTATCAGATTCAAGAAGTAGTCTATTCATATTTCAAGATTGTGTTGAGTTACGGACTTATCATTGAATTAATTGTGAATAAAAGAAAAGCAAATAAAAAACATAATCAAAACTTACATGTTTAACTATATATTCCTTTATATTTGTTTCATTACGATTCAAGTTAAGGATCATTGATAGAGGCATGTGCAGTTTAAATACACACTACAGAATAAGGAGGGTGGATTCAGTTAACCCATGTTCTATTTATAGATTTAAACTCCAAGTAAGGAGTGAGTAAATTTTATCGATAGTTCTCCCAGCATGTGTACCTAATGCTTTACCATTTAAACTAGGTGTGTGTATACATATGATGGAAACAAAGAAATTAAAACTTCATGTGTTAGTGATATTTGTTTAAAAAGTGTGCATACGGTTGGACGCCCTAGGTTTGGGGAAAAGCATGGGTGCACGAGGGGATTTATGCATCTGTGTCCGATAAAAACCTGAAGTTGCTCTAAGTTTTGAGTCAATCAGGCATAAAACACTCCCCTGAATAAGCGTGTACAAACTAATGATATTATGTAATTTATCAACACTATGTACACATAGATTAAAATCTTCCCTCGGGTCACGGATTGTGTACGTATAAAGGCCACGCGCTTTGTATAAAAGACCGTGACAAACAATGGGGATTACCCAGGGAGTTATTGATTTTCACGCCTTCGGAGTGCAATTTGTAGGTAGACTTTCTATTTAGAATGCCGACCGCGTCATTTTGCAGAAAGGGGGAGATTTAGGCTATTGTTTAAGCCCTAATGTGCTTGAAATTTTGGGAGCCATAGGAGACCCGCATTATAATGAGTATTGCGATATAACGGGTCGCGGTATAATGAGTCTGCAGTGAATGCTGTTTATCTTGAGATATGAGGAGAAATCCGGTTCCCAAGGTAATAACATATTCTTTTTTTTATTGGCAGGCAAACCGTTGTTACCTGACTTTTTCTTGGACGAAGGTCCCGAGGCATTGAGAGAGAAGATAGTGAAGCAGGGTGGTAAGCCGGCCTTTGGCGGTGCGCAGAAAACACAGGCACCAAGTGGTGGGGGAACTGTCGCGCCGATCTTTCAACAGATAGAACGTCTCCTTGGTGAAGAGCTGGTCAAATCCATGGGTGGAGTGTTTCAATTTGAACTCAAGGGTAAGTACATGCCTAGGTTTGAGGCAGAGCTTTGGCAGTATTCTTTTATTCAATTAATTAAGTAATTGTAATATGGTTGTGTCTTGTCACCAGTGCAATTTATTGACGAAAAAAGGATGCTGTATAACAGGTTTGTTATCTGGCACTTTATCATGTGATCACTGAGAGCATCTGTCAGTTTTAATTTCCCATTTTGTTCCTTCTCTCGTCTTTTTGATATTTTTTTTTTTAATGAAACCATAAAGGTAACAAGATAAGTATGGTAGATGGTTGCTGTCTTGAAAGTGAAAAGTTATCTTGATTGACTTCAGCTTGATATCAGATTCTTTAACCCTTTCCCAAACAAAAACAACATTTGACCACTTTGTTGCAGACGTCTTGAGAAAACTTTGTGGGAAAAGGAGAAATTGCTGTAACAAGCAATTTTTCCTTTTCCCTCAATGTTTTCTGCCCTATCTGAAGATTATTTTCCAATTTCATCACATTTTGAAATGTCGTCTGCAAACTCTTTCAATTTTGGTCAGTCGAAATATTGTTGTTTGGGAAAGGGTTAAAACTGCACAAAATTTGTACTGTTACATGATAGGGACTGAAGAATAGTCGTTGAAAGCAAAATTAGTTTGTTTTTAGGTCTTTAAAATGTGTATACATTAAACTGACGTGTATTCTAATCCAAAAGCGTGACAGCGCTTAAGAAGTTTGCCACATATAATCTGAACATTAACTAACTCTTCCTGTATTATTTATACTTTCATTTGCTACTTTTAATTGTTTATCAAACAACAATGCAACATCTCATTTTGACGTTGCATTTTGAGTTTCAAATGGTCTCTTCTGTGAAAAAGCATCTTTAACTCTCAAACCCAATCGGAACTACTCGGGTATTTCCGTGAGCTGTGAAATACACCTCGGATATAAGTGTAGGGTTACAATTTTTCGGGTAAATCGGCATCCGCCAATTAACACATTTTCTAAGCGTGCAAGTTAAGTAGTTCAATGTGTATGGAAGTGTTGGACATCCTTGTAAATAATCTTTTTATCAGTAACTCATACCAAATGGCAAAATTGTTGTTGTGACATGTAAAAGTGTTTCCTCAATCAACTTTAACGCCTTTTTAGATTTCACATATAATATCTATTTTTAAACACGAAAGTGAAGTGACGTCATTCCGCTGGGAACCAATATGGCGTCATCCCTATTATTTCAGAGGTGTTTTCATTTGATAAACCCGATGTGTTCAGATTGCTCTCAAACCCTGTAGTTTTTGTCACAGAGATGGAGACATCAGAATTAGTAAGAGATAAATCATGAGTTCAGTAATTCTTGGAACGTATATAATGAATTTATTCTTGCTTTCAACATTACCATACAATAACGAATTTATTCTTGCTTTCAACATTACCATACAATAACCAATTTCTTCTTGCTTTTAACTTTACCATACAATAACGAATTTCTTCGTGCTTTCAACACACCGTACAATAATGAATTTCTTCATGCTTTCAACACACCATACAATAACAAATATCTTCTTGCTTTCAACATTACCATACAATAACGAATTTATTCTTGCTTTCAACATTACCATACAATAACGAATTTATTCTTGCTTTCAACATTACCATACAATAACGAATTTATTCTTGCTTTCAACATATCATAGAATAAGGAATTTATTCTTGCTTTCAACATTACCATACAATAACGAATTTATTCTTGCTTTCAACATATCATACAATAAGGAATTTATTCTTGCTTTCAACATTACCATACAATAATGAATTTCTTCATGCTTTTAACTTTACCATACAATTATACGCATATATTGTACAGGTGCAGAAGAAGGAACCTGGTACATTGACATGAAGAACGGGACTGGGTCGTTAGGTCAAGGCCCGGCGCCCACAGAGGCAGAATGTGTTATGGGCATGGACAGTGACGACTTCGTGAAGATGTTCAGCGGCCAAATGAAACCCACATCAGCCTTCATGATGGGGAAATTGAAGATCAAAGGAAACATGGGACTTGCCATGAAGCTGGAAAAGTTGATGGGACAGTTGAAGCCTAAATTGTAAATAAGTTTATATTACAACTATTGGTGAAGATGCTATTTAAAATTCAGAATGATATTGTAGTAAGTGCTTCATGTTTGTAAAGAATTTACCATACTCTTGCATTGAGCCTTTGACAAGTTACTGTTATTAAGAATAAATCGATTGATGTAGATGCTATTTGATAAACATTTTTAGTGTTCAGAGCAATACTGTAGTAAATGCTTCATGTTTATGAAGGATTTACCACATTCTCGCATTGAGCCTTTGACAAGTTGCTTTTACTGAAAATGAAGTTTAAGAATGTTGATAAAAGAGGTTTATGAGCATGATGAGTAAGTTTTTGCTGTAATTTAATTGTGTCGACTAGTTATTCAAAGAGGCATTCATTATTTGGTTGACTACTCCCAACATTGTAAGATGTAAGTTTGTTTTCTTTTTGAACCAATAGCTACTTCCATTTATCACATGCTTTTGGGTCAATATCAAAGTGTTTTTTATAGTTTCAATTCCATTTTCAATTTCACTTTAAAAGATAAGTAATGAAAAACGAAATCCTCTTCATAATGCCGAAAAGCGTTATCATTTTGAAATTGAGGAAAAATGTGATGAATTGTTTCTATTAGTACTTTCGCTTTGATGGTTAACAAATTTGAAAATCATTGCATGTGCATTAGAACAGATATCTATAGAAATAACAGTTAAATAAGATCATCTGTTACAATGATGATTATTATGATTGACATATACAACCCAGATCAATTATGTGCTTCGATCAAATGTGTTCATTATCAATCCTTGTAAATAACCTTGCTGCATTTTCAGTTAAAAAAAGTTTTAGATAAGAAATGAAGAATTGCGCCAGAGCATAGCAACTTTTAATTGATTTTTTTTTTCATTAATTGTGTATCAAATGTTCAGTGCAAGACTTAAGTAAGTGCTTCATGAATATGAAGCACTTACTTAAGTCTTGCACTGAACTCTCGGTACACTTGTAACACATGTGTTCCCATTCATGTAATATTTATGGAAGATTATGCATGATGATTGTTGACGATGATTATCAAAAATCTTTCCCTGTTGGGGCCAATTAGCTCAGTCTGTCATATGTCAAACTAAGAAAATAGGGGAACTGAGTTTGAAACCAAGCTCAGCAAAGCTTTCTCTCACCACTGATTACAGTAGAACACCAAAAATTCCCCATCTTGAAACAAAAATTCTTTTGCCAAGTTTCTTCTGTCATACTCTCTATACATTTGTGGTGGCCAGATCTATTTGTTGTAAAGCGTATAGTTCCAGAACCAACCGATATATGCCGAGAATGACCAAGTAATCCAACAAAAGAAAGAGTTTCAAAATGAGGGGTTGTGGGCATTCTACCTTAATAATGTTCATATTAGAGCATTCAGCAGTTTTGAAAGAATACTGTACTGTTAAGGCAAGGCCAGGGAGTGTAAAGGTTTAACGTACATACAGCAGCAGTACAAGTGAAATTATGTTGAAAACAGCTTTATCTTAATCCATTACCAAACAATAATGGCATTTGACCAGTTTGTTACAGACGACTCTGGGAAACATTGTGGGATTAATGAGCAATTCCTCCTTTGCCCACAATGTTTTCTGGCCTATCAGATTATATTCCAATTTTATTACATTTTGAAATTTGGGACAGTCAGAAATTTGGCGCTTGGTAAAGGGTTAAATCTTTTTAAGATGCTTTGTTATGATTCTTTCATTCCCTAGACAGATTAACCCTTTACCCATACTAAGTGATTTACATCACATGATCATCGACCATTAAAGTGACAAAAATACTCTCATTTGCGATATTGATATGATTTGAATGATAAAGAGAATTAACATGTATTGAGCACAATCTTCTTCTACCACGCTTCTTTCAGAAGTTGTCTGCACCAAAGGTTTTTAAGTTGACTGTTATAGTAGTAGTTAAATTGTGATGAATATTCTCAATGACACATGATATAGATGTAATTATTTAATTATAATACAATTAAAGTATTTTCTTAAAGGAAGTTGTTGCCCTTTTCTTCTTCAAAATGATTCCCAATAGATGTTTTTAACCCTTTACCGGACAATAATGACATTTGACCTGTTTGTTTCAGACAACTCTGGAAAACATTGTGGGAAAAGGAGAAATTACTCATGACAAGCAATTTCTCCTTTTCCCGCAATGTTTTCTGCCATGTCAGAACATAGTGTCTCAATTTCATCACTGTTTGAAATTTAGTTAGAAAACTCTTTCAATTTGAGACAGTGGACAATTTTTGCCTTTGGTAAAGGGTTAAAGTGCTTTGCCTGCTTATGTTTTGATCTTGCCACTGAAATAACAACATCTCTTTCCCAAAAGACAGAGGGTTAAACCACCCCTTCCCTTCATGTGAACTTCAAATCCTTTTTGACATTCAAGTTTTTATAAGAGGTAGCCTCCTTGTTGACAAATGGAACTTTGGCTGCTTTATTGCTAATCAACTTGGCAAACCCTTATTGGCAAAGGGTCCTGCTTGGCCCAGTGGTTGGTTGCAGACTCAGGGGTCACGAGTTCAAGCCCCGAAACCTCTGGTTTTGTAGGAGTGACTTTTGGCAAGTAACTTCAGAGCCATAGCCTAGTAATGGTGAATCCAGGTAAGCTGTTACATAACTGAAAAACGGCGTTAAACACCATACCAAAAAAAGCGGTCAATCAAGGGGTCTTTTCTAAATTAGTCACACTCTCACTATCCAGTTTATTTGTTTATCAGCCATCAATTAAACCTTTGCTGAAAGTGTAGCCTGACTGTCCAGACTCGTTCTAATTCTCCGCTCCATTTTTGTTTCTGTTGAGGGATAATAGAAACCCTACCCAGAGCTTTTCTATCCAGCTTCACTACATTCTCCAGAAACAGTTTGGGTCTGCCAGTGGTCTTGTCTGTTGGTACATTCAAATGTTGGGCTTGAACAATTCAGCCAGTGTTGCGCTCAATGTGTTCCAGCCAACGCAGTCTGCTCTTCTGAATGATATTTCCAAATTAAGTTGATTAAGGAGAAAATCAAACAGAACGGTTTGCTCAGGTTTCACAAAACAGGTCCATTTGATCACAAATTCCCATATAAAGGAATGGGTTAAAAGGAATTGATTATCCTTTATATGTCAACTGGACTTGGGCCCCGCAGCGTGGTTTACCTTGACCCAAACTTGTATAGTAATTGACCCCAGTTCCTGGATATGACCTTTAACCCATTATCAAACAATAACGACATTTGACCAGTCTGCTACAGACCACTTTGGAAAACATCATGGGAAAAGATGAAATTGCTCATAATGAGAAGATTATTTTCAATTTCATCACATTTTGAAATGTTGTCTGCAAACTTCCAATTTGGGACAGTAAAAAATTTGGCGATTCATAAAGGGTTAAAGATCACTATTTTCCATTCATAACTACATATATAAGAGGTCAAAAAATCCTCTAAATTAGCATAAATGAAGAAGTTAATGGAAATCCCTAGCCTGCAGCTATATTATAAATCGTGAGTGAAACAGAATCTAGGATTGCACAGTGGCTTCATTACTTAGTGAGTTAGGGTTGGTGAAATCTGATTTTGATTTCGACTGTACCAAATTGAAAGTGTTTGCAGAGGACATTTCAAAATGTAATGAAATTGGAAAATAATCTTCTGATAGGGCAGAAAACATTTTGGGAAAAGGAGAGCAATTTCTTGTTTTCCCACATTGTTTTCCAGAGTCGTCTGCAACAATCTGAATAAATGCCGTTATTTTTGTTACTCCGTTAAGGCAGTTGAACAAGCTAGGTAATACATACAAATGATTTTGAAATTTTTTTTTTATGGGTTTTACATCACATCAACATTATTTAAGTTATGTAGCGATGCCCGACTCTTAATGATGGAGGAAGACCCCATACTCAACTGCCCACAAGGGCTGGTCAAGTCGGGTAGAACCATCGGCATTCCGTAAGTCAGTCGGGAGACTGCCTCTCATGAAAATCCATATCCCTCTCAGGATTTGAACCCACGCGGAGAGGGGCCATGTGATTTCAAGTTCTGTACTCTAACCACTAGGCCACGGAGGCCCCCTTGAAACCTCTATGAAGGATAGAATTGCTTCTAATTTGGGACTCAAGCTTTGGGAAGACTATGGATATGATAAAAAGAAAGAACATACACGATATTTCCCCAAACAAATTTTTATTATTTTTTTGTGATTTTTCATTGCAAACTTAACCTAATAATGGTCACTCTAAAACAAAACAAAATAAAATTAACAATTAAAGTAAAACATAACAGAATAAATGGTAAACGTAAATAGGAATATGTTCTGTAAACACTACGAATATTGCACATCATAATTGTGGCCTTTTTCAAAAGAGTCATAGTATATAGTGCTAACAAATTCATCTGAACTTGACCTTTATCTCCTCATTAGCATATTTACTTTTTCATGCAAGTTTTTTATCATAAACACATTGCAAAGTTCAAAAAATATATTTGCTTTTGATGCAGAAAAACCTTTTTCAAACAAGTGAAGTGTTCTATGCCAGACTATATTTGACTGAATTATATGCTCGATTGATTTATTAGCTACTACTATAAGCTATGACAGAATTATAAGCTCTGACAGAGTTATTATCATTGACTAATTATAAGCTTGCTTAATTATAAGCCTGACTGATTTATAATTGTTGGCTGAATTTCAAGCCTTGACTGCATTATAAGCTATGACTGAATTATAAGCTATGACTTAATTAAAAGCCTGACTAAATCATAAGTTTTGGCAGAGATATAAGCTATGACTGAATTATGAGCTTTGACGGCTTTATAAGCTATGGCTGAATTAGAACCTCTGTCAAAGTTATAAACCTTGACTGAACTCAAGAGTTATGATTTAGTTATGAGCTATGATTGAATAATAAGCTATGGTTGAATTATAAGCCTGCCTGAATCATAAGCTATTGCTGAACTAAAAGCTTTGACTGAATTATAAGCTTTGACTGAGTTATAAGCTATGTCTGGATTATAAGCTATGACTGAATTATAAGTCAGACTGAATTATAAGCTATGACTGAATTATAAGCTATGACTGCATTATAAGCTATGACTGAATTATAAGCTATGACTTAATTATAAGCTATGACTGAATTATTAGTTAGGACTGAATTATAAGCTATGACTGAATTATAAGCCTAACTGATTTATAAGCTATGACTGAATTAAAAGCTATGATTAAATCGAAAGCTATATGTTTGAAAAACAAGCATTAACTGAATAAAAGTTCTGACCAAATACAAAGCTTTTACTAAATTGAAGCTACAACTGAATTAAAAGCTCAGCTTACATAAAACATATGCTGTAATTATAAGTTCTGACTGAATTAAAAGTTAGGACTGAATTAAAAACCTGGAAATGTTCTCAATTCACTTATGTGGAAAACATAGATATATTAAGTATATATTTCTATTGTCATTCCATTCTCTCATATCTGTAACAAGTACAAATTAAAATCCATGACATTTACAATGTATGGAACAGGATGTTTGCTTTTTGGTATAGAATAGTAAGTTACTTTACTTATGATAGGAGAAATTGCTTGCCATGATCATTTGTTTTTTATTTGTTACAGCTGTGTCATACATTGCCAAAGCTTGCCAAAATGTGAATATATAAGATATAGGGTTAAAAAGCACATGGAATAGTAAAACTTCATCAATTAGCCGGATGGTCCTATTTTGGCTGCAAACGAAAACACCTTGCATCGGTTCTCTTCAACAGTTGGAGAAAAATGTGTGTATGTTCTGCAACAGGAAAAGAAATTATTTGAAAAATGACTAATGATTGTAGCTCATCATGTCATCATAGTCCTTAACAGATTACTACATAACACCATATTTTTCTATATTTACGTCATCTTACAGTAGACTACTTTATAAAAGCATTGTGGCAAAAGGAGAAATTGTTTGTCACAAGCAATTTCTCTTTTAGCCACAATGCTTTTTCAATCTTTTCATACAACACAACAGCAGAACTCAAAGGTTTTTCACATGTTTACAAAGATTTCTTAAGTCGTCTGTTTCAAGTAGAAAAGTGTCGTCTGCTGGTGGTTAAGAGTTAGTTCTACCATTATTTCCTGATCATGTATCAATACACATATTGATACATTTTAACAGTCATTCTTATAATGGGGTTACTTTGATCCAAACAGGAAATACTAAATACCCAATGTTCTATTGAAGACTGCTGTAAAAAGTCCTTTACAAATGAGAATTGATGATTCATCAAAATACTATATTGAATGCTCCACTTTTGACTTCCAATCGTCTTGTGTTGAACAATTAACTTTCTCTAATACGGCAGGGTCAGAAGCTGAAGAGCGCTCTTGATACAGAGAATTTTAGTTAACTCAGCACCCCATCATCCCCTGATTCAAAGTTGACAATGTACTTTTTGAGCCAATGGTGCCAACGTAGTAGATAAGTCCCTCGAAGACGAATGTCAGTTGTACTACCCTTTTTGACCAAGAACTCCTCCAAATAGTCGAGCGAAGTACTCAAATATTAAAATGGTCATGATGATTTGTACAAGTAAACCACAAAGTAAATGTAAAAGGTCTAAATTGAACTTTTCAATCATTCAAAATATAGTAATTCATTCACAAGTTTGCAGTAGACTTCTTAAAGGTATCTTTTCCGAAATTTGCTGCACCAATTTTAAAGGTATCTTTTTGAAGGTTCAAATGAAAAATCTTTAGATCAAGTGTACAACAAAAAAAGCAATGATGAGTATATGGTTAGTTAACTTTGTTGAATTGGGCTTCAAAGCCATTTTCAACAGTATTTGAATCATATTGAAGCAGTAAGCGTACATCTTATCTTATTTGTTTTACATTGATTGTGATGGAAGCTTGAAGCTTGTCAAGTTCACTTTCGATGACTGCTTCCTGGATACTAAACCAGTACTTGCGCCAATACAGGGTCAATTCCTGCCATTTTTACCACGCATTATATGGATCAAAGCCTGGATCAACATCGGACCCTTGGAACTAGAGGCGGAAACTCTACCCCTGCACAGCTATTACCCACTACCTTTCCTTGCTTTGGGTATTTCCTCATCAGAACTGTACAATACTTTTTCTAAACTGTTGACTGCTTTCCAACATGAACATAAGTGATCAGTGGTGAGAGATGAATATCGTTTCGACTTCATCAAACATCCAAACAAATATCGAATAAGCAAGGTCTTGCACTCAAAACCCTTGTATACTTGTTGGACATGCCAATGGCTGATACATGTATATCAATGTTCAGGAATTCTATTAATCCATATTTGTCGTGAGTACTGGTAATGCATTCAGGAAGCAGAATCGAGAGTGATTAATCTAAGTTGTAAGAACTTGTTTCACAATCCATGTAAAATAGTTAAGTTTAAACTAAACTAATCAATATTCAGTGATAAGTGTTATGTAAACTGGGTAAAAGTGTTCTTACGCAGGCTGAGCGAGGTTACTCATCCACCATAATGTAAGAAAGTCACCGGCATCATCAGGGAAAGCAGTGGAATTGCATGTGTCGTGGGGAATACCACCTTGGCTCTCCAACCCAGGGGCCATCATCCAACCTAGAAAAGAGAAAGCAAAAATGAAAACAGAGTAATATCCTTTCCTTGCCTTGCTTAGCCTATTCCCCTATGAGGAGAAGGGTTTTATTTATTGTCTAATGTAAAAAAATTGCGAAAGCTTCAAACAATATTCTCTCTTACTAATATTGAGATAAAAAATATTGCAAAGTAACATATAGGAATCCTCTCTCTGAGACGCTTCAAATGATGTGTCAGAATTTTCCAAACATAGAAACAAGAAATATTTCAAAGGAACATTTCATTAAGAAATATTGCAAAATAACACACCATTGGAGTCCTCTCTTCTAGATGCTTCCAATGATGTGTCACATTGTAATATTGTATTGTTTTCAAGATTCTATCCATGTGTATCGAGTTTGACTTTCACAAATATTTTTTTAAGTCTTTAAGTAAACTGATAGTCTGATCAGGGATCAGGAAAATGCCGGTTCTGTCGGTTTTGGACCGCTTTCGGTTGTACATGACGGATAGAAAGTTGAGATTTGTTGTAAAAATCGGTCCAGATATTAGAGTATCTGATGCATAACAATAACCTTTAAAGGATTAGATATAAATAACATTTAACCCCCCTCCCCACATATAAAAATAGATGAAGTTAGACATAAGAGCAAGAATATTAAAGACATACCAATTACATCATTCTTTTGCACAGCAAACTGACTGGGTGGGGTAAGCTCCACTATAGATGCACGATGGCTTTGTACAACATTCAATGTGGTATAGTTGACTACAGTAAAACTGAAATATAATTAAAATCATTTTCTGATAACATTTGTTTTGAACAACATAAATCAAGGATTTTCATCAAATAGTGAGGAGATAGAGCGATGGCCTCTTGTACAGAGGGTCCCAGGTTCGAATCTGTTAGGAGAGGGGTCAATAACCAGGACCAACCCACAAATCGGCATGTGTACTGGTATAGTATCCAGGAAGCAGTTATTGAAGGTGGCTTTGAACAAACTTTAAGCTTCCTTCATGATCAATGTAAAACAAACAAGGTAAAATAAGGTAAATAAGTGATATAGTTGACAACAGTGAAACTGAAAAGTAATCATAAAGCCAACCTTTTGTTTTGATCTGCACAAATAGAGCGTTTTTTATGAAATAAAATAGTTCAAGTATCAAAGATAGCAAGTGGTTATTACTCATTCACTAAGGTTAAGGGGCCCGTTTTACTAAACAACTTACGGAAAATGTTTGCGTAAGTCATAATTGATAAACATGGATAATATCTTCAATGAAAGTACAATATTGCAATGTGACACATTATTGGAAGCGTCTCGGAGAGACGATTCCAATGATGTGTTACTTTGCAATATTGCTTTGCCAAATATTGAATAAAAGGACTTGTTGTTTTAGACTTACGCAAATCTTAAGCGTAAACTGTTTAGTAATACGGGCCCAAGGGCTCTTGCATTTGTAGCACATCTACTTAATAAAATTCTATGTACCTATAAAAATGTAAGTCAGTCTGTGTGTGTATTTGTCTTTTTTTTAATTTCTCTTTTTTTATGAATGAAGATTTCCTCCTTTAAAATATCCAATGCAAGGCAATTGATTATTTTTGTACCAAAAAACTTCCATGAAGCTTAATACCATTCCTAAGAAGAAATTCTAGGACTGGTCCAATTTGAAAACAACAGTAGATGAAGACAAATATGTTTTCTTTTTCTTTTTTTTTTTAAATAATTTGAAAAAATGATTGTCATCATCAAGGAAAACTTAAACTTTTGAACAAACCACTTTTGACACAATTTTTTCTTGATTCAAGCTCTACATACCGGTACATTAAAAAAACCTAACCTTAGTACATCTGTTGCAAAATACATTATAAACAATTGAAAGATTTGTAGACAAATTATTCTAAATGGCTGATAATGGTGCAGTGGTAGCATGGAGGTGAAAATATCAAACTACCCACAAATTTGAGCGAGTACAGATCATGCATCCAGGGATGTGTCATTGAGAGTAGATTTGACAAGCTTAAAGCTTCCCTTGAAATTGGGGTTAAGTAAATATCCTCAAATGATCAATTCATCCTTTGGTCATGTTGGTCTCTCTGCACAATCATAAGAGCAATGTATTTCTCTCATACAGTAATTTGTCATCTGTTGTGGCTTTTAAACTGGACCAGTCAAATGTAAAGAATACATGTAGATGGTTGGTGTTTTAAATTGGAAATGATATCTGGCAAGGTGTAGGAATATGGCCTAGTAAGCCTAAGGCAAATTATGGGGTATATAAGATGTTCAATCTATCCTGTAACCTTTTTTAATTTTTTATTATAAATCAAAATCGAAAATAAAACACAATAAAAAAGTAGAAAATTATGTACACTGTATATGACGTCATATGTAGTGATATACTTATGAGGTCATGATCTGTCACATGACTGAATAGTATATGGTAAATGCCGTATATCACGTTATCGGTCCCAAAATGGCATTGGTGACAGGATTAATTCCAATACAAGGGCAACTTTAGCCCTTATAATGATGGAACCGACTTCATGCTTATGCAAACAGGTTAGATCACAGGCCAGCTACCAAGTAAATTGGTAGCTGGCCTATGATCTAACATGTTTGCTACTCTGAGAATCTTTCCTCATCAAAATTACGCAGATGTTTAAGGTTTTGTAAAGCAGACGACACAAAAATCTATTTTTAGAAGATTACCCAGCATTATAAGGGTAAAGATGTTTTGAAATCTAAGCATACATGTGCACTCACTTGTTTTCCGATCCAATTCTGCGTAGAACATACAATCCTAGAGAGGCCTCACACAATGAGTAATATGTCCATCCCTTGATAAATCCGTCCTTCTGTACTGTGTTACTCTTACTTGTACTGAAGTACAAATGGCTGTAGTAGGGTGCAGCCCCAGCCTGGTATATTCTGTCCTTCATCGTAACATTACTCGTCCACTCATCCACTTGCAATTTATCTTTAAGATATATATATAATAATAATCATAAGTAAGCCACAATCTGCAAAAAAAGGGCTTACTGGCCTGTTTATTAATGATGTCATAAACTGATTACCAGGTTCGTCAAGTTTTATGTGTAATACGTGTGATTGAAATGTCAACAAAGTCTTCAGAGTATATAGGTTACATGACTTTCATGGTGTTTATTTTTGGCAACACTGTATATATTTTTTCGTATATTCATGATGCATGACATAATTTTGTGGTCAAATTTAAAGCAACGTCATCTAGATCTAAGATGATGTCATTTTATCATTTCACCCACACGGTTTGTGCTTAAAAACGTTTACTCAATAAGAGAGTTTTTAACCACAAGCCTTCTTATCTTAGATTGCAGCCTAATTATATTTGAAATATCACAAGTATGAAATTAGTTATTCAACCTAGCTTTATTTACAACCATCTTCGTTTGAGATTTCATTTGAAATAAGATTCTGCATATCAATTGGCCAATATTCAATTCGGTCAAAGATTGCCTAATTGTTGGCTATAACTTATTGATTCAGTTGGTGCTACCCATATTCAAAGTTGAATAAAATTAAGAAATTTATCATATTGCCCAAGTAGCCCCTAAAGTATTCATCAGGAGAGTTTTATCAAACTGAGTTTTACAATGTTTTTATCTCCATACATATATCACAAACTTTCATAATGGGCCAAGGATAATTTCATAATGGGGCAAGGATAATTTCATAATGGGCCAAGAATAATTTCATAATGGGCCAAGGATAATTTCATAATGGGTCAAGGATAATTTCTTAATGGGCCAAGGATAATTTCATTATGGGTCAAGGATGAATTCAAATCCCTCTAGAAAAATCCTTACCTAGGCACACAAGATCGGTTCCCGTCAAAGTTCCATCCGGTAAACAACCTCTTTTCAAACTTCCTTGGGGAACTGTTCCATCAGCACAACTATACTCAAAGTAATCACCAATAGCAACACTTGACGATGTGGTTACCTTGGTAACAGAGGAATCCAGAGATGGTTCTATACAAGACGCTGAAAACAAAGGAATGAATGATGATATATATATATATGCAAGGAGCATTTTCTGCTGTTTTCACAATTTCCATGACCGTTTCTTGTTTACACACTTAAGAATATTCAATTTCAGATTGTTTTGAATTATTGTAAGAGTGAATACAGAGAATTAACTTGCATTTTAATTCAAAAGCATGATGTCCCTTTTGAGATCTACAGACTATTAACGCTACATACTGAAATAGATTGAGGCTTCCTGAATTTAATCATGCTTTCAATATGAGCTTGTAATTGTATATCAAACAACAATACAAGACCTGTATTATCAAAACGACATTTTATTTTGAATTTTCAAATTTCGCTTCTGTGAACAAGCAGCTTTAAATGACATTAGAGATAATGAGAAAATAAAGAGTTAATGAATCACGCAGCCTATTAACCCTTAAAATGCTGATTAATTTTCTAAAAAATAGATTTTTGTGTCATCTGCTTTCCTAAACCTTAAATGCCTGCTTGTTTTTTTTTACTCAGAGTAACAAACAGGTTGGATCACAGGCTAGCCGCCAATTTCTTGGTGCTGGTTTGCATAAGTATGAAGAGGCAACATATCCCATAATCCAAGGCTAACCTGTATTTACTGTGTGAGGGTTCCCATCAGAACAATAACCACAAGTCTTCCTGCAGCGAGTTCTGCCCCAGACCGTCGAGGTGTCCTTGCATTTCTCTGGGTTAGTCTCAAATAGATCCCTGCAAATTGCATCCTGATCCTCATCCGAACATGTGCTGTACAATTCTGAAACGGAAAATGTCACATGTTTAATGGACAAGAATGGAAAAGCATCCTTATTGAATTGGATCCGTACATACTGTTTTTTGAGTACCTCACTTCGAAAAGACTTTAAAGCTTTGATCTTCTTACAAGTCCAAATGGAAGGCAATGACAAAAAAACCCACATGATTTCACTTTAGAAACAATAGTATAGTAAATAACATAAGTAGAAATCATCGAGACAAAATGATTAAATGCTTGTTTGGATCACTATATCAATAGTGGTTTCCAAAGTCTTATACAAACCATACAACAAAGCAAGGTATTATGGAGTATTCATTTATTTATGTATTTATACTGATTTTACATGACATCAACATCATTTCAGTAATGTTGCGATGCTTGACTCTAAATAATAGAGAAAGACTGCATACTCAGCTCCCAATAAGAGATGGTAAAGCAGGATAGAAAAATCAAAAGACATGAAAATCCAAATCCCATCAATGGGGTTTGAACCCACGGAGAGAGGGGCCATGAGATTTCAAGTTCTGTACTTTAACCACTAAGCCAAAGAGGCCCCATTTTATAGAGTAGGAAAAAGCTTGTAATATACCTTGTTCTGCTGTTTCACACACAACATCATACACACTCTCGCAGAAAGTTGGAATCCATTTTTGGGAATCCAAATCATAGATGGTACAGTCTTTTGTGTCTGCAAAAACAATAAATACAGGTTTCAACATCTCATGTTTGCATTTTAAACAATTTCTTACCTTCCATACTGAATAAAGGACCTCAAAACATATGTAGGATATTTGTCATTTTACGGTTGGTAAGTCAATGTATCAGTGCAAGACTAGAGAGTATTTCAAATACATAAGGCACTTACTGTAGTTTCAAGTTTAGTTTATTGGTAAATAAAGGCCACTGACCCAAAATACAACGAATATGCAAAGTACAATTCAACTAAAATGTGTCAGGCAGTTAATATACATCTAAACAACATTATCATCAGTTGTCTAATGTTAAAAAGATAAAAATAGACTGAATAACGACAACCCTATCTAAACATTTAAAATAAACTTTTTTATAGTATTGCATTGAACCCTCAAAGAAACATGTAAGATATCATGACTTAGTTAAGTATTGTAACAAAAGGATAAAATATTTATCAAGAATCTCCATTCCTGTGCTTTAATCCTACAAGGGATGTTGTTTGTTCTTCAGTGTTGTTTTCTCCTTTCACTTGCAATTGCAACCTGTCTGGAATCCCAATGATAAGATGCAATGGGTAAAACCGAACACAAATAAACTCACTCTCGTCAACTGGAACATCACACCAAGCCTCATACCCTCCAGCCACATGACAAAACAGGTACCCCCTTCCTCCAGGTGCCCGACAATAGTTGTTTGCCGCGGCAACACTTCCGTCTACGGGAAAGTCTTGATCAGTGTAAAGGCCCTGAAGTTCGACAGAGTCCCAGCGCAGACATCTCATTTCATTATATGCGAAAGATCTTTGACCGGCGTAATCAGCTGGCCTGGTATATCCAGTTTCTGTGAAAAAAAAAAAATCATTGCTTTCCTGACAGTCATTAACTAAATTGTCCATCATTTTTGAAAAACCATTATCAAATTTTACTAATCAATAAGTGAAATTAGCATTTTTTCCTTTTCAACCCCAATGCCTTATCTAACAACATAGAGGAAGTTTTGTGATATTTGAACCTTTAATACATTCAAGAATTATTTTCCCTTGATTATAACACATTCACACCTTTCAAACAAAACAACACATTAAAGACCATTAGATAAAATGAATGCAAGTCTGTGTTTGTTTATACCAGGGTGGTTTGATGCTGATGGTTGTAATGTGAATACCTTAACTAAACATTTACTAAACATTTACAAAACATTTCATGCTTAGAATTTGCTTGACCTCAAAACAACACTCCATCTTACACTCTTATCTTGTTTCAATATTGAGACAAGGAGTATTGCAAAGTAAGACATCATTTTAATCGACTTCCCGAGATGCTTCCAATGATATGTCACATTACTTTTATCAATGCTACTATCAATGTGAAACAGATTTTGCTTATGAAAATATCTTAGTTTAGTGGTTTAGTAAAACAGTAACCTGGGGCTCGTTTTACTAAACAACTTATGGAAAATGTTTGCGTAAGTCATAATTGATAAACATGAATAGTATCTTCAATGAAATCACAATATTGCAATGTGACACATCACTGGAAGCGTCTCTGAGAGACGATTCCAATGATGTGTTACTTTGCAATATTGCTTCGCCCAATATTAAAATAGGATGAATTGTTGTTTTAGACTTACGCAAACATTTTCCGTAAGTTGTTTAATATAACGGGCCCCTGGACACCAATTCAAATGTGACATAGCTTTTGAAATAAGCGTGTTGGATAAATAAATCAGGATTTGACGGTGCATGGGATCTAAAGTCTTCCCTAACCATCGATCCTTATTTACCTCTGGACTGACCATATGTAAGAAAAGACATAGTCTTTGGATAAAGCATGTTGGAATAATCAGAATTTGACTGTATATCACAATTTCACGTTTTCCACAATCATCTTTATATATGCCTGATTATATATAAGAAAAGACACAATCTTTGGATGAAGCATGTTTTAATATACAAGATCTGACTGTTTATTGCATCAATTTTATGGTCTTCCCTAACCATTCTTATTTGCCTCAGGACAACCATATATCAGATAAGACATAACTTCTGGATTAAGAGTGGTGGAATAACCAGGATTTAACTATGTCCTGAATTCAACCAATTAACAAACAATAACGCCAATTGACCAGTTTGTTGCAGCAAACTCTGGAAAACATTGTAGGAAAAGGAGAAATTGCTCGTAACAAGCAATTTCTCCTTTTCCCAAAATGTTTTCTACCCAATCAAAAGACTATTTTCCCATGTCATCACATTAATTTTGATATGCTGTCTTCAAACTCTTACATTTTGGGACAGTCGAAAATGTGGCATTTGGTAAACGGTTAATTAAACAAACGGGATATGATGGCTCATTGTTTTCAGACATATTCATTTTTCCCATCAAATCCGGCGTTTGGTAAAGGGTTAAAGTCTTGGCCAACCATACTTATACATACACCTCTTGACACATACCTTGGCAGCATTCTTTGTCAATGTTACAATAGCCCCATCCGCCAGCAATATCAAAGCACCATGGCTTAGCAGTAAAAAGAGGTCGGCAGTAGTTTGATGCTGCTGTCGCGGACGCATCACCGGTAAACATCCAGTCTTGATTGTACCCTTCAACATTTATCCTTAAACCAATACCAAACAATAATAACATTTAACAACTTTGTTAAAGATGACTCTGGAGGACATTGTGGGTAAAGGAGAAATTGCTCGTAACGAGCAATGTCTCCTTTCCCACAATGTTTTCTGCCCTATCTGAAGATTATTTTCCAATTTCATCACATTTTCAAATGTCGTCTGCAAACTCTTTCAATTTGGTACAGTGGAAAATTTGGCGTTTGGTAAAGGGTTAATCAAACAAACGGGAAAAGGAAATTATGGCTCATGGTTTTCAGACTTTTTCATTTTTTGATTTCAAATTCTTGCTTTTGAATGATCAATATCTGTTACAATGAAAAATTGATTACAATGAAAATAGCTAATTAACAAAAAAAGCACACTGGCTGATGAATTTTTATGCACTAATAAAAAAAAATTGTGACTAATTTTCTGCACTTTTAATATGGCTCTGCATAATAAAATATGAAAAATGTTTTCGATATTTTTATTGAATAATGAATGTTATATTTCAATTTGTTGCATTTTTAGAGGAATATATTTCCATACTTACCTGACAATACATGTGCCTTAACCTTTGAATTGCATTATTTAATACTGCAAATATTTTTATAATGCTAAATTTGTTCTTATAAAATGTTATATTTATATAAAGAGTGGAAACAAAGTTATTTTGAACTCCAGTCTTTAGGTCCCCTTAATACAATAAAAAAAAAGGGTTGTTTGGTACAGATCAAATACAACATGAGATTAAATATGAGGTTGAATTCAGGAAAAATATCGTAATAAAATCGAATGACTTTTTTGCTGCTGCTCTTGATAGTTTCATTTGGTAATGAAACTCAAATGAAAGTAGTCCCAAAAGAAGCAAAATGGTGCCTTCCTTATTATGTCAGAGTTGGATGAACCCAATGAGCTCTGATTGCATTTACAAAATTAACCCTTATAGTGCTTATGCAAACAGGTTAGATCCAGGCCAGCCGCCAAGTAAATTGGTGGCTGGCCTGTGATCTTACCTACCTGATTGCTATTCTGACTATCCTTTCTCATCAAAATTAAGCAGATATTAAACCCTTTACCAAACACCAAATTTTCGACTATCTTAAATTGAAAGAGTTTGCAGGCAACATTTCGAAATGTGATGAAATTGTAAAACAATCTTCTCATAAGGCAGACATCATTATGGGAAAAGGAGAAATTGCTTGTAAAGAGCAACTTCTCCTTTTCCCACAATATATTGCAGATAAGTCTGCAACAAACTGGTCAAATGTTATTATTGTTTAGTAATGGGTTAAAGGTTTTTAAAAGCAGATAACACAAACACTTATTTTTAGAAAAATACCCAGTATTCTAAAGGTTAAAACCTGTATAGAAAATAACAGTTGGTGACATTGGTGCAGGGGTAGAGCATCAGGCTCTTGTACTGAGTGTCATAGGTTCGAATCCCTGTTAGGGTGTTTGAAAATATCCGGAACTAACCCACAAAGACGGCGCAATTACTGGTTTAGTATTCAGGAAGCAGTCAATGAGAGTGGCTTTGAACAATTTTTTTTTTTTTATATGGGTTTTACATCACATCAACATTATTTCAGTTATGTAGCGATGCCCGACTCTTAATGATGGTTGAAGATCCCATACTCAACTGCCCATAAGGGCTGGTCAAGGCGGGTAGAACCATCGGCATTCCGTAAGTCAGTCGGGAGACTGCCTCTCATGAAAATCTGAGAGGCTTTGAACAAGCTTTAAGCTTCCTTCATAATTGATGTAAAACAAGTAAGGTGAATAACAAATAAGACTAAACCATGGTTTGCACTCGACCCCTCCCTCATGCATGTTGACGGTACCAACATAATGTGTCCGCCTGGAACCGTCGAAAGCCTTACGGTATGTTCTGCATTCTTGTAAATCATTTGCTGAAACAAAAGTGAACATTGCCGTTAAATCTTTTCATTCATGTATATTCCCTTTAACCCATTACAAAACAATAACGACATTTGACCAGTTTGTTGCAGACTACAGAAAACATTGAGGGAAAAGAAGAAATTGCTCATGACGAGCAATTTCTTCTATTCCCATGTTTTCTGCCCCATCAGATGATTGTTTTGCAATTTCATCACATTTTGAAATGTCGTCTGCACACTCTTTCAATTTGGAACAGTCGAAAATTTGGCGTTTGGTAAAGGGTTAAGGAGACTATCTCGCAGGTTGTGTTTTGTGCATACCAAACATTATATAGCCAATTCAAAATGATCTTTGTCGCTAAATTAATTACCTTCTTCGAATTTTTTTATTAAAAAAGTGCCAAAACCTTGTGTTTTCAATAGAAAATTGTGACTCATTTGCATCTTCAGTGCTTTGATAAGAAGAAAACTCTCTTTATAAATAGTCATGAAATTGTAAACTGGGAACCGGTCTCTCATCTGTCAATTATAGAGACCAGCATGGTACAATTTTACAAGGCAGAATTCTTGCTGGTAACAGAAGGAAAGAAAACAGCACACTGTCCTTAGAGATGAATGTTTGCCGATTTAAAGTAAACAAGCGATTGGCTGTGAGACAAAGTTTCTTTCTCGGAAATATTAGTCAAAATATATTTTTAATATTTCATAAGGGCTGTCTGCTTTTAAAATTGAAAAACATTGATTATGAGAAACAACCCTGATATTTTGTTGATTTTGTGATATTGTGGAACGTTGCAATCTGACCAATCAATTCGCTCAGAATTTGTAGACTGCCCCTTGTCCATCTTGTGGAACAAAGCGTAGCCTGTATACAACCAGTTTACTGGACTGCTTCCTAACGCACATTACTAGCATCATGTGATTAGAGCATTGGCCCGTTTCATTGACTGGGTCCATACATGGTGCTCATACCCATTTCGATGATTTCTCAAACAAAATGAAAAGATCATTTTTGACAAAGTAAACTGTTTAACCCTTTCCCAAATGACAAATTTTCGACTGTCCAATATTGAAAAAGTTTTCAGACAAAATTTCAAAATATGATGAAATTGAAAGATATTCTTCAGATAGAGCAGAAAACCTTGTGGGAAAAGGAGAAATTACTCTTAGGGAGTAATTTCTCCTTTTCCCGCAATGTTTCCCAGAGCCGTCTGCAACAAAGTGGTTAAAAGTCATCACTGTTTGGTAATGGTTAAACAATTAACCATTCCTACAAGACGAAATTGCTTTATCTTAATCAAACTATTATAAATGAAGTTGAGAATGATAAACATTATCTTGCATATGTTATTTCATAGTAACAAGTTTTCATTATATTCTTAGGAAAAAATATTTAAAAAAAAAAAAAATCAAATTTCAATCTGGAGGAAAGAGCTAACCCTTAAAAGGATATGGATTTTCTTTCTTACTTTTGGATTAATCCCGTTTTTAACAAATAATTGGCTATATCTTGTATGTCTCATCACCTATCATGTATACATTCTTGGTCATGTACATGTACTCGGCTGCAAAATTATATTTTGCTTGATGGACACTTTGCATTGAAATACAGAGCCATTATCAGCGATCTGTCTCAAATCCCTGAGGAATGCTAATAAAATCCTGCCAGCTTAGGGCCAAAGTTGAATCTTTATATCCTTTTTTAAAATCGGACAAAAGTACTTACAACAAGACTTTGGATCAACACATTCTTTCATTTCTCCATCCACATAGCAATCTAGGGATCTGGAAATTTAATTAAACATTTGTCATTAGTAATACATTATGAGTTCTGTGCAAGGCTACAACAAATTAAACACCCATCAGCCCCTTTCAGTGCTTTGATGCGAATTTTGATTTGTAAACAATCATAACTACTCGGGTATTTCCGTGATCTGCGATATGCACCTCGTACATAAGTGTAGGGTGACAATATTTTAGGGCAATTGTCTCCGGCTAATAACCCTTTACCAAACACCAAATTTCTACTGTCCCAAATTGAAAGTGTTTGCAAACATTTCAAAATGTGATAGAATTGGAAAGAATAGAGTAGAAAACTTTGTGGGAAAAGAAGGAATTGCTTATTACGAGCAATTTCTCCTTTTCCCATATTGTTTTCCAGAGCTATCTGCAACAAAGTGGTTAAATGTCGTTATTGTTTGGTAATGGGTTAACACACTTGCTATATTCTATAAAAGACCATTCTTTATGAAATAAACTGATTGAACAGTTTCGTAAATATGCCAGAAATAAATGCTTATTGTTACTGAACGGTTATGAATGAGGTTGTTTCAATGACATCTTATTTTTATTTTTTAATTTTTTTCTTCTGTGAACATGCACATTTAAAACTGTTGATTACAGTCATAATGAACCCATTGTGATTTCAAGAATTTTGTTACTTGTCCAAATTGAAATCAACAGCATATGACACTGTTATAGCTTGAAACTTAAAATCAGGGTTAAATAAGGAAAACATGATCTTGATAATACATATATGTAAGGGGAAATCGTTACATCAAAATGTAATAAGTACTTCATGCCAAGCTGATAAGAGGCTTTGCTAAAATAGATATGTATGAAAAAGAAACAGAATACAAACGTTTTCTGAAAAGTTCGGCAATAGTTTTTCGCATCTGCTTTACTTCCATCTATGAAATCTGCATCTGTGAATTGGTCATTAAAGTCAGACCAGTTCAAACAGTCCTGGTCATCGTGTGCATACGACAGACGTCCTTTGTAGCTGGTCAAACTTCCAGTAAATGTCTGGGGTAAATCTGCATCAATTGCTACAAAGGAAAGATCATGAGTATTATTGACTCTTTTTTTCTGACACTTGTCAATCAAAGCTTTTATATTCTTTATATGATGTAAGCTGATAAAATTTGCTATATGTTCATTGATATAAGCAAAACAATACAATAAAATGTCAGCAAACTTCTCTGTTTGTAAAGGTGATCTATGACCAAAATAATCTTACTGAATAAATGTCATTTCCAGATGGTCAACAGTCATGCAGTGGTAGAGCGTCTACCTCTGGTACCTAGGTTTACAGATTCAATTCCCATTAGTGGCAAGGTGAAAAGCACTGGACTCACCAACAATACAAGCCTGAGTAATGGTTATGTATCAAGGAAGCAAATTCATGAGTTATGAATTTAAATTGTCAGAACTTGTTTCACAATCCATGTAAATTAATTTTTTTTTAACTAAATGCTCTTAGTTTGGTCCAAATATCACAAAATGGTATACAAGCTTATGCGTTCTGCTAAAGTTTTCTTCGAAAAGAAAAGAGGAAAATCTGGCATTTACAAACCACAGAATGGAATATGATCACAATCCTCCTTTACAATCTGACCATTATCATCGAAATAGCAAAACAGGTTGGCTGTTTCCCTGTCAAAAGCTCGGCAATAATTGTCCGCAGAAGAGCTATAAGTGTTCAGGTTCTGGACATCTGCTGAATTCCAAAACAAACATGGCTTCCCTGTCTTTGTGATCGAGCGGGTGCTGTAGATACTGTTTGGTTCGTGTTGCCGGCATTCATCTGGTAACACAAGTGGCTCTGAAATGTAACATAATTCAGGTTCATTGGTGTTCAGCACTCTTTTAAAAAACAATTTTGTTATTTTCCTACAACATTCTACCCAATCAAGTCTATATACAATATATATATATACCAGAATGAATGGCTCTTAGATGATAAATGATTCTGCTTTATTGCTCTGTGTTGCTCTTTCAAAAAACAATTTTGTTATTTCTTTGCCACATTTTACTTAACCCTTAATGTGCTGGAACCGACTTAATGCTTATTAAAATAAGTAAGAAATTGGCGGCTGGCCTGTGATCTATCCTTTTTGTTACTCTGAGTATCTTTCCTCATCAAAATTAAGCAGACATTCAAGGTTTTGGGAAGTAGATGACACAAAAATCCATTTAATCAAGTTTCCTGCTTTATATACAAGTGCTAGACTTGTAAATTGTGGGCTATTTTCAAAGATTGAGCTAGGGATGGTGTGTTTCAAATCGCCATTGCTAATTATTAAACCAACAAGGATCTAAGAAAGGTCTTTGAGATATCCCTATTCTTCAATCAGCCATATACATGTAAATGTTACAGGGTTTTATACTAATTCAATATAGCAAACTCTTTTTCTAGTTAGAGACATCATTCCACAAAGGCCATGTTATATCAGATTGCATACCTTTTCTGAGTTAGAAACAACAGAAGTCAAAACAGCAATAGTGAAAGAAACCATTGGCCTCTGTGAAATATTGCTTTCAATATCAACCATTTACAAAATTAAGTCTAAATACGTACTGTGCAACCAGTTAGTGTATGTAATCTCTGTTCCGTCATCCCATTCAAACTGATCATCTGAGTTGGAGTCAGCGAGACCAATCCAAAACTTCCCCAGGCCTCTGTAATATTCAAAAGAGGATCATCAGACGTATGTAAATGATTACACCAAAGAGCTGTTGATCATACAGTTTGTCTTTTTCAATAAGATATTATAAAGAAAACGTAAAGTTGAATAGTACAAAAAATAGAGAATAATTAACCTTATTCAGATTCCTTTAGAACTTGTTCTTTTGACCCGATAACACCCATACTCAAGACATATTTTTGATATCATTAGAATCCAGTTGATTAATCTGTTTATTAGTCTCACTTTGTATGTAAATTTATCAGATTTGAATATGATTTAAATATTCTTACGTAATAAGATAATTGTTACATTCAAAATGGTCCTAAAATCATCTTTGTGGATGAAAACTTGCCATCACATTATAAAGATAACTTGCAGTGAGAATACCAACTAAAATTTTGCCACCCACTTATTTCCCGTCATGAGTTACGTAACAAGGCTGGCATTAAAAAATGTGTCAATCTTTTAGAAGTGTAAAAGACATAGTACTCCATCACACATCTGTGAAGAGTGTTTCATAAGTAACTTGTGTGATTTGCTTTATGCTTTATAATATGTTCTCTCTACGAACTCCTTTCATACAAATAAACTACAGCACACTTAGGAATCATTCTAAATCTCCAGTAGAGCTTTCTGAATGACTTGTGTCCTGTACTAAGACAGTCTCAGAGTGAATAACCTTTCACAGAGATAGACAGAGGGATAGAAAGAGAGACACAGATAGAGATAGACAGACAGAGAGAAAGAGACAGACAGACAGATAGACAGACAGAGAGATAGACAGAGAGACAGAAAGAGATAGAGAAAGAGTATACAGAGATAGACAGATAGAGAGATAGAAAGAGACATACAGAGAGATATACACACAGAGATAAACAGAGATTTACAGAAAAATAGACAGGGAGATAGATAAAGATAGACAGGGAGATAGATAAAGATAGACAGACAGACAGCCAGAGATACATAGACAAACAGAGAGATACAGAGACAAACAGAGAAAGAGGGGGAGAGAGAGAGAGAGAGACAGAGAGATAAAGAAATAGAGAGAGAGATACACAGAGATAAACAGAGATTGACAGCAAAATAGACAGAGAGACAGATAGAAAGAAACACAGAGATTGACAAATGGATAGACAATGAGATCCAAACAGATATGCACAGAAGGATACAAAGACACAGATAATCAGACAAATAGACATGCAAAAAATAAAGAAATTCAATAAGCAAGGCAGACTACATACGTAAATTGCTGGCGTAAGGCATTCACTGTGGCCGTTCTATCCGACGTGTGAATCATCACAACAGCGCCATCTGCCGTACAGAGCTCCTTTCCAGCGCTGAAACTTACATCATTGTGTACTTTGAAACAACTTGAATCAACGTTGCTGTAACCAGTCGGGCATTCTCCTTAAATAGAAAACAAGACTTATATGTTGAGAGAATATTTAAAATAGATAAATTTGTGGTTTGATAAATCCTCTAAAAACAAGAGATCCCTAGGCTTTACTGGACCCAACTATTGGCTTTAAATGTAATTACATTTGGTATCACTTACCAATAATATAGGGTTAAAAAAAGAATGAAACAAGTATTTAAGACATTGAAATATCTCTTCTTTCTGGACCTGTGTTATAGGTATGAAGTGAAGTTCTAAAACCCATTTGCATTCTGTGAGCCAGGTTTATAGAGAGATCCATAGTACGGTAACTAAGGAACATACCTTGGGCTTGGTTTTCACACACCACACTATGTAAATCATCACAGTATGTGGGAATCCATGTGTTAGTTACGTCATCCATATACACACAGTCTTTGGTGTCTGAAAGTCAGAGAAAAAAAAAGTTAAATTTCTTTTATTCCACCAACATATAAACTGCTAATGAATCAAAATCATTATTTTAAGGGTTCAATGCAAGACAATACCTAATGCCTCCATTCAAAAAGCATATCTGCATATAAAGCAATAACAGAAACAATCTCAGTTAACAATGTGGAATAAGTACTCATAAATAAAGAAGCATTCATATATCAATTTTAACACTTACTCTATTTCCATTTGAACATTACAGGCCTCCTGCCACATGGCTAAACAATGTGCACAATTCATTAACACAAACGTTTTATTCATGAAAAGTTTGAAACTAAAAGATAAGCACTCCAAAATAAACAAACTGCTTTCAAATTGGATAAAATACCGTCCAACCATTTTGAATATTCTCCCATTTGAACGTCTTTAAACACCTCTGATAACAAAACACTTCCACTGAAAACTTAATAAACAAGAATTACCTGATGCTGCAAACCAAACGAATTGTTTTACAATTAACTGGAACATTCTCTTCTATTGGAACAGTGCACCATCTTTCATGCTTTATGGTACATGGCAAAATCATTCCAAAACAAGAACTCCCATACATACATGTACATAGCATATATACAGATGTATACAGTAGTACCATATTTCCATAATTTTTTTTACTCTCTTCCATTGGAACATCGCACCATCTCTTTCCGCCCCCAGCAACATGACAAAACAAGCACTCTTTCATAAACAAATACCAAAATATATTTTCACATATCAATACAAACACTTACTCTCTTCCATTGGAACATCACACTATCTCTTTCCGCCCCCAGCAACATGACAAAATAAGCACTCTTTCATAAACAAATACCAAAATATATTTTCACATATCAATACAAACACTTACTCTCTTCCATTAGAACATCGCACCAACTCTTTTCGCCCTCAGCAACATGACAAAACAAGCACTCTTTCATAAACAAATACCAAAATATATTTTCACATATCAATACAAACATTTACTCTCTTCCATTGGAACATCGCACCATCTCTTTCCGCCCCCAGCAACATGACAAAACAAGCACTCTTTCATAAACAAATACCAAAATATATTTTCACATATCAATACAAACACTTACTCTCTTCCATTGGAACATCGCACCATCTCTTTCCGCCCCAAGCAACATAACAAAACAAGCACTCTTTCATAAACAAATACCAAAATATATTTTCACATATCAATACAAACACTTACTCTCTTCCATTGGAACATCGCACTATCTCTTTCCGCCCCCAGCAACATGACAAAACAAGCACCGTTTCATAAACAAATACCAAAATATATTTTCACATATCAATACAAACACTTACTCTCTTCCATTGGAACATTGCACCAACTCTTTCCGCCCCCAGCAACATAACAAAACAAGCACTCTTTCATAAACAAATACCAAAATATATTTTCACATATCAATACAAACACTTACTCTCTTCCATTGGAACATCGCACCATCTCTTTCCGCCCCCAGCAACATGACAAAACAAGTACTCCCCACCATCAGGGGCCCTGCAGTAATTGTTCGCGTTTGATTTGCTGCCATCAACTGGAAAGTCTGCATCAGTGTAAAGTCCTTCTAGCTCTGCAGAGTCCCATCTCAGACATTTTTCCTCGATTGATGTGAACGATCTTTGACCATTGAAATCCCTGGGCTTGGTATAGAGTTCTGTTTAAGAAACATAAAATTCTTGCTTTTGAATGATCCATATCTACATATAATTGGCAACTGAAACATGCGATTTGATTCTGCATTGTTAGTTAGTGTATTTTAAGTATTGAATTATACAAAACAGTTTATGTGTAATCCTTGTTGAAAGATTCAACTTAATTTATGGTATTCTAAACAGATACAGCCTTTTTATTGTAATTTCCAGGAATTAAATTTGCATTGTGAGGTTTGATTTACAAAAGAAATGACAACCAAAGAGTTGAACAAGTCACACTTGGTGACATGTTATTTGGTTTACCCATACCCTGGTTTAAGTTAGACAATAAACAAAAATTTGGAAGGCCAAGACTCGTTTTGCCACAATACTTTCTGCAAAAGGTATTAATATATTCTTTCCATATGGAAACATAACAACCCTTCTTCCCGATATTGGACAGAAACCATTACACCAATACAAGGAATCACTTGTTTCAAGCAATATCCTTGATTTGTCACACTTGCTTCTTAAAGGCATTCACTAAATGTGCATAAACAAAAGTTGTTAATCAATGATAGGATTTCAAGATGCTTCTTCACAAATGAAACAATTTGAAAGTCAAAATAAAATGTTGAAACAAAAAGAGTTTTTGTATTGTTTTTTGAAATGTCATCTGCAAGGTGGTAAAGAGTTAATACAAATAAAGTGGGTGACAGTGGTGCAGTGGTAGAGCGTCGGCCTCTTGTACTGAAGGTCCCAGGTTTGAATCCCCGTTAGGCAAGGTGAAGATCTCCAGGACTTACCCACAATTCAGTGCAAGTACTGTTGTAGTATCTAGGAACCAGTCATCCAGAGTGAATTTAATAAGCTTCAAGCTTTCATCACAATGGATGTAAAATAATTAGGTTTAAACTAATAATGATATAGAAATACCTTCGCATCACTGTTTGTTGGTATTGCAGTAGTTCCAATTATCACCTACTCCAATACACCATGGTCTATAATTATAGAGTAGCTTAAAGTCGTCTGCTTCAAGTAAAACATTATGTCGTTTGCAGGTGGTAAAGAGTTAATGCAAATTACGAAATACCTTGACAACACTGTTCGTCTGTATCGCAGTAGTTCCAATTATCATCCACACCAATACACCACGGTCTATAATTATAGAGGGCTCGGCAGTAGTTGGCTGCCTCCGCAGCCGAGTAGCCATCACTAAAGAACAAGCCGTCCCAGTTATAAACAGTATCCACCCTGTTCAGAATAACGAAAATAATTACAAACAAGCTGACAATATTATAAAGTGTTTTTTTTGCACTTTACCAAACACCAATTTTCGACCTTTCCAAATTGGAAGAGTTTGCAGACGACATTTCAGTTCGAAGAAATTAGAAAATAATTCTCTGATAGGGCAGAAAACATTGTAGCAAAAGGAGAAACTGTTCTTAACGAACAATTTCTCCTTTTCCAACAATGTTTTCTAGTCATCTGCAAAAAATGGTCAAATGTTGTTATTGTTTGGTAATGGGTTAATGCCTTGTCAACAGCCAGACTAGGAACAGGTCTCTAATCTTTCAACTATAGAGATCAGTATGTCACAATTCTACCAGACAGAATTCTGGCTGGTAACGGAAAGAACAAAAAAAGCACACTGTCCATAGAGATGAACGTTGGCTGGTTCAAATTTGACGTGAGAAAAAGTTTCCTTTACGTAATTGTTTGTTAAAAATTTTCAGAATGTGAGTTTTGACAAAACTATTGATACAAAATTCTGATAAATGCCTGTCTGCTTTGACCTTCAAATAATAAAGACTTACGAGATACAACCAAGTATGTTTCTTCTTATTGTTGTTTTCCTGTTAAGGTACCCTGCATTCCAACCAAGCAAGTTATAGGCTGCCCATTGCCTATCTTGTGGAGCAAGTATTCAGTAGGGAACCAGTTAAGACTCAGGCCTACATGAGAAATCTATTTGAATTATTTCGTAAAAACTAATCTACCCACCATTGCTTGCATTCTACTCCGTCTATACGGGTATTGGCTGTACCATCATAAAATTCTCTGAAACTTCCGTCAAAGAAACGCCTACGATGTCCACATTTATCTTTATCATTGGCTGAAACAAACCAGAGTGGGGTATTTTGTACCTTTTTTTAATTCAATTGAAGCAGACAACAAAAGGCAAAGAAAAGTTGCCAAAGTTAACTTGAGTCTATCACATGGGGACACGTTTTATTAAACACAAATTTGCTAAAGTTCAAGACATTATTCCCATTTTTTTAATAACGAGACAAACAAATTGCAAAGTAACACATCATTAGAATGATCTTTCAGATGCTTGAAGGCCCGTGCGGTCCCATAAATATGTGCTTAAAAAGGTCAGTATAACGGTGACAGTCATTCTAGGAAAACACATCACAAGGCTGTATCAAAGACTATAGTGGCATGACGAACTTGTCCAATCAGGTTTGTACTTACAACATTGACCCGGATTAACACAAGTCTGCTTGGCTCCACTACTGGAGACATAACACCAAAGCCTGCAGGTAAGAAAATAAGATAAAGTTCTCGGAAATTATTTCAGAACAGTAAATTATAGGTTATGTAATTATATGTGATCTTGCATGAACAATCTCAATTTAAGTAACTAAATGTGATCATGCATAAAAAATCTTATTTTGAGTAATTATATTTGATCATGCATAAAAAATCTTATTTTGAGTAATTATATGTGAGCATGCATAAAAAATCTTATTTTGAGTAATTATATGTGAGCATGCATAAAACTTATTTTGAGTAATTATATGTGAGCATGCATAAAAAATCTTATTTTGAGTAATTATTTGTGAGCATGCATAAAAAATCTTACTTTGAGTAATTATATGTGAACATGCATAGACAGTCTTATTTTGAGTAATTATATGTGAGCATGCATAGACAGTCTTATTCCGAGTAATTATATGTGAGCATGCATAGACAGTCTTATTCTGAGTAATTATATGTGAGCATGCATAAAAAATCTTATTTTGAGTAATTATTTGTGAGCATGCATAAAAAATCTTACTTTGAGTAATTATATGTGAACATGCATAGACAGTCTTATTTTGAGTAATTATATGTGAGCATGCATAGACAGTCTTATTCCGAGTAATTATATGTGAGCATGCATAGACAGTCTTATTCTGAGTAATTATATGTGAGCATGCATAAAAAATCTTATTTTGAGTAATTATTTGTGAGCATGCATAAAAAATCTTACTTTGAGTAATTATATGTGAACATGCATAGACAGTCTTATTTTGAGTAATTATATGTGAGCATGCATAGACAGTCTTATTCCGAGTAATTATATGTGAGCATGCATGTCTTATTTGAGTAATTATATGTGAGCATGCATAAAAAATCTTATTTTGAGTAATTATTTGTGAGCATGCATAAAAAATCTTACTTTGAGTAATTATATGTGAGCATGCATAGACAGTCTTATTTTGAGTAATTATATGTGAGCATGCATAGACAGTCTTATTTTGAGTAATTATATGTGAGCATGCATAGACAGTCTTATTTTGAGTAATTATATGTGAGCATGCATAGACAGTCTTATTTTGAGTAATTAAATGTGAGCATGCATAAAAAATCTTACTTTGAGTAATTATATGTGAGCATGCATAGACAGTCTTATTTTGAGTAATTATATGTGAGCATGCATAGACAGTCTTATTTTGAGTAATTATATGTGAGCATGCATAGACAGTCTTATTTTGAGTAATCACATTATGTGATCATGCAAAAAAAAAAATTATGTTGAGTAACTGTAAAAAAGAATATGTGATCATGCATAAAAAATCTTATTCTAAGAAATTATATTGTGTGATCATGCATAAAGTCTTATTTTGAGTAATAATATGTGATCTTACAAAAAAAATCCTATTTTGAGTAATTTTATGTGATCTTACATGTATTAAAGGTGTCAGTTAATAAATTGACCTTCAAGCAATAGATTTAAAAGTTCTTGAAGGGCAGTCTTTTATTTGGTTAAGCTCTTTGTCCATCCATAAAGACTTAAACATCACAATACAACTTGAAATTTGTTAAGCTGTAAATACCCTATATGAGTGACAAACAAAAACAAATGAAATGACATTCTAAAAGTTAAATGAATTTTTTTCTGCTGAATAAAGAGTCTTTTGCTTTCTATCAACCAATTACTAAACAGTAACGACATTTGACCAGTTTGTTGCAGACGACTCTTTGAAACACTGGAAAAAGGAGGAATTGCTCTTAAAGAGCAATTTCTGCTTTTCCCACAATGTTTTCTGACCTATCAAAAGATTATTTTTCAGTTTCATCACATTTTGGGATGCCGTCTGTAAACTCCTTTAATTTGGGAAAGTCCAAAATTTGGTGTTTGGTGAAGGGTTAAAACAGCCATAACCTTCCTGAAATGAAACTCCGAAAGGTCACTAAGAATGTTTTATATCATTACCTATCAAGGCCTCTGCAGTAATTTTTAGCATTAGCTTTACTTCCATCGTTAAAATCCCCGTCCCTCACCACATCGTCGCTCAAGTCTTGCCAATTGGTACATTCGCTTTTGCCGAAGTTCGTATAGCTGAGGTGTCCAGTGTAATGATAGTTGGATAGAGTAAAGTTCCGTGGGAAGAAGGCCTCAGCTTCTAAAATGATAAAAAAAGGTGTCATAAAAAATGTAAAGCTTCCACATTGTTTAATAATTATTTATCTACTTTAGTATATATATAATGATAATATAATACAAAATAGGATAGATTTCTAACAAAGTAAGTTTTTAAAAAAAAAAAAAATTATAAATAGAAGAAAATTCATCAACCACTTTTCTCATGGTAATTTTACAAGTTCCTTGGAGTCGTACCACTTAGATTGATTTTTGAAAGATTAACAAAAACTTAGTGCATAAAATACTAACAGCCTCCATCATTTTGACGAAACAAAAGGCGCCTTTATTTTTGCATACCTTGATGGAAATATACATTCTAAAAAATAGAAAGTGTTAAATCATTGTTCAATCATTGTTGCTGTCTGATGCTTAACATCAAAAGTTATATGTCCTTATATACACTGTATACATATCTCAAAACATTCAACGAACTATTTAGAAACATCTGTGGTACAGACTGAAATTGATCATTATAGCATTTTATTTCCCATCACATTGGTTTCATCCAAGATCAAGAGACAATTCTTCTCAACAATGGAGTACAGGTGACTGAGTTGGAGGCAGAGATCATGCAATATTCCTTCCTACATTTATCAAAATCATTGTAACATAATTTATTTAAGTCTCAGAACTGATCAATAGTGTTGTCAGTGTAAGCAGTCGGGAGCTTCATGAATATTGAGCTTTCCTGGTGAGAAATACCACCAGCCTCAAAAGTTGTGCTGACTGCTGTAAAAACAGCACAAATCACATTTTCAACCATTGGTCTTCAAATTTCATTATTATCACTTTTCAATTACATTCATTTTTTGACCTGTCAGAAAATCTCATATAATGAAAATTGATCCTTAATAGATTAATTGATATGTGCTTGCATGTACACCGAAGTGAGGAAATTTGGAAGATAAAAATCAATTTGTTAAAAATTGCACAGCAACTGTACAGTAAAATTACTTAGAAAACTTAGAAATAGTAATTGGGAACAAATTTACATTGTTTTTAATGCTTAAAAGTATGTATACAGTAAATTAACATGTATTTTAAACCAAAAGGGTGACATCCCTTTTGATATTTAGCTCGTATAAACTGTTCATATTTAGATAAATTGACACTTCTGAAATTGATCATGCTTTCAATAGCTACTAATGATTGTTGACCAAACAACAATACAAAAACTGTATTGTCTCTGAGACATTTTTTTCTAAATTTCAAATTTTCTCTTCTGTGAACAAGCATCTTCAACTCTTTCACTGCCAATATCACTGCCAGCATATGTGGAATCTTTGTATAAAGTGTCAACTTGATATTTAAAAATAATCATTTTAAAAGATACAGCTTTTTGGTCAGTAATTTCAAGGGATTTTATTGTCATTGAGAAGTTTGTTTTGCAAGAAAATTGGCAGCGAAAGAGTTGAAATGTTATGCCTTTACAAACCGTTATAACAGTAAGGTAGATGATCACAATCCTCTTTCACTATCAGGCCATTGGATTCCTTAAAACAAAACAAGTTCACTGTCGAAGTGTCAAAGGCACTGCAGTAATTATCCCCATGTGGATAATATGATTCGGTTAAACCCTGAACTTCCGGGGAATTCCAAAACAAACATGGCTTCCCCGTTCTTGTTATGGTCCTCATGCTGAAGATATTGCTTGGCAGATGCTGACGACATTCATATGGTAAGACTATTGGTCCTGAAATGAGGACAAAATCTCTGAATTAACTGCGGAATATATTTAGAAACATAGCTGCTTAACCCAGTACCAAACAATAAAGACATTTGACCAGTTTGTTGCAGACAACTTTGGAAAACATTGTGGGAAAATGGGAAATTGCTCTTAATGAGCAATTTCTCCTTTTCCCACAATGTTTTCTGTCCTATCAGATGATTATTTTCCAATTTCATCACATTTTGACATGTCTTCTGCAAACTCTTTCAATTTGAGACAGTCGAAAATTTAACGTTTGGTAAAGGGTTAAAGTAGATTAAGCTCATCAAAATCTGGAAATGCTAACGACATTCATGTTGTCAAACTATTGATCCTGAAAGGCGAGTTAACGTTTTATGGCTAAGCTTTGGAATATATATAGAAACATTGCTTCAAAATGAAGATTAAGCCAATCAAAATCTTAAAATGCTGATGACATTTATCTATTGATCCTCACTTGAAAGGAGAATAAAACTCTCTGACGGATCTTTGGAATACATGCATATTTTAAAAATATTGCTGCAAAAAGGAGATTGAGCTCGTAAAAATCTAAAGATTCTGAACTTATTCATTTGCTAAAACCGCACAGTATGTTCTTATCCCTCAGAGTCAATACTATGTGCGATAAAAACATTATATTATATCATATTATATTATATTTTATTTTATTATATTATATTATATTATATTATATCATATCACACAATAATTGGTTAAGAAAGGGGAAAAATATTCTCTGACTATGCTTTGGAATATATTTGCTGCAAAAAGAGACATCAAGCGCATTGAAGTATAATTTCCATTGTCAAAATAATTTTTTTTAACTTTTCATGCAATTTGCTAACATTGGTTTTGTATGGCCTATGTTGTTTTATATGCTGTCTTAAAGTATTTTCATGTCATGTTGTTTTCCTCATCATACATTCTTACTACCCTTTGCATCATTTTCAAACAACTATTTGTGAATAAAATCTTGTCAGCAAGTTTGAGCTGACGAGCACTTTTGACACAAGGAACCGAGGGAGTATGTTGCACTCAAGGGACTCAGTGTAGAACCCTTCCTGGTAATAGAATTTAATATCTTAACCTCATCAACTAGCATCCTATGCTTGATTTGTTTAACCCTTTCCCAAACAACAAATTTTCACAATGAGTTTAACAGTTCTACCGAATATGATAAAGAATCTTTTGTAAAATTGTGTACATGGTATTTTTGTTATATGCTTATGACTTCAATTTGACTTACTCTAAACATATCTCACGGTTTGAAGAATAAATCAATGATGATGTCAAAACAAAGAATTGTTTTTCATTTTATAACAATGTTTTTTGGCTTATTCAAAAGCATAAATATGTTATGAAGTACTTACTAGAAAGCCAGTTTGTATATGACAAGGGTGTTCCATCCTCCCACGCAAGGGTGTCTGTGCTATCCTTGTC
Organism: Cerastoderma edule; assembly: GCA_947846245.1. Classification (NCBI taxonomy): domain Eukaryota; kingdom Metazoa; phylum Mollusca; class Bivalvia; order Cardiida; family Cardiidae; genus Cerastoderma; species Cerastoderma edule. The sequence continues at coordinate 53,167,720 of OX401405.1, forward strand.
AACTAGACCAATCCAAAAATTGGACAACGTAACGCCACTGTAAAAGACAAACAAATGGGCTAGTTGAAAAAACAGTATAAAAGCATTTATAACCAATCTGAACTCATCAGGTTTATCCAATGAAAACTATGAACAAGCTGTTCTCAGTTGTTTTTTTCAGCTCACAGATATACCCAAGTAGTTATGAGTGCAACATAACATGATAAATAAAATTAATTTGGGATGAAAGTATAAAGAAACTGTGTATAAAGATTAAACAAATTTCTTTCACATTTATAGCAACAAAAAATGAAATTTTGAAGAAGAAACATTTCTTTTGGTATGTTTTCAAGTTAGTACATGTATATTACAGCCTATCAGGGAAGTTGATTTAAACATATTGCAGAATAAAAGAAAACATTTGTAAACATTCGTGCATTGACAATGCTTAAATGAGATGTTTTGGGCTTTATATTGCTTCAAAAGCATTTCAGTTTTATTGTTACACCCGTCTCATTGCAGATAGGGAAAGATCTGAACCCTACTGTCCATTAGGCTGGTCTTTAACACATTACCAAACAATAACGACATTTGACCAGTTTGTTGCAGAATACTCTGGAAAACATTGCAGGTAAGGAAGAAATTACTGGTGACAAATAATTTCTCCTTTTCTAACAATGTTTCCTACCCTATCAGAAAAGTATTTTCCAATTTCATCACATTTTGAAATGTCCTCTGCAAACTCTTTCAATTTTGGAAAGTTGAAAATTTGGCTTGGTGGATAATATGCTCCCAATAATTAGTTGATTCTTTAAATACAATTGTTTCTACCAAATATTATGAAAGAAAATGTCAAAAAGCCGACACGGTTTAATCGCATTATAAAGATGTAACAAAGATCATCGAGTTAGGACTAACCCACAAAGCGTCATAAGAACTGGGTTGTATCCTGAAAGCTATTATAAAGAGGTAATTTAATAAGCTTTTAACCCTAAGAATGCTGGGTAATTTTCTAAAAATAGAACTTTTGTGTCGTCTGCTTTCCCAAACCTTAAATACCTGCTTAATTTTGATGAGAAATGATACTCTGGGTAGCAAACAGGTTAGATCACAGGCCAGCCACCAATTAACTTGGCGCTGGACTTGATCTAACCTGTTTGCATGAGCATGAAGAAGGTTTCAGCACTATAAGAGTTTAGCTTCAATCACAAGAGACGTTAAACAAATAAGGTTATCATAATTGGTTATGACATTAATGTACATCAGATACTTACGTAAATTGCTTGTATAAATCTGCCATTGTTGTCACAAAAGCATTTGAATCAGATTTGGGCATCATAACCTGCGAGCCTTCAGACTCACAGATTGCCTTTCCTTCATCATAGAAAACATCTTTTATCACTTTGACACACTTTTGTGCAATCAGCTGATAGCCATCAGAACACTGACCTAAATAAAAAGACCGACAGAACTATGTTTTATCACATTCCTGATAATCATTAACCAATTACCAAACACCAAATTTCTGACTATCCCAAATTGAAAGAGTTTGCTGGCGACATTACATGATGTGATGTAATTGAAAAATAACCTTCTGATGGGGTAGAAAACATGGTGAGAAAATGAAAAATTACTCATTAAAAGCAATTTCTCCTTTCCGACAATGTTATCCAGAGTATTCTGCAACAAACTGGTCAAATGTCGTTATTGTTTGGTAATGGGTTAAAAGGACTATTAATGAATTGAGGATTTAATCTTTTTAAGAAATATTGTTTTCTATGGATAAAATGACGCATCACATAATTATATAGTTACATAAAACTATTATTGATACACTTATCAACCCCTTTATGACCATGCGGTGAAGTTTATGACATTATTTTGAAGATATTGCAAGCCCAATGATATGTTACAATGCAATATTGCTTAGCCCAATACTGAAATAAAAGGAAATGCTGATTTGAACTTATCAATATTTTTAGCATTAATATTTAGTAAACCAATACCCAGAATTGTGCATTTTGAACTAGACTTACCATCGCAAACATATTCCAGCTTCGGTACCCATTCTCCAGTGGAAGAACATGTCTGGGTCCTTATTCGGTTCCTAAATGAACATCTAAGCTGAACCACCTCACCAAGGTTATAGGAGTCTTTGGGGTTGTCAATCACAGCATCGGTTATGTTGGGTGGGGCGCAGACTGAAATAATGATTATCATGACTTGCATTTTTTCATGACTGTCTCCTAGGATTTTACACTGAATGAACATCTTAGTTGAACCACCTCACCAAGGTTATAGGAGGCTTTGGGATTGTCAATCAAACCATATGTTATGTTGGGTGGGGTACAGACTGAAATAATGATTATCATGACTTGCATTTTCTCATGATTGTGTATGATTACTTATCTATAAATGCCAAATCTTTTTCTACACTTGTTTATGAAAGTGATTATGATGAAAATTGGCAACACAGATAATTAATTTTGCAACCCGTTCATACATAGCTGGTGGGAAATTGCTTGACAAGCATGTTAATGCTTTGCAGGAGGCATTAAACATTTCAAATTTCATCATAAAAATGCAACCTTATGAATGTTGACCTTTCACAAAAAGCCAATTTTTTTTAGTCCCAAATTGAAAAAGTTTGCAGACGACATTACAAAATGTGGTGAAATTAAAAATTAATCTTTGATAGGGCAGAAAACATTGTGGGAAAAAGAGAAATTGCTCGTTATGAGCAATTTCTCCTTTTCCAACAATGTTTTCCAGAGTCGTCTGCAACAAACTTGTCAAATGTCGTTATTGTTTGGTAATGGGTTAACCTCACCTGTGTGCAGTGACTCTGCCTGAATAGCATCACAGACACCGCATGTCTGTGCGCAATATGTCCTCCCCTCTGGGGTCTCGCAGAACGGTTTTACATTATTCAGCAGCTCCCCGCAACCTGCTCTGGTGTCGGTGAACTCGCAAGCTGAAATGAGTTAACATTGAATTACTTCATGGGTTATTAATCTCTCTACCGCCTGCAGACGATATTTTTTATTTTCTACTCGAAGCAGACAACTTAATTATTGTGAAGTCTCTTTACTACCTGCAGACTACATTTTTCGTTTGTTTGAAGCAGACGTCTTCATTATTGTAAAGTGAGGAATGACTTGTTTAAAAAAGAAATCAGAATGATAGTCATTTACATTTTGTGTTAACCCATTTAACACCAGCAGACAAGATTTTTTTTAATTGAATCAGACGACTTTCAAAAGGTTCGTAAACATGTGAAAAACCGTTCATTTCTGCTGTTGTGGCATGTGAATAGATTAAAAAAGCATTGTGGCAAAAGAAGAAACTGCTTGTTGAAAAACCTTTCAGTTCTGCTGTTGTGATAATTATGTGAATAGATTCAAAAAGCATTTTGTCAAAACAAATTTTGCAACAATGCTTTTTGAAAGTTGTCTGCTGCAAGATGTAAAAAGGTGACATCAGGTGGTAATGTGAAATTCGTGTGGGTTCAGCACTCGAAGATTGTAAGCCTTCTTGAAATTGGAAGAATCGAATAAAAGGAGAATAAAATCAGTCTTGCACTCAGCCCTCAATATTGTTAAAGCTCATGTTGATATTTGATAAACAATTATATTGCCATTTTTAACAAAATATGTCAATTTGAAAAAAGATTGTTTACTATATTAAAAAATCCATATGAGAACAGCCTAAGTGTCTAAAAGACTTTTATGAGAATTGAGAACTATTCAGTTAATTTATTAAAGCTGAAAAATTGGGAGAAAGAGAATAAAATAGGATTTTACATTCCATTTCATTGACTTAACATTCAATAATCATGTTAGAACTATAAAACACATTTTATGTTGAGAAATGACCATATTTGAAGACTTTCAGGAGAAAGCAAATAAAATGGGGTTTAACATTCAGTTTCATTGACTTTCCATATTCAATTATCATGTTAGTACTATAAAACACAATTAATGTATAGAAATGAACAAATTTGAAGACTAGAAGAAGTTAAACTTTCAGGAAATAGACAAATGTAAAGCTGACTTACATGGTGCTCCATCTGAAATAAATAAAAAAGGTAATAATACCATTACATTGCCTGTAATGTCTATCTAGTTTATGTTACAAAAAGAGAGTTAAAAAAATACTTTTTCTAAAAAAAAAAAAAAAAAAAATCAAATAATTCTATCGCAACTTTTTTCAAAATCATATACTTATGCACTGCCGTATAATATTCAATGAAGAACTGTTACTTGACAGAAAATTGATTCAGAATGTGTCAATACTTCTATATATAGAGGGTATGTCATGGATCTCGAAACCATTTCCATGCTTTTGTTCCTGAGTACATATCTACTTATTGTATACACACTCTAAAAACTTAAATACATACTTTTTTTTTTACTTCCAATGGTACACTTCAGTACGTCTCAAACAACAGTACAGCTGCTATAAAGTTTTAAAGCAATGGAGAAAAAAATCCAATTTTCCTTACATCTGTGAACAAGCAGCTTTAACAGGGTAGAAGCTCTGATTATGACAAACATGATATAAAAATATAAGCTAATTACATTCCTTTGAGAACCCAGCTCAGTATCAGAAAGAAGAATTAAGAAACAAACCTTCACAATTGCATGTTGCTTCACACTGTCCTGCCATCTCGTCACAAAACCGGGTTTTGTGCAGATTCACATCACAGTGTCCATTATCACTATCAAAGCAACCACCTGCAAATTACATAACAAAAGGAGATTTATTGATAATTATAAAGGAAATATCAAAGACAACCTAAGCTTTTGGGGTGGGATAAAGGATGGGTATTGGTAAGAAACAATTAGTTGTAGTAATTTACTGACACAGGTCCCATATGGGTCCTCTTCATTAGTGCCGTACCAACATTTTTCTGTTTTGTAACAGCTTTCCTGGATGCACCAGTACGAGGCTAGGGCTTTGAAGTGACTTGCCAAAAGCCACTCCCACGAAACCAAAGTTCTGGGGGCCTTGAACCTGGGACCCTGAGGTCTGAGACGATCACCTTAACCACTGAGCCATACAGGACCCATCAGTTTCCCATCAAATTCATCAGTACTAAATTTTAGCCTATTACTGGTTGATCCTGGAAAGTTGTTGATTTAACTGAAAAATTGTTGACACTGGGTTTACCACCATATAGAACAAATGTGCTAAATTTTGGATTCCTGATTTTAGATCACTCGAGACAAAATCTTGTCCCAAAAAGACATATGGTTAAATTGGTATTCAACACCATCTTAGTTTCACATAAAAGAATGCATATCAGTGTAAACATATTTGTAGGAGCGTAAAAGCAAGAACATATGGATATTTCATGATATATCTTAACCCTTTTGCCGCCAAATATATAGCAAAAAGTTCATATCAATGCCAAATATATTGAGCGCTTTCTAGGAAAAAAGTAGTACGCTGTACAGTCAAACTTGTGTTAAGAGGTCAGCCTGTGGAAATGAGAAATTGGCTGTTAAAGACAGGTTGGCTGCTTAACACAAATTGATGTACACTATAAATCTAACAACGGGACTTTCTGAAGTGGTTGTCTAAGACAGGTTGGGTGCTTAAAAGGGTGGTCGCTTAACACAAGTTGGAAGTATACCGCCGTATGTTGACTAAAGTCGCCTACGGCGGTCCAACGCAAGTTGTCGACTTAAATCGACTATGGCCGTGAAAGGGTTAAGTAACATGCAATCTTACATAGGGAATAATTTACATACCCAAAGGAAATCATGTCACCTAAAAAATGTATCTCAAAAAATGTATCTCAATATTGCCCATACTTACGGAGATTACAAACATCGCAGTATTCCCTTTGACATCCTCCTTCAAAGTCGACGAAACACCAAGGTCGTAAGCCATGACCTGGATTACGGCAGTAGTTATGGTCTAAAGATTTATACTCATCCCTAAAACAAGTAGAACAACTAATGTACATAAATCGTGTATTTTCAATTTTTGATGATCAATGCTTCAACTCTGAAAAAAAATCTTTTTAAAAACATTTTGATGGACCTGGGTAGTAATTTACTAAACATCTTATGCTTATAATTTGCATATATATTCAAAGCAACATACCCTTTATTTCAATATCAAAAGCAATATTGTAAAGTAACACATCACTGGAATCGTCTCCCTACGACTCATATTACAATGTTGAACTTCTGTTTTCAACAATATTCATGCATATCTGTTTTGATTCACGCAAATATTTTTTTCTAACCCTTAAACACTTAATCAGGCCAAACTGTATTTTTTATTATATCCTTCGGAAGGCCAAAACGTTTTTTTTTATATTCTTACATTGTTACATGCAGGATTCCTCCTCTGTCTGGTTAAATGCTTGACTAAACTAGAATGAAGCATGTTTTCAAGGTTGTCCAATTTCCAAAAACTTGAAAAACTCTGCAATAGTTTGGATAAGGGAATGAACTATAATATTCTATTACAAAATGTGTCATTGTCATAAAAGAATTTAGAGTAATACTCAGTTTTTAACAAGATACAAGTATTTACAAGTTTTCATCAACTTACAAAATCCCTTCATATGAGAACTTTTGACTGGTCAAAAAAAAGAAGAAGAAAGAAATACTTTAACTGATATGTGGCAGAAAACATGGTGACAAAAGGAGAAATTGCTTGTCACAAGCAATTTCTCCTTAAGTCACTATGGTTTCTTAAGTATATTGCTAATGATATGTGTGACAAAGCCAAATTTAAAATTATAATCATAGATTTAGGGCAATTGTTAATAAACTGAACAAAGCAATATCTCACCCTGTACTATATGGCTCATGGGGGCAGCCCCTTTGTGCCGCATCTTTCCAGTTCAAACATGGCGTGAAGTAAAGTGACATGTTACGTTTACCATCATAGTTTTCTCCCTTGCCAGAGTAACACAGCGCTGCAATTAATCGAATTAAAGGTGAAGGAAGAATCTTGTTCTACCTTATCCCTTACATTAAGAAAAATTTGAGTGATTGAAATGGTAAATACACCAAAAAGATACCATTCTAACATGGTTGAAAGTGTGAATGTGATGAACCCCATTTCCTTATAAATTTAAAACACAATCAGAATGATATACTCAGATAATGGTTATTAAATTGCATTGGATAAAGATGTAACTCTATGTTGATGATAATAACCATCATTGTTGCTTTTTATCTGACACATTTGTATTAAAGGATAATAATTAGTCAAGATTAGAGAAGAAATTGCCCCAGCAAGAAATCCAAGACAATGTATAAATGTTACCAAAAATCCTTAATACATCTTAGCAAATTAGTCAAGTATACATTGAGGGTTCAATGCCAGATTATACAAATGTAAAGCACCTACTTTAATATTGCTCTAATATGTAACCAGTCAAGCAAAACAATTTATGTTTTACAAGTCCAGTATAACACTCAGAACTTAATTCTAAAACAACAACGAGCTCTAGTCAAGTCTATACTGTATTTGATTCTTATTCTTGAGACCATAGCAACTTGCTGTATCAGTTAAGTGCATATCAAAAACTTAATGCAAGATAAGGTATGTCCTAAAAAATGTGGATATAATGTGAAAATTGTTCAAAAGCATCAAGTCATTAAATGATAAATAGACAATCAAAGAACTGAATCACCTTCTTCGTCTATGAGTGTCACGGTTGCAGAAAATCCCTTGGCAGGATTGTAATGGCTAGAGTAGAAGATTACAGAGAGAAAGTTCTCATCAGTAATGTGATGCCTCAACATGCCTTCCCCAGTATACCTGTAGAAAAAATAACGCCATACTTGCACTCATTTACAGTTCAATTGTGAAAGTTCCAGAATTATTGACAATTAATTTAAAAACACTTTTAATTCCCTTTGACAGAGGAACTGAGATGGTAACATGGTGAATATGATATGGTTTGTTTACAATTAGCAATAAACAAGGTTAGCCAAGAAACATCGGGAACAGGGATCAGAAAAATGCCGTATTTATCGGTTTTGGACCGATTTCGGTTTTACCGGACTGGTTACAAGTTCAGATTTGATGAAACTACAAGAAACTTTAGCAATTATTGATAGATATGAAGTATTTAAATGCGACTTTTTCGCTTCAGGTATCTTTGTAAACATTCTTCCATGGGAGTAGTCAAACATTTCTGTTTATAACAAAAGAGGGCACTATTAAAAATAAGAAATCTTTAAATTTGTTGTACTGTGTAAATGAAAACTAGCTGCATAAGGCGATACCCATAAACAGTAAATTCAAAGAAAAATCAGTTACAATCAACAAATCAATTGATCAATCAATCAATCAATCAATCAATCAATCAATCAAAACTATTCAACATTCAATAAAAAAGTCTTAAACTTTATTTTAATGTTTATAGCGTTTACTCTTTACCTTTTGCCGCTGTTCCCGATTTTAATGTTTCGTATTTCTACTTCGTCGTCTGCCATACCATCTGGATCAGTTGCAATATGAAACTCTTGAAATTCAAGCTTCAAAACATATCCAGGGTCAGTCTAGAATATAGAGGGAACTCAGAGTAGCCCTTTCCCAAACAATAACAACATTGGACCACTTTGTTGCGGACGACTTTATTAAACTTTGTGGGAAAAGGAGAAATTGCTTGTAACAAGCAATTTTTCCTTTTCCCACAATATTTTCTTTCTCATCAGAAGACCATTTTCCAATTCCATCACTTTTTTTCTTTCAATTTTGGACAGTAAAAGACTTGTTGTTTGGGAAAGGGGTAAAGTAATCCATTATGTGATTCCTTATCCAAGGATTGTATCTAACCTCCTTACCAAGGTTTTCCCATAACCCCTTGATTTATGCTAATTGATGATTTATGCTAATTGAGGGGACTTTCGAACCCTTATATACGGTATTGTGAACAAAAATGATAATCTTTAGGGGACATATCTAGGATTTGGGGGTCATTTACCATATAAGTTGGGGGTCAAGGAAAACCCTGTTTCCTACCAAACAACACACTTTTTATCATAGATATTGATTTAGCAGACAACATTGAAACACATTGGAAACATTGAAGATAGTTAAAATTGAAATTGACATAGAATTGTTGCAGAAAACATTAGGTGGAATAAAATGGAAGTAAATTTTCAGACAAGATATAAATGTTTCATATGAAAACCAAATGAACGAGTTTCTCTTATGCCTTCATTTTATCTCAGTGAATAGTGTAACAAGGGAAATTGTGATGAAAAACATGCTTCAATTTTGAATATACAGACCTATTTTGGTTCATCAAAAATCATTCTGACAACACAGTCAACAGTATGGTACTGGCAAAATTTGCAAATATGAAATTCATACAATAAAAAAGTTTCAACATCATTTTTTCATCATTTCTATACTTATATACAGGCAGTAGGTTGGCATGTAAGTCAAGATAAGTTAAATACAAACCTTGAAAACCCAAGTGCATTGTTGATTGTTGTTGTAGTTTTCTGGGAAGTTTGGTGTGGTGAAGGTCACTTGTTTATTATTGGCATCTAGGGTGTAGACTTCTCCACAACCTAAAGGTCATTGGAAGGTCATTGGAAGGTTATCGGTAACATGAGAAGACAATCAATCAAATGAATTTAAAAACTGTTAAACCCTACAAAATAGAATTTTTGTCTTTTCTATAGAAGTATTATACTTTATTTTCCCTTTGTTAATACAAATAAACAAATCAGAGATGTTAAAATACCGGAACTAACCAACAAATTAGCGTGAGGAATCTTCATGTTTCTAAGCAGCAGTCATCCAGAGTGAAATTAATAAACGTCAAGCTACCTTCCAATCAGTTGGGAAATTAATAAGTTTGAAGTTTTAAAAAGTTACCAAAATAATCATGATGTAGCCAGTGATTGAGAAAATTGTTCATGGCTAGAAATAATTCAGTCATCTTACCTGTTTGTATCTTTTCATAGTAGCAGAGGTTTAACAATATGTCACCATACCACCAATTGATGTTCATGCGTGGAATGAAACCAACTGGACTTCTATCCGTAATGTCTTCATGGTTGTAATACTTCACCATCTGCCATGAGGCATGCATTCCTGCAATCAATCAATCAATCAATCAACTAATCAATCAATCAATCAATCAATTAATCAATCAATTAACCAATCAATTAATCAATCAATCAATCAATCAATCAACTAATCAATCAATCAATCAATCAATCAATCAATCAATCAACCAACCAATCAATCAATCAATCAATCAATTGATCAATCAATCAATCAATCAATCAATCAATCAATCAATCAAACAAACAAACAAACAAACAATCAATCAATCAAGTTAACATAGGTTCAATTGGAAATGCCAGTTTTGCTGTAGTACTGTAATAACTTCCATTAAGGCATAAATTATTGCAATCAATAAATCAATCCATTAATCAATCAATTTAACAGAACTTCTATCAGAAATAACATTATTGTTGTAGTACTGCACCATTAGGCATGCATTCCTCAAATTTATCATCAAATCAATTAATCAAAACGATTTCAGGGCCTTTTTCTAAAATCGGACAGAGGCCTAGGCCTGTTGTATTTTGAGAAAGTGTATTGATCAAACTGCTGAAATGGAAAGCCAGAAGGCTGATGTGAATCTTTGAGAAAATTTCAAGATTTAAAAAATGACCAATTGGGTAGGTGTTTTTATGGGACTCTGTTAAAAAGCAAGAAAAAGCCCATGACTTTCATGAGAAATGATATCATGGTTGTACTTTTACATCTGCCATGAGCCATGCTTCCTGAAATCAATTAATAAATCAATTTAATGAACAGTTTCTCTCTCAGTGAGTCACTCCTGTTGTAATACTGCACCATCTGCAATGATACATTCCTTGGATCAATTAAACAACCAAACAATCAGTTAAGTTGATAAAGCCCCTATCTGAAATATCATAAATGCACCATTAATTTGTATGCCTCAAACCAACCAATGAAACAATTTATTGAACAAGACTTTAATACTGCATTAGTCCAGATTTCTGGTCTCGAAGGCTATGTCCAAATGATGAAAAAAAAGCTTCATTCCCAGATTATTATTGAGACTCATACTGCATAACCTGCAAATGAACAATCCACTTCTGAAATCAATTTACAAAGTCCTTTCAGAAAATATCATACTTATTCTGTAGCACTGCGCCATTTTCCAAGAGGCACCACAATTAATCAGTTAGTCCAGATAACTGGTCTCGAAGGCTATTGCTATTTTGACTGACGCGTTCGAGACGTAGCGAAGCACGAAAGATGTCCAAATGATAAAACAAAGCTTCATTCACGGATCATTATTGAAACTATTGATCAGTAAACGACAATGTTTTTCACTGATCGGATGTGATTGTATCAGAAGTAATAACACTCACCTTTAACCTCCTGACATTTCCCGGTAGAAGGAAACAGGACAAAGGGGTCGTCAGATGGAAAGACCACGGGTACAGAAAAGTGAGCATCGTCCCTGCAGCAGAAGGTAATTGTCGTCTGGTTGCCGGACGTCATGATGCCCGATGGAAGGGCTCCAGTCGATGAAAAACCGTTACCATTGTTGAACACTTTAGTTCCTTCTCGAAACGCTGTGGGATAAGTGTTTAAAATAAAGTGACGCCGTGTGTATGACGCCGCACCCATCCACCCCCTGCGCCCCAATCAGCCTTAAATCTACTCAAAATAAGTTGACATGAAGATCGCTTTTTGTTTCCCGACTGGGCTATCGGGGATATTGCCCAATGCAAAAATATCTCAATAATTTCCTAATTCTAATCAGTTTGACCTTCCCACATTCTATGAGCCATATGCCTTTTTCACGGCTGGGGATCATTTTACAACACCGCTATGGTGGTAACGACGAACTCAAGGAGGAAAACCGAGAGGGAACATGTTTGAAGGGTTGAATGATGCGGGGCATATAAGGGAATCATCATACGCCCTTTACCTGATCTGTGGCCATAACATATACTCGTTGATCTTAGACGATTGCATAAAGAACTGACTAAGATGCCGCAACGTTTGTAGCTGAATGTTTGTTTCATTTGTTTTTCCACGTGTAACGTTCATTGAACGTTTATGCAAATTAGAAACCTAATGCATTGTTGACGAGAACATGCTGGTATATATGTATACAACACAACCGCTCGGTCTACGACAGTGTTTTTCACTGGTCGGATGTGTTTTTGTCTTTGAGAGGTTTATTTGCTCGGTTCGGTACACCACGTGTTGGACATCAGCAAAGACACTTGGTAGTTTTATCACTTCTTATAAAGAACCAACACAAACTGATTCATAGGCGTAGGAGCCGGGGGGGCCAGGGGGGGCCCGGCCCCCCCAATATCCAGACCGGGGGGGCCAGACTATACTTTGGCCCCCCCAATATTCACAATGGCAAATGAAGATATTTGAAAAGAAAAAGGAAAGAAACGAAATTTAACAGCAGAATAAAAATAAATGTGTATTTTTGTGCTTTATCTAATTCCAATTCGCCTTTTGTAACGAACAATAACCAAAATCTTTTTGACGTCATCATCGCAAATGACAATCTGAACACATCGGGTTTATCCAATGAAAACTCATCTCACAAAAATACCCGAGAAGTTTTGATTGACAAAAGCAATGGTGTAATAGAATTTGTTCTTAGGAGTCAGACTCAATATTGTCTTCAATTGTTAGCTAAAGCTTGAAGGATAATTTATTCTTGCTCTTATGGTAGATGAATCCGTGGCTGTGACAGTCTGGTCGCTGCTACTTTTTGTTTAAATCAATACATTTGATTTCCGCGTGAGATCGAGACCGGGCATATCCCTTTTTTTTTTATTATTATTATTAAAGATACACATTTTCATACGCTTTCTTTTAATTCTCATAATGTTATTGAATTTGTAAATGCATGAAGAGTCATTAAACAGTTTAGGAACATTTATTCTTAGACCGGTCTTCATCTGAAGTTGGCCCCCCCCAATGTTGAAAACGCTCCTACGCCTATGTGATTGATAATCGGGTCGAAGAAGATGTCCAAAAAGGGCTAGACGCAGGAATACATTTGAATGACGATGTAATTTTCTGAAGTCAGTCACTGCTTTCAACTACAGAATGCTCTGTATTCGGACACATCCATTCCATATTACTATTTATCAAAGTTACCAGTAGCGTTTGCTATTTCTTGTGACAACTTGTTTATTTTTTGGGGTCTTCTCTGTTGCAACAGTTCTTTAGTTTAATTACAACTTTCCTTTATTTCACCAATTCAAGGTACTGTTATCGTGAGAGTGTCCTTTGGCAAGACATCCTAAAGTACCAGCGTAAATGGTGTAGATTGAGCCAATGTCCCATGAAACTAGAGTCCTGCACCAACAACTTTTCAGTATTAAGCAAGATTGGTTTACCTGGATCACATGCGTCGCCGTCCTTTATGTAGCAATAGGAACCCTTCGGCCAACTCATGCTGGGTTTACTTTTCGTATTACGCGTACAGAAATGTATTGTCATATCCTGGAAGCATAGAAAATAGTTGAAACACTTTCAATTACTTGCAAAAGTTTCCTGAAAATTTTAGAGAATTAAACATTTTTGTAAATGTAGGTATAAAAACAGTAAAGCTGATCCGTATTTTTGTCTAATTGTGTAAATATTTGTCTTTGAGAGTCTCTTGTCCAGGTGCTTTACTTAGGTATTTGGTGTGGTAGTTATATAAAGAAACAACACCTGCTGTGGGAGCAGCCATTCACATGTACTAAGTATTTCCTACAGACTAAGACATGCGATGAGTCTGCTCGTAGGTAGGTTTAGAGTCTGCAAATTTGCAAATGTGTCCAGATCTAGATTTTAGAACACCTTTGCACACTATAAGATTGTTTAAACGACGTTAGACTGTTTAGATAAAACCATTAGCTATGAAATTCCTCTTAAACGATTGTTTTGGGGTAAAGATTTATCGTGATTCTGATGATCTTAGCATGAAGACTAAATTGAATTGAATACACTTTTTTGTGATAATAAAAGTGTAAAATTCAAAATGACTCGTTAGGCAATTGGTTTGGAGGTATCAAATATGTAGATCTACACTATTAGGAATGGCATATGTTTTGGTGGTATCAAATATGTTGATAACTTGCATATGCTTTGGTGGTATCAAATATGTTGATAACTTGCATACGTTGTGGTGGTATCAAATATGTTGATAACTTGCATATGCTTTGGTGGTATCAAATATGTTGATAACTTGCATATGCTTTGGTGGTATCAAATATGTTGATAACTTGCATACGTTGTGGTGGTATCAAATATGTTGATAACTTGCATATGCTTTGGTGGTATCAAATATGTTGATAAATTGCATATGCTTAGGTGGTATCAAAAATGTTGGTACCTTGCATTTGCTTTGGTGGTATCAAATACACATGTATGTTGATACCTTGCATATGGTTTGGTTGAATCAACTATGTTGGTACCTTGCACATCCTTTGATGGTATCAAATATGTTGATACCTTGCATTTGCTTTGGTGGTGTCAAATATGTTGATACCTTGCATATGCTTTGGTGGTATCTACTATGTTGGTACCTTGCATATGTTTTGGTGGTATCAAAAATATTGCTACCTTGCATATGGTTTTGCGATATCAAATATGTTGATATCTTGCATATGCTTTGTTGGTTTCAAAAATAAAATGTTGATATCTTGCATATGCTTTGTTGGTATCAAAGATAAAATGTTGATATCTTGCATATGCTTTGTTGGTATCAAATTTGTTGATGTCTTGCATTGCTTTGGTGGTATCAAAAATGTTGATACCTTGCACATGCTTCGGTGGTATCAAAGGCGTTAATACCCTGATTGTGATAAAACATCAAATATGAACATTACCATGTCGGCGACCCCGTTCGTACCAGAGGTGATCATAGCGTCGAAGTTGTAGATGCTATCAAACTCAACATTGTGCGGGCCCCCTGTTAGTTTTATAGAACCTTCATTAAATTTGGATAGATCACATCCATTGTTGGTTCGAACCAGGGCGACATCTTTTACCCAAACCAGTGAGGTACCAGACGTATCTGAAATATTCAAACGGGTGAGCGTTGACGAGTTTCATAACTCACATAATGTTATTCTTGACCTGGCTGAAAGTGGAAGACATGTTGATAAATAATATTATTTTTTAACAAAAATTTAAATTAATCAGTAATTGATATAAAGTAGCTTGAAGCGAAAGACGTGTTGATGTTGATAAATAATATAATTGTTTAACAACAGTTTGAATTAATCAGTAATTAATACTCAGTAGCTTGAAGAATAAGACATGTTGATAAGTAATCTTAATTTCTAACAACACGTTTAATCATTCAGTGGGAAACATGTTCTTGCATCATTCTGTAAAATGTTTTGGAATGAGCATGCAATTCAAAAGTTCAAACATGGTTTGTTTGTAACAAAACGGGTCATTATCTCAATCTATATATCTGTATCACCTATGTAGATAGGCAATAACAAGCCTTGTAGCAAAAGGCAATGTGATCATTTATTTACTTATCATTTTTATGAGTTTTACAAAGCGGCAAGATTATCTCATATTTGATGCGATGTCCGCCTCATATTGATGGAGATTGGCACCGAACTATATTGTCCACCAGGTCCGGTCGAACAGGGTAGAACAATTGTCATTCTGTGAGTCTACTCGGAAACTACCTCTTATGAAAATCCAAATGCAATCACCAGGATTTGAAAACGCGCGGAGAGGGGCCTTGTGATTCCAACCACTTAGTACCCACATCCGTTTGCTTGATTTCTGCCTACAAGGACTGTACCCAACACTTGTAACACGAACCATTTACTGCTAACAATTGTTTTATGACTTCGCTGGTATATGTTAAACTGTGTTGTATTGTAACGAACCGAGCAAATTAACCTCTAAAAGAGACAAACACATCCGATCAGTGAAAAACACTGTTGTTCACTGAGCGGTTGTGTTGTCTATATATATACCAGCATGTTCTCGTCAACAATGCATTAGGTTCCTAATTTGCATAAACGTTCAACGAACGTAACATAACTCCCACTTCCGAGAAGACTCGTCCCGAGTCTTGGCCCTTGGGAGATACGTGGGGAAGGCAACTCCGATAGAAGGAGAAGTCATAATCCCACCGCGGCCACCAATGTAACGAACCGAGCAAATGAACCTCTCAAAGACACAAACACATCCGATCAGTGAAAAACACTGTCGTTCACTGAGCGGTTGTGTTGTCTATATATAACAGCCTGTTCTCGTTAACAATGCATTAGGTTCCTAATTTGCATAAACGTTCAACGAACGTTACAGTATCATGAGGATCTTCTTTGATGAAGCACTGATCGTCTATAAAAACTGTACTCGAAGGCTAGGACGTGACCAAACGAGAAATACAATCAATTATCTACCATGTGCAAGGACTGGGATAAAATGTTTATAGGTCCATTTCAATTCAATTTAATTCATTAGTTTATTCAGTAAATGCAGGCATCCGGCCCATAAAACATAATGCATAAATAATAATACATAAACCGGGTTGAAGTAATATATAAGTGTATACATCTTTAAACACTTCGTATCAATACAATTTAGCAGTTCCTTTAGAATTAGTATTGTCGATTTCATTGTATCTGGTCATCAAGAAAGCTATACAAATACATCGCCTAAAACATATATAAATATGATGCCATAGAGTTTAACAATAATAAAACACAATATATACACTATCAATATAATGCCCTTACACCCAATCATCATTTTCAATATTCCAAATCAATCAACATAATTTGCGCACAATCAGAACATATAGCATTTATAAATTGTTTCATAGAGTATAAGCAATTAACTATTACCATCTCCCTCCACTGTAGTACAGCCAGTAGCTGGGTCCAGACCTTTCGGACATGCACAAACGCATGTACTATCCGTATAACTCGGGTACCCGTCAAAGTCGCATGTCAAACCAGGACAAGATTGGGCTGTAATTACAACAATAATTACGTCCGTGTCACGTGCCACATTCCCCAAAAACTTAACCCTCTACCAAACAATAACGACATTTAACCACTTTGTTGCAGACGACTCTGGAAAACATTGTGGGAAAAGGAGAAATTGCTCGCTGAGAGCAATTTCTCCTTTTCCCACAAGGTTTTCTGCTGTACCTGTATCATATTTCATCACATTTTGAAATGGCGTCTGCAAACTTTTTCAATTTGGGACGGTCGAAAATGTTTTGTTTGGGAAAAGATTAAAGCAACAAAAGAAAACAATAATAGTTTGAATAAAAAACCAACGTGTTCAATGTACGTATTGGCTAAGGATGGCAAAATCAATTGTTTGCATTGTCGACCTTGTCCAAACGTCTCAATGAAAAAGATAGTTGTTTTTCTTTATTAACTTTTATACAGAAAATTGAAGAAACGGGGCTTTTATGGACAATTAAATCAGACTTTTCCACCCTGAAATTGGAAGACATTTTGAAGGGTTTGAAGCAGTGACAACAATATTTCTGTTATATCACCGACTTTCTGGACTCCATCAGGCTCGAGCTTTGAACTCTTTTACTATAGTTCATTCCTACATGGTCAGATGTGCTAGTAAGGCCCGTGCTACATACTCCTGAGTTAACGCTTTACCAAACGCCAATTTTTCGACTATCCCAAAATGAAAGAGTTTGCAGACAACATTTCAAAATGTGATCCAATTGAAAAATAATCTTCTGATAGGACAATCTGCATTGTGGGGAAAAGGAGAAATTGCTCGTTGAGAGCATTTTCTCCTTTTCCCCACAATGTTTTACAGAGTCGTCTGAAACAAACTGGTCAAATGTATCTGCCTCCAGCCTCCAAACCCTACAACATATATGGGCGACAGTGGTACAGTGCTCGAGCCTCAGCATCTCAGGCCCCGGTTTCGAATCCCCGAAGTTAAAATTAATTATTACTATCTAATACGAAAAGATAATCAACTCTCTGTTTTTATTTTTGACAGGCGAATATAACGTTGATAATGAGAGGATGTTGGATTCTCAGTTACTTTTCCTTTTCCCCTTCTTTCTCTCTATTCTTTTCTTGCGATTTCATGCCATATGTTGTTGCTTTCAATTTTGTCTGGGTGCTCATTTTCATATAGGAATGAGTTTGGTACTTACTGACTCCCGAATAAAGTTGTGTAATTTCCTTGTACGTATAGAACAATGTCTGTCTGTCTCCAAACAACCCAATGATCTCCTTCAGGTCTTTCTCAAACACGATCAAAGTTTGTAAATTGGCATAGGATCTGGTAAAGTCCTGAAAGATTTAGCGATTTAGCCGTTTTATTTAAGAATCTATGTCAATTACATCCAAATAATCATATGACCAACTTTCAAGAATTAAAACGATCCAACTTTGCTTCCAATAACGATTCTTCAGGTTGTATCATATAACAGTGTGTTGCTGTTATGCAGATTTAAAGAATTGATAACTTCCAAATGGCCTTTCATTTGTGAAAAGGGTACCTTTAAAGACAACATCTGTATTTCTGTGTATCATTTTACTAAACAACTTAAGGAAAATATTTGCGTATGTCAAAACTGATAAACATGGATAGCATCTTATATAAAGGTACGATTTTGTTATGCGACACGTCATTGGAAGCATCCCGGAGAGACGAATCCGGTGATGCGTTTCTTTGCAATAATGCTAGTTTCAATATTGAAATAAGGGGAACTGTTGTTTTGATCTTACATGTACAGACATTCTTTGCGTTAAATGCTTACTAAAACGCAACCCATGTTTTCTGTTTCCTCGTCTATTTTCCAGCGCCAGACATCTACTGTCAGCTTGTAGACAGGACACAGTCATGTATGTTATCTTTCGTTGTGTTTTTTATCTCTCTTTTTTCGCGTCAAGGAAATGTCCAGTTAAAGCCGGCACTCCTTCCCAAGAATGGAAAAAGATCCGTAGTTAACTGCCATTAAGACTCGTTCAAGACAAACCATCCACATTCCATCAGTCAGACGTAAAATGATCTCTCCTAGGAATTCAAATCCACCGCTATTTGGGAATTGGGCCCAAGCGGAGAGGGAATTTATTGTTTCATGCTTAGTACTCTACCAACAAAGTCATGATATAGGGTAATAAAGAACCATTGTTCCAACCTATCAAATTAACGTTTGACAAGTTTTTTGAGACAATTTGTCCTTAAAGGATACATATTATATTACGTAATATAATGATTCTTGCTTTGAGAACACAAAGCAACCTACCAATTCTCCATAGAACATTGGTGAATCGATGTCTAAAACATGGTCGTAAAAACCGTAATTTGAACCACTCACTGGATAGAACCACTGTTTCCCTGGAAAGAAAAAAAAATCACTTATCTTACTAATCCTTTATAAGGTAACAATGAATTTGACATTACACATGAATTGAAAACTTGTAAAAAATCGACTAGCCTTAGGCACCATAAATGACAAATATTTATTCAGGACAGAGAAAGTCATCGTTCCAATTTGAATTGTTAGTATCTGATTAAATCGTTTACTACTTAGGTGAGTTTGAGGGTATCTGTCAATCAAATGGAGATTATAATGCGCAGAGTCTGAAATACAAATGAATGAATGAATACTTTATTATAGTGACATGTGTTAAATATAAACAGTAAAGTAGATATATGATAATACAACACCCGGCCACATTGGGCCTATAGGTCATCTTTACCAACAATTAAACAGATGAATAAGTATAAATGACAGAATATACAAAGAAACAAGAAGTAATGATATTTAAGGCTATGTGAAATTGTTATTTAACTAATTACTCCAAACTATAAGTTTGTATTGTAAAACTTAGTAGTATAATAATGTTTTAGTGGACAGACAATGTATTATACTCATACAAAGTGAAAATAGTGTGGCAAAAGGCAGTCAACATTCTTATAAAGTCGACATTCTGATACAACGCTAGCTTTTTATGTTGCCTCTTTAAGTACATTGTAAAGCAAAGTTATGGAGTAATCGATTAATTAAAAATACTGGAAGTTCGTCTTTGAAAAGCATCATGAATACGTTCAAATAAGTAAATTGTAAAGAATAAATACAAACAGCTTTCATCCGGAAGTCCTACGTCATTGGGCCAAACATAATTCTTCGCTGCTGGATTCTGGTGTTCATGGTGAAGCCCCAGCGCATGGCCAAACTCATGGATGGCGGCATTCTGTGGCGCGAAAAAGCAAATATGTTAGTTCACTCATTACCAAACAATATCAACATTTGACCACTTTGTTGCAGACGACATTGGAAAACACTGTGGGAAATGGAAAAATTGCTCGTTACGAGTAATTTCTCCTTTTCCCACAATGTTTTCTGATCTATCAGAAGATCACTCTCCAATTCCATCACAGTTTGAAATGTTGTCTGCAAATTCTTTCAGGTTGGGACAGTCGAAAATTTGGCGTTTGGTAAAGGATTGAGTCAAAGTTTTGTGTAAAACAATATTTCCTCCTATTTCAATAATGATAACATTAGCAATGCTCCGAAAGAACACGTTTCTGGAGTCGTCTCTCCGAGCTGCTTCCATTGACATGCTACATTACGATGCTTTCCTTTTATTCCAGATAATATTAATTCACAATTGGAAATACTCCATTTTTCCCTGAAGTCGTTTAGTAAAACGCTTCCCTCGTTTTTTTCAGTTATGAGTGGAGTTGGAAAGGTGTCAATTATCCAGTTTTATGTAACTTTAGAAGTGTATCTTGTTATTTTTACGGTGGAAGACAATTTATCTTAAAAAGTTAAAATCTCAATCTCTGAGGGAGTCTCTTTAATGCCCGTCAGGAAATGTAACAAACTAAGATAACGTCAGTGTTATCTAAAAAATCTCATTAGAAGATGGAAATTAAAAAGGCAAATAATGTTTTGAAACTTACTATGTCTTCATATTGAGCACATGCGCTGATTTGTTGCCCTGCCTGACCGATATTACCAACGTACGACCAGCACCCACTGTGAACAAAACATGCAATACAACGATTTATTATATATCAGTGATTATTCCGCCGCGAATACATATGTATCATACGTATTAACCCTTAGAATCCTGGGTAATTTTTTGGAAAATATATTTTTGTGTCGTCTGTCAAAAACCTTAAATAGGTGCTTAATTTTGATGAGAAAAGATCCAAAGAGTAGCCAACAGGTTGGGTCACAGGCCTGGATCCAACCTGTTTCTACAAGCATGAAGTCTATTCAAGCATCACAAGGGTTAAACGTTTAGTTCAATCGTATTAATTGAATTCGTTCTACATGTGATACTTTATATAACAATAGATATGCATAGGAGATGTGAAAAGGTAACAAATAGCTGCAAATGGATTGGGCCACGAGTTCTAATAACTTCAACAATTGGTCCTCTCGGGTTTAACCAACCACACGACGGAAGAAAACATATTTTTACCGTGCTAGCAAATAAGGAGGAAAAGGTCATAACATATTCATACGCCAATTTCAAATCAAAGCCACTTGAAAAAGTTGATCAAGTTATTGTTTTCATTATTCTAAACAAAAAGTGTAGTGTAAAGTACTGCTATTGTTGTTAAAGTTATGTATATGATAAAAGGAATAGTATGGTATATTATCTTTCCCGTTGTTGTTGTTTTTTCTTCCTTTTGCGTGAGAAAAAAAGACTGCCTCACTCATGACTGGGTCTCGTGAGAAAGCATTTTTCTCGCACAGCTCGAAGCAGATTAAAATCTCGACGAGAGAGGTGTTTAACCATAATATTCCGCCTCAAGACACAGATAACTGCTCATTCAGAAAGAATTTCCCCCTCCCTAATACGGAATTTAATGACTGTCACATGCATGCACTTTTGAACGCTGGTCATTGTATGGACAGTCACATCAATATTGGGAAGATACGCTTGTGTCATCATGAAGGGTTTCCCATTTTGTCACACTTATTCCTGATCATTAGAATTATCTCAGAAATCTCAGGAAATTCTTATGGACGCTGGCAACTGATTGGTCACTTTGTCCACACCGAGTCTTCGTTAGTATTATGTATTTTGTGACTTCCAGTAATGTATTTGAGATCTATCTCAGTGTTAAAGTTGTACACCTAGTCTTGCAAGAGGCGGTCTAATCTAGCCTCAAAACATTTGATTGTGCTTGCGTATGTTGCGTACCGTATAAATGTGGTTCAAATCGATTTGATAATACAGATTTTAGAACAAAATGAAATGAATTGATATCCCTACATAGTAGTCTCTGTAACAGGAAAAGAACTTCACTTCTTGAAAGCAAATTCCAGATCAAAAATGGTTAGCACTGCATTTGGCCAAGGGGTCGTCGAATTCAATCAAAATTGTTGAAAACGTCGCTAAGATGCCCACTATGAACATAACCATCAGCACGGCCTGGTGGTTAAGGCTTTCGCCTCGGGATGCAGATGTCACGGGTTCGAGACGCACATGAGGTGTTTGTCCGTAAAATGTTTCTCGTGTGATTTATTCCAAAAGGCCGGTTCTTGAACCGCGAGCTAGTTAAATTAATAGTTTCTGACTTATATTCGCTTTGGGTCTGGCGTAGTGATAGAAGCACAGGGACATATGTCATAAAACCTGTATTCACAATATATATACGTGTATATCTATATTGTTAATTCAGGTATTATGACATATGTCCCTGTGGGTAGAAGATTGGAGGCACTTGGTATAATCAGTGAAAAGTGTCTCATAAACCGAACTGGCTGGCCCTTATACAAGGGGTGACATCATAATTAACAAAACTTTTTATAACAATCTGCAGAGTAAATAATATGCATTACGATACCCACCCGCCGTCTATGAATGATAGATATGATCCACTGTTTGACTCCACAAATCTGATAGGCGTGTAGTATTCATACATACGCATAACATACTCTATATTCTGCTTTTCGTAGTCAGCTGAAAAATAAACATACAAAACTTATCGATACCGATGACAAAACCAGTTTTAGTACGAACAAATCCACCTGACGTTGATGACCTCTATAATCATAATTTTACGCTACGTTTGGTTTCTAAATATATTTTCGGGAGTGTCCGTCCATCATTTACACGAGAACACACACGGTAAGTACGAAGTATGAGCACTTGGCGATTATATACTGTATTGGATTTATACCGCGTCATCCCAATCTAATCTATTATTACATAAAGGTCAAAGTCTTGCGAATTTGTTCACACTATACCATATATTTCTTTTATTTATACTTTTATACTTACAAGGGGTTAACATTCTGTCAATGTTAATTCGATTACGTTCTGATGCCCGGCTTATGGTGATGAACAAAGACATATGTCTTGCCGGTCCATGCGGGCATTTCGAACCGGGCACCATCCTCATTCCATGAGTCAGCAGGGCGACACTTTCAATACTATTCAATTTTGGGGTTTGTAGTATGATCCTATATAACAATGTTTGGATGGATGTATTACTCTGCGCATGCCCAAGCTCCGCACCCAGCTTCCCAGTTGTTTTATACTTCAGGCATTTAAATTGGTTCTTGTGTTACACACGTGTTGTATTATTTACTAATGTTATTTATTCTGTCGAGCATGCTGTCTTATGGGCAGTTCTTGGTGTTTTTCAACTAACTTTTATGCTTCTACATGTTATCTTATGTGTTCTTTGTAATGGAATATTTGTATTATATGGATATTGCTATAAACTGTAACTGTTTTTGCAACAAAATAATGTATTTTACTATAATGCATTCATCACTTGACCAACCCCCCAAAGGCTCAACAAGGTTATCCCACACATCAAATTCTAAACATGCATCTTGGTATAACCTCGCCAGAACAACATCGCACCACTCCTTCTAACGGCTGACTGCTTTCCCGTAAGACCGCGTTAAGAATTAAAGAATTGCAGAAGAATTAAAAAAGATCACTAAGAAATTAAATTTCGTGACTGGTTTGACATGAAAATGCCAGAAAACGAAAACTATATGATACTGATATGGTTTTGAAATAACATTTTTAGACTATGCTAAGATACCATTGTAACAAAATGAGGCAATGCTTAAAGATGCTTGTTGGCAAAGAAGACAATTTGAAAGTCAACGTACTAAGTCATTGAAACAATACAGGTTGTGTAATGTTGTTTGATAAACAATGTACAGGAATTAATGTAGCTGTTGAAAGCACATTACGAGGGTTCAACGCAAGACTATAGTAAGTGCTTCACAAACGTGAAGCACTTACTATAGTATTGCACTGAACCCTTGACAATTAATTCAGGAAGCGTCAATTTATCAGGGTATGTACAGTTAACGTATGCGGCAGATCTCAAAAGAATGTTCATGATTCTTTACTAAAACACATATTCATTCACTATTTACACATTTTTTAGAATTAAAGCCGTTATAATTTGCTTCCATTGGCCTTTCGGCAGTGAGTATCATATTTTACCACATCTGTTGAACAGTTTTAGAGAAATTGATTTTTAACTCCCAAATATCCTCATACATGTATTTGTTTAACAAGCATCTATAAACAAGTCCATCTTTTGTCACAGTGATTTAATAAGCAACAGAACTGCTTATGTTTAAAATATGTTTTAACCCTTTCCAAAACAACACATTTTCGGCTGTCCCAAATTGAAAGAACTTGCAGACGACATTTCAAAATGTGATGTCATTGGAAAATAATCTTCTAGTAGGGAAGAAAACATTGTGGGAAAAGGAAACCACAATGTTTTCTAAAGTCGTCTGCAACAAAGAGGTCAAATGTCGTTATTGTTTGCGAAAGGGTTAATGTGTACAAATAATAATTGATAACACTTACTGATAGTAGGATCATATTGATAATTTACCACACCATTCGGCCATAAGCGATTAGGTGCTTGTTCTTCATCAAACGTGAATCTCTTTCGTCGGCTACTTTTTGCTTTCACTTTTTTGTTCTTCTGTATGGAAAAAATGAAAATGCATCACTATAGAAACGAACGTATCATACAAAGCTTCTGTCGAAATACAATATACATGTAATCGCTAACTTAAACAAAGGTATTGTAAAACTCGTATAGACTATGAGTATATATGGCCCAAAAGAAAAAATAATTTGAAATTGGATAAACAAACGTTAATGAGCAATGCTTTTGGTGATATCGATAATATTCAATTACAAATGTTCCACTTCAATGCAATTGGAAATAGCAAATATCAACCACTAACTCAATAATACATTACTTCGGCGCACTTAAAGCGAAATCAAGATGAGGAATTGCTCGTCACAGGCAATTTCTCCTCGTGTAACAATAGTTTCAATTAGACAATTGTCTTTATTATGTCAATAAAGAAAGCTATTTTTTCTTGCATTTTTGTCTTCTATATTGCTTTTTAGAAAGAGCATTTTCAAATACTGCATGGTTGAATGGATTGAAGAAAATACAAGGGAGTGTGAAATTGCTTATCATGATCAATTTCTATCTTTGTAAAATAGTTTCTGACGAGCATGTAAAGAGTTATTCAGTCTGTGACGAAACTGGATATTATGGAGTTTAATCATTAAGATGCTTTTGGCATGGATTAGCACAAGGACTGCTGTGATGTCATTGGAATACAGTTGGTAGCAATATATTCCCCGAATTAAAAAAAGACTCTTTCCTTATATTGAAATAAGAATGCAAAAAATCATACATTATCATTGTCAGTAATGACCTTATATCAACCGTGCCAAACAATATTGTAAACATTGTAGTTTTCATTCTATAAAAGACTAAAGGCATTGCATTGTTTGTGTTTTCATGTCTATAGTGAATACTTTATATGGCATTTTGATATATTGCAACTATATGCTGCATTAACCCCTTCCCAAAACAATAACGACATTTGACCAATTTGTTGCAGACGAATTTAGAAAACATTGTGGGAAAAGGAGAAAGTGCTTGTTAAAAGCAATTTCTCCTTTTCCAACAATATTTTCTGCCCTATCAGATCATTTTCCAATTTCATCACATTTTGAAATGTCGTCTGCAAACTCTTTCAATTTGGGACAGAAGAAAATTTGGCGTTTGGTAAAGGGTTAAGGCTTGACACAATAATGGTGTGTCTTTGAAATGAACTTCTTGTGTACTGATGGGTCAATGGCATTATGTATCAATACATCATCTGCCGACACAGTTCATTTCAGTTTGAATCCGTTGTGAAAATGGAAAGATTTCAACTAACCTTCTTGTCCTTTTTCTTCTTTCTCAGCAACGTTTGGTATTGCTCCCTGAGTGTTTCAATCCCCTCTTGAAGTATACTGGAAACTTGTTCGGGATTCTCTCCTATGGTGCCGCTTTTCAGTCTCTGGACAAGCAGACAAGGCAAAATAAGCACATAACGTTTTACAAAGGAGACAACTTGGGCGATCTCTAAGAAGTGGAATTTTGCCATCATCGTGCAAAAACGTGCAAAATTGTATAATTATCATCATACATAGTATTGTTACATGTATGATTTAGAATGAAGATAATGAGTAAATATTTCTTTATTTGTATTCATTTATCTATTCATTGCTTTTTCGAATCGGTTTATCTTTTATTCTGTTGCAAATATACGTAAAAATGAAAATATGAATACATTAATTAAGAAGCTACCCGTTTGACACAATGGTTCTACTCGATTTCACAAAGAACGTTCATTTTCTCATGCATAATTATCGTAAAATTGTCGTCTTTCGTTTTATTTCTTAAAATGAAAATGCAAATTCCCACAATGAAGAGCAGAGTACCGTTTTACTAAACATTCTATGCTATAAAATTGCGTAATTTCAAAACATTTTTATCTCTCATTTCTCTGTAATATTGTTATATGACAAATCGTTGAACTCGTCTCTCAGGGACACTTCCAATGACGTCCCACATGGAAATATTGTTTTTTTATTTTGAGATACTATTCTTGTTTATCAATTTTGACTTTTGAATATTTTCCTTATATCGTCTAGTAAAACGATACCCAGGTGTAGACACTGAATGCTGTGGAATTTTCTAAAAATAGATTGTTGTGTCGCCTGCTTTCCAAAACCTAGAATAACTGCTTAATTTTGACGAGGAAAGATACTCAGAGTAGCAAATTGGTAAGATCGCAGTCCACTTGCCAATTTACTTGGCGAATGGCCTTGATCTAAACTGCTCACCTAAGCATGAATGTCCCACATTATGAATTAGAACTTTAACCAAAAGCTCTATAATACTAAGCTTCGACGCCCCTGCAACAACCTTAAGCCGCATTGGTTTCCAAACAATATCGTTGGACATATTACCTTCGTATTTCTATGTCGTCTGTCGTTGGTTTCAATTTCGACCTATGACAAATTCTGCGAGACTGGGTTATTGAATGACGACAAATCAATGCGCGTATGTGGTGAGCAAACAAGTTATTCTTCTACATTCGGTTTTGACAATTTCTTGAAGGTGTATTGATTTTTATCATAATATTTGGTTTTCTTCTTTTTTCAGAACAACTTTGAAGTTATGAATGTAGAAGAAGATCAACGAGAAATCAAAATCTGTAAGAACTTAGAACTTTCAGAACGACTTTGAAGTCATAAATGTAGAAGACGATAAAAGAGAAATCATAATCTGTAAGAATTTAACTCTCCTATTTGGCACTTTTTGATAGCGCATTTCGATTGATTATTCAAATACATGTTCAAAAAAAGACTTCGATCCCGGGGCTGTCAAAAGTTGTTCTAATAGATAGATCGTTAACCCATAAACAAACCATTGCGACGATGTAAAAAGGTTTCTTACATTGATTGTTCCTATCCTCTTGACAGCCTTCGGATCTTCCCTCCCGTTCATCATTGGTATAGCGTGGATCTGGTGCGGAACCTCCGTGCTTTTGATCAGTTTGACTGCTTCCTCGTCAACATTTTCTTCTGCCTGGATATAAACAACACGCTTTAACCCTTAAACCAAACACCAAATTTTCGACTGTCCCAAATTGAAAGAGTTTGCAGACGATGTTTCAAAATGTGATGAAATTGAAAAATAATCTTCAGATAGGATAGAAAACATAGTGGGAAAAGGAGAAATCGCTCTTCATGAGCAATTTCTTCCTTTCCCACAATGTTTTCTAGAGTCGTCTGCAACAAACTTGTGAAATGTCGTTATTGTTTGGTAAAGAATTAAAGTGACTATGTTACCGATTTTGATTTTTAGCCTTTTAAAATAAATTGTTTTCTACCGATAAAATGACGACATGGATTTCTAAAGTAACATAATACCAGATCATTGTCATATTCCCAACCCCGTTACTTACTGTACAAAAAAAAAACATGTAGACTGTTTATATTGCAGATATTGCAAACCGTTAAAACGGGTATATTTCGTAAACAACTAGCTTAACTTAGAGTAAGATGTGCTATTTTAGATAACATTGTCACGCAGGTCTTCGGAATCGTTTTGCCTCTCATGTCACGTGACGTTAGCAAGGTATGTGTAAAGCAATGTATGTGTTAAGCAAGGTATGTGTAAAGCAAGGTATGTGTAAAGCAAGGCATGTGTAAAGCAAGGTATGTGTAAAGCAAGGTATGTGTAAAGCAATTCATGCATTTATTTATAACCGGATTTCCCATAGAAGCGCTCACAGGTGCGAAGACTCACTTCACATTATTTAACGAAATTACGAGAGCTTCAGCAACTTACAGGTAAAGAAATTGAAAATGGTGTTTGGTTTAGTGACAATTATTGTACATATCAATTGTTAACGTTTACTACCCCAAGACCATAAATATCTGAGTGAGTTCATTAGTTTAATAACATTTTTTGCATTCATTCTACATGAGGTACAAGATACATTTACAAAAACAGATAAACATGTATTTAAAAGGATGCGAAACGGCAAAAGATAATTGCAATTGGAATGGGCCACAAGTTATAACAACATTAGCAATTGGCCCTTTACCATTTTGGAATTGCAATCTGATCGATAAATAATGCTTTGAATGAATTAAAAGCGGTAATTTCATCTAATATGATGTAACAAATGAAAATATTGTTATCAACTTAGCCCCTTTAACCCTTTCCCAAACAATAACGACATTTGACGACTTTGTTGCTGATGACTTTAGAAAACCTTGTAGGCAAAGGAGAAACTGCTCGTCACGAGCAACTTTTCGCTCTTTCTGAACAATATTGTTCCATTTCATCACATTTTAAAATGTCGTCTGCAAACTCTTTCAATTTGGGACAGTCGAAAAATTGTTGTTTGGGAAAGGGTTAAGCGCGGTTCTTCACCCTATCTTAATGAACAGGACAGTGTGCTGTACAGTGATATATCATTGTGTTAAAGCGACAAATAGGAGCTGCTATAAAACAAACCAATCTTACCCTGTCTACAATCTTGCAATAGATGTCTGACGCTGCGAAAGGTATCATGTAACAGAGAACCAATAGTACGGCCGCCGTCTTCAAACAACAGTCCATATTCGGCTTAAACATAGAAAATGTAGATAAACGTTTTATTTTTCTTCTTAAAACTACGCATAAAAATAGTGTAAAAAAGATTTGCTAAGTATGAGCCAATCATTCTGCTTGTCTCGTCATTGCTCAAGCAGATTATGTCTTAGACACACCGATCACAAGCGAAACCGAAACATAAAAGGTTCAACGGTGTTTCGTTTACATTAAGACAATCGTTTATGATAGATTTTCCGAGTAAGTCCTATTCCCTTTGTTAAAGAAATTTAAACATTCATATGTCGTAGTCTTCTGGCTGAACTACTGAATGCCTATGATTTAAAGTTGACTCGGCCTTTTGGACCCTTAAAGCCATACGGGCACACTTAAATTTTGAAAGGTTAAAAATAATTGAAAATTAACTCTAAAGTACTTTAAATTTCCTTTTACAGAAGAACTGGGACTGTATCACGTTCACATGATGCTTAAGATTTAAAGAGTGAAAACTGTAAGATTTGTTGACAATTAGCGATAAAACAAGTTCAGCCGATGAATTTTGGGACCCAATAAAATCCAAGAATTTCTCCGTTTTGAATGTTCATGTTGTTAATATTGAATAAATGACGGTATATTTATGTGTTTCGCGTGATTTTTCTAACCAGGTGGTCGCAATTCATTAATCCGAGCGTTCCTTGCTATTTTAGATGTAACTCGAATATAAACAATGGAGTTTAAATGGTGGGCGCCAAATTTGTTAAAATAGCACTTTGAAAAATAGATAACAAATACTGCAGACATTATATGTCGCGATCCT
Source organism: Cerastoderma edule (assembly GCA_947846245.1). Lineage (NCBI taxonomy): Eukaryota > Metazoa > Mollusca > Bivalvia > Cardiida > Cardiidae > Cerastoderma > Cerastoderma edule. Next base: position 53,197,967 of record OX401405.1, read on the forward strand.
GTGGGTTTCCGCTATGTTTCAACATATCCTATCATAATTTATAACATATTACCCAGTTTTGCAGATTTTCTGAGCGCTAGTATGCTTTTAAGATTTGGTATTTTTCCTCCGTCAATGATGAACCTGGTTTTGCAATACAATATGATAAATGCGATGTAAACCAGGGTTGCAAGTCCACCTTCTTGACCAATGAATGTACCATACAGCACCCCTTACGAATGACCTTTGTCGCGTTTTCCAAAATAGATTTTCAAGTAATGTTAGAACAAACTTTTAGGTTAACGGAACTAGTACTTCTGAGGTAGTGTGCTTAATTGAATATTCTCCGTGTGATCTGGTTGCCAATACCGCTGAACGATTAGTTGGCAAGTCATAAAAGAAGAAAAAAATCTTTTTTTTTTTTTTTTTTTGTTAACGGCTTTTGATCATAATAACTCCGCGATATAACTGAAAAGGTGACAAAAACAGCCTTAAATCTTTTAACTTAAAATTCAATACAGCAAAACGACCTACCTATATTATCGACTTTTTTTTCGCCGCTCGATGTACCCCGAGTCGATGGATGCTTAGCCACTGGTTCTCGGTGGTGTTATATAGATTGGCGTTAAAAGTTCAATTTTAAATTCAATACAGCAAACTGACCTGCCTTTACTATCGACTCCAACAGTTTCTTTTCGTCACCCGTTCTACTCCGAACCGATGGATATTCAGCCACTGGTTCTCGGTGATGTTTTATAGTTGTCGGTGGTGTTATATAGATGGGCGTGCGTGATCACAGCTGGTTCCATTATGGCAGGGCTATTGACGCTTGGGGACGGGTAAGGCACGCCCTACAGGACCGTGCGTGTCCGAGTGAAAACACTGCACTAATTAGGCGCATGACACAATCTAAACGGGTTTGAGTTAACCTTTTACCAAACACCAGATTCTTCGACTGTCCCAAATTGAAAGAGTTTGCAGACGGCATTTCAAAATGTGATGAATTGAGAAATAATCTTCTGGTAGGGTAGAAAACACTGCGGGAAAAGGAGAAATTACTCTCGAAGAGCAATTTCTCCTTTTCCCACAATGTTTTCCAGCGTCGTTGTAACAAACTGGTCTAATGTCGTTATTGTTTGGTAATGGGTTAAGACGTTAAGAAATTGCGGGAAATGCGTGTCCTGATTCCGTATGAAACGCGCGTAGCTACCTGTACACATTGTCACCAGAACTTGACAATCTAAGGCATTTAGTTTAATCATATTTCATTGCATTATTTCTACATGATTTACAAAACGTATATAACAAACAGATTAACATACATGTATATTTAAAGAAGACATGAAAAGGCAATTCTTTTATTGCAATTGGATTGGGCCACAAGTTATATCAACATTAGCGATTGGTCATCTCCTATTTTGTAACTTAACATACATTGCTACTCTTTTTAGATTTGAAATATGATCGTTAAACAATGCTTTGAATGAAGAAAAAGCGGTAATTTCATCTTAAATGATTTAACAAATGAAAATATTGCGATTTAACTCGATATCCATCTCTACCATACCATCTAACGCATTGAGCGCGTCATATAGATTTAACCATTTTCTTCACCGTTTTATGCCTATGTTCGAAACACCATTATCTTTCACCAGATGGACATGCTTACACATTTTCTGGTAAATATTTCACCATTCCTCCCCCCCACCCCTACCCCCTCCCCCCACCCCCTGTTGTATGTCTTTATGAAACACTTTTAGATTGTACCAGATGAAACACAGGGGAAAGATCCACGGGGAACTATGCCCCAATTCCACCCTAGCATGCGTCCACTTACCACACGACTAAGCTATGCGACCGTTTAATTTAAGCTGGGCGCTATGTACAGATGACCGTTCTGAACTTATTAGTTTACGTTGCGTTTCCTTTTGTTCGATCTTTAATTACATAGTCTAATCTAAGAAGTCATTGATAGAATAAATGAGAATAAGCGGATTGTATAATAAATTCTCAGCAGACGTTGCCAAACCTTTTACCAAAACTCGTCACATTTCTTGTGGAGGTTGTTTTCTGATGCCCTAGTTCTGGATCTTGTATAGATGTCGCTTATGCGGAACCTTATCAAAGGCTGTAGAAAAGTCCATAAGTATGAGGTTTGTTTGTCCGTCTTCATAGTTTTTGCGAGGTCTTGAACTGTTAGGATGATTTGACTTCCACATGAGCAACTGAGCGACGTTTTCGAAAGCTGTGCTGAGCGTCATGGAGGATCTTGCGCTCATCCAGATGCCGACTTCTACTTTTACGTTGATACGTTGTTCTGTCATATTTGACCATTACACAACGGTGCGTTTAGGAAAGATTAAAGACAAAGTAAAATGATAGGAAAGTTAGAAGAATAGCGGACAAGATCATCTTGCCAATAGTACAAGAAAAGAAAAATAGAAAAGTTTTCCTGGCTCCTTTCGCACCATCAGAAAAAGACCAACCCAGCTTCCGTGGAGTTACTAGGGTGTAAAACCCCACTGATACAGCTCTTGAAAGCCCACTCTTAAAGGATGCCAAAGAGGGGGCCTCAGCCACTGTTGCTGGTAGTCTATTCCATAGTGGAATGCATCTGGGGAAGAAACTGTATTTGAAATAGTCGGACGTTGCAGAGTAGGGTTTGAATTTAGTGTTATGAGACGACCTTGTTCTAGAATATGCTGGGACGAGGAAGTTGTTTTTGTCAATTTCTACTAAACGATTTACAATATGGAAAAAACATTGAGAGTTGTAGTTTTTGTCGACGTTCTTCCAAGGTGTTCCATTGAAGGGAAGTCGTCATATCTGTCAAGCTGCTGAAATTGTGATACCTGTTCGTGACCAAGCGAGCTGCCCTCTTCTGGACCATCTCCACCTTGTTAATGAGAGTTCTGTGGTGGAATTCCACACGGTGAAGCAGTACTCCATGTTAGAGCGTACCAGCGCATTGAATGTTCTTGTCGTTGTTTCCTTACTGGTATCACACAGGTTACGCCCAAGGAAACCAAGCATACCATTTACATTCTCACGGTGGTCCTGATGATGTGTTCCAACATATTGCACACAACTGAGCTCAGGCAATTTTCATCGTTAATTTGATGCTTTGCTATTCTCCCCTTTCTTGGATATTGAAACAATATTTGCCTTTTCCCATTCATTACAGTAGGTATATTTCCTTGGTAAACGGATGCATGTAAGTGGAGCATAGCAAAACTATTTCTGGTGCCGGTACTTTCAGTAATGCAAAATACATCCTTTGGCCTATAGTTTAATTTCGGCAAGTTACTTAGCACCAGTACCAAACAGTTTAAAAAAGTTTCGTAGAAACTAGTTCAATATTTCGTTCTGTAACAGTATGTTCCCTCAAATGAAATGCATGTTACATTATTAGGCGTATCAAGAAATTTCTCTTATCGCTAATGCATAGGCGTAGGAGCGTTTTCAATATTGGGGCAACTTCAGATGACGACCGGTCTAAGAATAAATGTTCCTAAACTTTCTCATGACTAATCATGCATCTACAAATTCAATATCATTAAATTAAAAGAAAGCATATGAAAATGTATATCTTAGTTAACACAAAATAGCCAAAAGAAAAAGAAAAGAGGATAGGCCAGGACTCGATCTCACTCGGAAAGCATTTTGCATAGATCTTAAATGGTAGTAACAGCCACCATGCTGTCACACCCACGAGTTCTACTATAATTTCAAATTAAAAATGAGTCTATATTTAAATACATTATAGGGTCTGACTGCCTAGAATACGTTTTGCATCACTGTTTTCGCCAATCTCCCATGCAGAGTTATCGTCCCCCGGATACTACCTCTGCAACGGGCTCACGCCATCTTTGCCACGAATCGTGGCAAACTCTGTAATATTGCGATCCAAACTGTTATATGCATACAATTAAGTAAAGCACTATATGAATAAGTCGAAACCACATTTAAGTCATCCATACAGTAGAAATTGAACATGTGTTTCACCGAATTTTGTTAGAACTATTTTAAAGCCTTTTTACACTGTTGAAAATCAATCCGCTGAATGTTTACATCTTTGGTCTCCCGCTCGATATATAATAAATCTTGTTTATCGCACAGTTTGGATACCAGTGATGTAAACAAAAACGATGGAACGGTGTCTTCACTTCACTACTGTGTTTTTAAAGATTCTGCCACTTGCAAAGATTAACATCAAAATACGTGATATCATTGTCTTTGGAAAAAGCAAAAGCTTCTTAAATGGCACATTCTAATCATCTGAATGGGCGCAGATCTCTTCAAATCGATGTTCTGAAAACTTCAAAGAATGCAAGATATCGATGAGTTGGTGCTTTTGAAAAAGTTCTTCCAAATAACCCCCAAATAAGCTGCACGTGTTATGAAAGGAGATCTGAATGAGTTAAAAAAGAGTTGCAGAGAAGACACAAGTTGAAGGATGTCAGTGTTTGAAACAAAATGGATATTTGGATGATGTGTTCATGGTTTGTGGGGCCACAGGAAAGGCATGAGCATAGAGACAAAGATGAGAGGAAAGAACTATGTTGAATAAACTGCAAGTACTTTTTTCTTACTATGCTTGTGTTTTATTGTATATAATTCATGGTTTACCAGTAACTTTATGATGTATGTATGCTCATACTTTTTGCAAAAGAATAGACAAACCATTAATGATTCCGGAAAAATAAGAAAGCTGTACATCCTTGGTTCTCCCCTCTATAAAACTACCACAGCTGTTAATCTTCGTGGGGGGTAGGGCTGGGGGGGGGGGGCGAGAATGACGGGGAGTGAGGATGCGGTTATTTCAACACAGGTCGATGGGTCAAGGCAAATTTATGCTTGATTTAGTGCACTTTGGGGCATTTTAGTAAAGTGGTAAAACCTCCAACAATAGTGAGAAAAGCATTGGAATAAAAATAAAAAATGACTGACAGATTGTCAAGTTAAATCAAATCCTTTTATCAAACTGATTTCTACCCTTTTCAACGTAAAAAATGTTATCTTTAGTTGCTTACTATTTGGATAATTTTCACTATTCATATCTGAGAGAATTGGTCGATGCTTCTGTTAATTGTAATTTGAACATAATGTAGCATTTAGTCTATCAATTGAGATGTCCTTATATTTTCTCACAATCCTCTTTCTGAACCAATGAATGCACATACTTAACCATGTCAACAATCTTAATAAGGGACAAGAGACTGATAAAACATTTCATATTTGATTCATTCAATGCAGAAAAAGAATTTCATTGATTACCATGATATAAATTTGTAATAAGAAGAGGGACTCAATTAGAAAGAGGGCCTTTAGCATAAATCTTTTGGACGAAAGAGTAAGTTGATAATGATAACCAGATTTTTCTTTAATCGAAATGCTTTCAAAAGCATGAAAATGGGTCACATTTTTGAAGCATTGTTTAACAATGATTTATTAAGTTATAACAGTTATAACTTAATAAATCATGAATTGTAGGTATTTTCAGAATATTTGGATGAACTGTACAATGAGCAAGTTTAATTAGTTATTATTAACCTCTCTTATGACAAAAATGATAGAAAGAATTGATAATTGATAGGGTTAAAGGTGGCCAGTAATATGATTCTTTTATTTTATAGGATGGTCTAAGGTACATATTCTGTAGATATTTGTTAAATGAGGAGTAACAATTAACGATTAACAAGTTTTCATTTCCGATTTTCACTTTAATTCTTCATATGATTTGAATTTTACATACAGATATCAGCTATAGTTGAATGAACAATACTCATGTTTTGCATCAAAATTCATCATAGTTTTTATAACTACTAAGCAATGTCAAAACAATTATGACAACAGTTTATTTCTTAAGTTTCTTTCATAAATACTTATAACAAATTCACAATAAGTGACTAAATGATGAATGCAGGGAGCATCCCCAGATATGGTTATAATTGCTTCTTAGTTTTCAAACAGTTGCTTGTTAATAGGAACTTAAATGACAGATTGTAAGAGTTTCTTTTATAATTCAAATGTTCTCTATGAATAATATTTTAAGACAAAAATAAACATGTATTTATAATTATCATTAAAGCATACAACAATCAAAATCTTTAAAAGACAAGTTCTCATCATGAGAATATTACTGTTTAATGATATGATGATGAAATATTGAATAAACAAATAAGCTGAACTGTTGTTTGTTAAAACAGTGTCTAGTTGATACATAATGGTTTGCATTCATTACATTTCAAGAAAGATGATGTCAAAACAGTGTTCATAAAAGTTGACAGACTTTCAACCATAAATATTATTTGCTGTATAAAATGGAAAAGTAACGAAAGCAAAATTACTCAACCAAATACAGTTTCACCTGAGGATCACCAAATAAATAGAAACAGTGTCCATCATGTGCATTATCAAAGTATGATTGAAGAATATGGTGTAGGTGAAGAGATAAGATAGGATCTTTCTCATCAGTAAAACTAGATAACGCTTGGATCTGTTTGATGAGTTAGATCTGGTTAATAATGCATTTGTTCATTCTAATGTCTCAAATGAGTACCCACAACATAGGATTTCAAGAATCGATAATTGCAGAATATGCCTTTTATCTGGACATCTGCTTCACCCATTCCTCCATGTAAAATTATTGACTTGATTAATTTGAAAGCAAAAGCAGATGTTAGAAAATGGTTTTAAAGCAACTAACTCAGAGAGTTGTGTTTTGGGTGAAATAAACATTAATAATTTGATATGAAAAGGACAATCTCACAAATTGGGATCTTTAACTTTTAAGAAAAAATTGTCTTCTACAATTCAAATGACAACATATTTTCTAAAGTCATATAAGACTAGATTATTGACAGCTTTCTAACCAGCATATCATAATTTTTTAGAAAAGATAAAAATCATTTATTTTGCAGATATCACAAACCATTTAAATGGTGTTTCTCTAAACAATCTAAACTTAAAAGACATTTAACCATTTTGTTGCAGACTACTCTGGAAACATTGTGGGAAAAGGGGAAATTGCTCTTATCGAGCAATATCCACTTTTCAATAATGTTTTCTGCCTTATCAGAAGATTATTTTCAATATCATCACAATTTCACATTTTGAAATGTTGCCTGCAAACTCTTTCAATTTGGGACAGCCGAAAATTTAGCGTTAAAAAATATTAAAGGGTTAATCCTTTCCCAAACAATAACGACATTTGACCACTTTGTTGCAGACGACTTTAGAAAATATTGTGGTAAAAGGAGAAATTGCTCGTAAGAAGCAATTTTTCCCACAAGGTTTTCTGCACTTTCTAAAGAATATTTTTCAATTTCATTACATTTTGAAATGTCGTCTGCAAACTCTTTCAATTTAAAACAGTCAAAAATTTGTTGTTTGGGTAAGGGTTAAACGGTTTGCATTATCAACAATATACGGGTCCGACAATATACACTTGAAATGTTCTTTATAAACTTTTGCTAAACAGTTAATTGGGCGACAGTGGCACAGTGGTAGAGCGTCGAACTACTGTACCGAGGGTCCTGGGTTTGAATCCTGTGAGGCAGGGTGAAAACTGTGGGGACTAACCCACAAACCAGCGCGATTACTGGTGTATTGGCCAGGAAGCAGTCATGGAGAGTGACACGATGGGCTTTATTAAGCCTCCTTCACAAATGTGAAACAAATTATGTAAACAAACAAACAAACAAACAAGAATGGTATTGGAAAGCTGTCAATAATCTAGTCTTCTGTTACTTTAGAAATTTATATTTTCGTTTTATTGAAAGAAAACTTCTTATCATTATTGTTAAAATCACAACATGTGAGATGTCCGTATTGTCAAGGTCTGAACTGACTGTTCAGGAAGATCTAAACACGAAATGAAGAGGATGGTGCTATTTGTTAAGAAGGTCGCCATTAATCTTGATTCATTGGATTTTCTTGAGAACTTTTCATTCTGACTGACGACTCATTCGTTTAACTACGTGGAGGTTTGATTTGTCTTGGAGAATGTATTTTCTAGCTGTCATTCACTTTGTTTTGATCGAGGGGGCGGGTTTTGAGTCGTATGGAGCGTCGCCTCTATTCTACTCAATAAGCTATTACGCTACAAATGTAAGCTACTTTGTGTGTAAATAAATGTCTTTATTTTATTTTAACTGTCCTATCTTATCTATCTTTATATTGTGAAACGACTAAAAAGACTTTCGTCTAACTTCTTAACTGATCTGAGCGTTAGTTTGGAGCTCGCTTTTTGCAAGCCGCTAGATGCAGTATAGCCTGGGGTCCTGGCCCATGCTAACCCGCATTAGTTCGCGGTATACGAACGGGCCAGGACCCCAGGCTAGATGCAGTATACTACTACACCTCAGTTTCGACCACGTGACCATGCCGGAAAAGCGGTACTATTTTCTGAGCCCGTCACAGAGATAAATGTGGGGGCGTAGCGGGAGCCAATTTACTCTGGTAGAGATTGTGTTTTCGCTAGTCGAAACTACTTTCCGTAAGCTGAGTTTTCTTTGGATAAACCCGATGTATTCAGACTGACATTCGCGATTATGACGTCATAAAAGTTTTGGTTTTTGTTCGTAACAAAAGGCGAATTGGTACAAAATACACCTTTATATTAATTCTGCTGTTAAGTTTCATTTCTTCCATTTTTTCTTACCAAAATCTTCATCTTCCATTGTGAATATGGGGGGGGGGGTATACTCTGCCCCAGTCTGATATTAGGGGCTTGCCCCGGCTCCTACGCCTTTGTAATGATATCAATTTTATGGCCCCTCGCCATATTTTGTAATAATTCATTTAACCAACTCTTTCTTCTTCTGTCATAAATATTTCTACCAAATATCACCGAGGAATGTTTTTTTATTATTATTATTGTTGCTATCAGAGGATTTTGACTTGACAAGTGTATTTATCACAAGAAGTGTTATTTTACTGCGACACCGTTTTTCGTAAAATCATTTGTTTTCGTGGCAAGAAAAAGATGTCGCTCCCAAATATTGCGAATGATCCTCGGCGTCCTGCCAAAATAGTGAGGTAAATACACTCTAGATGTATCTTATCTAAGAGCTTTACAACACATCAAGTCGTATTCCACATAAAATATTTGAGAAACTAAATATTTATACGCTTTTAAACACAATTTTCGGGGCCAAACTTATTGGCGTATCCATTTCTTTTGAGGAACAACGCGATTAGATCTAGCTGATATTCGAATAGCCAGCTTGAACCAGATCCAGCAGCGCTTGTTTTCCTTCAATTAGGAACAGGCCCAAGCCTGTTGAATTTGGGAAATTTTATCGCAGAAATTGATGAATTGGGAAGCCTGAAAGCTGGTACAGTCAACTCGACTGTTCTGGATCACTTATAGATAAAAGATCGTTTTTTCTTGTATTTACCAATTTACTGTAGAAATCAATGTATGAATTTAACGAAAAATTCTTCCTCTGTCTATTCATACCAATGATTAACCGCTTTCATTTACCATTTTTCAGTTTTTGAAGAAAACAAGATCGGGTGTCATCGTGACAGTTTCGGATCAAATGTGACAGTTCTGAATCACGTTAATTGTCATATCATTTATTGTAAAAAGGGTTAACATCACAAAGAGACAATTAGAACAGAAAATAATATCATCAATTAATACTTTATTTTCATCAAACACATGGCTTGTGCGATTTCCGTTTAAAGAATTATTTTACTTTTTTCTTTAAAGAGGGTATGAGAATGACCGGAAGTAATGTTGAGACGACCCCTATAAAATCAAAGAGGTGATCTGACACTGTCGAGTTCACCTGCCTTCATTCATCATGCAATTTTATAATCCCGGACCCGTCTTGGCGTGAATATTTTCCATAAATACAATCTATTTTAATTTTTCTTACAAATGATGTCAATGTTTAGTGCACATTATCTTTTTAAATCAGCGTCTCGTTGAAATTAGGTCAACTTCCAGTGACTTGTCTCGGTCTTGATTAACTGTTCCAAATTGATTGTGATCGCTTTACCAGAAGCGGAAATGTCATGTTGGTTTTGTCAAGAGCTAAATGAATATGCTAAATGACTGTTAAGTTTTTAAGGCCAGAGTTTCTTCGCATTCATAGAAATTTGACAACAAACATAAGATGATCCGGTACTGTCGATGGTCCGAAACTGTCGAGTTGACTGTATGACTGAGTTTTTGGGAAAACTGCATGATTTTAAAGAAATTTCCAATTGGGAAGGTGCCCTATATAGGAGTCTGTTATTTAACACAAAAAACAGTCTGTTATTTAACGCAAAAAACAGTCTGTTATTTAACGCAAAAAAAGACCTGTCAAGAAATGCCAAGAACCATACAAGGTGATGAAAAAGAAAATAATAGGCATGCATGCATGATGAATAGGACAGATTTTGTCACTATACTTTCAAGGTAGTCAAAATAATTTGACGTGAAGATTGCTTCCTATTTTCTGATGGGGCAATCCAACATCTGATTTTCGGATTTAATGCACAAATGGCCATTCAAAATCAATTGATAAGACAAGATATATGTAAAAAAAGGTTTTCTCATTCCAGTGTGCATGCGCTGAAAAAAAATTATTGGGAGCAAAAAATCGTTAACTAACATAATTAAAATGATCTTACAAAGTTAATATGCGGAACACAGACATGTTAAAGGTCAAATTTCCCGATAAACAAACTTTTCTTTAATTATCGTTTTTGAATTAGGTTATGGTTTCGTTATGACGGAGGTAATGATTTTTTTCTCATATAGAAGCGAAAAATGTTGTTTTTGACTACTTTTATTCACCTTTATCGATTTTTGTGAATGACTTATCTCCCTTGTTGTGACGTCATTTGTGCTTCAAAGCCATATGAACTAACAGTAAGAAGAATCTAGTTCTCAGTAACGACGGTGTTTTTGCACAAATTTCGGACATTTTAAGTGTTGAATTGTGTTTGGGAAACATAAATTGGATATTGAATATGGTATTTTGACAGGTCTTCTGGTGTTATTCTGCTTTTGGTCGCAGGGATGCGAGTTTCTCCCGTTTACCGACGAACATAAAAGCTGCAAAAAGTTTCGATAAGTTAACTGGACCGTGTTTACTTTACAAATAAGCAAATGATATATTCCCCAAACAAGAGCAGTAGGCTGTGTTACTTTCACTTCGAAGACGGCAAGTTTACGCATTGTTAGGCGTTTCCAAAAAAAAATGATTTTAATGATCTTTAAATGATCGGACTCAATTCAAAGTAATTTATACTGATGAAGACGCTTCAATTTCATTCTACTTATTGAGTAACCGTTATATTTTCCTTATTTGAAACACACCAACAATATTCACTTTACCTTGATGTATTGGTTTCAAGACTGTCAATTTAAACCAGACAAAGCTTATCTCACTTTCAAACACCAATCAAGCGATAAAGCATACAATTATGCATCTTGTTCTTATTTGCAAAACTTGTTTTATGTTTTAACATAATCGTAGAAACGTTGCCATTGTACATAAATGAGACAAAATGAAAATGTACGTTGATTGCTATGATAACAAACCGATTAAAACAAGCAAGTTTCTTTTATCTGCCGTTGTCTTTGAATGAAAATTCAAAGTAATGAATATTTGATATCCGCAAACGGTCTCTGAACTCATCAACGCAAATGATAATGGGTTCGATCTTAACTTAAGCGTCTGCTTTTCGGAATTATTTAAATCACACATCTTATTTTTTTGCCATTGGTAATATTGGTTTAAATGACGTATGTCACACTGAAATGCAGGTGTTCAAACATGATTAATACAAATTTATATTGATCATTTAGTAATAAGATCACTTAATATATAATTTACACATTTGAACATAATCTCTTTGTTTACAATTTAATTGATTATTGTCAGTTTATCTCACATACAAAGGGTCAATCAACAGACATCGGACATTACAAGGATTAAGGGTCGTGATGCAAATTAACACCAATCTGCCACATTTGCACTGTATGTGTCAAGTCTCAAGTCCTTTATTGTTTAGGCGAAAGATAGCCTCTGGCGTTAATCTCTTAAATATCTCTGTTGTTAATTAACAGGTCTGACACGTTCTGCTATTCCAGACATGAAATAACAAGCGGCAAATCTCACACTTTCAATGCGCGGCAATTAAATTTATCTTAAAAATCCATTGTTAAGATATAACCAATTAAGACCAAACTCTCACAGGATGTTTGGATTGATAAGGTGTCAGGACATATTTATCTCTCAATGTGACTTACGTGTGATACTTTGTCGTTATGATATTCAAAGAAGTGAACATGTTGTCTTTTTTATTAGAATAGTTTGACACTTCAATAAGTATATGATAATCAGTATTCACCAAAACGGTATTAACTCTATGTTTCAACAAAAAAACGTTTTAACATCAATTTCAAGTTTTGTCAAATTGATATTTAAATTCCAAAATCATAAAAAATAAATTCAAATATGTTTATTTAAGGTTGTTAGTAAAATAAACTATGACGATTTTTTTGTTTTAGCTGTTAATTATTAAACCTGTCCGAAAATTAAATGCTCAATATGTCAAGGCTACTTACACGAGAGAAAACGAACATTAATATAAAGTGAATATGAAGAACAATTCTTAAGTTCTTAACAGTTGATCTAGAAAGACGACATCGGAATCAATTTCGAAATCATAGACCTCTTACTGGGGGTGGAGTTACTGGAAAGTTGCCGGATGATTTTAACAAATACTCTTAAATGTGCCAGTGTTTAGTTTTGAAATTTGGATGTGTGGTGAAAATGTGAGGTAAAGGATAACCTTCGTATCACAAGTAAGTTGATGTGTAGTGAAAATGTGAGTTAAGGATAACCTTCGTATCACAAGTAAGTTGGGTTATAATACGGTTTGTTTGTTCGCAATTTATGATCTTCTCCCGTTTCATTTCATGTATTGATAAGACAATGCAGGGTGAATTTGACAGTTAATAGTTATACGATGTACGGTGTTAAGACAATTCGTTTATTCAAACCTGTGTCTTTGTTTACAACTCAATTAAAACCTTAATTCTAATACACGATCATCGACGAAAAAGTACTCTTGTTTTTTTTTCAACAAATATTAATAAAAATAGCTGTTTCAACAAATATCGTCAAAATTTCAAGCCGATTCTTACATATGAAAACATTTACAAATCCTTTCAAATTTACGCGTTACGTCACTTACTTTTTTTCAAAAGAATATTCTTATAATATGAAACATATTCAATAAAGAAAATGCACTGTCAATCCAAACATTGACTTAAGGATTGCTATTTCGAGGAAAATCGTCCCAATTTCAAGCCGTTCCTTTCATATGAACGCATTGACATATCCTTGTAAATTCACGCGTTAAGTCACTAATTTATTTTTTCAAATGGATCTTCTTATAATATGAAAACTATCCAGTATACAAAATTCACTGTCAAGCCAAACAATGACTTAAGAATCATTTAATTCAAGGAAAATCGTCCAAATTTCAAGCAATTCCTTTCATATGAACAGGTTTACGCAATGACAAATCCATGCAAATTCACGGGTTAAATTATTAATTCATCTTTTTTCAAATTGATATTCTTATAAAATGAATCATATTCAATAAAGAAAATGCGCTGTCAATCCAAACAATGACTTTAGGATCGTTTATTTGAAGAAAAACACCAATTCTAACCAGCGATCGCTCTTCACGCCCTTTACATGGCGCATTCAGTGGATCACGAGTGACGTCACAACAAAGGGAAGTAAGTCATACGAACTTTTATTAATCGGTGCGCTATGACGGTGATTTATGACGTAATGCGTTATGCTAAAATGTTGCAAATAATTTCAATGTGATTCTTTTACTTCATATTTTAATTTTATGAAATAAACCCAACCTGTACATATGACCTTTAAAGGGATGGATTGATAAAAAAAAGGATTAAGGACTGACAGAGATAATGCCAGATACAACATTCTCAATATTTTCTGATCGTCTCAAATTAGTTTGACTAAGTTTCTAGGGACCTTGTTTTTCGATTTATATGCAGGGCTCAGTCTTAAGCACTATTGTACATGTTCCCCATATAACCTTCATGTTCAGGTAAAGTCCTAAGAAACAGTTTATTACATCTTTGGTTCAGGATAGGAAATATGTCTTTCCAAAGAACACAATAATTTATATGGTGAACATTTGGCTTGCAAATGGGAATCAAACTCTGATGACTTACCATTACATTGCTGCATATCCCGAGGTCGTGTAACATGTTTAACTTTAAGGAAATTGCAGGCATTTCAATAAAAAACTGACTGCTTTAAAGTCTTTCCTTTAATTCATCTTCATGACCACACTGTTCTCTAAAGTTGTCTGCTTGTCTGCAATAAAATGGTCAAATGTCGTTATTGTTTGGGAAAGGGTTAAGCATGGTTTTATGAAGTGTATTATGGGTATTAATGTTTTAATTGTAGATACAAGCCCACAGGAACAAATGGTGGGCCATCAGAAGATCCTACCCCAGACTATATGAATCTATTAGGGATGATATTTAGTATGTGTGGGCTCATGATGAAGGTAATGTAAATTGCTTATTATAGAAAAAAAACTTCGAGTGACAGTGTTTCGGTTCATTTTTCTTATTATCGGGAATATTGGGATTTGTTTTCAAATAATAGAACTCTTTGTAAGTAGCTTATTCCTTCTTTAAAACTTGAACCATGAACACTGCAGAAAAAGTACAGTAACTTTGTTGATACATACTTTGAGTCAAAAGTCTGCATTCGATTTCGGGTGTTCTGTTATAAATAATCGGAAGGGATTTTAACAGCTGAGCGAATTTTGACAACTCAAATGTTTATTAAAGAACGAATGTCTAATTAGGGAAAAAATAGTGAATTTGGGAAAAATGTTACCTAGAATTGATTGGGAAAGGGTTCTTTTACCGGACCCAAACAAAGAAGGAAAAAACGTTAAGTGATATGTGTATTCTGCTCCATTGCCTATTTATTCATGGTAGATGAAAAGCCTATTTCACATATTTAGATTTATTCTCGTTATAATAAAATGTCTTCTATGAATATAACAAGAACACAAATCCAATAGATGACAGACTACTAGATTATTTATGATACTCTTCTCCTTTCATAACTGTAAAATGGAGATAAAGCATATATTTATGTTACAGATTTAGGTAACTGTTTTCCAAAATTGTGGTTAAATTTACTGTTGCCATCTTTTGTATAAAACAATGCATTTCCCCTTTTTGTTTTTTATGAAATACTTAGTACTCAAAAGGGTTCGGAATAAGAGTCTATCAACTTATTAAACTGGCTTTTCACTTAAACCTGACACAAACAAACACCAGTTTAAATCCTTTGTTTTTGATAGTGTGGCAGACCTAGAACATAGGGTCATGGATTCGAGCCCCACCAGCACCTCTGGTTTTTGTGGGAGTCTCCTTTGACAAGTCACTTCAAAGCTCTAGCCTAGTGCTGGTGGATCCAGGAAAGTTGTACATAACTGAAAAATTGTTGACACAGCGTAATATAGTGTCTGTTGATACCTTTATTTGGACTGGATATTCTATGTGTAACAGCAAATGTTTCTTTCCCTTTACAGTTAAAGTGGTGTGCATGGTGCGCAGTGTTCTGTTCATTTATTGGTTTTGCCAATTCAAGGGCTTCAGAGGATACCAAACAGACACTTAGTAGTTTCATGTAAGATTTTCATATACCATACAAAATCTTCTCCCGACTGACTTAGGAAATTATGATGGTTCTACCTGGCTTTGTAAGCCCTTTACATTTGGGCATTTAAGTATAGGGTCTTCCTCCATCATTAAGAGTCAGGCACCGCAACATTACTGAAATAATGTTGTCGTGATGTAAAACCTGTATGAAAAGGAATATATACATGTATATACAAATTTATAACTTGGCTTTGAGATTGGTATTTTTCCTTTACCTCTCATGTTTTTAAGAATCACTTTGAGGCATTTATAGTAGATATGCTATGAATCCCTGGGACACAAGGAGAAATGTTCATGATGAGCTTTTGTCACAGTGATTGCTACCAAATTGTTTTGAATTCTAATATTTAAGCTTTATGGTTGTTGTTTTTGCTTTTAGTTTATACTTGACACAAACTCCTAGTACCAGCAGAGATTTGTTGCAATCCTGACAAGTAATCTTCTTTGGTCAATGTGTATTTAATATCTTTCCATGAAATCAAAAATAATTTAATAACCATTGAATAGAGTTTTAAGGTGCATCTACAATTAAGGCCATTAAGGGTGCATAATTATGATGTAGATAAAAGTATATATGATGATATTAGGTAGATATATTTAGTTTTAGATAGTAAAAATTAATTGTATGATAACTTGTAATGAAAGGTTGGCGTTAGTCCAGACAAAAGCATTAGGGTAAAACAAAACTACAGTCAAACTTGTGTTAAGAGACCAGCCTATGGGACAGAATAAATTGGGTGTTTAAGACAGGTTGGCTGCTTAACACAAACTGATGTACACTATAAATCTAACATTGGGACTTTCTGTAGTGGTTGTTTAAGGCAGGTTGGCAGCTTAAAAGGGTGGCTGCTTAACACAAGTTAGACTGTATATATTTGTAAGAAATTACAGTTTGTTGTATAGTCCATTCTAATAGAAAGGAGCAAATCATGCTGGGCGTCTTAAAATGCATCTGAAGTGTGTCAACATTTGCACATTTAGATTGAATTGTATGAAAGTAAAGGTAACCGAAAAGAAAGATGTAATTTCCATCTAAAAAGTTGTCAATGGCTTGTATATATGAAAAGATATTGATGTTTCAGTGGTTTTCCTTGACCCCCAACTTATATAGTAGATTACCCCAAATTCCTCGAAATTAACCCTAAATATCATTTTTTTTTCTTTCACATTTCCATATATATGGGGTCAGAACTCCCACAAATCAGCATTAATCAAGGGCAGGGTTTTTGTTAAAATGTGAATTAACAGATCTAGGTTGGGACCTAACCAATTCAGCCAAACAACCCTCTTTTATCAGACTTTATGACTAGGCATGAATTAAGGATTTTAACCGATGGTTTGAATCAGCAATTGGTTCTTAATGAAAACCCTGAAGGGGCCAAGGGAAAACCCTAAAGACTCTAGTAAATCCTTTACACACTACAGAACTACTTTCTATAGACCAGTATAATCAGTAATGCACTGAATTATAGATATATGCAGATGACTCAACATGTTGTTTGTCCAATTTCAGGTTATCCATATCAGCCGTTGTCATGTCCTATCTACAGAATCCACAACCTATGACGCCACCATGGCAGTAGGCAATCCCAGCAATACCGTTATTTCATTATGAAGATACCATAAAACTCTAGTGTAGAACCCACAATCAATGATGCTGCAATTGTTGCATAGACCCAACCCTCTCCCAATGGGATAAGGGAGCACGAGAGCGAAATTTTCTGGCAGAAAACATTCAGGGTAAAGGAGAAATTGCTCGTTAAGAGCAATTTTCCTTTTCCCACAATGTTTTCCAGGGTTGCCTGCAACAAACTGGTCAAATGCCGTTATTGTTTGGTAATGGGTTAAATGTTGCTAACTTAGCAACATTTAACCCATAACCAAACAATAACAGCATCTAGTAAGAATCCACAATCAATTTATGCCTTCTTGGCAGTAAGATGTCCAAGAGTGACACTTCCAATTGAACTCTTATTTCAAAACACTTGGGGATTGGGCGTCACCTTTTGTGAGTGCAATAGACATTATTTTAATCTGTTTTAGGTCAATGTATGGAATTATTGATGCTAAATGTATGAAAGTAGTAAATGTTACAATACCTCTGGCTAAACAAGATCTTCATTCTGTTTTATTACATAGTGAAAAGGTAAAATGCTGCAATAAACAACATCAATAGTTGGTCACATGGGAGTGTAAGAAAGGCTTTTTGTTTTTAAATGTATTTATTCTAAGTGATATGTAAAGGATAATGATGCTCTGCATCAATAGTGAACATTGCATTTATTGTCTTCTTTGAAATGCAAATCCCACAACAGGTTAAATTATCCCATCTTTTCTCTCTATATTAAAACTTGAGTCTGACATTTGGGGCAAAAATTTCAAAATGACCATATATCTTCAAAGCTAATAAAATAAGTTCTGGAAGGCTAATTAACACAAAAATCATGTATTCATACATTCAATACTTTATAATTAAATGTTACTTTGAATTATTACAATCTGAACAATTTTTGTAATCAAAATCAATTTTCACAATTTTTGAATTCGGTTAAAAAACAATGAAAATTGATATTTAAATCACAAAAAAATGAAGATATTTAAAAATTCTTTTCATAGAATTTTCTCATTTTTCAGTATGTGAAGTAAAATTTGATATTGAAATACAAAATGCAAAAAAAGATATATGTTGACGAGTTAGTTTTTCAGTAAAATGATAGTTTCTATGGTAACCATATTTAAAAAAAACATTTATAAAAACGACTAATAGAAATTTAAAATTGCAAAAGCAGAAGCTGGGGCCTTAAAATGCATGAGAAATATTTGATATTGTTCATAACCTTTTATAGTTTTTTTGGATAATATGATTATTTTTTGAAAAAATTGCATACAGTAAACTTTATCCGAATAAAAACACTTATCCGACTACTATGCAAGTACATGTACCTGTTCGGTAACAGATTATTATCTCCCTTGACTGCGCAGATGAATTGCGCTGAAAAAACTACCGAGAACGTCCTTAAGTAACCATTTAGCATCGCTCAGGAGACGCAAAAGGTTATTAAAGGTCATTTAGATCTTAACTAATTAAAATCTATTCTTGTACAAGTATATCAGAAAAAGTTAGACTTACCGATAAAGACAAAAGAAAATGATTTTTATTGGTAAATTGAAAATACTGTAACTTGGGTTTATATAAATTTTATCAAGCAAATTATCCTCACTATATTTTTGTATGGGAAGTTTCATAATGCAAATCCAGTAAATAAAAAGATTTTGACTATAAAAAATACACTCCCTGTAGCATTCAATGTTTAAATATGTAGATATGCTTTATGTAATGTGTAAATTGAATTTAATAATTGTTCCTTCTAAATGTAATTGGATGTCATTTTTTACTTTTTAAATGATTTTTATTCAGAAATAAATTGTGATGTATATAGAATTTACCTTTTATTTACACTCTCCTCTTTGTCTGTTCACTGGTTTGATTTATAGAGAATTAATGGTTCTTATCATTGTAGAACGGGTCTCAATTTACAAGGCAGAGTTAAATATGCAAGCTAGCTAGATGGCTCAGTCGGTAGAGCGTTCAAACAGTTTGCGGAGGTCACAAGTTCCTCCTTGTCTGGCTGCATGTTTTTCTCATCTTGGTTACAACTAAACACGCATCACTTTGACGGAACCGTTCATGTTATCCGTCCGAATGCTCTTTGATTAGAAAGATGTATAACTCTGCAAGGATAAATTGTTTTAGCCTGGGGTCCTGGCCCATGCTAACCCGCATTAGGCTAGTTCGCGGTATACGAACGGGCCAGGACCCCAGGCTAAAATTGTTTCAGAAAGGATTTGTCTCCCTTGTAAAGAAGAGATTCTCGTATGCCGTAATTGCGCGCACATGGCTTAGAAAAGGGATCGTCTTAGAAATGTTGTACCAAAGTCTTCACTGAACATTGTGGGTGGAAGAGTTTGGGTCAATTGGAGATCGTTTCGTGTCGCTTCTTATCACAGTTGCTAGGCTAGCCCCGTATCTAAAATAATTCGACATAATATTGCTTTAGCTTATTTTTATATAGTGACCTATCTAAATCATATCACAATATTTCCCGATTCGCGTCTTATTCATTTGACCCGGTAGCCAGGAATCTTGGTTCAAATACCATGCATTGCAGGGATATATTAAGGGGTATGTTAAATGAGACTCTGAATACAAAATCGGTCCACACTCATATCATCAGATGCTAGAAAGGTGCGTCAAATAGCAACACTGCGACAATGAATTTGCCAAGATTTCAATCAAAACAGTAAAAGGTATAAATGTTTGTTTCACAATTTATTTGACTGAACAGATGTTTGTTATACACAGAACCTATATTGTGGGTTCCTTTAAAGGTTCTTGTTCACAGAAGAGAAAATTCGAAAGTAAAAAAAATTGTCGTTGATACAAAACTTTTGGATTGTTGTTTGATTTACAATCAAATACACCATTGAAAGCATAATTAATTAACACAGCGTCAATTTATCCAAGTATGTACATGTTAAACGCGGTAGATCTCATATGCGATGTCATGCTGTTGGATTTAAATACATTGTACATTTTAATTTATCGTATACCGACTTTAAAGAATACAAAACGATCTACCTTTGCTTCCAATGGCCATTCTTCGATGTGTAACATATAACAGAACAGTTGTGACGTAACTGTGTTACTCGGTTATTCTCTTTTTCAAAACGTGTATGTGAGATATGTACCATGGTCCTGTGTCCGGAACTATCAAATTGAACATTTGTATTTGTATAGGTATTTGTTTATTCGTGCATATGTTGACAAAGCAATAAAGATGATTGAATTTATTAAAAACATGTAGATGCTCCATAGTCCAGATGCAGGACGTGTCAGACCCATTTTGATACCGATTAGAGTAGCCTTTGTGAAGGCTGAGAGTGAGCGAATGAATCAAGCCAAAGAAACATACCCCTTATCTGATCATCTAATGAGGCGAATGGTTTGACCGCTCTAGATATCGCAGCATCTTCTCAAGACTAATTTGTAGATAACTAACAGGCGCGTAGCTGCCTGCACGCTGAATACGCCTATGTCGTGGATTTACTTCCAGGCGCGTAGCTGCCTGCACGCTGAATACGCCTATGTCGTGGATTTACTTCCAGGCGCGTAGCTGCCTGCACGCTGAATACGCCTGTGTCGCTAAATCCACATGATTCTGATAAAAGAAAAACAGATTTATTTAAATCACAAAAATCTACTTCATTAATATATAAACCACTGGCGCCTTAATGTATTCTATTTGTCCATAATCTAACATAATACTACATTAACGACCCTGAAATCGCCTAGAGTGCACCAGATTGAATCATTATTTTACAAAGCTTTCCGATGTAGCATGCCCCGGACCCCCTAGTTCAATCCTGAATCCACATCCATGGAGGGCTAGCTACGCGCCTGACTTCCAGTGACTAGTCTCGTATGTTATTTTATACAGGTGATATCAGGAAGGCATTAGTATGTTTCAATCATTCCAGTATCGAATGACCCATAAAGTGATTTATGTGTGATGCAGACTCTTTCGAAGACGTCATAGGAAAAGGAGATAACGCTCCTGCAAACATTTTTTCCTTTCAAATAATACGTGTAAACTACTATTATAAGAGGGGAAAGCTCAAATTCCATCGAATTTATTTTGATAATTCTAAAAAGGGCAGCTAAAAATTCCGCCAATTTTAACCCTTCACTATAAACACATGCGTTTTTGTTTTTGTTGTTGTTTTTTCATTTTGTCATTTTTTTCTCCAGTTTTTCCTTCTTAATTTTCATTCGTGACTAAATATTAAAATTCAAATTGCTCAAAACAAGCAATTTCTGCTTGTTGTACAATGGTTTCTACCCTATACGATTTGATATATTTCATACATTCTTATAAAATCAACGCCTTCTATAGTTTTCACTTTGGGCATTCTACATCGCTTTATATCAAAGGGCGGGTTAGAAAGTTCATTAAAAATGTAACGCGCGTATTTATTCTGTATTTATTTGTATAGACTTGGCATTCTGTTAACTTGGGTATCCATTGAATAATCGCGGGAAACATAAGCCCAACAAGTAACAGATGGGTAGGAACTCCCAGACTGTGCCTTAATAGAGAAACAAGTCGGGTGAAATGGGATCAGTCGAAACGTAACATGTAACCGGTCTATCCAGGCGGTTAAATGTAGTCACTTGGCTCGGATCTCCAAGCTGTAAATGTATAACAGAAGAAAGAAAAATATCTACGTCTGGATCATTCGGCCGGTTAGTTTCCCGGCAATCTAAACTTATCGGGTTTATGAAAAAAATTATATCTCAGGTCACGGAAATGCCCGAGTACTTACGATTGCTCCCGGCAAATCTAACTCATTGGGTTTATAACACGTATCTCTCAGGTCACGGAAACATACGAGAAGTCCGACTTTAAAAGAAATCCACACCGTAATACATTTAAGCAATCGAACATTTGATTGAGTTAATCATATAACTTTTCAATCAACCAATTAAAATCACGAAAAATTCCATTTATTCATAGGGTAGGATCCTGTTCAACATTTCCTTTGTAGAAACCAAAGTGAAACCATAGTAAACAAAATCTATGAGCCCAAAAAGGAAAATACCTTTAAACAAGAAGCATTGCAGGTAAAAGACAATATTTGACTTGGTGTGGATAGGAATTGACATCATATCCATAGGCGTAGGAGCCGGGGGTAGGGGCCGGCCCCCCAATATCCAGACCGCGGGGCCAGAGTATAATTTGCCCCCACCCCCCTCAAAATATAAATGTGTGTATTTTTTGTGTGCTTTTTCTTATACCAATTCGCCTTTAGTTACAAACAATAACCAAAACATTTTGACGCCATCATCGCAAATGGCAATCTGAATACATTGGGTTTATTCAATGAAAACTCAATTCATGAAAATAACCGAGTAGTTTCGATTGACAAAAACAGTGATGTAAAACGTGTCCTATATGCAGTTAGACCCAACATATTGTATTCAATTGTTAGCTAAAGCTTGAAAAAGAAAATAATTCTTTAGTGGAGGTAATAGTTGAATCCGTGGTTGTCACAGTCTCATAGCAGTCCTCTACAAATTATTTCATATAGTTTGCGCGTGAGTTCGAAACCTGGACTATCCTTTCTTTTCACTTTTTTTTTTCTTTTTTGTATTGATATACACATTTTTATACGCTTTCTTTTAATTCATTAAATGGTATTGAAGTTGTAGATGCATGAAGTTGCTCACCTGCACCCCCATTGAAAACGCTCCTACGCCTATGATATCAATGGTCAATTATGATCCATCCCCAAATATGGAAATTTAAGGGTATACAGTAACAGCATTCGACAAAGCATGAACAAAATACATTTGCTTTGTTATACTACGTAGAAACCTCTTGGAAAAGAACTTCTATGGAACGCATGATTTACTAAACCCTGGAACCGACTTTATGCTTATGCAAAGAGGTTAGATCCAGAGCAGACGACACAAAAGTCTTTTAGAAAATCACCCAGCATTCTTAGGGTTAAACATATTGGAGATATCCAATGATTCATACACCACATCCCGTCTTAAACATGATCACATGCTTAATAGCATGACAGCTCTCATTCATTTCACGGTTTACGTACAGTCAAAACAGTGCGGCTTGCAACGTCATGATTTTTGTTTCTCTAATCGAAAAACAATACGAGTATTTGGTTTATTTATGAAATATGCATCCAATTCCTGGTAAAACGTTCCCGTTCTCGAAATTACTAAATTCATTTTCCGGACAAATGATGCATTGGTAGTGCTCGTTATGTTCTTGAAGAAGACGGTCACAAATCAGGGTGATATAGGTTTGAAGCAAATACTTGTATCTCAAATATGGAAAAGCGAATTTTATTCGGAAAGTTTTAACAGTTGAAGCAACGATGGCGCAGTCCATTTCCGAATGAATCCGGGTTTAAATGATAGCTTATTGGTAGTTTACTGGTACATGGTTCTATCGACGACGCATTCGAAGTTGTATTTTCGACAACGTATTCGACGTTGTGTAAATAACGGTGTATTCGACGTGTAATTATTAATGTCGAAGCGGTTCTTACCACTACGTATCCGACGTGGTACTATCGACGATGAATTTGAAATTGTTCGATCGACGTATTCGATTCGATTCTATCGGTGAAGTATTAAAATTATCGACAGCGTTTCCGACGTGGTACTATCGGCGAGGTATCCGACGTGGTACTATCGGCGAGGTATCCGACGTGGTACTTTCTACGACGTATCCGACGTGGTACTATCAGCGAGGTATCCGACGTGGTACTATCTACGACGTATTCAACGTGGTACTATCGGCGAGGTATCCGACGTGGTACTATCAGCGAGGTATCCGACGTGGTACTATCTACGACGTATCCGACGTGGTATTATCAGCGAGGTATCCAACGTGGTTCTATCAACGACGTATCCGACGTGATGCTATCGTTGGCGTATCCGACATGGTACTATCTACAACGTATCCGACATGGTACTTTCTACGACGTATTCGACGTGGTATTATCAGCGAGGTATCCAACGTGGTACTATCAACGACGTATCCGACGTGTTACTGGTCTCGCACCTGTTACGATGTACTTCCAGGTCGTAGTACCCAAAAGTAGTCCCATTTAGAAATTTTGAGTTTCGACTTCTGGTGCATAGTTTTGCTAGTAGGAGATGAGCTGGTAGAACACTGATGTGTCTCCTGTATAGATTATAGTCCTGCAATGCTCCCAAAGTTTGTTTTGATTGCTTATTGCAGGACTATTTCTTTGGTATGTATGAGCACAAATGCCAGTACCTCGGCTAGATTTGACAGCTAGTGCACTGATTTTCGGACGGTACTAATACACTTTGCTCCGTAGAAAAAAAATGAGATGATTGAGGTGTCCATTTTATTACAGTTTCTGAGAGTTAAATGGTCAAACTTGATGTTTCTGTATATAGCTAAGCATAAAAAACACTATTCTTCCCTCAGCAGAGTCTTGAGAATGCCTGATTTAACATTGGAGTCAATGGGAATTCAAGATCTCAAAGGTAACAGGTGTATGACCTACTATCTGCAACATATCCGACGTGGTACTATTTACGACGTGTTCGACGTGGTCCTATCGAGAACGTATCCGACGTGGTACTATCGGCGACGTATCCGACGTAGTACAATCGACGACGTTTTCTACGTGGTTCTATCGACGACGCATTCGAAGTGGTTTTATCAAACCCGTATTCGAAGTGGTTCTATCGATGACGTATCTGACGTGGTACTGTCGACAATATATTCGACATGGTATTATGGACGACGTATTCGACTTGCTTCTATCGACGTAGTATCTTAATTGGTTCTATCGACGCCATGTCCGTCATTGTTCTATCGACGACGTAATACTTTCGACGCCATATTAGACGTGTCAAAACAATTTGGTCAGCAATTCTGTGAGTTAGTCAACAATTGTCACTCACAAACCATAATGTTTACTTTTCGAGTTTAAGTGGGGATTATCGCCGTTGCAACATATTTTCTTTCATCGAATGGTTTTCCTGCGTTGACAAGTAATTCGCTAGGGCATCGAAAAATCATGCAAAAGGACACGCCAACGAAACCAGGTATGCTGGTGGGAATCGAAAACGGGTCCTCGTAGATCTAGGACCATTTTCTCAACGACTGGGCCACGCAGGCCCCTGTCGGATGTGTCAAAATCAATTCTCTTTTTATCAAGACATGCCATAATCCTTAGAAAATTAGAAAATTAGCCCCTTGAATGTTGAATTGTTTTCTAAAAATGGATTATTGTGTCGCCTGCTTTCCAAAATCTTAAATATCTGCTTGATTTTGTTGAGGAAAGACAATCAGAGAAGCAAACAAGTAAGATCACAGGCCAGCCGTAAATTTACATGGCAGCTGGTCTGGATCTATCCTGCGTGCATAAGCATGAAGTCGGTTCCAGCATTATAAGGGTTAAACATCTCTCTTTATTGGCTTACGATCATGTAATATCATATACACAATACATAGCGTTTAATGCGTACAGGGTGCAACGCCTTTGAATCTCTTTTTTGTCATGTCGAAAATGTAGGCGGGGGTCATTAGTTGATCCTTGAAAAACATGAGTGCGCAGACAGAAATCACTGACTCGAGACGGAACGAGAGAATCGCGCAGTTTTAATGGGAAAACCAGTACTTCTTCAAGAACCGAACCCGCGAAAACCATACTGAACATGTATCAATCGGTAATTCTGGGCCTACCAAATTCAATACTGAATTAATACAACTAGAAAAAAAATCAACACATAGTCAAAATAGGTAGTGTCTTTATTTGCCAGCATATTTAAGTATCATTTATAAAAGGACGAAAACCACTCTTAACGTTCAAAATTTAAAGACGTTACCATTTCTATCAATTGAAAGCAAATTCAATGAATCGGAACTTATATATTATACATTTTCCCTATAAACTATTGCTTTAAATGTGGTTTCGCGACTGTTACAAAAATTAAAACTATAAACAGACGACATATGTATACAAGCAATCTTAACTTTTCATAATTGAAAAATAACATTATGTGTGTTTTATTTGCAAAAACCCATTATGATTTATTTTCTCAGTAACTGTTTTCTTCTGTTTCGTGTATCTGTTAAAAACACACATTAAGAAATTAAAAAGCAACAACTGCAGTCTTTGCCAATTTATGATAGCGACAGCCTATCAAAAATCAACACAACGTAAATATTGCCCCTGTTCTAAAAGAACTATCAAGATATATTGCATGAGGGAAAACAGTTTATTAGTTTTCGTTATGGGGATCCCTGGAACTCTTTCCGAACCCGGAAATTGATCCGAGTGAAATTTCCACAATCAGCCTTTCATGTCACAGCTTCAAACTTGTCTGCACAAAGCAAACATGTTCCTAAAATTGACTAAACACGCTTCGGCGAAAAGCTATGTTCTAATGAGAGAAACAGCGAGAGCAAAATAACACAATCTTGTTTTGGGTATTTTTGGAATGGTCCAAAGTGGAAGTAACAGAAGACGACAATTATTAACTATGAAATTATTTCGTTTTGAGATATTTGGTACAAATCCTTTATGACAAAATGAGAAATTACGCATGCCGTGAAATTTCTAGTTATGTCACAATTATTTTATTCGTCGACTGCATGTATGTGAAAACGGCCATTTATAAAGGTAACACGTCAAAAATGAACTTTCGTCACGTTCTTAGCCTTTTAAAAGTTTTCAGTTTTTTAATTTGTCGTACTTGTCTTAGAACGTCCTCGTCCTCTCCCATCAACCCACGTTACAGTTTAGTTCTGGATCAGAGTTTAAAGCCGTGTTCAACAATCTCTCAGTTGTATGACGGTGTACATGGACACAACCAGTATCTTGGCATTTTCTGCCAAGAAGAGCGGGGGAATTTCTACAGTTAAGGAAAATAATCAAAGCCGGAAAACTATAGCGCCAATAGTTTGATTTGCTTTTGTCCATTTTCCATCAATACAATACCTTTAATTTGAACTCCATTTTTTTATTTTGTGACCGATGCAAATTGAAAGCAACATCAGACAACAACGGTGTTTTTCTTTGCAAGTGACATCAATTCAGCGTGGTTATTTAATTCGTAACATTCAACATAAAACGGGATACGTGTACCCTGTCCCTCATGTATTTCTCAGCTCGCGGAAATATCCGAGTAGTTCCGATTGCTCTGTCCCTGTACAAGCGCTGTGGACTCGAACAGGAAACACGCTATGGCCAAGTCAGCCCATCTTTCCAATCTGAACACCTCGGGTTTAACAAATGTGTATTTATCAGCTCACGGAAATACCCGATTTCTTCCGATTGCCTATCCTTCATCTCCTCGTGCCTTATCATCTTGTAAAGTTCCTGGTGAGTAAAAGAGATTTCCTTGATATGTCAACCAGATCAGCAATTCTAAGCTAGAATTTACATATGGATTAATTCAGTAAAACGGTAGAAACAACAAAACAGATTCAGGAATATGCAGATAAGTGCACTGAATGTCGTATGGTAATGATACCAGATGTTTTACTTAACCCTTTCCCAAACAATAACGACATTTGACGCGTTTGTTGCAGACGACTTACTGAAATACTGTGGAAAAAGGAGAAATTGCTCACGATGAGCAATTTTTCATTTTCCCACAATGTTTTCTGCCCTACCAGAAGATTATTTTTCAATTTCATCACGTTTTGATGTCTCGTCTGCAAACTCTTTCAAATTGGGATATTCGAAAATTTGCTGTTTGGTAAAGGGTTAAATCCATACATCGGAAGTTTGGACTGGTCCAAATTCAAAGAAATAGCAGATGACAAACCAAAACATAATAATGATGAAAAAAAGCCCTTAGCGGCATATTGATGGCATACATCGCGACAAAAGAATAAATTGATCATTGCAACTTTACCTTTTCGCCACAGTAGCGTGTATCCTATATATCGATACACCATTGTAGCAGAGACATAGATAAGTTATCTATGTCTCTGATTGTTGCAGATGGAACTGTCCGTGGAAAATGGATTTCTATTCGACTAGACTTTTGCGCGTGTTAATTATTGTCGTCAGGTGGAACGTTCATTTTTGGCATGAATACGACGCTCGGAAACCAATCGTTTTCTAGCCATTGAAACAGAGACTTTTGAAATGTTTATAGTTTCAACATTTATGATACGAGAAAAGTGGGATGAGTCCAAGCGGGAAAAGTCCAAGGGATGGGCGTCGGTCTCGGGACACGAGGTTGTGGGTTCTAATGTCGTGCTCAACCTTTCGGCCTTTCATCAATCCACATTGGAGCGAGTAGGCCTACTGGTTATGTATCCAGGATCGAAAGTGATAAATCTAAGTTGAAAGAACTTGTTAAACAATCGATGTAAAGTTTCAATTACGTTTAAACTAAACTGATGATCCAATGTCAGACGTACGCTGCCATGGATTTTAGTACTCTATTTTCATTATTTGAAAACGTTTTAGTTTAACCCATTACCGAACAATAACGACACCTATCCACTCTGTTGCAGACGACTCTGGTAAACATTGTTGGAAAATGAGAAATTGCTCATAAGGAGCAATTTTTCCTTTTCCCACAATGTTTTCTGACCTATCAGAAGGTTGTCTTCCAATTTCATCACATTTTGAAATGTCGTCTGCAAAATCTTTCAATTTGGGACAGTCGAAAATTTGGCGTATGGTAAAGGGTTAAGACAGGGACATATTATACCTTATCTGTGTATGTTTTAGAGACGTTTTGGTACCATAATAATTGTTTCTTATGCCATATGCAGCAAACTTAAAAAAAATAGTATGCAAGACAAACAACACGATTTTGATGCGTATTCGCCAGACAGACGAATCTGCATAGCCCCCTATTGTGAGGGAGATGGTGTCGATAAAACACAACTATTAAGGTAATCTGTCAATTAGGCCCATTAATGTCGGATCCGCTGACCGCTATCCATCATACGGTTAGATCAGATCGCCTGATAAGCCAGCAGAGGCTTTCCACATGCAGTGCGTATGTATTCTGCAGTTCTTGTAAGTTGTATATATACACTGTTTGTATCCCGCCACCCTGCTAGTAATCGAGCCGATAACTCCGCACTAATGGAATTAGGTACCTTTAATTAACGCGTATGGAGGGACCAGCGATTCGCTATATGGAGGATCACACATGTCAGTGTCAAAAATAATCGAATCATTTCTCCGCGACCGATTGCCATCCGAAAGCCTTCGTGGGGCGCATGTGATAGTGCGTGTCGCTCGCGCAAATTTGTAACGCGACTGAACTACGTAGCGCGAAGTAGACCGAAGTTGTCAAATACACAGATTTGTCAAAACGTGCTTTTGTTATGCGCATGACGGACAAATTGTGGACAATTTTGCGCAGGTACGGACTCGTTCAAGCGGAACGCTCCCATGCGAAAACTTTTCAACTCGGGTGGGGAACAGGGAGTGAAAAAAAGTGTTGGAAAAGTAACGGTAATGTGTTAATAGGATAACGTCGGGTGATTAATAAGTGTATTGGATGTGTGACTCCCTTCTAAATCCGAAATTGGAATGGTGTCGTGAGGTAGACTCTGTCGTCGAATCGGAGTGACACATCGCCCGATATTTCGTGTACAAGTGTAGTGTATTGCAGATAAATTAGATAAATAATTCTACCCGTGTTTTTTGGGTCAGTTCGTCGTACCTCTGTGACAGATTGTGTTGGATTAACGGAATTATGACAATTTCCAGGTACAAATGTCCGTGGATTTAAGTTTTGAACACCAGAAATGGGATGGGAGACATATTTGTACGCGTTACTAATGATGGTTGTTGCAGTGTGTAATTCTGGTAAGTATACCTATAAAGATCAGACGACATTTTATCCCTTTCCCACGCTCTCTATTTTTAGCACTGTTCCTAATTAACATCGGAAATTAATATAATTCATATTATCACAACTATATTAATTATTTTTTTTGTGGTGTTACTTTAATTTGAATTTGTATTATTTATATACTGTTAGCCAATGTAAGCGTTTAAAATGAAAGTAATGTTAGCGTGAAATATACAAGTTCAAAATTTGTCGTCTGCTGCAAATGAGTTTTAAGTTTTGTAACTATGTTGGTGAAGGTTTTGTGTCAACTAGAGATCAAAAGAACTAAACTGCTGTGCTTTAGGTGTGCAAGTATGTGGGGGACAAATCTGTCAAAGCTTGGAGATTAAAGTCTTTTCCTTGTTGGGGATTTTTGGGTCTGGTCCAAATTGAAAGCAACAGCAGACGACAGTTGTTAGGAAATAAATCAACTGTTTTTTATTTAAAATTTGGTATAAACTATTGTCAGAATAAATGAAATTGCTTGTATTTGAGGAATTTCATATTTTGTTTCTCACAATTGGTCATAGAAGTCTGTCATAGGTGAGAAATATGCATATGAAGGAGAAGGTAGAAGTTTTGACTAAAGACAAGATACAGATTTTATCTCAATATTCACATTTTATCTCAATATTCAGTGCTGTAGTTTGATATATGTTCGTATCTGAATATTTTGCATGCAGTATTTTGTGGATATTCATTAGATTTACATTGATAGGACAATTCTGATGAAGAAAAAAGTTTTAACTATTAACCCTATACCAAACGCCATATTTTCAACTGTCCCATATTGAAAGAGTTTGCAAAATCAAATTTTAGTTAAAAAAAAACAACAACGGAAAGAGCACATGACTGATAGTTTAATCCATTAACTAACAATAACGGCATTTGACCACTTTGTTGCAGACCACTCTGGAAAACACTATGGGAAAATGAGAAATTGCTCGCGAGAAGTAATTTCTCCTTTTCCCACAATGTTTTCTACTCTATCAGAAGGTTAGTTTCCAATATCATCACATTTTGAAATGTCGTCTGCAAATTTCAATTTTGGACAGTCTAAAATATGGTGTTTGGTAAAGGGTTAAGGCACATTCCCAATTTTGGAAACTATCTTTAAAATCATGCAGTTTTCAAAAAAATTCTCAGTCATACCAGCTGTTTGGTTTCCCAATATAGCAATTTCACTGAAACAATTTCCCAAAATTAGCAGGCCTAGGTCTCTTCCCAATTAAATGGAAAAAAGCCCCAGATTAAATGAGTACACACAGTACATGTTTATGAGAAGGTGTAATAATGTAACAAAAGTTAACATCACATGATTAATCCGAATCTCAATACTCTTAAATGTAAACTTCACAAATAAAACACCAAAAAGAAAATCCTATAAATGATATATATTTTTCTTGTGAAGCACACCATGTGAAAGATTCAAGAACTTATTCATAAACTTCATGACCATTCATGATCATTGAATGGTCATTCATGAACATAAAGCTGTTCTTAACTTTCATTTATGAACCTGTACATTATGAACATAAACATATTTTTGAAATTCATGAACAAGTTCTGCGTTCATGAACAGACCTTTGACATTCATGATGTATGTCCCTGAATAAGTTCTTGAATCTTTTGCAAGGGAGTTTGTTTGATAAGTCATTATTTTTAAGGTAAACCATTTATCAAAACATAAATTTCTTTTCAATAGCAGCTTTCAATTTGGGTTAGTCACATAACTTATTTGGTGGAAAAAGGATTAAATGTTTTTTTTTAAAATTGTCTGCCACAGTTTTCATGCAGTCAGGAATTTCACACTTTGTAACAAATTAGGACTTTCCATATTTCTATAAAGAATGCCAATTTGAATATTTCTTAACATACTTTTGTCTAAAACTGTTTCAATTTGCGTCAGTGAAAAGGTTTACAAAATGTAATATGTCTAACAACTTTACCTTTTGCTGCATATGGGTTTTTAAGACTTGTCAAAAATGAACGCAACAGCGCGCAACAAATGTTTAAGTTTAAGAAATACAATTTCTTTGTGGTATTTGTTTAAGTTTAAGAAATACAATTTCATTGTGGTATTGGATAGAATCTGCTTTGACAAAAAGGAGAATTTGCTTGTATATAGCATATTTCATCATATGTGTCAATTGTATCTTGAGTCATATCCTTGAGATGTTTTGAAACACATTAATATTTAACAAGAGGATAAATGGTTGAAAAGTGTGCGTGGTGCATAGCGTAAGAGCCATCAACATCTGGTTCAGAGTAAATGTCACATGAATGTATAGAGTACATTAGATATGAGCCTTCGAGATGCATTTGGATCATGCGCATACCTTCTTTCAAAACATAAAGTCAATCTTGTTTTGAACGACAATAGTTGAAGGAGACAGAATTCAGGGCTTTTTCACATTATTTAACAGGGGCCTATAAAAGGCTACTTCCGAATTGGACGCTTTTTTTTAAAAACCATGCAGTTTTCCCAAGAATTGAAAGTCATACCAGCTTTTTGGCTTCCCAATTAGCAATTTCAGCGATATAATTCCCCAAATTCAATAGGCTTAGGCCTCTTCCAAATTCATGAAAAAAAACCCTTGGAATTATGGTATACATGGCAAATATAAACG
The DNA here is from genome assembly GCA_947846245.1 of Cerastoderma edule. Classification (NCBI taxonomy): domain Eukaryota; kingdom Metazoa; phylum Mollusca; class Bivalvia; order Cardiida; family Cardiidae; genus Cerastoderma; species Cerastoderma edule. The sequence continues at coordinate 53,230,764 of OX401405.1, forward strand.
GCTTAATATGGCGACTAGTCATTAATTCAGAAAGTTCGAAAGGAGTAACAGAGTGCTGATAATTATAGTCCTTATTATCAGTCAAGTTTGGGCTCTTCCTCCATCGCAATATAACTGAATTATCAGTCAAGTTTGGGCTCTTCCTCCATCGCAATATAACTGAATTATCAGTCAAGTTTGGGCTCTTCCTCCATCGCAATATAACTGAATTATCAGTCAAGTTTGGGCTCTTCCTCCATCACAATATAACTGAATTATCAGTCAAGTTTGGGCTCTTCCTCCATCGCAATATAACTGAATTATCAGTCGAGTTTGGGCTCTTCCTCCATCGAAATATAACTGAATTATCAGTCAAGTTTGGGCTCTTCCTCCATCGCAATATAACTGAATTATCAGTCAAGTTTGGGCTCTTCCTCCATCGCAATTTAACTGAATTATCAGTCAAGTTTGGGCTCTTCCTCCATCCCAATATAAATGAATTATCAGTCAAGTTTGGGCTCTTCCTCCATCGCAATATAACTGAATTATCAGTCAAGTTTGGGCTCTTCCTTCATCACAATATAACTGAAATAATGTTGAGGAGATGTAAAACCGATATATCGAGGGTTCAATGCAATACAATAGTAAGTGTTTCATGTTTATATCGAGGGTTCAATGCAATACTATAGTAAGTGCTTCATGTTTATATCGAGGGTTCAATGCAATACTATAGTAAGTGCTTCATGTTTATATCGAGGGTTCAATGCAATACTATAGTAAGTGCTTCATGTTTATATTGAGGGTTCAATGCAATACTATAGTAAGTGTTTCATGCTTATATCGAGGGTTCAATGCAATACTATAGTAAGTGTTTCATGTTTATATTGAGGGTTCAATGCAATACTATAGTAAGTGTTTCATGTTTATATGGAGGGTTCAATGTAATACTATAGTAAGTGTTTCATGTTTATATCGAGGGTTCAATGCAATACTTAATTAAGTGTTTCATGTTTATATCGAGGGTTCAATGCAATACTATAGTAAGTGCTTCATGTTTATATCAAGGGTTCAATGCAATACTATAGTAAGCGCTTCATGTTTATATCGAGGGTTCAATGCAATACTATAGTAAGTGCTTCATGTTTATATCAAGGGTTCAATGCAATACTATAGTAAGTGTTTCATGTTTATATCGAGGGTTCAATGCAATACTATAGTAAGTGTTTCATGCTTATATCGAGGGTTCAATGCAATACTATAGTAAGTGCTTCATGTTTATATCGAGGGTTCAATGCAATACTTTAGTAAGTGTTTCATGTTTATATCGAGGGTTCAATGCAATACTATAGTAAGTGTTTCATGTTTATATCGAGGGTTCAATGCAATACTATAGTAAGTGCCTCATGTTTGTATCGAGGGTTCAATGCAATACTATAGTAAGTGCTTCATGTTTATAATTTTTATATATTGAATAAAAAATTGAAACCATCAAATGAACATATGGCTTGACCCACAGTGAAATGGTGGCTGCTCATGTTCGATATCCAGTCAGCAATTAGTGTTGTATTTATGATTATCATAAATATATCAGTGGTCAGTTTATGTCCAAGAATGTAAATATTTACTCTGTCCGCCCGTCTGCACGGTGTTTGTTTCACTTTAACTGACCAGACAGCTTGCATGGACTGACCTGCACTGACCTTTGACTTTCCTCACTGTGTCAAATTTGACAGCTGGAAACTTTACCTTGTGAAAGATTCAAAAACATAGTACTCATTAAAATTCATTAACTTTAAATGACCATTCATAAACACCGAGCTCTTCTTTAACTTGTTCACGATTTTTGAGAACATGCTCATGAACACCAATTACATGTTAATGAACATCAACCAAATAAGGTTCATGAATATATTCATGAACTTTTACTTAATGTTCATGAACATATTCTTGAAATTCATGAAACAAGTTCTGTGTTCTTGAGTGGCCATTTGACGTTTATGAATGTTCATGAAGTTCGAGAATAAGTTCTTGAATCTTTTGGAGGGTTTGTACTTAGCCCTCGATATGAATGTGTATTTTATGTTTGAAAATGTGTTTAAATACTGGGTTCTCCCAGCTAAAAGGGTTAAATGTCATCATATCTCTGAAAAGGTTTAGCTTATCAGTTCTATATTTCGTTATAAGTAAGTTCCCCTTTGAACGAAAAAATGTGTGAACTGATTGAAATAGTGTACCAAGTTTCTTTGGGTTTTATTTCTTTATCGAGGGTATGTTGGAATTGTCATATCAAGGCCTCAGTTAATTCCTTATTCCTTAACCCTATACCCCTTTGTGACGTTTATTTAAACCCTTGTCAGAATGTTTCAAATGTCATATCAACCCTAGGGAAGGATTCAAGATATGTGTTCATGAACTTCTTGAACAGGGATGAAGAAAAAATGCAGTTTATGAACATAAAATTGTTTCTTAAAATTGTTCATGAATGTCAAGAACATATTCATGAATGTACTCATAGAGGGTTTCCAAAAATGAAAGCACATGGCAAGCAGAGGACAGTTATTAGATATGAAAACTCACTTATTAATCAACAAACTGGAGAATAGGTATTGGATCTCTTATAAAAAACTAAGTTCTAACAATGCTTTATACTAAACCCCTTATTAATTTCTACACATTTTCTTTTGTCAACAGTGTTTCCATAATAATCAATTTCTCACTTTTTGAAAATAGTTTCAATTTGATATTACAATGATCATTTGACTTATCATTGTTCATTCCCTGCGAAATACTCAAGAACTTCTTAATGACCATTCATGAACATTGAATTGCCATTCATGAACACAAAGGTATCCTTTACTATTTCATGAATTTCAAAAACATATTCATTTATATCAAGAACAGGTTTTTGTTTGAACTCATGAACCTGTAGTCTGTACTTGATGTTCATGAACATGTTATTGAAGTTTATGAGAAAAAAAAATGTGTTCATGAACAGTCAATAAGCATTCATAAGTATTTATGAAGTTCATGAATAAATTATTAAATCATTCTTAAAAATACAAGATAAAAGAACAAAATGCACGTTTTTTGCACTTTTTATCCATTTCTGTAGCAATGTGCTCTCCTTTAATTCAAGCTGAAAGAGTTATTTGTGATGGGTTGAAATTATTGTTTGCGACAACTATGTTGTATGAGGGCAAGAACGTTAATTATTGAATTCCTGTGGGTTTGGATATTTGAAATACCAATCACTGGATTTCATCTGTGATAATAGTAACCTATTTGTACACTTTACCTCTTTTTTATAAGCCTGTATGCCTTTTAACCCTTTTAACAAACACCAATTTCGGACTGTCCATAATTGAAAGAGTTTGCAGACAATATTTCAAAATGTGATGAAATTGAAGAATAATCTTCTGGTAGAACAGAAAACATTGTGGGAAAAGAAGAAATTGCTCATTAAGAGCAATTTCTCCTTTTCCCTCAATGTTTTCAAGAGTTGTTTGCAACAAACTGGTCAAATGCCGTTATTGTTTGGTAATGGGTTAACCCATTCCTTAATAAATAATGTTTTCAACACAATCATTGTAGCTGATAACCCCCTGAAAAAACCCACTTGCGACTCTTCATTGTATTTAATTAAACATCTTATGCTGAAAATTCGTGTTAGGTTCAAAACAGTTTTTAGAAGTTTTAGATAAGTTTATTATAATGTCATGTGATTTGTCTTAACATTAATTCTCATTCTAAAATGTCTGTTTATGCCAATTCTTTTTCTGCACTTTTTTGTATATAAATGAAATCTATGCCCAGGTATTTTAGACAATTGATTTTGCCACCCTAGATAATGTGGGAATTATGGATTGCTCCAATTGCAACGGCAGACGACAATTATGAAATATGAATAATAACTTTTGTTTAAAAGCATTGTGACAAAGAACGGAACTTGGTGTCTCGAGCAATTCTATCTTTATATAACTAAACATTTGTTTCCAAAGTGTTCTGCAGCAGCTGATGCAAAGCTATGTATTAACCCTTATAGATCTGGAACTGACATCATACTTATGCAGATTACTTGGCGGCTGGCCTCTTATCTAACCTGTTTGCTACTCTGAGTATCTTTCCTCATCAAAATTAAGCAGGTATTCAAGGTTTTGGAAAGAAGACAACACACAAATCTAATTTTAGAAAATAACCGGGCAGCATTCTGAGGGTTAAATGGAGTAGTGCATGGGTTAGCACATGACATACCACAAAACTGAAGTTATATAAACATGCCCTTTAACAATGTATAATGTGACATTCCAGTTGAACAATGGTAGAACTAACTCAGGCCCCCTCCCCCCCCCCCTGCAAATACCACAGGGAGATATATATGTCATAATACAATTATTAACACTATATATACACAAGGGAAACAACTTCAAAGAGAAACCAGTTCTGACGTTCCGCGCTTATCAGTCTGTAATTTTTTATATGATCGCTAGTCTGTCAATTATCTATATGTCCCACATAGCCAAATGATTTCTGCATCCAACGATACCTCTCTCAACAAGATCGGTCCAGTCAATCCGTAGAAATCTGCGACGACACACGATATTTTTTTTCACAAATGTGAAGCACTTACTATAGTATTGAGCTGAACCCACAATAAGTGTTCATGAATGTTCCTGATTTAAGGACTTTGTGACTTTGTTTTGTTCCTATGTAATGATACAAACATACTGCCAGGTTCAGATGAGAGGTTAAAACGTTGATGCAGTATTTCAAAAACTTAAAAACAAAAACTTTTTTTGTTGGTTATCATTTGAATTTACTCAAAATTCATGAACAAGTTTCAAAGATAAGCTTTGTGTTCCTGAATGGTCATGAATAAGTTCTTGAATCTTTAACAGGGGAGGTCTTCCACAAACGTGAAGCCCTAAATATAATCTTGCATGAACCCTCATCAGCTAGCTAGGGATGTCTGGAATTTTGATCCAGGACATTTTTTTTTTTTTTGAGATCAAGAGTCTAGATGAGTGAATGTTTTTTGGGATCATTTGATGAAATGGTCTTAAACCTCTTCGAATACATTTTATGTTATGAGAAAACAATAAATTTGTCAATTTCATTGAAGGTTGTCAAACCTGTGATTGACATTGTTAATTTGTGTTATTCCCTGAATAGGGAAATGGTATTTTTTATTCAACATACATGAAAATGTGTATTAAGTCTCTATTACATACTACAAAATCACAAAAACAGACCTGAAAAGCTCTTTGTGTTCCTAGCAGGTTAGGTGACAGACTTGTTACTTGTTACAAGTGGTTTCAGGTTTGAGCTCCACCACCGCTGTTGCATGGTTGCGTGAGTGTGTCCTTTGGTAAATCACTTCAGAGCTTAAGCCTTGTACAAATGAATTCTAGAAAAGCTTTAAAATGTAACTGAAAAACTGTTGAAACAGCAACAAAATCAGGGTTTTCATTTAGAACCTATTGCGCATTGAAAATTAGATAGATGGGACAAAAAACCAGGGGTTTTAGTCCTTCCTCAATGGATGCTAACTGTATTTCAAGAATACCATAACTTTGAATGAATATGCTTTCACAGAATTATGGCCCTTATACAAAGAAGGAAATCTGTGTTAAATTCTCATATCAATAAGGCATTGGGTGAAAATCTTCTTATTTGCACTGCATGAGCATGAACAAAAGAAGACATTGAATCATGAAAAGAACCATTTAACCCTTAACTTAACGACATTGCATTACAATGGATATTCTTTAGCAGAAGTTTTATTTGATCGTTGGAAAACGGAGAAATGGCTTGTACAAGCAGTATGTCTCCTTTTTCCAACAATATATTTCATCACATTAGATTAATGTCTTCATTATATGGCAAAGATTTGTCACTTGCATTAAGAGGAACTAAAACCTTCTGTTGAGATGGGAAGAAATGTATAAAAAGGTTGTACCTGAGTACTCACTTAAACTTTTTCCTTTAAATGTAGATAAACAGCTTCAAACACATTTTTTACTAGACAGCATTAAGAAATAATTGTGACAAATGAGGGCATTCCTCTTTATGAGCAAAGTTTCACTTTTTCCTTGATGATTTAAAGGTTAATTAGAAAGTTCTGCATTTTTTCTTTCTTTTTTTTGCGTAACTTTCATTTTTAATTTTATTATTTTACTAAGAACAGGGAAAGGGTTAAGAATACAGAATTTGAGGAATGCAGTTCAAATGTATGGATCAGTAAATATGGCCCGAGGAAATTACAACTAATAATTCTTATCAAGTACATCATATTACATTATTCTTAATTCTTTACTCATATTACATTATTTTTTGTCGAATGGTACTGAATAACTGTATACTGTTTGCATAAGACACCCAGAAGTGTTCAATTCCTTAGAGTTGGTCCTTTTGTGGAATTGATGATTCTGCTGGCAATGTAGGAGGAACTGCTTGTTTAAGGAATAAGGAAGTTGATTTTTTAACCCTTAGATAGGCTTAAATAGTTTTAATCCTTTCCAAAAGGTAAGACGTGACTTAAAATTCAATACTGGGTAGTTTTCTTTAAAATGTTTTTGTGTCTGCTTTCCAAAACCAAAAAAAGGTATCTGCTTACTTTTGATGAGGAAAGATACTCTCAGTAGCAAATAGGTAAGATCACAGGCCAGCCGCCAATTTACATATTTTATTTACTTTTTTATTCAAAATACCTAACATCTAACACTTGGCAGAGAAATTACTGTCAAAGACCAGCTGTTTTGGACATGCAAGTCAATCAACTGTGATTTTTCTACATAGTGTTAGATGTAACGCCGTTATAAAGCGTGGGTTATGATATACCACAAGAACCGAAAATGTTGATGGTCAACTCATGAGAGATACACAATGTGGCTTTCATTGGCAAAAGGTGATAAAAGCACAAAAAAAACTTGTGGCATGGCCATCTTGTTCGGACATAAGATCGTAAACATTGGTCATGTGACTACCCGCCTGATATAACCGTAAACAAACAAAAAGAATTGGATTTGATTATTGTAATTAATACCAAACTGTGATTGTTTTTTCCCAAAATCTCTTTGAAGAATGGGTTTAACCATTTCCGAAACGACAAATTTTTGACTGTCCAAAATTGAAAGAGTTTACAGACGACATTTCAAAGTGTGATGATTTGAAAAATATTCTTCAGATAGAGCAGAAAAAATTATTGGAAAAGGAGAAATTGCTCTTAGCGAGCAATTTCTCCTTTTCCCACAATGTTTTTCAGAGTCGGCTGAAACAAAGTGATTAATTGTCGTTATTGTTTTGTAATGGCTAACACATTGTGTAATTTGTGTCAGCATGCTCCTGTCATTATTACCCCTGAGTATGCTGGGTAATTTTCTTAAAAGAGATTTTTATGTCGTCTGCTTTCCAAAACCCTAAATATTGGCTTAATTTTGATGAGGAAAGCCACTCAGAGTAGCAAACAGGTTAGATCACAGGCCAGCCGCCAATTTACCTCGCGGCTGGCCTGGATCTAACCTGTTTGCATAAGAATGAAGTTGGTACCAGCACTAAAAGGGTTAAACAAGTCCACTTCATACTTAAAATACCATAGACAACAAAAGCCTTTGAAGATTTACATGTCTGACTTACACTCTCGAACCTCTTGCAAGTCACTTTCGCATTCAGCCAACTCGCTCTTTTGTCCTTAAAGAAGTGTGTTACCTTGTCCTTTTATGTTTTTTTTTTTATTTATTTTTTAATTTTTGTTCAAATTGAATATAGTTTGGAGGGCAGTGTTCTAGGGAAAGAGCGTTGCATGGGACATGAGGGTATTTGGTAAGAATCTTGTGAGTAGTGGGATCTGCCTCGCTACCCCTCATTAATCCACATTTGGCGCGTACTGGTTGTACCCAGGAAGCAGAATCAAGAATAATTTATCTAAGGAAGAACTTTTTTTCAAAATCAATGAAGGTTAGATAGGTTTAACCCTTTACCAAATGCCAAATTTTCAACTGTACCAAATTGAAAGAGTTTACATTTCAAAATGTGATAGAGCAGAAAACATTGCTTGTTAAGAGCAATTTCTCCTTTTCCCACAATGTTTTCCAGAAACATCTGCAACAAACTGGTCAAATGTAGTCATTGTTTGGTAATGGGTTAAACAAGACGGATTGAAAATGTATGTAACTGACATGAGGGCATTGTCAATGAGGAATTACATGTATGATAGATTCCATTTTGGTTTTGATAGAGAGTGAAGGATTTTTTTATTGGAGAAATTACTTCTTTTGTTATAATTGTTTTTGAAATCTTTTGTTGCATGTAGGTATGTATATACTAAAGAGGTCAATGTGATTATACAGAGGTTAAGTGTGTTAGACCTTCTTTCACAAAACAATTTAAGTCATTAATTAGTAAAACCCTCGACCTTTCTTAACTAGCAAATTTAATTGCTTGTACTCAATTAATTAAGTCTTTCGTAGTTAAAGGAGCTTTTTACAGATGAGAACATTTAAAAGTGAAATTAAATACAGTTTTTGTTTTGTTATCACCATATGAATTGTGTTCTACTGCTCAATGGGCCAGTGCAATACTTTAGAGAGTACTTTTGTACATTGGGTTTGAAGTAAAACTATAAGTGTTTCACATTTCTTTGTGATGAACTTAATAAATGCCTTGCATCAAACCTTTGTTTTGCATTTAAACTAGACCCAAATGAAATTCTATATAAGGTAATTTAGTTAAAAGGACTATCTCTCATAATGAGACTGGAGTCTATTTTAGAAATAAAGAACAATAAAACGAATAAATTGACCACACACACCTTTCAATCAGTTACAATGAAAACTTCTGTAATTATTGATACACTTCTCATTTCTTTTCATAACCATTTAGTAGACATGAAGCGCATTTATACTGTTTAAAAGGTCTATTTTGTAGACAGTGATGGGTCGACACTCCAAGCATGAGTTGCTAGAAAGGTGCCTACGAGACCAACCCATTCCTTTTTTATAAACCAAGTTTTTAAATCAAAACACTGAAGGCCCTTAAATGCTCTTTCACAACTATTCAATGAAAATGCAGGTTTTCAGCAACTTAAAATTGAAATGTAGATATAAAAAATAGTCGTTCATTTACTGATGAGGATTGTTAATATCATCGTTTTCTCCTATGCTACTCACACAGAAAACTATGTTAGATAGTCCCTTTAACCCTTTACCAAACATTAAATTTTTGACTCTCCCAAATTGAAAGAGTTTGCAGACTGCAATTCAAAATGTGATGAAATTGTAAAATAATCTTCTAGGGCAGAAAACAATGTGGGAAAATGAGAAATTGCTCGTTAAGAGCAATTTCTCCTTTTTCGATAATGTTTTCTAGAGTCATCTGTAACATACTTGTCAAATCTCTTTATTGTTTTGTAAAGAGTGAAAGCAAGATGCCCAAAACTGACAGATTTCATTTGGCTGATTGTATGGACATAATATATATAGCCCCTATGTTTATGGAAGTGTTCCAAGTGTGAGTTGTTAAAAGCAAATCAAACTTAAATCGAGACACCTTTATAGACTTACAGTCTGTTAAGTAAATGAATGTTTGATATATGTTACCTAAATAAAGCCCTATTCACCCTATATCCCATGAGCATAATTTCGGTTCAATCGCAAGTCATGACTATGAAAAAACTTTTGAAAAAAATGATACATTGTTCGATAATCATAACATGTTTATTTATTACTTGTATTTAACAGATATACTCAGTTAGTAGAATTTCTGCACCATTTAGTCAGAATACTTTCTAAAACAATTTTAAGTCATCGTCTTACCTTTTGGAAAGGATTAAAACTATTTAAGCCTATTTAAGGATATTTAATCAATCTAAATCTGTCAGTGGCCTGTGTATTATTTACGATTCCAATTGTTATATTGTGCACCACGTTGGCTATTTGACGCTTTTCTTGTCAGTATCACCTGTGACAGAGTATTGAGGGCCTCTGTGGCCTAGAGGTTAGAGTACAGAACTTGAAATCACATTGCCCTTCTCTGTTTGGGTTCAAATCCCGGTGAGAGATATGAATTTTCGAGTGAGGTAGTCTCCCGACTGACTTACATATCTGCTTTCCAAAACCTTAGATATCTGCTAAATTTTGATGAGGAAAGATACTCAGAGTAGCAAACAGGTTAGATCACAGGCTGACCTGTGATCTAACCTGTTTGCTTTAGCATGAAATCAGTTCCAGCACTATAAGGGTTAAGTTGTTTTCACCTATTCTGTTGATGGAATCTATGTCATCAAAATGAAATATGATACATTGGCTCAAAAACCCTGGTCGAGGGTTTAATACAATACTATGCTGCATAGACATGGAGCTTTTACTATAGTATTGTATTTAATCCTTGTGGTGGTCTTTTTTACCCTTTTATTTCTTATTTCCTGCATACAATTAATAATTAACCCTTTATTTCATATTGACTTGCTTCGATGAACTTGCACCATGGCGATAGACACCACTATTACTTAAAGAGTGCTGATTAACCCTTTCCCAAACAATAACGACATTTGACGACTTTGTTGCAGACGACTTTAGAAAACCTAGTAGGAAAAGGAGAAATTGCTCGTTAAGAGCAATTTTTCCTTTTCCCACAAGGTTCTCTGCTCTTTCTGAAGAATATTTTTCAATTTCATCACATTTTGAAATGTTGTCTGCAAATTCTTTCAATTTGGGACAGGCGGAAATTTGTTGTTTGGGAAAGGGTTAATTCACATCCATTGCAAGACAATACAACTAAATCACTCTCCATTTTGCGTCCTTCTGGAGACATAACCTGGCGGAGGGGCCTCCGTGGCCTAGTGGTTAGAGTACAGAACTTGAAATCACATGGCCTCTCTCCCAAGGGTTCAAATCCTGAGAGGGATATGGATTTACATGAGAGACAGTCTCCCGACTGACTTACGGAATGCCGATGGTTCTACCCGACTTGACCAGCCTTTATGGGCAGTTGAGTATGGAATCTTCCTCCATCTTTAATAATCGGGCATGGCTACATAACTGAAATAATGTTGCTGTGATGTAAAACCCATAAATAAACAAAAACAAAAACAAAAAAAAACATAACCTGGCAGCAGTGATCGCTCCAAATATAGATAAATAGAAAATCATAAAGTAGGCGGATATAAATACTGACATAGATCAGACATCGGTGTGATCCGTCGATAAAGATCTGAATTGGACAGCTATTCATGACCCTTGTGTCCAATTGCTGATGTTTTACCCCTGGACGACTGACCACCATACACGTTACTCCTGCTTTGGTAACAGCAATTTCTCCCCAATATCATTTATTAGTTGAATAAAATGTTTCATGCTTTCTATTTTTAACTGCTTTTAGTTTTGGCCTTTTTTGCAATTTAATCTAATGAAGAACTCTGTACTGAAGTGGTAAAAGAAATATCTTGAAATTTCTTTCTCCAAAATCAAATCCCAGTGACTGCATGTGGATTTTTATAAGGGGTAGTCTCCCAACTGACTTATGGAATGCCAGTGGTTCTACCTTTCTAGGCTATAGCCCTTGTGGATAGTTGAGTATGGGGTCTTCCTCTATCTTAAAGTAAATCTAACATAACTGAAATAATGTTGAGGCAATATAAAACACATAAGATTAACCCTTTCCCAAACAATAATGACATTTGACCACTTTGTTGCAGAAGACTTTAGAAAACATTGTGGGAAAAGGAGAACTTGCTCGTAACGAGCAATTTCTCCTTTTCGCACAATGTTTTCTGGTCTATCAGAAGTTTATTCCCAATTTCATCACATTTTGAAATGTCGTCTGCAATCTCTTTCAATTTGGGACAGTCTAAAATTTGTTGTTTGGGGAAGGGGTAATAGATAGGAATGAAAAGGTCCTTCAGGATTAAAGGTGCACTGACAGCTACAATTGACTGAAAATTGTTGAAACTAATGTTAAACTCCATTACAGTTTAAACAGCATTTGATAATGATTTAAAGTCTGTTATCTGGTACTCCCTCCATTTTGAGCTATGTAGGTGGTAGGATCAATATTTAGATAAAACCTGTTGAGAACAAAATATAAATTATGTACTTGAAACTGTTTGCCGTGCGTCGTGTTCACAATTAGCGTAAATACATATGATTATGGGCGAATAATGATATATGGGAATGCTTGCTATTGAGCCCTTATGCATATGCATAAGTAGTAATGTGTAAAAGGGTTATTTAGTCAGCTAACTTGACCAGCCCATATCAACCCATTACCAAACAATTACGACATTTGACCACTTTGTTGCAAACAACTCTGGAAAACATTGTGGGAAAAGGAGAAATTTCTTCATACAAGCAATTTCTTTCTTTTCCCACAATGTTTTATGCCCTATCAGAAGATTATTTTCCAATGTCATCACATTTTGAAATGTGGTATGCAAACTCTTTCAATTTGGAACAGTCGAAAATTTGGCATTTGGTAAAAGGTTAAACAATGTTTTGGGCTTTTCTCCTTCAATAAAAGTCTGGCATTGCAACATGACTTGAATGATGTTGATCTCTTGTAAACCAATAATAAAGATATAATCTTCCTATTCTGTGACCAAATACTTCAAAAGTACAAACTAGTGTTTAGAGGCCACCCTATGGAAGTGAGAAAATTGGCTGTTTAAGACAGGTTTGCTGCTTAACACAAATTGATGTACACTATAAATCCAACAATGGGACTTTCTGAAGTGGTTGTTAAAGGCAGGTTGGCTGCTTAAAAGGATGGTTGCTTAACACAAGTTGTACTGTAGCTTATAAGGATGTACCATTAAAGGTAAGGAAAGGAAGTTCAAGATAATTATATATATAAATGATGTCTTTTGGCCGATATATGTTTGGCCACCATGACACGCTAGTAAAATTACTCCTAAGAAAGTTCCTGACTCATATAGTGTGGAACTTGTTGGAATTTAGGGTCCCAACTCAATAAACATCTTGTAAAAGTGCTTTTTCCTATCCTTTAATAGTCACTATACTAAAATAGCATATATTGCTATATATTTTATTTAACAAGTACAGTCAAACTTGTGTTTAGAGGCCAGCCTATGGGATAGAGTAAATTGGCTGTTTAAGACAGGTTGGCTGCTTAACACAGTTTGATTTACACTATAAACCTAACAATGGGACTTTCTGTAGTGGCTGTTTAAGGCAGGTTGGCTGCTTAAAAGGGTGGCTGCTTAACACAAGTTAGACTGTACTAAAACATTGTTGATGAGATCTAAAATATTCAATCAACATACAAAAAGTTGGATTTTTATTAATTTTGTGTGACATATATAGGAAAAGTTGTTCACTCAAAAGAAAGGGTGAGAATGCTATTCGCTCTCTCGTCTTGACGGAAAGTCTGATCCAGTGAATTCAACAGTTGTTGGTTTTTAAACTCCATTATCTCGATGTAAAGAAAAATAACATTAACAGTAAATTGTAATGTTTATTCTGTCGCTATCAGTTTTACCCTGACTGACATCGTAACCTGATTAGCTTTATAATTAACCCTTACAGTGCTGTAACCGACTTCATGGTTATGCAAACAGGTTAGATCCAGGCCAGCCGCCAAGTAAATTGGCGGCTGGCCTGTGATCTAACCTGTTTGCTACTCTGAGTATGTTTCCTCATCAAAATAAAGCAGATATTCTAGGTTTTAAGAAGCAGATGACACAAAAATCTATTTTTAGAAAATTACCCAGCATTCTAAGGGTTTAACGCAAACTTTTGGCAACTCTGGCAACCTTCCAATGCAGAGCCCAAATTTAACGTTTTATACCATAATGCCTTTTAGACACAGTTTCCAAAGATGACTCTAGAAAACACCCTGAGTGAGAGATAAACTGCTCATAGGCAATTTATCATTTAGTCACAATAGTTTCTATGAGGGTCTTCCATGACCCCAAATTAAAAAAACATTCCTTCATTTCCTGATTATGACCCCTTAACCCTTTCCCAAACAACACATTTTCAACTGTCCCAAATTGAAAGAGTTTGCAGACGACATTTCAAAATGTGATGAAATTGAACAATATTCTTCAGAAAGCAGAAAACCTTGTGGGGAAAGGAAAAATTGCTTGTTACAAGCAATTACTCCTTTTCCCACAATGTTTCCTAAGGTTTTCTGAAACAAAGTCGTCAAATGTCGTTATTGTTTGGGAAAGGGTTAAGATTATATTTTCCATACTCAATTCCATATATATGGGGGCAGAAGTCCCCAACATTTGCATATATCAATGGTTGGAGGTAAAACCCTGCAATGTTTTTACTGAACATGATGAAATAAGTGTTTTTGTTTCGCACTGTAAAGACATTTTATTAGAGTATTGGGTAGAAACATTTGTCACCATGCGAACGGAGCAGCTAATCCTCACCTCGAGCAATTTCTTTCATTGTTACAATGAATTCTATACAAAAGCATTTTTTTCATAATGCTTTATTACATTTGCAAGCTGTCAATTCTAGATGTGGATTGGCTACGAATCTTGCATCTATAGGGAAATGGTAACTGTCAACATTTTCTCTAAATTGTCCGATTGCATGTGTCTGAGCAAGAAACAGCCTTTTGAAACTGATGGACAATAATGGAATTTGTTAGTCATAAACAATGTCTCTTTTTCTCACAACAAATTTGTAGTTAATTTGTCAGTTACTATTCTTGGCTATAAAGATTAAGTCTCTTTGATAATTGGTTTTGGTGACGTATGTCACACTTTACTCAGGGCGGTATGGGATAATTTGGAGTGTTGCCCAGACTTTACCCCTATCACCATTCAAATAACAGTCGGAAATCTTTCGTCCTCAAATCGGGAAGAGGCCTAGGCCTGTTTATTATGGGATTATTAGTAAAAAGGGTAACAGCAATTGAGTAATTTTAACCCTTTACCAAACGCCAAATGTTCGATGGTGCCAATTAAAAGAGTTTTCATACGACATTTCAACATGCAATAAATTTTGAAAGTAATCTTATGATAGGGCAGAAAACATTTTGGGAAAAGGAGAAATTGCTTGTGTCAAGCAATTCCCCCTTTTTCCCACCATATTTTTCGGAGTCGTCTGCAACTTACTAATCAAATATTATTAATGTTTGGTAAAGGGTTCAGGTAACGCCCCTCTAAGGTAACTTTCCGTGGGGCTCTCCTAGACCTGTGGGACAAATTGACAATTCCTAATTAATTCTAATATAAACGGTTTGCTCAATCTTATAATTAGGCTATGCCTGTGGTGGTCTGGCAATGTCACAATATGACATATTTATCTATAACTGCAGGTGGTAAATTAACCCACATTTGGAATTTGGACTAGTCCAAATCTAAAGCAAATGCAGACAACAATGGTAGAATGGATGAAGAAAAATTTTAAAGCAATCTTTGCTTGACCAGAGTCATTGCAAATAAAGGGACAATCAAAGTGACACTGTGACATTATAATTAGATACAACATTTCTCCTAATGTCATAGTAGTTCTTGGAATCATAATTTGTAGGTTCAGTAATCAATGATATATGAAAGGAAGGAAGAATCAGTCACAATATAAGATAAGTTATGTAGTCTGTCCAAAAATGCCTGCATAGAATTGCCCAGATGACAAATCACATCAAAATGAATAATATGGTTTGTAATGGTTTAACCAATAAATAGTTACACAAACCTCTGACAAGGAAAAGCATGTAGGATTTCCTGTCAATACCTCATACTGTAAATAAAAGTCTGACTAACAAAGAGACTATAAAAAAGAATAAAATGCCCAATTAAAACAACTTATGCTTTTGTTATGGAAGTTTGCAAAGTCTTTTGGAGCAGCGGCATCAACGTGTGAAATTTTGGAAAGTTTCGAAGCCATATTCAATCAAGTAGAATCATAATTAAGATTCCTCAGGAATCGAGGATACTTATTGTAGATTTCATCCTTGATCTGTAAACTTTGAGCTGTGCTGTGCTATAGCTTGAGTGATGTTGATGAGTAAAAACTTAAAGAAATGTACAAAAGCCAGAATGCTGTATACCGTCAACTCATTCCCTCTTTAATTGACCTTACGACACAGAGCAGTTAACCACGCCCACCAATAACAGGGGAGTTCACTCTAATTTTCTCCGACATTCCGAGTAAAATAGCGTTAATGCACAAACTAGGATCCATGTCTGACATCGCTGATGATTTTGGATATTCTTATTTGAAATCGGAGATATTCTGACAAAATAAGCACCTGCCTTTGTTGCTGGATGCTACGTACATAGCGCGACATTTTGTAAAAAAAAAATGGTGAATAAGTGGGCGTTAGCAGAGACATAGAATAACAGCTCTGTTATATATGTCTATGGCGTTAGAGGAGTGAACTCAAGCAGTCTAGGGTCCGATCGGCATCAAACACGATCTGTCCATAGTCCCAACAGACTCGGGTCTGGTTGACATTTGTCCGTTCGGCACTGGTTCGACCGGACCTTCAAAATGACCGTATCACATGCTACTTCAAAACAATTATTATGCAGTATTTGTTGGTTATGAACAAAATGATCTCTTTTTTTCTTGAATGTTTTAAATTTAGCTTCTACTAAAACAGGATATCCTTAATGATTCAAAACGCAGATCTTCTAATTTTGTCATGTTGGAATTGGTAGTAATGGTGTTGTTCATGTTGCGATTCTGGTGTAAGGAAATGCTGATTACAACAGTCCCTATTTTGTAGCCATTTAAGATGATCATCAACCCATTTGAACATAATCTCGTGTATGCATAATCGAACTTTTGCTACTTGATTACGAACTAAGGGTCATTTTACCAAACGCAATTACTTTCAACTGTCCCAAGTTGAAAGAGTTTGCAGACCAAATTTCAATAAACATGATGAATAATTTTCTGGTAGGGCAGAAAACAGTGTCGGAAAAGGAATAATGGTTCTCTAAGAGCAAATTCTCCTTTTCCGACAATGTTTTTTACAGTTGTCTGCAACAAAGTGGTCAAATGTCGTTATTGTTTGGTAAAGGGTTAAACAAATTCGATTGTTACAAGGATTAAGGGTTGTTACGCTAATTAACATCAGTCTGACACAATTGCACTTTATGGTCAAGTCACAAATCCTTTATTGTTTAGCCGATTGGAGGACTTTGTAATCAACCGTTGGTCACCAAGAGTGTGTTTTACAACATATCAAAGCAACCATGTTTCCTCAGATTCTTTTATGTATTTGGATAACGTTGCAACAAGGAGATAGGGGTTTGTCTTTGTTAATAGCTTTAAAATTTGGATACGATACATCGGTCATTACATGTAGGCGGATTGATGACCTATAATAAAAAGGTTCATTTTTTTGTTTAAAGGTCCGTTTAAGAACAAAATGTATTAATTAAAATCAAGAAGTATTTGTACATGTCCAACTGGAAACCTGGAAACCATGTACTCTCCCATCATTATCGATCAATAGTGTCATGTATTTTTAGTTAACATTTGATTCAAAAGCAACTAATGACATTTGTCATTATGTGTTAATTCCGTTTTTAAAAACATCGAATTTTAATTTTCAAACTAAGATTAAAGAAAAAAAAAACATTTGCTTTATTGTGAAAGAACAAAAATAAAATAGCACTATATCTCATATTTCTATTCTTTAACTTGTTTTATACATTAACGGTATGCATAAATTTATTCAGATATTTCACAATATATTTTCGGAAACGGGATAAGCTCTACTTAACCCACAAGTCTCTCCTTATACTAATGTCCTATTGTAAGTACTTTAACAATATCTCTTAAACATCTTAAGCAATATTGACGAAGAAATATCAAAGTACAATAGTGCTATGTGTTGATGTAATCGCACAGCTTGTCGGAGAAAATGGCGGATAGCGACCGAAGTGGTCGCTGATTGGTCAGTTCCAGCTGTCAATCAAAGTCTGTCGTAAGGTCAATTGAGGATACTAAAAGCATGGTTTGACTAGATTAAGGTAGTCAATCCCTGATGGAAAAGTTGTATTGGATTTGGTTAAAGTATAAATTGAAATGTTAATCATGAAAGTATTTATCATTTTAAAGGCATACGCCAAGCCACTTCAAAATTTGTCTCATTTTGAATTTGTCTTTACAAAATGTATATCAATGAATTCTGTTATTATACCCATAGTAATTACCTCCCCTTAATTATGAATTATTAATGATGAAAGAAAGGTGGCAAATAAAGATTTCAGTACATGTATAAACAATTATTATGATATATAACTTTAAATTTTGTTCTTTTAAATCTTTGACTTTGTTACTCTGACTCCTCTTTAAGTTTTCCAACAGAGGTGGAATACCTTAAACTCTCCTTAATTGTGGATCCTTAAATATGGATAGACTATATTAGCTCAACGCTGAATTGTCTGGGGACCTGTAAGGTTGTTTGGAGTTTGCATAAATACAAATAGGGTATTAGTTACAATCCAATTAACAAGAAAGGTGAATAGGTACGTTTTCCTGCGCCATTTGGTTTGATTCTTTCCCATTACCCTATACTTGATTTGGTTTTTCACTTGAGGCTATCAACCTTATTATTTGATTTTCTTGTACTTGAATTGATATCTCTGCTTCTAAGATAATGTTGTGGGTACTCAATACTGGACCACTTTTTATAATGAATATCTAAGACTGAACCATGATTGGTATAAAAGGTGTGACTCCTTGACTAACTTATTTATTTCTTCCTTAATACCTGTAGATACTCAGAAGTATGCTGTGGAAATTTTAAGTGGTGGCTTCCGGTTGTTGTAGGACCTATAGCTCCTGCAAACGATTCAAGAACTGTCTTCATGAATTTCATGAACAGACATAACCAACAAATGGCTCTTTATGAACCTAAAACTGTTCACGAACTTCAAGATTGTGTTCAGGGGCCCTTGTGGCCTAGTGGTTAGAGTAAAGAAATTAAGCCGTTGCTTAACTGATATATTGTTGATACGGCGTCAAACAACAATCTAACAGGAACAAATGACTACCTCTGGTTTCGTGAGAGTGATCTTTGGCAAGTCACTTCAAAGCCCTAGCCTAGTCTAATACTGGTGGATCACTCCAGAGATCCTTCTAGTACTGGTTGATCCAGGAAAGCCCTCATAAAACTGAAAGATTGGGGATACAGCATTTAAAACCATTAAGAAAAAATACCAACAATGTTTTCAAATATTATCTGCTGAGAAGGTATCTCAAACTGTATTTCCCAAAGTTAAAGGGTCGCACCATGAAATGCTGGGATTTAGAGTAGATTTTTTTATACTATAGTAAACCAATGGAGTGTGGATCAGTTTTACCCTATCCCCTTTAGCAGAAATAGGAATTGCAAGACTTTTATCATTCTATTTTTTTCAAAAGGAAAAAAAACAATTAACTATTCCAAAGTGTGGTCATTCAAATTTCTTTAGTACATTTTGATGGAGAAGGGACTTGCTTTGACCGATCAAATTCTGCTTTCATGGACCAAATAGTGTGAAAGTGTTGTATGAAATAAAATGTTCTGAAATTGTTTGTCTTAGCCCTTTCCTAAACAACAAATGCTCGACTGTCCCAACTTGAAAGAGTTTGCAGACGACATTTCAAAAGGTGATGGAATTGGAAAATTCTGATAGGGTAGAAAACATTGTGGGAAAAGGAAAAATTGCTCGTAACGTGCAATTTCTCCTTTTCCCGCAACGTTTTCTAAAGTCGTCTGCAACAAAGTGGTCAAATGTCATTATTGTAGGGAAAGGGTTAAGGAAATGGGTAATATCTACATATGGATCTCTTTACAACACTTAATAAGCTTGATCTAGCCACGATCGGTACCCCTTATATAGAAACTTACTAAGACTGATTTAGCCACGACCAGTTTCCCATATATAGTCATTTGCATTTTAAC
The DNA here is from genome assembly GCA_947846245.1 of Cerastoderma edule. Classification (NCBI taxonomy): domain Eukaryota; kingdom Metazoa; phylum Mollusca; class Bivalvia; order Cardiida; family Cardiidae; genus Cerastoderma; species Cerastoderma edule. Next base: position 53,250,621 of record OX401405.1, read on the forward strand.
ACACCATTGGAAGACCACTTTTTCAATGGAAGTGTCCCGGGGCAAGACACTGCAGAACCCTGCCTAGTACAGGTGAAATTCAGCAAAGTCTTAAATGACTGAAATACTGTTGAAATGGCTTTAAACCACAAATGTACAAACAAACAAAACAATTAGCCCTTTCGCCGCCAAATATATAGCAAAAAGTTCATCTCGGCGCCAAATATATTAAGCACTTTCTAGGAAAAAAGTAGTACGCTGTACAGTCAACTTGTGTTAAGAGGTCAGCCTATGGAAATGAGAAATTGGCTGTTAAAGACAGGTTGGCTGCTTAACACAACTTGATGTACACTATAAATCTAACAATGGGACTTTCTGAAGTGGTTGTCTAAGACTGTATGGCTGCTTATAAGGGTGGTTGATTAACGCATGTTTATGTCGACTAAAGTCGCCTACAGCAGTCAACTGTGCTGTTGACTTAAGTCAGAAAAGGGTTAAACAATTGTGACATACAAAGTTGTTTCTGGTTTAGTTTAGTTGGCATTTTCACTTTTTGTCACAATGGTATCTTCTTTATATCACACAAATATGTTATTTTATTTTGTTATTGTTGTCTAGGGTCCTGTGTGGCTCAGTGGTTAAGATGGCGGACTTAGATCTCAGGGGTCCTGAGTTTGAGCCCCACTGACACCTCTTTAAATTTGAATTGTGGGAGTGACCTTTGGAAAGTCAGACCAGAGCCCTAGCCTAGTATTAGTGGATCCAGGAAAGCTTTTACATAACTGAACAATTGAAAAATGGTTGTCATATGCTGTTCTTTGAAAGTTCATGCAATTATAGAATCCCTTATACAATCTAATTTATGGTTTCTTATATTTTTGTTACCCTTGTTTTTTATTTAGTATATTAGGAATGGTTTAAATACTGTCTAAACTAAGCACATTTCGTAGAGTTAGAAAAGGCTTTATTTTGCGATGACTCAATTTACTGCATGTGATTCTGAATACCTCACAAACCCTTGAGACAAAAGGATAAATTGCACATCATGAGCGATTTATCCTTTAGTCACAATGGTTTATACAGGTCTTTGTTATACCATAAAAAGGTAAATGGTGTAAAGGGCTAAATCAAGTTTGTTTCTTCCAGTTGCCCAATATGAGCAGTTATTCTTTCATCACAATGGTTTATATCTTTTTTATACCATAAAAAGGTATTTGGTGTAAAGGGCTAACAGGGCGATCTCCGCCTACACAAGTTTGTTTCTTTTCAGTTTGGCTCTTCCCTGTAGATTACATACAAAGACATTTTAAGGACATTAACCCTTATATAGTGCTGGAACAGACTTCACACTGATGCATACAGGTTAAATCTAGGCCAGCCACCAAGTAAATTGGCGGCTGGCCTGTGATCTAACCTGTCAATCGGAACTACTCGGGTATTTCCGTGAGCTGTGAAATACACCTCGGATATAAGTGTAGGGTTACAATTTTTCGGGTAAATCGGCATCCGCCAATGAACACCTTTTCTTAGCGTGCACGTTAAGTAGTTCAATGTGTATGGAAGTGTTGGACATCCTTTTTAATCACTTTTGATCAGTAACTCATACCAAATGGCGAAATTGTTGTTGTGACATGTTTACTTGTTTTCTCAATCAAATTTAACGACTTTTTGGATTTTACATTCAAGATCTTTTTTTAGAAACGAAAGAAAGTGACGTCATTCTCGCGGGAAACGATATGGCGTCATCCCTATTATTTCAGAGGTGATTTCTATTGGATAAACCCGATGTGTTCAGATTGCTAACCTGTTTGCTTATTTGAGGGTCTTTTCTCATTAAAATTAAGCTGGTGTTTAATGTGTTGGAAAGCAGACAGCATAAAAATCTATTTTCAGAAAATTACCCATGTATTATAAGGGTAAATGGGCTGGCTATCTTGTTTAGATGCATAATTTCAACATTACAAAATGAAAGGGGTCCTGGGTGCCCGAGTGGTTATGGTGGCTGTCTAAGAACTTAGGGTCTTGGGTTCAAGCCCCACAGTTACCTCTTGTTTTTATGGAAGGGTCCTTTGGCAGGACACTTCACAGTCAAAGCCTAGTTCGTGTGAATCCAGGAAAGGCGTTACATAGCTGTTATATTGGTGACACACTGTTAAATCTCATTGAAACAAACAAAATAAATATGTGCGGTCTGAGATTGGACTTATTCAAATTACTTCCCTTGTTAGATGACCTGTTTGACTTTGCCAGAGTAGGTTTATTTGATGATTGCTTGCAGTGAAATGCCCTGTCTTTATGTACCAATATTTTATTTAGGTGCATAATTCCACCATATAGAATGTGAACATGTGGTTTTAAAGATTGAATGTTAAAATTTAAATGCTATTGGTTATAGTTTAATTCATTAGTATGTCTTACATTAACAAATGTTTAATAACCCGTCAAGTGCTGAAACCGACTTCATGCTTATGCAAACAGGTAAGATCCAGGCCAGCCACCAAGTAAATTGGCAGCTGGCCTGTGATCTAACTTGTTTGCTTATCTGAGTTACTTTTCTCATCAATTTTAAGCAGATATATAAGGTTTTGAAAGCAGAAGACACAAAAATCTATTTTTAGAAAATTACGCAGCATTCTAAGGGTTAACTCTTAAAGAAAGACTTCTTCTGTTACAATGTGTTAAAAAAAAGGGCCTACTGAACCACATTTGGTACCATTCACATCAGACATTAGTTCATTTTAACTGCAAATGCATTAAAATGCATATTTTAAGCACTGGTAGGAGCGACAATTTTGTAAACTTGTATACATCATTAGGTGCCTGTAAATATTTGTACATATTTTATGACAATTCAGGTATGTTTGCTTAACAAATTGTAATGCTACAACTGAACAGTTGAAAAAGGTTTAGAATGGGTTGGAATTATGCAATAGTTTAAAGAAGGGTAAAGTAATATGGTACGATATTACACAATAGTCCTAGCTATTTACAGAATGTAAGGACAAAACTTGTCAACTGTATTATCCATATCCTTACATGGGGTTTTATGATGGATTTCCTTACCTCTTTAGAAGTTGTATAAAAGATATTACTTTGTATTGGTAGAATTCACTATAAAGGAAGCTTGCATACTACCACAATTACAGAAAACAATATGACAAAAGAATAAGTTGCTCCAAATCCAGTTTTCAATGGTTTAGTTTATACTTGGTTATTTTACATGGATTGTGAAACAAGTTCTTACAACTAAGATAAATTACTCTCGAATTTGCTTCCTGGATACACAACCAGTACTCGCCCCAAATGTGGATTAATAAAAGGTTGTAAAGAATATCACGCTATGCACATGACTCGAACCCATTATCCTCTTGTCCTGAGGCTGACACTCAACCCCTGGACAACTGTCTCCCACTTTTCAATGGTTTTAAGCCCAATAACATAAAATGCATCATCTCATGCTTTTTTTTATGTTTTCCAATGCTTTCTCTTTAGAACAGTCCCAAATTTCCATAATTAAGAACACTTTGAGGGTTCAGTGCAATATAATAGTAGGTTCTTCCTGTTTATAAATCACTTACTATAGTCCTGCAGTGCTCTCTTGAATTTACTGTCTTATTAAGTTGATTTGACAAGATGATTTAACAAGGTTAATGCCTCCTTTCAGAGCTTGTGATTACCAGACCACCTCGTAATGCAACGGTCCTAGAGAACAAGCGATTCCTTCTCCACTGCGAAGCATCCAGCACCAACAGGCCGAAGGTAATCTGGTTCCACAACAACGAGGAGATGCCAAGGATTGGGCTCAACTATCGCATCCGGCCCACGGGTACACTTCGCTTTAAGGAGGTCAAGGTGACGGATCGTGGGGAGTACAAGTGTCGCGTGGAAAGTGGGAAAGAAGCAGTGTTCTCCGATCCTGTTTATTTAGTTGTTGAAGGTGAGGGACCTTATTCTACATGATTTACAGGGGCAACAAAATCAATTGTCCAAATTGTTCACTAAGATAAATAGACAAGTGAATTTTTACTAAAATTTACAATATAATGGTTATATAGGCAAGCCCAGGAAAAAAAAAGTAAATAAAAATCTTGTTTTGCAACCCCTGGTTAAGTGGTAAATGGAACTATTTAACTTCATTATTTTATGCCCTCTGTGATGGAAGCTTACAGCTTAGTTAATTTAATCTTGATGACTGCTTCCTGGACACAGTACTTGTTCCGATTTACGGGTTTATCTTGGCATTTTGACCTCAGTGGAAAGGGGTGTCGTATTGGAGAACTATTCCAGGGGCAAAGCTACCTATTGTATTTCGGTCCAATTGGTCCAATCGGTCCAGTCTGGTTAAGGTGGTTAACTTATAAGTTAGAGGTCCTAGGTTCAACCTCACAGCTCTAGCATTGTATTGATTAATCCTACAAAAGCCAGTAACCAAACTTAACCCTTATAGTGCCAGAACCGATTTCCATGCTTATGTAAACAGATTAGATTGAGGCCAGTGGCCAAGTAAATTGGCCTCTAGCTGGCCTGTGATCTAACCTGTTTGCTACTCTGAGTATCTTTCCTCATTAAAGTAAAGCAGATGTTTAAAATTTTGGAAAGCAGACGACACAAAAATCTTGTTTTAGAAAATTACCCAGGATTCTAAGGGTTAAAGAACATTAAAAAACACACATTTTATTTTCCAGCTGAGGTACAAATCATTGATTACAGTCCAAAAGAGAAATATTATCTTCCGTACAATAAGCAAGTCGTATTGATGTGTAAAGCTGCGGGGATACCAGGTCCAATCATACAATGGCGGAAAAATGGAATCTCAGTAAGTTATCTCATTTATTTCTTTATGGCAATACCATGTCCAGTCATAAAGTCTGATAAAAGAGGATTGTCTGGCTGAATTGGTTAGATTTCAACCTGGATTGGTTTACTTCAAATCTTAATGAAAACCCTGTCCGTAAGTTTGGGCTCGAAGTATTTGCATTAGACCGACTAGTTGCGGCCCTGACTGATGTATACAGAGAACCATTGACGAAATCTCTGACGAAAGAATAAGTTTCAAATTGAGAAATAAGTGGATTCTACCTTATTCAAAGACTATAGTTAAGTGCTACATGTTTGTGTATGTAGATCACAACACTTTGGGATCCAAATACATATTAATTAGCTGTATACAGACCTTTGATATTAAATACATACTTATTTGCTTCCGATGGCTATTCTCCAGTGCATATCATTCACCAGTAAACCTGGTGTACCATTTTAAAGAAAATAAGTTTAAATTTCACAATTTTATCACCTCTGTTAACTGGCAGCTTTCAGTCGATGTGAACCCATGTCCAAAACAGTCATTTTTGACTGCAATTTCTCTGTTGAGTGTTAGATGTAACGCTGTTTTAAAGAATAGGTTTATCATTTACCACCAGAACCGAAAAGTTGATGGCCAACTCAATCGGGGTACACAATGCGGCTTTCATTACTGTAAGCGTTTGAAAAAGCAAAATTACCTGGCCGCTGCCATCTTGTTGGGACACAAGATGGTACATATCTCTCATGTGAATCCCCCACTTGATAGGGGATAGAAAAAACACAGTTATTTTACTGATTGTCCTTTTTTTTTTTCAAGCTACATGTATTCTATTGTGTGATGTTGATTTTCATTCTATTCTATTTCAGATCATAGATGAATCTGAAGCTAGGGTTGAAATATCTGAGACGAGAAGTGGGAAGGGATTCATTCTCACATCCTTGCTGACCACGGATAATCTCACGGAATCCACCAAGTTTGAATGTGAAGCCGTCAACAGTCATATCGGCGGACCTTCTGTCAGGTCAAAAATCTTCACAATCAGTGTTTTACAAGGTTAGTTTGTCTTTTGATATACCAGTATGTCTTTTTATATTTGCCTTCATTGAAACAAAATGACAAAAGGATTAATTTATTGCTAAGGTGTTCCCCAGGATTTTTTCAGGAGTCCTTGATACAGGGGTGGTGGGTATCCTGGTGGGTCATGTTAGGAGATACCCACTTCCTCTTTTGATCTCCTTTTGCGTGTGCTTCTCAAAACGCTGATCTTTTGGGTATATTTTGGGATTGCTTCCTTTTTTTGCTCTAAACCTTTTATTGTGGCTATACTTTTGAATCCCCTTTTTAATGCAATTTTTTAATGCAATTGTAATGAAAATCACCAATGTAGGATAACTCATAAAGCTTTTTGAATACTGCATGGCTCTTACAGCCCCTTTAATCTTGACTTAAAGGTCCTGTGTTTCCCAATGGTTACGGTGTAGAAATTGTGACATGGGGGTCCCGGATCCAATCCTCACAAGCGGCTTTAGGATTTTTCATTTGAATTCCCTTAGACAAGACACCTCGGTGCCTTGCCTAGCTAGTGCTGTTGAAATTTGGAAAAAGCTGTAAAACAACTTAAATACATGGCGTTAACCCATTATCAAACGCCAAATTTTCGACTGTCCCAAATTGAAAGAGTTTGCAGATGACATATCAAGATGTGATGAAATTGAGAAGTAATTTTCTGATCGAGAAGAAAGCATTATGGAAAAAGGAGAAATTGCTCATTAGTTTTCTCCAACAAAGTGGTCAAATGTCTTTACTGTTTGATAATGGATTATTCACATTATATAAATGTTAAATTTTATAAAAAAAAAGAACAATTCTGTTTTATCTGGGTCAGGATAGGGTTGGGGGGTAGGGGTTTGATTTAGAATTTATGTAAAAAGAAAGAATATCCTTCCGTATTGTTTGGGGGAAAGGAAGATGACAGGGTGATGGATGATGATAAATTGGACTTTAAGCATATTTTTATGAATGTATATTCAAGGATACCAGTCTACCTGGAATTATGGTAAGTTTACATATGGCATGAGAACCCCCGTAAAACTAAAACTAAACCCCCCAAGCCTATTACTACATTATATGGAACATTTCCTCATGTATGTAGCGTACTACATGGCCATTCCCTAAGAAAATGAATGACACTTTTTTTTATTAATTAACATGTATATAGAAACCATTTAGGGAAAAGGATAATTTGCTCGTAACTTCGGTTTCTTTTGTTGTCCACTAAAGTTGGAGTAAAAGGGTTTAACTCACTCTTTATGCAAAACATTGAATCCTATTCAGTGTATGTATTATATATTTTAATGAGTTCTTGAGGAAAGAAATTGCAACAAATTTAACGTAAAAAACAATCAAGAATCCATACATAGCAGACAAAATAGCTTTAACAAACAATAACTCTAGAATAGCTCTTTCAAACGACATAATGTCCCTCAAGACATTGATACCTACAGTAGATGAATAGAATGTTTGTGATAAAAGAACTGGTTGTAGTATTAAGCGTACATGTATCATGAGAATATATCAAGGACTGTAGAAATGACCAAATGACTAATCATAAACTGTGCATTATTTTGTGTTTCCCTTCCAAGTAATGTCTAACAAAGTCAAATATCAGGCATGCGCGCATGGCTAGAGTGTGGCCCCCTTGTTGGAAGGTTGTGGGTTTGAGACTGTGCATGACCGTATCAAAGATCAAAGTGTTTACCTCCGTTAGGGTCTCCGTGGCCTAGTGGTTAGAATACAGGGCTTCAAAACCCATTGGCCCCTCTCCGGGTGTGTTCAAATCCTGGTGATGGCATTTGGATTTTCATGAAAGGCAGTCTCCAGACTGACTAACAGAGTGCCGATGGTTCTACCTGGCTTGACAAGCACTAAATTATGGGCAAATATAGATTGGGGTGTTCCTCCATCACAATGAGCAGGGTATCGCAACATAACTGAAATAATGTTGACACAATGGCCCATGGAAATAAAATAGATAAATGAATTAAAGACAAAAATAATAAATTTTTTAGGGTGCTCTTAGTATTGGTTATAAGATTTCAACTTGAAAGCCACTTTCATGTCAAAGAATCTTGTAGTGCTTGATTGTCAAACGACGATGGGTGCGTAACTTATTGCTAGAAGTAATTGAGAAAATGTTGAAAATAGTATTCAATCTCTAAAGATAAAGAAATACGGACAACTGATGTGCTGATTAAGCCAAATTCTATAATAAGATGCCATATTTCCTAAACTTACTTTTTCTACAAATTATTAATTGTCAGTACTTATTATAAACATTTTGATGGATGATTCTTTGTTAAATGACTTAATGTCAAATAGGTTTAAGGACAGTGCATGGTAAAATGCCCAAAATGTTGTCTATCTGAATCTCTATGTAGCCTAGTTTTGCATGCTTATTCATTGTATTCCTACTAACTTACTCAATTGCGATGAGAGTACAAATGTATTCTACTTAAAAATCAACAAAATGGGGATTGGTAAAAAGATAATGGACTCTTTGATAGCCATTATTGTATTTTGTCCTCTTTATCTTATATGGGTTTTAAGAGTTGGGAATCACACCATAACTAAAATAATATTGATGCGATGTAAAAGTTATATATACGAGGGGTGTTCGAAAAGTATCCGGAAAAGGTTCATAACTTATTTATTAATGCGATTGTTCGAATTAAAGTTTCAAAAGTGATACTTTGACATTCTATGCACATAATCCAAGAGAAAAACTGATATAAATTGCTCTGATGCACAATCTACAGTCACTGTGGCAACGTCGGGTAACGTTGAGCGGGGCAACATCATGTAATGTTGAGCAAAACAACTTACTTGTAAAGGAATACAGCATCTGAAAAATCTGTCTGAAACAGTAAACTGTTACATCTTTTAAAAATATTCTCCTTTACATGATACACACTTCTCCAACCTACATATCAACTTATCAAAGCATGACCTGAAATGTTCCTGTGCAATTTTACGAATGGTTTCTCTGACTATCGTTGGTAGGGTCATCGACCTCATCAAACCTTCGACCGAACAACTCTGATTTCAAGGTTTCAGAAATCGCACGGAACTAGATCCTGTGACTATTCAGGATGTTTCATGGTTCCAATGGCTAACTCTCTGAGTGTTGCTTTGATGAGCATAGCTTATCATTGACTTCATAAATCAGTGGCCATTATTACAATACTTTTTAATGAATGATTCAGCGGCTTCTAAGATTTTTTCTGTTCAGTAGTTAGAATTCTGGGTATCCAGCGAGCTCAAACCTTAGACATTCCTAGCTCTCTAGTAACAGTTGAATGGACTGTAACCTTTGAGCATATGTCTCTTATTGTAAGCCTTCTATCACAGTGCAGCAACTGCCTTATTTCATTGAATTTTCTTGACTTTACGCTGTGATGTTCAGATCTTGTCCGGTCCTTAACATCGAGCGAAGGACCTCACTTTAAAACGTTGAACCACTCATATCCGCTGGTTTCTTTCATTGGACGTGTACCATAGGTGTCAGTAATCATGGAGAGTGTCTCTGATTTCGTTTTTCTCATTAGCACACACACCTTTTTGAAATACCGCTCTTTAATTGCCATTTTCACGGGCTCCGTTCACTGCTTCGATTGTTTAGGAAATATTACATCATATTTCAACATGTGACACTAGGAATGCTTTGGCAAAAGCATGCGGAAGCATCACATAAAATTTGAATAAATGTCGACATAAGGAACATGTCCTTTTTACTCCCTTAATGCATTGTTACATGTGACGAATATCAAAATTTGCCCTGCTCAATGTTACCTGACGTTGCCATGGTGAAAGTGGATTGTACGTCAGAGCAATATGTATCCCAGTTTCTTTTGGATAATGTGCATAGACTATTATTTTCAGGACACGGGAAAGAAACAAAAACCTGATTAACTTTACATACACTTTAATGTTCGCTCATGTTTACTATTTATTTACAATTGAGGCTCACTAATGGAATCAGTAATGTGGGGATAAGGCCACGGCAAGGAGAAAAACTTGTTTTTTCATTCACTATATAATTGGTGGGAGGATATGTGCATAGGGCACCCAACCTCACCAATTAATCGGTGACGACCGAGTTAAAAGAACATTTTAAATTCTTTTTTGAATTTTTCGTGCGATGCAAAAGAAAAAATGTCACAAAAATAAACTAGTCGATCGCCCCGATAAGGATTTTCCGCCAAATTGCATCATTAGATATTGTTTTGTATTTATTTATTTATTTTTTTATTTTATTTTTTAACCAACAAACAGTTGGCACCAACAAACGGTTGGTATATTTCAAGGTTCTGGCAAGACTAACATGTACCCAGACCAGCAGCCTGTAACACCGTACTTATGTACTTGTATTAAGGACGTTACACAGAAGCTAGCGACACGTTTATCTGACGCCCCCTGTCCGCATTGTATTCTTCAAATGATACCCTTACAGACTGTTGATGTCAGATCTTAACCTAGAACCTTGCTTGCCCCAAATCCATTACTTGGATAAGCGGCTTTTACGGGTCCACTTGGACCTTTATTTTTACGGGTCAACTTGGGCCCTTTTTTTACGGGTCCACTTGGACTTTTTTTTTTAATACGAGTCCACTTGGACTCTTGTTTTATTTACTAATTCATTACTTGGTGGCCTAAATGAGTATTTACTATGAGACATAGCTTAAAGCAGTGGAGACCTGAACTCAGGATATGCACTACCCCACAGAAAATGGCAGTGGAATACCACTGGAATACCACTGGAATACCACTGGAATCCACTGGTATTTAGAATACCGGTGGTATCATGTTGGTATTCCAGTGGTCAGTGGTATTTCAGTGGTATTTCAGTGGAATTTGGCAACTGTTCATTGGTATACCACTGCATTAATGCCACTAGCAATGGCATTTCAGTGGAATACCAGTGAGAACAGTACCACTGGTATGTCAGTGGCATTCCCTCATGGAGCTGTTATGTTGAATTTTGTCTGGAGGTAGTCTGGATTGATTCTGAAAACAGTCTTGAGGTTAGATTCAGACATCTGAATATTGTCTGACACAAGCTGTTTACAGTCTGAATAATTTCTGAACATTATCTGAGTAGTGCTTAATTATCTCCAGAAATATTTTTGAATTAAGATTTGTTTAAAGTTGTTCTGAATTTATTTTCCAAAATCAAGAAAACTCTGCGAATATTGGCTTAATGACTTTGAAAATCCCCACATATACTGACATTTTCAGAAATAACAAAAGGGAGTCAAAACAAGAACTCTTAGAATGAGTTGAAACCTTTTTTACTTTTTGCTAATAAAAGACATCCTGATAATTCTTGCTTTTCATGGTTGAATAACAATATATATACTCTGTCAAGATTAGCAGTACAGTTGTGTGCTCCATTTCCAGCTTCTAGTCAATCACACTAGTCAGCCACTGCATAACTATGGTTATCCCAAGAACACATTGCACATTTTTCCCAAACTAAAGTAAACGAAATGCATGGAAATAAGAAACCAGTGTCTTTAGGTAACTTCCTGATACATTACAATGGGTCACATGCGGTCAGGGGGTCTTCATGTCTTGTGTTGGTTGATTCAAGTCGCCTTTGTCTGCAATGTAGATGTATTCTCCAAGTTCTACCAAGATTTAACTGCAAATGATAAAAAAGATATTTAATGACAGACTGTACGTAGCTTACATGTATATGGACTCTTGAAGGCCCTTATATTCACATGATAAAAATGGTCAGCAGATCCACACATCAGTTTATACAGACCAACATTCGTGAGACAGTTACTTAATGAAAAGGTGGAAGGGAAGGAAAGAATAGTCATGACAAGCATCATTGTTTAAGTGTTTTGGAGGCAGGACTACCAGAGGTCAAACATGAGAGCGGTGGAGAAGGATCATATTTGCCCATGAATAACAATCTAGATGAAGTTTGGGAAAAGCTTTTTACACTGTGGTTGATGTATTATGATATACATAGGTTCTTTTTCAAATTATAACTGATAAGATCAAGAAACAAAACTATTCTAAGATGGCTTACAATTACAAAAAAAAATTGTGCTCTCTTGTATGCAAGGCAAGATACTTTTGAAGCAGAAATGATCAAAAAATAAGTCTGACAACACAGTCTTGTTAGGTGCATCAAATGTGTCCTGTGGCTGTCCTGAATAGTTACATGTATATAGCACATGTTATATATCTGTTCTTGAAAAATCCTTCCCTTTTAGACAAATTCCTTATGTGATCATTTAAGATCAATCATACTGCATGATTTAGAAAAATTTGAAATTCCAATTGACTTTATGAGCACAGCTCTGAAGACTTAAATTTTATTCTATAAAGTAATCTTACCAAATAATATCGAACTGAGCTGCTGAGATATATGCCGCATTTCTTCATCAACTCCATCAAAACAATCTAAGAAGAATACTTTGACATTCCCACAGCAAACGAGACCTAAAATCAATAGGCGAAAAAAGAAACTTTGATTTACAAATGTGTTTCTTTAAAAAGATATACGAAAAGTCTACAAACAAAATATTGGAAAAGACTATAATTTGCAAAACGGAACTTGAAATCATAAGAACAGTGAAGCTCAATTTTAGGAAGCTTATTGTACATTTATGAACATAAACTTCAAATCACGATGCCTCTCTCAGCATGTTTTCAAATTATGGTAACACAAGATTTGAATGTTAATGAGAGGTAGTGTCTGACTCAGCTAACTAACAGAACGAAATTCTGGTGGTTATACCAATCCTCACACACCTTCTTAGGCAGTAGAAAGGAGTCTTCATAAAAACATACTATGACCAAAAGAATTCACTTTCAATACATTTCTTAAGGTAGTTAATAAGATACTAACTTGCACACACTAATCTGTAACCATTAATGCATTGATGTTACTCCAGATGAAGAAGTTAAACTCTCCTTATTCTTCCAATTTTCAATCAAAAATAACTAACTATTTTGACTCTACCGTCAGATACATGATGTTATTAACATTTGACATCGATGAGGTAATTGTTGTTCTGTATGCAACTATGTCACATTTCATAAGACAATTTCATGAAAATACCCACCTATTTTCAAATGAAGGTCAGGTATAGACAGGATGTTTGTTATTGAAAACACTTTTGACTTTCCCTGCACACTATCCAATTTCATCTGCAAAACTTAACATTTGGCTTCCATAACATGACATATGCAACTGTCCTTCACTTGCAGTGTTGTACGTAAGACCTCATCTAGAATAAAGAAGAAAACCATAAAATTGATCATTTGAAAAATGTGTTTATTTGGTCTTTGGAAAAATAAAGTTATGTTTTAAATGTGATGACCAAATAAAAAAAAGCTGTAACTCTGGATATGTTTTCTTAAAATCTTACTATTTTGACTTTATGAATTAGTTATAAGTAATATTTCAATGATACTGCATGCTTAAATATCTCCATATTTGTAATCAATTATTGTGACCCAAGACACTTAGATCAAAGCACTTGCATAATACTGGTAATTAAAATCCCAAGAGAGCTGTAATATAACTGCATAATATCTTGACATTGCATTAAACCCCATATAGAGATATAGACACACAGTTCATTTAATTGTTCAGTTTGGTTGACATAATTAACACTTAAAAGCAAGGAGGAAACTGATTGTCTAACAAAGCTTAAAATTACATGACCATTGCAGACAGGAAACAAATCAAATCCTTAAAATATTTGACCACATTTAAATGTGGTCCTTTAACATCAAATTTCAGAACGCTATGTTAGTACTGGTGAAATTCCAAACTTATATCAAAGATCCTGTCAATCAATCAATTATGAAGATAATGAACCATAATAATAATTCGTCAGGAACCATAATAAATGGCAATGTTGAACAACATACAAGTATATATACTTTGTCACTGCCTCTTGATTAGAATCTTATCATATTTTATCACACACAAACTCGCATGGAAACAAGAAGTCAATGATTTGTGTAAAAAAAATATGCAGAAGTACAACTATCCGTGGATGATGCAAAAAGCAATGCAAAGCAATGTTCACGGCCATCCGAATTGGTGGAACGGTCGAAATAACACCTACATAAAAAAATATCACAACGGGGTGATTTGTAGAAATGTTAAGACAATTTAATGAATTGTTGTATCAAAAAATCGACCAGTGTTTTCATCATGCTGTCTCACCTGTAAAGGAAAACAAAAGACGTATAATTCGTCGAAAAATATACATGTAAATGATGGGGGAACAAGTTTATTTACCTTTGACTGGGTCTTTGCCTTAATCAGGAAGTAGTAAATGCGCATGCGCAAATCTGGAATCGGGTTTTCATTGGCCAAAATGAAACAGTGCGCGTTTTTTAAAATCAATTTCGAACAGACTGCAGCTTTCTCGAAGAAAAACGCGTCGTCAAATCCACAATGGCGAACTACACAGTAAAAGTTAAACATCTCCGGGAATCATTATTGATTTTAGCTGTAAGTACGAAGTGTTTTCTATCCTTTTATTATCTCAAATGAGATGATGTTTTGTGTTTTTGAAGTATCAAATCGTCATTTTACCCAAATTGACCGAGCATAATTCCCCCGCAAATCTATATTTGCCCTGATTGTGTCAATTTTGTCTTATGACATACAAAGTTGACTTTTATTGATGTGTAATAATATTTTTAAGACATCTTCCTGAACGTGTTAACACAAGTTGAATATAGACCTTGAAAGTCCTATTAAATATGTTGTTATTGGCATTTATCATGAGAATCACGAGTAAAATCTTTTTTCATGGATATATGCGTTTAGTTTGAAACATACAGTTTGTGCCTTATTGATATATATAGAGAATCTTTTCAACTTTTTTCCCCCAAGTTGTCTCAAGCACAGGGGCCTGGGTCATTCCATGATCATAATTCAAAATAGTCTGTGAAGGCTTTCTTAAGTTTATGTTTTGAAAGGTGGTGGTTCTTTTTAAATAAAAAAATTAAAAATATATATATGATTAATGATTTTGCTAGATCTCCACATGTTGTAACGGAATCAGATTTTGATTTGCCCATTTTTTCTATGTTTTACAGAACATTCACACACTGTTATTCAGGACAGGTGTTGCAGTTAACACACTACAACAAGCTGCGGTTGGGTAATGGTTAGCCCTGAGGACCAAAGACCAGTCAAATCAGGTTTGATTCACGATGGCAATCAACTATTTCACTGGGGAGTGTTCTTGATTTGGCAAGACATGTATCCTAGCATAGTACTGGTAGGTACACTTACTATAACTCTACAGTGCAGTGGGTTTTTTCCCCATAAATTGGGAAAATGCTTGTTGATTTTTGGACATTGAATCAATGAAATTTCTTAATTGGGAAACCAAATTGCTGAAGTCATGTGTCTTTAAATTTTTTTGAAAACTGCATGATTTTAAATACTGGTAGGTACACTAATACTATAACTCTACAGTGCAGTGGGTTTTTTTTCATAAATTGGGAAAAGGCTTGTTGATTTTTGGACATTGTATCAATGAAATTGCTTAATTGGGAAACCAAATTGCTGAAGTCATGTATCTGTAATTTTTTTAGAAAACTGCATGATTTTAAAGAAACTTCCAGTTAGGAAGATGCGTTTTATCGGTTGGCCGTTATATTACGAGAAAAAGCCCTTCAATGAGTACATTAATGGAAAAACAAACAAACGAAACAAAGTTGTGACAGATTTTATCATGATCAGATGTGATTATTTTTTTTAGATTGTCTGTTTGCTAAGTTTGTTACATTAATGGCAATGGTCATTTGATGTGATGACTTTCTCTTTCTATAAGAGTTAGCTTGCCAACATAAATATATTTTCCATTGGCCAATGCTGAGGACAAGTTGTTTTGGAGGTGCAAATTTCTGATCAGATGTGGATCATGTCTTTCACTCTTTGACAGATTTCTAAGCTTGCAATGGTTCTTTACACCATTTTTTCCATTCAATATGTGTATGTATTTGTTGTAGATGAAGGCATTGACTTCGTCTGTTTACCATTATAAATAATGCATTTTTTCAATCAAGCCCATATTAAATTGAATAATGGACTTGTGGTTGATTTTATTTTCAGCTTCAGAGGTGCATTAGAACCCTAACTTCATGTTCTAACAAAGACCGAGTTTTCTGGAGTTGTTTGACATGCACAAGTGAATGAAGGCGCCCCACTGTTGGAATGCTCTAACAACAACATTTGCACCACTTTTATCATGAAAGGTATGAACCAACCTGTTAAGTACTGTATGTGTAATTAAATAAAAAAAACCATGACATTGTCAGAATGAATTGACATGTGTTAACTAACCATTGTATAATAAGCTGATCATAAGAAGCAATTTATCCTTTTGTAAGAGTGGTCTTCTTTCTGCTGCAGGTGATTAAGAAATCAGTTTAAATGGATAAACCTGTTCCATAAGCTCGAAAACCTAAATTCCACTGAAAGCATTTGCATGTTAAAAGTTTTGGCCAATTGTATCAATAGTCTTTAAGACTATTTAATTTCTAGTAAGCATTGTCACTTTCAAAGCGGTCATAACTATGATATTTACTGCATCCTTCTGTAAGCTTTCCTTAACACATAACACTGCAATTTTGCATCTTGCAGCTGACGACTTTCAAAAAGCATTGTGGCAAAAGAAGAAATTATTTATCACAAGTAATTTCACCTTTTGCCACAATGCTTTTTTCAATCTATTCACACACAACATCAACACACCATCAACACCGATATGTTTTACAAAGCTTTTTTTAAGTCACCAGCTTCAAGTAAAAAATTGTCTTTTGCAGGTGGTAATAAGATAAAAAAAAATCTTAGGACAGTAGAGACATACAAGTTTTACAAATGCCTCTAATTGTGTTTTGACCTTTTGTTTATTTTCAGCTCACATATTTCAGATGTTTAAAGATGTGGATTAGGAAGAACTCAGCAGCATAATTAATTACAAGATCCGGAATATAAAGAAAAAGATGGTGATATAATTTTGAGGATACAGAAAATGAAAATTGACAATTCATTTGAATATTGATGATTATATTTAATCTAATTAGCATTAAAGATGTCATTCTAGTTTTATTTGTCTAAATGTTCATTAATGCTTCATTGTATAATTGACACTGAATTTTTTTTACAATTTTAGTTTACATGTGTATATAGCCCATGCATTTATTGTTTGTCAGAAGAAAACAGACTGATCTTTTCAGTAGTAAATTTCCCTGGAATATCGGTGGTGATTCACTGGCATTCCAGTGATATTTTGCTGGCATACCAGTGGTATTTCACTGGCATTCCAGTGGTGTTTCATTGGCATTCCAGTGGTGTTTCACTGGCATTCCAGTGGTAATTTACTGGTATTCCAGTGGTGTTTCACTTGCATTCCAGTGGTGTTTCACTTGCATTCCAGTGGTATTTCACTGGTATTCCTGTGGTTTCCACCGGTTTGCCACTGGTTTTCAGTGGAATACCGGCAGATTTTACCACTGGTGTTTTACTGAAATGCCAGTGGTATTCCACTGGGATTCCAGTGGTATTCCACTGGAATATCAGTGGTTTTACCTTGGAATACCAGTGGTATTTCACTGGAAAGCCAATGAAATACCGGCAGATTTTACCACCGGCATTCCGGTGGAATACCATTGGTAAACCAGTGGAATACCAATGGTGTTTTTCACTAGGGTAGGCCCAAGATGAACAGAACCCTCCTGCTTTTCATACGCTTTATTTTTTATTTTTTTATTTGTTTTGTGAGCAACAAGCTTTGATAATAAGCCTTTTTTTTTTTTTTTAAATATTAGTTTTTTCCTAACTGCGACAATACTCCTGTGGAGTAGAACTCTTTGTATTGTGATTTCTAAAACACATGAGCTTTATTAGCCCAATTTTTTTTAAATGAAAGTCATTACATAATTGAGAGAATATAAATAAGGGTTAGGCAGCTAGCACCAGCACGATTGGGTAACCTCCTGCCTTGGGGAATGGTGTGACTACCACATCTTTGGCCTTTTACTGGCTGTGGCTTCCTTCTAATTGTTTGTATGACTGGGTTGGAAGGTATCCCTCGTCCGATGGATATGAATCGACATCCTGTAAAATAAAGAAAAACTAGGCCAGCAAAATGTCAAAATTGGCTTAAATAATGTGTGACACTGAGACAACTCTCGTGCTTTAATCAAGCTGTATAATAATGAATGGTGTGCATTGAGACCTGACCATGAAGGAAAAGATCTTAATGAATAATATCCTTTACAACTGCATCACCGGCCGTCTATAAAAGTGATTACTTTTTATTTTATTTTTATTTTTATATATAATATATATATATGGGTTTTACATCACATCAACGCCACCCCAGCCATGTAGCTATGCCACACTCTTAAAGGTGAAGACCCCATTCTTTACAGCCCATAAGAGCTGGTCAAAGCGGTAGAATCATCGGCCTCCCGCAAGTCGGTCAGGAGAAAATGTGGCTACTACTCAGGCCTGAGTTATTTGCTTCCCTGAATAATTGAATGGCTGGCACATAAGTAAACGACTTAAAGGAGGGAACTGTCAACTTAGGGAGGGAGGGATGGGTTTTCGAGTAGTTCTGTCTGATACTTAATATGAAAAGACCTAAACTGGTGAAAATTAAGGTTTATATAGAGAGCCTTGTGACGATCTAATCGTTGATTGGTTAAAAATGGCTGCCAGAAATAGATTTTGTCTGTTAAATTTGGCTGCCGGATATGAAATGATCAAAACAATAACAATGAACTTTCCCGAGCCAAAATAAAATCTGTTATTATGAAATGCTTCAAATAACAGTGATTATTTTCAGGACACGGGAAAGAAACAAAAACCTGATTAACTTTACATACACTTTAATGTTCGCTCATGTTTACTATTTATTTACAATTAAGGCTCACTAATGGAATCAGTAATGTGGGGATAAGGCCACGGCAAGGAGAAAAACTTGTTTTTTCATTCACTATATAATTGGTGGGAGGATATGTGCATAGGGCACCCAACCTCACCAATTAATCGGTGACGACCGAGTTAAAAGAACATTTTAAATTCTTTTTTGAATTTTTCGTGCGATGCAAAAGAAAAAATGTCACAAAAATAAACTAGTCGATCGCCCCGATAAGGATTTTCCGCCACTTTAAATTATCAACTTTGGTAATTTATACCGCCAAAATCCTGCCTGTGCTTTAACAGACAATCCTTTGTATCCAACTAAAAGCAAGCCCTACATCAGACCTTTGTGTTCGGCATTCTAGTAGCCCATGCCCTTACCCCTGCCCAGTGTGGAATACTGTCGCCAATGACCCATATATCTGTAAGTTGTTAAAACTATTTCACCGATTCAAGTTTAACCAAAGTAAGAGGGGAGCTTCATTATGATTGTAGCATATAAAGGGGGGCTGTTTTATGATTGCAATTAAAATGTATCAGGTAAGGGGAGCGCGATTGTCAACAGATTCAGGATCACCCTTCAAGCGTCTTTCTGATGATAAAAATAGAATTAACCTCTGGCTAGTTGTGTAATTTATGCCAGTAATTTATTCCTACAATATGGGTACTTATTGAGGCTGGGACTAGCCCAGACTCAAAGCAATAAGATATATACATTATAATATGTTGACTTTATGCTGACGAGGACTGCTCAAGTGAACAGGTTCTGCGGAATTTATCTAAAGCCCAGGTTGTGTCATTGTATGTAAGTCTTGAATTAGATACCAGGTCTTCCGAAACTAGATTTAAGGCTCTTGATCGGATAACCAAAGGTGGCCTGACATTGCGGTTGGTTCCGCTTCCGCGTTTGGTGCTAACATTCGAAATGGAGACAGTGCATCGCATATAGAGTTATGTATTCTTGGAACATGCTTTGTTGATACAATATTCAGCTGCAGGCACTTATGGACGAGGAAACGCATTAATTTCATGACCTGTTTTGATTTTGAAGACATATAGTTCAAATTTGCATTACTGTTTGGTTATCACAATTTAACAATATCATTTTGTTGGCTAAATGAACTCCCCATATTGAAATCGCTACCACAATTTTGGACAACTCCCAAAGTTGTGATGTCTTTGGTTATGCCATTAATATGCCATGACTGTGGCCATTTGGCTGCGCACCAATGTCCTTCAAATAAATACAGAATCCACAGTCTAAACTACCCACGCTGTCGGGAACAAATTCCATGTCATTATTTGAAACCCAAAGTGAAATACCATTGCGCTTTTAAAAGAAGGTGAGCCATGCACCAAAGTCTTGTTTCATTTCTTCGTTAACATGTAAGTGATGAAATTTCTTTGTCAGCCCGCATGTAGCATTAATGAGACGACGACGGAAGGTTCTGCCTGCTGGGATTGCCCGACAACAAAATTCAAAGATCCAATTAATGAATGAAGTGTTTTAAAGTGATCTTTTACATTCCTAACATTGCTTCAATTTTTTAACCACCTCGTCTACTTTGTCCCTTGGAATACCAACTTCTATTTTAACAGTGTCGAGTTCGAGACCCAAAAATATCAATACTTCTGTTGAACCTGTAATTTATCATCAGCAAGTGGGTCATTCAGGTCGTCCCTACAAGCCCTAAATATGTGCATTAGAGACTCACATTTATCAGTGTTATGATCCCCGCCCAAGAAAACATACAAATAGTGTATTAAATGGTCAGAAGTCATTTTATAGTTTTAAACGCAAACTCTTACAATGTTGAGACAATTCCAATGTTTTGCAGATTGTTGCTGTACCAGAAGGCAGGGCCTTATCAATGTTTAACTTTTCATTTAAAGCCAAACTTGTGTTCATTAACAGTTAAATTATGAAAGTTCTAGAATATTTTAAAATAAACTTTAAAGTTCTTTAAATTCCCTTTTACAGAGGAACTAAGTCTGTAACAAATTCACATGGTGCTTTTAAAAGAGTGATTACTATAGGGTTTATTTACAATTAGCGATAAATCAAGGTCAGCCGAGAATTGTTGATTACCCATAAATACCAAGAAATTCTCCATTTAGAACATTCATGCTGTAAATATTGGATAGATGACAGTATTTTTATGTGTTTCACACGCATTTCTAACCAGGTGATCGCTACTCATTAGTATGAGCGCTTCATGCATTTTCAGATATTACTCCTATGTAAACAATGAAGTTGAATTGGTGGGCACCAATTTTACGAGAATAGCATTTAGACAATTAGATATCAAATATTACATGCATTATATTGTCGTGATCCTGTGTTTTTTTTCGCTGTTTCAACATATTCCTTCACAATTTATTACAGTGGACCCTCGTTTATCCGAACACTTTCGTTCCCAGGAGAAATGTTCGTATTAACGAATTTTCCGGAATAAAGAATATGCGAGTTACAGCGAAATGTTTACCTTTACACGGTGTCGGTGTATCATGATCATTACTATGAAGTAAGAAATACACATATTATTTTTTTTTTGAAGGGAAATATAAAGTGTGTTAAGGAAGTGTTTATTTGGTCAAAAAGGATTTTTAAAAAAAATGACAATTTGAAGCAATGTCTTTCGAGAAGTTAAAATTCCTTAAGATAGCTCTGAAAAGAACTGTCTTCGTTTGGCTGTGGGTGTAGACATCTTCAAGTTGTATCTTCTTATTTCAATATCGAGAAATGAGATAGGTAGGTATTGTCGAGAGTGTATTTATAGGGAAAAGGAGCATATCGATTGAGTAATAATTTAAAATGATTGCCAGACATTGTCTCCCGATCGCTGTCTAAGCAGCCAATCAGCCAATCAACACCTTTTACAAACTCAACTATCGACATGCGACCGTAATTACAATAATGTAAGACCAATCAACTGACAGAATGACCGATTAACAAACAATCAACACCTTCCAGTACACTACACTAGGTGACATGTTATGGTCAAGCATACGTGACAGTTTGCAAAACGTGTGAATGCCGTTTACAACAGAAGACCGATCCCTTCATTCGCAACTGTAACCGCAAAATAAACGATTTTACTGG
The DNA here is from genome assembly GCA_947846245.1 of Cerastoderma edule. Taxonomy (NCBI): domain Eukaryota; kingdom Metazoa; phylum Mollusca; class Bivalvia; order Cardiida; family Cardiidae; genus Cerastoderma; species Cerastoderma edule. The sequence continues at coordinate 53,272,488 of OX401405.1, forward strand.
TTTCCGGACTAGCCATACGCATATACTATGAAAAGTGACTGTTGGTTCCCGAATATTTTTGTCCGGTTCCGGAACGCGGATTTTCCGCATTAAACAGTTAAATTGATGAAGGTAAGATCCGTTCCCTCAAAATTCTGTTCGGATGGTGAATATTCCGGATAAACGACGTTCGGATTATCGCGGGTCCACTGTACTCCTGTTGACCAGTTTTACGGATTTTCTAAGCGCTAGCATGCTTTAAAGCTTGTCTCAGTAATTCGAAGTCCTTAAATTGAAAAGTAATAAACAAAAAGCATTCTTTATGTCCATCTTAAATATTTTACGGTTTCTACCTAAGCTTTAAACCATGTTTACTGTTGCATCAAAGTTTGCGTATTGCACAGTTGGGAACTCTTTAGAAATAATCATTTATCGACTCCCCTACTGTGTATGACAAGTGGTGTATGAGGCGGAATTCGTCAAGAGCTTTCTTGGGTACTAATCTTACTGGGAAAATTCACTAAGAGCTTTCTTAGGTACTTATCCTACTGCGGAAACGGTCAAATTTGAAAGTGTGTGTGGGGGGGGGAAGAAAATGGACCAGCCATGTGGCATTCGCAAATCTCCTCAGGGACTATGTTCGAGTCGTTAAACAAAAATAACTGCAAGTTAGAATTGATTGATCTTGTAATTCCCTTTAGTTAGAAATAAATGTAACTTCAATTCAAAGTACCATTACTAGCTGCATCTCACAGTAACTTCACCGTTTTAAAGGGCGTAATAATCCCTGAGAAGTAACTAAGGCAACGCAAGTTACCTTCTGTTAAGAAAACTTGCATTCATTGATGGAAAAGTAATTAATATGTTAAAAATAAAAACTGTATAAGAACTTGATAACATAAATATACGCTCACTACTGAACTTTTAAACCAGTGTTTATCTAGTCAGACCTTCTAATCTAGTCAGAATAAATGCAGTATGAAAGGCAGATGAGTCATGTTTTATTTTACTTCAGTTTGAATATTTTCAAAATTGTAACTATTGTTAACTTTGATTCAAGTGTTAATGTTTGAATTTTGATCTCCATTGATACTTAAGATACCTATGTAGTTTAAAAGATTTATGATAACTGTAACAGTATAATATTGTTGAGAAATACTTTCCTTTGAATGTAATGGTTTGAAATACTATCCCTTGAGCTGTACAAATATAAAAGGGGTAAAGTCATCTCGCTTGTCAGGGCAATGCTGACAATTGAGTCTAGTAAAATCTGATGTTTAAAGCTTTGTCTCTTGTTTATCTTCAACCCTACAAAACTAAACAATAACAGTGTTAACGAACAACAGATTGGTTCATATTCATATTGATGAGGGATGTAGTATCCACCGCACTGGACTATGCCGGTGTTTTAGACCAAACCGGTGTATATATAGATTGTTACCTCGACAGACAATAAACGAATGCAAGACCATGTTGTGTCTCCTAAGTAATTTATAATGTCCTAAAACATAAAACCCGACAGCTCCCTTCAATAACAATGCTATATATATATATATATATATATTGCCCCTGGGCCATTTGACGTTTTAAACTTGACGGGACATGTGTTGCAAGGTCCTCGTCAGCTAGAATTAGCACAGTCCGGTACGTCCGGGCGAAATGACCATGACACATGTGACAAAGACTGAAAGAGGGGATCGCAGTTATGGCGTTCGCTGATGGGGGAATTTCGACAACCTCTTAAAGCGGTGATGTGAACTAAATCTCCCTACCTTTGTCAATTTGATTGAGTAGGTCTAATAATGCATCTTCTAAAGCCGGTTCTTCCAGTCCCTTCTTTCTCGCACGCGTCGTCGGCATGGTTTGAGTATATACCTGATATTTTCGAGTAGTTCTGTCTGATACTTAATATGAAAAGACCTAAACTGGTGAAAATTAAGGTTTATATAGAGAGCCTTGTGACGATCTAATCGTTGATTGGTTAAAAATGGCTGCCAGAAATAGATTTTGTCTGTTAAAATTGGCTGCCGGATATGAAATGATCAAAACAATAACAATGAACTTTCCCGAGCCAAAATAAAATCTGTAATTATGAAATGCTTCAAATAACAGTGATTATGGTACCACTTTTGAAAATTTTATTTGAATATTCGCACTTATAAATAAGTTATGAACGTTTTCCGGATACTTTTCGAACACCCCTCGTATTAAATGAATATCAAATTTGAACATGTCAACTTAATCAGTATAATGAAATTAGTTAATTCTTCTATTGCTAGAACTGACTTCATGCTTATGCAAACAGGTTAGATCCAGGCCAACCGCGAAGTAAATTGGTGTCTGGCCTCTGATCTGACCTGTTTACTACTCTGAGTATGTTTCCTAATCAAGTTTTAACAGATATTTAAAGTTTTTGAAAGAAGTGGACACCAACACTTTTATAGAAAGTACCAGGCATTCTAAGGGTTAAAAAAGAGTTCAAATATAAAGTTCAAAAAGGGGACAGAACTATGTCATTGGGTTAATTATGACAAATTATGATAATTGATTGGACAATCTCATAGATAATGATTTGAATCTTGTTAATGGTTTCTCAACCCTAATTGAATTAGATACTTGAAAAGATTGATACAGTTGACATTTATGTGGAATTGCTAATTGGATGTCTTGTTAGCGGTCGATATATACTTCCATAAGAAGGCGGTCTACAGGATCAGTAACTGGTATAATCTATGGGTCCTATACAACTTTAAATTGACCTTAAGATCAGTAACAGGTACAATCTTTGGGTCCTACACAACTTTAAATGGACCTTAAGATCAGTAACTGGTACAATCTTTGGGTCCTATACAACTTTAAATGGACCTTAAGATCAGTAACAGGTACAATCTATGGGTCCTACACAACTTTAAATGGACCTTAAGATCAGTAACTGGTACAATCTATGGGTCCTATACAACTTTAAATGGACCTTAAGATCAGTAACTGGTACAATCCATGGGTCCTACACAACTTTAAATGGACCTTAAGATGTCATGTTGTCAATTCTAAAATATTATAAGATTAGGATTTCCTCTTGGGAGATAAAGCACACAAGCAACAATATCCTTCCTTCTAAAATCTGTTGACAAATATCTGTGGAAAAGCATATGGGTAACAACATTCTTCCTTCTTAAATCTGTTGACAAATATCTGTGGAAAAGCATATGGGTAACAACATTCTTCCTTCTTAATTTTGTTGACAAATATATGTGGAAAAGCATATGGGTAACAACATTCTTCCTTCTTAAATCTGTTGACAAATGTCTGTGAAAAAGCATACAGGTAACAAAATTCTTCCTTCTTAAATCTGTTGACAAATATATGTGGAAAAGCATATGGGTAACAACATTCTTCCTTCTTAAATCTGTTGACAAATATCTGTGGAAAAGCATATGGGTAACAACATTCTTCCTTCTTAATTTTGTTGACAAATATATGTGGAAAAGCATATGGGTAACAACATTCTTCCTTCTTAAATATATTGACAAATATCTGTTGAAAGGTTAGACTTCCTATGAACTATCTTCAAGTTCTCGTCATCACAAGGATCATCCAGGCTATAAAGATTCTGGTCCTATTAGCAAAAGCAGGTGGTTAAAAATCTAAGGACATGAATGAAGATCTAACACTGCTTATCCGTCTCTATAATGATTACGTTACCATTATTTATAAGGCAATATCAGCATAGGTATGCTTTTGGCAATTACTGTTTTTTCAATTATGTAAGAGTATGGCAAAGACGAAACTTTCAATACAATTTTTATCTTATTTTACATCATAAGATAAACCTACAGATCTAAAGCAATTTGTTATATCTAATCGTTATGCTTTAAACAATGCAATTGCAAACTTGAATCTTCAACATATTACAATACCATATTAATTCAATCCCTTGTTTCGCTTATAGAAAAGATAAAGACTCAAATTGCTCATACTTACCCAACAATTCAATAGATCCGTTGATTACTGGTAATCAATAAAATTGTCCAATATTGGAATTCCGCATGGTGTACCCCTTTTATAGTAAAATCAGGGTGGTCTGTTTTGATATCTTGTTCGAGTGACCTGAAAACAATAAAATTCTTTCTTAGCTAACCCAAGCCTTTCTTAAACAGGGAAGATGGTGTCCTGTCTGTCTTGAAACTTTACATAACTAAGTCGGATGGATACGTGGAACAGGATTTTATCATTACTCTAAATGGCTGTTCATGAACACAGAACTTTTTCATGATATTTGAGAACAGGTTCATGAATATCAAGTACAGGTTCATGTACTTCTGTTTTCTGTTCTTAATATTCATAAACAGGTTCTTTGAATTCATGAACAAGTTAACAGCTTTATGCTCATTAATGGCCATTCAATGTTCATGAATGGTCGTGAAGTTCATGAATATGTTTTTAAATCTTTAGCAAATCTCTACTTGCGCACCATTACTGTGAAGAACTTACAGTTTACTATGTTTATGAAGAGACAGACTGTCTCTAATGAAGATTCAAATCAACTAGATTCGTGATTTCTAAACACATACAGGAAGGGGCCATGTTATTATGAGTTGAGTGTTCTAATCACTTGAATTCATGATTTCTAAACACATACAGGAAGGGACCATGTTATTTTGAGTTGAATATTCTAATCACTTGGATTCATGATTTCTAAACACATACAGAAAGGGGCCATGTTATTTTGAGTTGAGTATTCTAATCACTTGGATTCATGATTTCTAAACACATACAGGAAGGGGCCATGTTATTTTGAGTTGAGTATTCTAATTACTTGGATTCATGATTTCTAAACACATACAGACAGGGGCCATGTTATTTTGAGTTCAGTATTCTAATCACTTGGATTCATGATTTCTAAACACATACAGGAAGGGGCCATGTTATTTTGAGTTGAATATTCTAATTACTTGGATTCATGATTTCTAAACACATACAGACAGGGGCCATGTTATTTTGAGTTCAGTATTCTAATCACTTGGATTCATGATTTCTAAACACATACAGGAAGGGGCCATGTTATTTTGAGTTGAGTATTCTAATTACTTGGATTCATGTTTTCTAAACACATACAGGAAGGGGCCATGTTATTTTGAGTTGAGTATTCTAATTACTTGGATTCATGATTTCTAAACACATACAGACAGGGGCCATGTTATTTTGAGTTGAGTATTCTAATTGCTTAGATTCATGATTTCTAAACACATACAGGAAGGGGCCATGTTATTTTGAGTTGAGTATTCTAATCACTTAGATTCATGATTTCTAAACACATACAGGAAGGGGCCATGTTATTTTGAGTTGAGTATTCTAATTACTTGGATTCATGATTTCTAAACACATACAGGAAGGGGCCATATTATTTTGAGTTGAGTATTCTAATCACTTGGATTCATGATTTCTAAACACATACAGGAAGGGGCCATGTTATTTTGAGTTGAGTATTCTAATTACTTGGATTCATGATTTCTAAACATACAGGAAGGGGCCATGTTATTTTGAGTTGAGTATTCTAATTACTTGGATTCATGATTTCTAAACATACAGGAAGGGGCCATGTTATTTTGAGTTGAGTATTCTAATTACTTGGATTCATGATTTCTAAACACATACAGGAAGGGGCCATGTTATTTTGAGTTGAGTATTCTAATCACTTAGATTCATGATTTCTAAACACATACAGGAAGGGGCCATGTTATTTTGAGTTGAGTATTCTAATCACTTAGATTCATGATTTCTAAACACATACAGGAAGGGGCCATGTTATTTTGAGTTGAGTATTCTAATCACTTAGATTCATGATTTCTAAACACATACAGGAAGGGGCCATGTTATTTTGAGTTGAGTATTCTAATCACTTAGATTCATGATTTCTAAACACATACAGGAAGGGGCCATGTTATTTTGAGTTGAGTATTCTAATCACTTAGATTCATGATTTCTAAACACATACAGGAAGGGGCCATGTTATTTTGAGTTGAGTATTCTAATCACTTAGATTCATGATTTCTAAACACATACAGGAAGGGGCCATGTTATTTTGAGTTGAGTATTCTAATCACTTAGATTCATGATTTCTAAACACATACAGGAAGGGGCCATGTTATTTTGAGTTGAGTATTCTAATCACTTAGATTCATGATTTCTAAACACATACAGGAAGGGGCCATGTTATTTTGAGTTGAGTATTCTAATCACTTAGATTCATGATTTCTAAACACATACAGGAAGGGGCCATGTTATTTTGAGTTGAGTATTCTAATCACTTAGATTCATGATTTCTAAACACATACAGGAAGGGGCCATGTTATTTTGAGTTGAGTATTCTAATCACTTAGATTCATGATTTCTAAACACATACAGACAGGGGCCATGTTATTTTGAGTTGAGTATTCTAATTACTTCACTTAGATTCATGATTTCTAAACACATACAGGAAGGGGCCATGTTATTTTGAGTTGAGTATTCTAATCACTTAGATTCATGATTTCTAAACACATACAGACAGGGGCCATGTTATTTTGAGTTGAGTATTCTAATTACTTGGGTGAAGCTTTTATCAGGCAATTGCAAGTACATGTTTGATTGAAAGGTTGTTTTTAAAAGAAAACCGAGCTTTATTATATTGTAAACACTCTTCCCTACAGTTGTCTTACAATGATTAAGCAGATTTGCCTTTCGCTATGGATTGAGATGAAGTTTACCTTTCAAACCTTTACTCAATTATACCTTACTTTACTGCATAATACCTAAGCCTGCTTCAGAAACCACTGTGGCTAAAGGATAAATTGCTATAATGATAATAAAATCATTATTGCTATTTTTAAACTTTTTAAAAAAAAATGTATAAAAATGTATATTTAGATTCTCCTTTTTGAATTTTTTCTTTGGAAACATAGCAAAATGAGACTTACATTAATTGTGCACACTTTAGGTTTAAAGAAAATAAATTAAAATGTTATCATATATGAAAGATAAACCTTTGTCTTGTCCTGGTTTGGGTCCTTCATATTAAACATGTAGTCATTATACAGGTTACAAGATTATTATGATATTCCATTGAGTGATGATGATAATGTAATGACAAACAATCCATCATAGATAAGTTGACTTTTAGGTGTAAATATGGAAATGGATACATGCCATGATTGTCATTAGATTGAACTTTCATAGCTTTTTAATGAGATCGGCCTTTTTTCCTTTACAATTAATATCCTTTACAGAACATATTAGGAACATCATTAAATTATTGCAGAGATTACTAATAAAACTATCAATAAAAAAAAAGGAATTGGTCATAGATATAAATCTACATTTTGTTTTAAACAAAGGGATTCTTAACAACAGTGTTTCTATTTAATTTGCCATCAGTCACAGTGGTGAACTTTTCACCAATTACATTTGTTCAGGTTAAGTGCTAATTTATCATGGGAAGTCTTCAATGCTCATCTGTTTGAGTGCTCTCATTTTTACTGATAATTAGCATGTTCAGTGCATGTGTTCTTGCGACAAAACTCAAGGACATCCAGTGCATTTATTCTTACTGCGAATGAACACATTCAGTGTAGTTATATAAAGTTCTTACCACAAAAATAAAGCACATTCAATGTTTTTACTTTTACTGCAATTGAGCACATTCGTGCACTTATTTTAAATGCAATTAAGCACATTCAGTGATCTTATGCTAATGTAAATAGTTACTGCAAATAGGTACATTGCAGTAGGTACATTCAGTGCTCTGATTCTTACTACAAACATGTACATTCAGTGGTCTAATTCTTAATGCAAATAAACACATTCAGTTCATTTATTCTTACCTCAAATAAGCACATTCAGTTCATTTAATCTTACATCAAATAGGCGCATACATTGCATTTATTTTTACCTCAAATAGGCACATTCAGTGAGTGCATTTAATCTTACATCAAATAAGCACATTCAGTGCACTAATTCTTACCTCAAATAGGCTCATTCAGTGCATTTAATCTTACCTCAAATAGGCACATTTAGTGCATTTATTCTTACATCAAATAGGCACATTCAGTGCATTTATTCTTACATCAAATAGGCACATTCAGTGCATTTATTCTTACCTCAAATAGGCCCATGCATTAATTCTAACTGCAAATATGCACTTTCATTTCACTTAATTAAACTGCAATTTAGGCTCATACACTTATTCTTACTGCCTGTATACTTTATACTCAAACTTGTAACCTCTCACACAAGAGAATTGGACACTCCATCTTTTTGGCACATCTGTGCCACATCTGTGCCACATATATTTTGTCTTAGTTGCATCTCAATGCCACCTATATGGCAATCTTGTGCCAATTTTATAAATGACACATCTTTGCCACTTCTATGCCACTTATATACCCTTTTTGGCAGTTAAGTATGGGGTCTTCCTCCATCATTAAAAGTCCAGACATTACGTCCTAACTGAAATAATGTTCATGGGATGTAAAACCAATACATAAAGAAGATATAAAAAGTGAAAGACCAATGCCCCATCTGTTGATCCCCAGCTGTTATAGAAGAGGTTGGGCTAACTCTGGAAGTGCCTGTGATAGGAAATTGTTTATTTTCACTTACACTTAATATCCTCTTAGCAGTTGGGGGTCAGAGAGCCACGACACCTGTGGCTTATCAGTAAGGTAAATTACACCTGTAACTGAATTACTGAATTACCCGCCCTTGTCATTATATGATTATTAGAAAGCCATTCCTTCATATAGTTAGGGGTCAGTGCAATATTTATTTTACCCCATTCATGAATGTTAAATGGCCATTCATGAACTTAAAGCTGTTCTTGTTCACAAAAGTGAAGGACGTACATTAGTTGACCTTGCATTACCCTTCAGCAATCTCTTTATTGAAAATGAAAAGGTGAGTGGTCTGCTAAATATGTTGTTATCCGAGTAAACTTCATGTTAAGCAAACGCTCTCAAATAGTCTGTAAAAAGTAATTTACCCGTAGGCTATCTTTATCCAGCACACAAGTCATTCACGAAGCTCTTTTTAAGATTTCTTAAAGACTGGGGTCATTATTAAACTTTTAGTTCTCTAATAAACCACCATTCTGACCCTTCGATTGACTGTGTATAAGAAATTATAGGCCCAAGTGGGTCTATGGTTTGTTACAAAGGAGTCTAAATATGAGACAGATGTTTAAATCTTTGGGATGTGTTCTGAGAAACTAAGATAGATAATTCTTCCTTAGTTCAAAGTTGTTTCTTGGAAGAGTTATTGTTCTTTGTAGGGTTCTTGGAAACTCCTATCTCTGTTTTTAGGGACTTGTACATATGTCATTTAGTTACTCGAGCTAGGTATCAGCTTGCAGTTTACCAGTTGACAAAACTCTTCCCAATTTTTGAAGGAGGTAATGTCATAGTGGTTTAATGTAAGACCACAGAAAGTCCTTCACTTTTTATCAGTTCGAGATTTGTATGCAGTTTCATTTGTTAAGTTTTGAGAGCATTCATCCATGATTTATAACTGGACATCACAATATAAATGAAATAATGTCAATGGGTTTTACAGACCATAATTATAGAATGGATAAGTAAAACACAAGTACTATTATTTCTTCACAATTTGGTGTAATTGCTGTTATAAAAGATTTATTAAAGGGTCCAGTAGTTTTAAGGCTCAACTCTCATGGCACCCTCCGGTTTCGTAGAAGCTGACTTTGTGCATGAAGCTCATGAATAAGTTCTTGAATCTTTCGCAGGGGGCATTTCTCAGTGATTTGCATTGTGTAATTGTTACTTTGTAACTTGAGGGGTCCCTGTTTCAGGCATTGCCCATGGTGGAAGTGTTCTTTGGCAAGCCACTTCAAAGTTCTAGCCTAGGATTGGTGAATCCAACAAACAAATGCAATGAATCAACTATGTATTTGGGATTATAAATTCCTCTTGGTTAATTGCAGAAAGAGTCAAATTAAATTAATAATTAATTGTATAGGGGTTCTGGTTGGCCTAGTGGTTAAGGTGGCGGATTTAGAACCCCACCATCACCTCTGGTTTCCTGGGAGTGACCTGTAGCTAGTCACTTCAGAGTCCTAGCCTAGAGCTGGGGGATCCAGAAAAGCTGTAACACAATTGAAAAATTGTTAAAATGGTGTTAAACACGTTACAAACAATAATCAATTATAAAAAAAAAATGAATAATTGCATTATAACAAGTTATTTCATTTTTAGCTCAAAATAAATATGTCTAAAATGAGTATATTCTGGTCGTATGACATTTTCAAGTTTGAAACTGTGACAGAAATGCAACTAAGGGAGTGGATTAAAACAAGTTACTGGCAAGTGTATTTTTATGAACATGAAGTGGTATGTACCTGCAACACCTTTTTTATGAGGTGAGGCTTATCAGTTAATCGCTTTATCCAGTGGCTTCTGTAGGTAGATTACATCTCATTTACTCTTTCCAAGTAACAAAGATTCGAAGCATGAGTAAACATGTAAACAAGAAAACATGGATTTATTTTTTAAGGCTATTGAATGTTTCTTCTTTTGAAGGAATTTTGTTTTGGACAACATTTCATTAAATTAACCAATAAAGTGGTAATAGAAATATAAATTGAAATCTTATGTCATAATTATTACCTTATGTGCCTTATAATTTTGCCTTTAATATGATGAACAGTGTTATAAGTACTGTAATATTCTGTGCAAGTTTCTATTAAAATCTGGTTTCAATGAAATAAAATGTAATTTGTCATCCAATATTGTTAACATTCCACAAAGACATCCTTTATGTTGAGCTAATTATTGTGTTAATTCATAAAGATTAAAGCTTCAAATCAACCATAAAGAATAAGTGTGTAATATAACAAAAACACTAAATGAAACATTTTTCTTACTCATACATTAACCCTAATGATACCTCTGGTTTTTTGGGAGTAACCTTTGGCAAGTCACTTCACTGTATTACATCAATACGCAAATAATAATTAACATTATTATATTGTAAACGACCTGCGTATCGCCATTAAGGAGAGGAACCTTATAAGCTTTAAGCTTTCATTCCAATCCGTTTCACAAAATTGTTTGTAATGTATATAATGGTGTTTTTTTCATTGAATAAAATATGTTTAAACTAAGTCACTTCAGAGCCCCAGTCTGGTACTGGTTGTGCCAGGAAAGCTGTTACATAACTGACAAATAGTTGATATGGCATTAAACACCATATAATTGAGCCTGGTAATGCTTTTAACAAGGACCACAAGCAATATTTCCTTTTCCCACAATGTTTTCTGCCATATCAGAAGATTATTTTCCATTTTCATCACATTTTGAAATGACGTCTGCAAACTCTCTCAATTTCGGACAGTCGAAAATTTGGCGTTTGGTAAAGGTTTAAGAAGGAACCTAGCGAGATATGTATCAGTCCTTATCGGAATGATCTCCTCAGTTTATCATATAATTGAGCCACTCCGCGACCCCGAGGGGCTCCTCCTCTGGGACCCCATCAAGACCTTGGGCTCTTTGATGGATACTCATTTACATATGATTCACTTCTTTATTGGAAAGCATGGGGCCTTGGACCTAGGTCTCGGACATTTCTATGTTGAAGTATATATAATTGCAGGATAGAAAAATGCATTTATCGAATGACTTTTGCAATCTTTGATACTTAAAATGCATGAGAGGTTGGATACCAGGGGCCCGTTTTACTAAACAACTTACGGAAAATGTTTGCGTAAGTCATAATTGATTAACATGGATAATATCTGCAATGAAAGTACAATATTGCAATGTGACAAGTCATTGGAAGCGTCTCGGAGAGACGATTCCAATGATGTGTCACTTTGCAATATTGCTTTGCCAAATATTGAAATAAAAGGACTTGTTGTTTTAGACTTACGCAAATCTTAAGCGTAAACTGTTTAGTAAAACGGGCCCCAGTTGACTTATTGAATGCTAATGGTTCTATCTGGTTTGACCAGCCCTTACTGGCAGTCAGTTTGGGGTCTTCCTCCATCATTATGAGTTGAGCATTACATGTACAACATTACTAAAATATTGTTGATGGATGTAAAACCCATATAAATGAGTAAATAGATAAATAAATAGAAGATAATTGATAAGATAAATGATATCTTAAAAAATCTGTTGAACATTATATAAGGTTCAGTGCAAGATTCTATTTTAATCTGTGTTTAATGTTTGTGAAGCACTTACCATCAAACCGTTGCAGTGCACAGCAACTTGCTGTAGGAGAGTTCTGAACACAAAATCACTGTCCCTCTCTGTGAGGGTTTGATTCCCAAAAGATGTTCAATCCTTGGATGGTAGTTTTGTGCTAGCCTTATAGAATCCCTACAGTTCTGCTTAAATTGACCAGCAAAAGGTGGCAAAATCAATTGTCCATATTGCCCAACTTGTCCGAAAGCCATAACAGACAAAACAGATTTGGCAACTAAGGACACATAAATCAAAATGATTCTTTGCCACCCCTGCCTACCTTTCTGGACAGTTAAGGTTTTGGTCACCCTCAATTGTTATAAACTAGGTATTGCAATGTAAACAAAATACTTTTGAAGCATGCAAAACCCATACAGATAAAGGATAGTGCTTGTATGGGTCTGGTGAATGTTGCGGAAGAAATAAAGAAATAATAATAACAAAAAAATAAATAACGTATGCGTTTATATTCTGCGAAACAATGTAGTATTATCTTATGACATCATATCCATTGTTGATATTTAACATCATTATCCAGATTGAGGTGTAAGCCGAAACATTGAAATATAATAATATAATGATTTGACAAAAAACATATTGTTAGTGAATATTTTGTCAAACAAAGAGGTAGAATTAAGAATTTGTTGAAAATGGCAATAAACAACAATCAAATCAAAACTGTGATAACACTTTGAAGACTTCAGCTGTGAGCAGTGTTAAAGATTAATGATATTCTCGAGAAAACAGGATTACGACTCTCTGGAGACCATGTAGTCATGTTAACCCTTATAGTGCTGGAACCGACTTCATGCTTATGCAAACAGGTTAGATCCAGGCCAGCCATCGAGTAAATTGGCGGCAGGCCTTTGATCTAGCCTGTTTGCTTCTCCGAGTATCTTTCCTCATCACATTTAAGCAGATATTTAAGGTTTTGTTAAGATTAATGATATTCCAAAGAAAACAGGATGATGATTCTCTTCGGACCATGTCTTCATGTTAACCTTCATACTGATAAAGTTGACTTTTGACAGGCCTGCAGCAGATGTATGTTTTTTAACCCACCTCGTCCCTACACGAGCAAATTTGTGACCTGTTCAAATTCAAAGCATCAAGCAACAACAAAAAAGAAATTGTATTTATATAGGAGGAAGATTTTTTTTTATTTTTTTATGATGCTTGTTTAAAACAATGATCGTGACAAAAGGATAAATTGCTCATTTTGAGCCAATTTTCCTTTTGTCACAGTGGTTTCTTTAGAGTCTTGTAAATCAGATGAGTCTTGTTATGTAAAACAATTTATAAGTTTATTAATTCATGAAATGTTCATCATGTTGTTATTTATTCTAATGTCAAAGTTAGTGTACTCATTCATGAGAAAAAAAAATAATGAAGAGACCAAGAGTAGCATTAGAGTGTTGTTCCGGAAAATATAAACAAGTATTTCATCTCTGTCACAATCACTTCTGGAATCATTTTTCTTCAGAAGCAGTTTATGTTAACTATTTCCCTTATGTTAAATTTTAATACTATTTCCTCTATGGTGGATTTTAGACTAATTCCATTGTGTTTGATTTTTAGACTATTTCCCTTATGTTTGATTTTTAGACTTTTTCCCTTATGTTTGATTTGAAGACTTATTTCCCTTATGTTGGATTTGAAGACTACTTCCCTTATGTTTGATTTTTAGACTATTTCCCTTATGTTTGATTTTTAGACGATTTCCCTTATGTTTGATTTGAAGACTATTTCCCTTATGTTTGATTTGAAGACTATTTCCCTTATGTTTGATTTGAAGACTATTTCCCTTATGTTGGATTTGAAGACTATTTCCCTTATGTTGGATTTGAAGACTATTTCCCTTATGTTTAATTTGAAAACTATTTTCTTATGTTGGATTTGAAGACTATTTCCATTATGTTGGATTTTAAGACTTCTTCCGTTATGTTTGATTTTAAGACTATTTTCCTTTTGTTGGATTTTAAGATAACTTCCTTTATGGTGGATTTTAAGGCCATTTCCTTTATGTTTGATTTGAAGACTATTCCCTTATGTTTGATTTGATTTCCCTTATGTTGGATTTGAAGACTATTTCCATTATGATGGATTTTAAGACTACTTTCCTTTTGTTGGATTTTAAGGCTATTTTCATTTTGTTGGATTTTAAGATAACTTCCTTTATGTTTGATTTGAAGACTATTTTCCTTATGTTGGATTTTAAGGCTATTTTCATTTTGTTTGATTTTAAGATAACTTCCTTTATGTTTGATTTTAAGGCTATTTCCTTTATGTTTGATTTGAAGACTATTTTCCTTATGTTGGATTTTAAGGCTATTTTCATTTTGTTGGATTTTAAGGCTATTTTCATTTTGTTGGATTTTAAGACTACTTCCCTTATGTTTGATTTTAGAACAAAACAAAATGCAAAGCATGATCAGATGATATCAAGACACCAAATTCCAACAGAATTATTTTCTTCGTGTGACTTGTGTAAAACTATGGCAAATGAGGAAATTGTTCATCATGATCACTATCTGTTGTTTATTACCCGGTACAATGGTTTCTTAAGTTTTCTTTTGCAAGTTACTCTTTATCATGTGTTTACAGCACTTCAGGAAAACATGAAAGGAAAAAAAGTACAATTTAACATGGGGTCCTTTGTGTTCAGTTGTTAGGTCGGTGGACTTAGAACTTGGGGGACCAAGGTTCGAGCCCCGGCCCCCGAGACATCTGGTTCGTTGGAGTGACGTTTTGCGATTCACTTAAGAGCCCTAGCCTAGTACTGATCCATCCAGGAAAGCTGTAACATAACTGAAAATAAACACTAGAATCTGACTGATCAAGTAAAAGGGTTTGTGGTGGGACAGTGTTCTGAGAGGTCCTGCATGTCTGTTAGAAATCCCTGACTACGGAAGTCTGAGATTTGATAAGACACTGTTACCACGGCAGTCAGTGTAGAGCTGCTGCTACGACTAGACATGTGATCTGTGTGTGTGTGCTTGTTCGCCTAGTTTGTCATAGCAACGACTCGATCAACCAAATAGTGTGTCATAACTTTGGGTTCTTTCTTCAAACTTTTTATTGTGGATTTTACGACTTTCTGGAATTTCTTATTCCTGTTTAGGCCTGGCTATGACACAACCAACATAATATTATGTTTTATTTTTTGTGTCATTTTTGGTCTGCTTATTAGAGATTTTATGATATTTTGAAGCTGTTTATTAGGACCACGTCTCTGGGATTGAAGTTTATTTTTTTTTTTATAAAAAAGTGCATTGTGAATGGAAATGAAGCCTTGAATTTGGAACATTAATTGTGCCTTGTTGTTGTTGTACTGTTATGTTAAATGAGATAGATATCATACTTTTCAAATAGCTATTAGAATGGCTTAATTTACATCTTATATGAAGACATTAAACTGAAATAAAGGTTGAACTGTGAAACTAAAAATCAACCTTTATCAAAAAGTGCTTCATTAAATTGAAAATTGTTATATTTCTGAGTTTTTAAACTTAAAGGGGCCAATTCCCATAATGTTGTGTATGTGATGTTGATAGAACAATGTCTGTCTGAATCCCTTGGTTAATGACTAACATCATACAAAAGGACTAGAATTGAAACTTCAAAAAAAAGAATTGAACAAAAGATTCCTCCAAAACGCTTTGTAGCAGAGGGGACTGCAAATTATGTAATATTGATTAAATTAATGCAAATGAATGAGACAGGGGTGTGACAAAAGAAAGAAGAATCCTCTGAAATTGGGAGTGCAGTTCGAGGCAGCCCTTTATTGGAAATTAACAGCTGGGACGGATATTAGGGAGTACTAAAGTGACAATTAAGGAAAAAACTCGGAAACAAGAAAAAGGACTTTGTACTGATGTATAGTGTGCCCGTATAAAAGAGTTAATTGTGCATTTGAGATGGAGTAAAAAAGTAATTGAGGGGAGTAATTAGATATCAAAGATACAGTTTTCAGATACAGATACAAGAAGGGAAATAAGAGGAAGACATTAGAAAGAAAAGTTATAATAAAACAAGATCTGCAATAGTTAGTGATAAAATAGCAGTAAAGAATTAGAGAGTCACGCAGTAATTAGATCAATTGGTCAACAGACAAAAGACACAGCACTAAAGACAGTAAAGGAAAGGACGAGTGGACATAATAAAGAAATAATTTCATAAATAGATAATAATAAAAAGACCTGAACTATTGTATTGGGTGATGCT
Source organism: Cerastoderma edule (assembly GCA_947846245.1). Taxonomy (NCBI): domain Eukaryota; kingdom Metazoa; phylum Mollusca; class Bivalvia; order Cardiida; family Cardiidae; genus Cerastoderma; species Cerastoderma edule. The sequence continues at coordinate 53,288,927 of OX401405.1, forward strand.
TACAAAGATGGACCTAACAAGAGTTTTCCCTTTCTTCTTTTTCATGGTTCCTGCACTATCACTTTACACAGATGCAAGTAAAAGGTAAGAAATGTATTTCATTATAACCTTAAAATCTTTGCCCAATTGGATTGTTTTCAAATGTTCTACATTTGGGGAAGAATTAGATGATGAGGGTTTTTGTACACTCTAACTTGTGTTAAACAACCAACCTTTTAAGCAGCCAACCTGCCTTAAACAACCACTACAGAAAGTACCATTATTAGATTTATAGTGCACATCAATTTGTGTTAAGCAGCCAACCTGTCTTAAACAGCCAATTTACTCTGTCCCATAGGCTGGCCTCTTAACACAAGTTTTACTGTATAGAAAGGCGTCAGGAGCCTCTATGTCCTAGTGGTTAGAGTACAAGATACCTTTTTACTTATCAACATAAGAAAAATATTTCACTAAGCCAAAACTGGTAAATGGGGATAATATCCTAAATGAAAGTGCAATATTGCAATGTGACAGGTCATTGGAAGGGTCTGGGAGAGACGCGATTTTAATGCTGTGTTACTTTGCAAAATTGCTTCTTCCAATATTGAAAGAAGAGGGAACGATGGTTTGAACTTACACAAATTTTAAGCATAAAATGTTTTGTTTAAGGGTACCAAAAACTGGAAATAACATGGGCCCTTTGTGCATGGGTTCAAATCCCATATTTGTGTGAGAAAGTTTCCCAGTTAACTAACAGTATACCAATGCTACTTTGTCGAGCATGAAATTTTGAAATTGCTATTCATTTCATTACAAGAGTTTGCTAGTCTCTTAACCCTTTACCAAAGGTCAATGTTTTTACTGTCAAAATTGAAAGAGTTTGCAGACGACATTTCAAAATGTGATGAAATTTGAAAATAATGTTCAGATAGGGCATAAAACATTGTGGGAAAAGGTTTAAGTCCTTGTTTCAAGCAATTTCTCCTTTTCTTGGAATGTTTCCCAGAGTCGTCTGCAACAAAGTCATTGAATGTTGCTATTATTTGGGTATGGGTTTATGAATTGTGGGTCATGATTAAGCTTTTGAAATCTGGTTAAATAAATTCTGCATAGGACAATTTGTGACTACTCTACATGGAAAGCAAAAGCAGATGACAAAAATAGCATGAAATAACAAAAAAACATGCTTTCTTCTATATTATTTATATTGGGAAGAAACTATTGTGACAAAAAGATAAATTGCTTATAAGGAGCAATCTAATTGTTTTATCACTGAGGTTAGTATAGACATATGCAGCAAATGATTTGAGGTTTAGGAGTTATCAAGTGAGGGTGTTCCCCCAAACTTTTGAAAGAAGGGAAAGATAAGCAAATAAACCATTATTAAGGCATGGTTAAACCTTAATTTACTTATATTTGGGGTTTTTGTAAGAAATCAGGGCGAGGCTAGGCCAAAACAAGCCCGCGAGACGCTCAGACGATAAAGTTTGCATTGTTTTGGAGAATGGAGCATTGTGGGACTTATCAAAGCTTCTGTATTTATTTAGCAACAAAACAGGTGACGGGCTATGTGAAAAAAAGTTGCAAGTTGACAATCTGTGCAAAATTTTTGATTAGAGAGTATGTGTTGTATCTATTCTTTCCTCTCACATAAAGATATTTTATTATAAAACTTTCTTAGGAAAAGATTAATCCTGTCCTTCATGTTGGAGTTTGAGACTTTTCCAAATGGATTATATCAACTCTTACCTTCGCTGTATTAATCTTATTATATAACTATAAGATGTTTTATTATATGATATGTGTTTTATCACATAATCTATATTATCCCAAAGAAAGGAATTGTTCCATATTCTTTCTAGGGTTAGTTTAACCCATTCCTTCATAAGGGGTTGGAGACTATTCCAAATTGAGAGTGCTATCAGACTGTATTTATCAAGTATGAGAAAAATGGCACTTTTGTCTGGGTTTTGGCCGAAAGTTGTTTAACAAAGGTAGAATTTCTCAAGAAGTTTTTTGATATGAGAGATCTGCAGTATATACATTTAAGTGAGATATTATAGAATACAGGGTAAAGCTTTGAAATTGGGGTGCTGCTTATCTCAGTGGTTAAGGTGGCAGACTTAGATCTTGGTGGGGGGGGGGGGGATATCTGATTTGGTGTGAGTGTCCCATCAGAGCCCTAGCTTATAATTAAGGGATGCCATAATTAATTGAAAAATTGTTGACACAGTGTTAAACACCACTGCATTAAGCTTTGAAATTTAATTGATTCAATTTATATTTTTCCTACTTGCAAAATTCCATATGAGGGATTGGGTATCTGTCTTTTCAAGTAAACTGTTACAAACTTTATAACAGCAGCATTGGAAAGTGTTTGAAAGGCATTCAGAATGACCCAATCTCTGATGACTTTAAATCTGATATTTGTACACACCTTGAAACCTTTTTCTGTAGACCTGCTTAACATATATATTATCAGAAATTTAAGACATAGTCTTGCTTACCATAAAGTTATCTTTTTAAGACATAGTCTGGGAGAGGGATTTTCTAAGTCGGTAGCAAAGCTTTTTTTGAAAATGTCCTCAGAATTTTCTCTTCACTATTAAATGGTTTGCTTCCCTTGGATTCAAACCACCCATGTTAGTTCTGATTACATTAAATGCATTCAATGATACAGGCAATATTTACCCTTGCACAATAACACAGCGACATGTACCTCTTTTAAACACATATATCTCCTAAAATAGTCTTAAGAAACCACTTTGACAAAAAGAAAGATTGCTCTTATTGAGAAATTCATAATTTTTACGATGGTTTTAAAGAAAATTTATAAAAAATTTTTTTCTTCAGTTGCTTTCTATCCCTGCCAAAGGTTCAAGGAATTATCTATTAACTTTCAAGAAAATTAAAAATGGCTGTTCATGATCACAGGGCCTTTTCATGAATTTCAAGAACATGTTCATCAACATAAAGTAAATCTTCATGAATACATTCATGAACATGTTCTTGATGTTCATGAACATGTTTTGAAATTCATGAACAATTTTACAACAGTGTTGTGTTCATGAATGACCATTTGAACATTCATGAATGTTCATGAAGTTCATGAATGTTCATGAAGTTCATGAATAAGTTCTTGAATCTTTTGCAGGGATACATATACTTCCTATTTAGAACAGTCTTATATTCAATATCTAGAAATGGCTTGAATGCATGACAGCCAATATTAAGGAGGCAGCGGACATCTTTGAAGAATGATGGATATGTTTCTATGGGCAGTCACTCATGCACTGACTGTCTGTAAATACCCATGATTAATTACCCGCGGAACTTTCACAGATATGCTCTGTTCAATAAAAAGTACCTTATCTTCTACATTCCATCAAGGGAGATACAGCAATTTGCTTTAAACAGGGATGATATCCTGCATGTGAACACCAAGAACCCCCCTTGGTCACTGAGACCAGTTCCCAAAGATGGTTTATGACCTTTTAACAGGTGCCGGTACCCAGATTAAAGCTATTTGTCATGGTCTCTGTGCTGTACATGTCATTTATTTTGCACTTCATTGGTATTTATGTGTTTTTAACTAGTCTGATACTTTTGGTGGTGAATTCTGAGCCCTTTAGCATCTGTAGGGGACCGACCTTTACCATGTAATGGAAAGTTAGGAACAATTTCCTCTATCATGAAAATGTTTTTGATAATCCTGTCTGTTACTAATTCTTGGTGATTGATTTACTTTTTTCAGTGTTTAAAAGTATCTCTTTTAAGTATTGCTTTTATAAAGCAATTTACTTCTTTTGTTACTTGAGTTTTTGCCTGATATTTTAAGAAAGATGCCATCTTTCATACATTTTGTTGCTGGCTGCTTTTTGTTTCAATTTTTGAACGGTCACTAAAATACAGGATGGGGGAATGTGTTAATTATACATGTTGGGGAAAATCCTTTGGACACAACAGTTGGTTATCTCATAATCTTTGAATGGTCAATTTGGTCAGTTTGACCACACTGGTTTAAATTATGGGCTGTATTGAATGACCATTGAGGATGTAATTTGTTACCTCTGATCCCGGCTATTACAGAGGTATCAGCGTACTGCATTTATTGCTTGTTTTATGAGCTGGGGACACTCAAACTGTAATACTGGGAACCGATCTACCTTCTTAACCCTTTACCAAATAATAACGACATTTGACCAGTTTGTTGCAGACGGCTCTGGAAAACATTGTGGGAAAAGGAGAAATTGCTCTATATGAGCAATTTCCCCTTTTCCCACAATGTTTTCTGTCCTATCAGAAGATTATTTTTCAATTTCATTACATTTGAAATGTAGTCTGCAAACTCTTTCAATTTGGGACAGTCGAAAATTTGGCTTTTTGTAAAGGGATAATCATGGTCACATGGTCCAAATTAAAAGGGAAAGCAGATGGCAATAACACTAATATTAAGTGTTCAATGCAAGACTGTAATAAGTGCTTCACATACATGAAGCACTTACTACAGTCTTGCATTGAATGGTTCACATGACAAAAATTTATCATTTGTATTATCAGGTATTAGGAAACAACCATTGATATTGTGTAAAATTTGATTTCATGCATATGAGTTTTATCTGCGAAAAAGAAATTTCAAGTTGAAACCTTGAAATTTCTCCCTCTTCTCTTCAACATATATTTTCTATCAATCTTCCTGAAGCATGCAGACATATGAAAGGAAGTGTTCTGAACCTTTAACATTTGATAAACAGTATTAAAGAGGACGTTTATGACCTGCAACATATTGAGGACTGATTTCCTTGAAACAGCAGGACAGGATTTTGTAAATTATTATTTTGTAAATAGCTAGAGTTGAAAAGATCAGCAGCTGGCCCTTATATACAGTGTGAAAAGTAACATTTTCTGTTTGACAGCAGACGATTGGAACCCCTGCTAAAGATTCCAGAACTTATGGATGCATGTTCATGAATGTAAAAATTGCTGTTCATGACCACAGAACTCTTTCATTGATTTCAAGAATATGTTCATGACAATCAATTACAGGTTCATGAATACATTCATAAACCTGTTCTTGATAATCATGATCATACTCTTGAAATTTATGAACAATATAAGAACAGCTTTTTGTTCATTAGTGGATATTTAACATAAGTTCTTGAATCTTTTGTAGGGGCAATCTTTTTGTGTGACATCAAACGACAGCACTTACAAATAAGCAAAAGTTCATGTATGAACAAATGCATGAAAATTCATGTATGAACAGATATGCAAAAAATCATGTATGAGGAAACACACTGAGTTTATATCAATACATGACCAAATGCTTAAGCAATCATAAGATCTGATTGAATGGTAATTATTTAACAGTCATTGAGTACTCTAACCCACATTTGATTTATTACTTTCTTGATAATTTTCACCAGTTCCCTTTTACCATTAAATCTGAAATGAAGGGTTTCCCTGGATACTTTTGATTACTTCAAACTGACTTAGGGAATGCCAATGGTTCTATCAAGCTTGACCAGTCCTTATGGACAGTTGAGTTTGGAGTCTTTCGCCATCATTTAGATACCGGCATCCTAAAATAACTGAAATACTGTTGAAGCAATGTAAAATTCATATAAATAGATAGACTTTCACCCAAGTTTGTGACTTACTTTAGTCTTTTTACATAGCGAGGGCTTGATACAATTCTATAGTAAGTGCCTTCACATCAGTGAAGTACTTACTATAGAATTACTTTGATCCAATGAAATAAACTTACCCTGATCACTCAAAACTCTGTAAATGACTGAAAAGAATTATTTAGTATAGTGTAAAACCTTGATTGAAAGAGTCCTAGAAATTGTCGAATCAAGTAATCTATAGAAACCAGGGTTTTCCTCCAAATGCTTTAGAATTCCTTCTCCAGCAATGATCTTTTCCTTTGAAATATTGTACTCTAATATTAAAAAAAAATAGGACAAAGAGACTCGAGTTTGGATATAATTGCACAATTTAGCTCCTTTTATCTGTCCTGATTCAGTTGATAAATATATATATATATGGGTGTGGCTAAAAAGAATTCTCTTTTATTGTGGATCTGGAAAAAAAAACCTCACAATGTAGTAGAAATATCCATGACAAGATAATGCTATGATAAACGGATAGTATTCAATGCTTAATGACCAATTAAGAAAATGCTCATCTGTAATAATCTTTAAGGTATGGTTTTTGTATCCAACTTCTTCTCTTATTGAGATGTTTTAAGTAAATCCCTTGTGAAGGATTCAAGAACTTATTCATGAACATTCATGAATATTAAATGGCCTTTCAAGAACACAAACCTGTTCTTAAAATTGTTCTTGAATTGCTAATACATTCATAAACATATACTTGATGTTCATGTGCATGGTTTTGAAATTCATGAAAAGGTTCTTTCTTCACCAACAGCCATTTAACATTCATGAACATTCATGAAAATCATGAATAAGTCTTGAATCTTTCGCAGGGGATACAATCTGTATTAAGGAATGAGTTTATAGTCTCATGCTTGAGGTTTTTTTTGATATGTCTTAAAAAATGAATTGAATAAGATATTTTATAATCTTTCTTTTTTGAAAGAGAAAGTTTTTTCTCCTCATTTAAAGAGAATATAATATGAGTGTTCTTGAAAGTGCACAGACAGGATGCAGTTCTATGTCTTCACTAAATGTCTTAAATCTACTTGTGTCTCTCGAATTTTCAATTCTAATGAAAATAAGGCTGATGAAAAAAGCATAATTTAATTTTCTGCATTATGTGAAAATAAGATATTGGTGTTTAACCCTGGTTCCACATTGCCACAAATGGACATGTCTACAGATATCTTAAGAAACCCCTGTGAAAGTTGGGTGAGCTACTCCTTCCAAATATCAATTTTGTCAAAATGGTTTCTATCCAAGTACCAGAGAGAATGTCTGATTCTTCTTCATTTCATTTCTATTTTGTATCATTGTTAATTGCTTTAAAACAGAATAATCACAGATTCCAATATGAGGGAATTGTTTTAATTGCATGTTTTTAATTCACCTGCAGAAGAAAATTTAAGCACCCACTTTGACGAAAGGATAAATTAAATCATGCCATGAACAGTTTTAGAGCAAAATCAAAAAGCACTTGGACTGGGAAGACCACTTTCCAGGTTCTCTTATCTTTGGCTATGAATGTTTTAATTCTTAGAATGCTGGGTAATTTCAAAAAATAGATTTTTGTGTCGTATGTTTTCCAAAACCTTCAATATCTGCTTTTTTTATGAGGAAAGATACTCAGAGAAGCGAACTGATTAGATCGCATGCCAGCCGCCAATTTATTTGCCGGCTGGCCTGGATCTAACCTGTTTGCACAAGCATGAAGTTGGTTCAAGCACTATTAGGGTTAACTGGCATTTTGTTGCAGACGACTCTGGAAAACATTATGGGAAAAGCAGAAATTGCTCTTAACAAGCAATTTCTCCTATTCCCTCAATGATTTGGCTCTGTCAGAAGATTATTTTTCAATTTCATCATATTTTGAAAGCTTGGCTGCAAACCTTTCAATTTAGGACAGTTGAAAATTTGGCTTTTGGTTAAGGGTTAAGCAGTACTGTTTTTTAGCTGTAAAAAGATAGTGGTCTCGGTTATGTACTTATCTCTGTACATTTATCATAGGGGATTTATGATAATACAAGTATATATCATTTATTCAATACTTATATCTTGGCATTTCCGCCTTTTTTAATTTGATTATAAACCTCTTACCTCCTATCAAATGTATGTTCCAACTATTATTACAAAAGAATGAAAATTGTGATTCTACCAAATCGAAAAAAAAAAGAAGATTTATAGATTTTGAATTATACCCTGAATTAATTCAATTCTAATCTTTTGATTAATACAACTTGCTTACGGAAGAAATATAAGAAAAAAGAAAAAAAAAATCTTTAATCATACAAATTCATGCTTTTAGCATACTGAAAAGTAGCAGTAAAGTTTGGTAATTGATTAAAAAGAAAAAGGAGATACCATTGTAGCTATAAACTTTTATATAACCCTTATTGTGCTGGAACTGACTTCATGCATATGCAAACAGGTTAGATCCTGGCCAGCAACCAAGTTAATTGGCGGCTGGCCTGTGATGGAACCTGTTTGCTACTCTGAGTCTGTTTTTTCATTAAAACTAAGCAGATATTTAAGGTTTTGGAAAGCAGATGACATCAAAATTTATTTTTAGAAAATTACCCAGCATTTCTAAGGGTTAATGAGCATTATAAACATTTTGCTGGTTCAATGTAATAATACTATTATTAGTGCTGTACATTTGTGAAGGACATAGTTATAATTGCATTGAACATTCAAAATATCTTTTTTGCGATTATTCTTGTATTTCAATAGCTCATTTGTAAAAGACAAGCGCTATCCTGAGTCTTTTGAATGGCTTTTTAACCCCTTTCTTGAAAATACATTTGTATGTATCTGCTAAACATTGGAAAATTTAAGAAACCACTTTTTCGAGAGGAGGAAGTAACTACTAAAGAGTGATTTCCCCTTTTTTAAGCACACAGAACATGCTTTATTTTGTTCAATAGAATCTGCTGTTATCTTTAACTCTAAAGAAGTCGTATAATATTTAATGAGGAAAACGGTTGAACATTGTTTTGCACTTTCTGCGCTTGTAAGAGATAACGGAACATGCACTAGACATTTCACAGTTCTTATTCAATAGACTGAAGGAATTGTTTAACAGATTCCTTTATAGATAGCATATTTGAATTATTACACTGCAGCACATGATAAAAAAACTTTACCCTTAGAATGCTGGGGTTTTTTTTGTGGCGTCTGCTTTCCAAAACTTTAAACATCTGCTTAATTTTGATGAGTTAAGGTAGAGTACTCAGACTAGAAAACAGGTAAGATCACACTTTAAGGGTTAGATATTTGAAATAAACCTTTCAAAATGAAAGAAAACTTGAACTAAAGAATTTAATTGGCAGCTGGCCTGGATCCAACCTGTTTACATAAGCATGAAGTAGGTTCTAGCACTATAAGGGTTTAGAATCTCTTTGAGCACAGTCCTGATAAAATATGGTGGACTCTATTCCCCCCCATGATGGGTGCTAAATGATCTCTGTTGTTGATGGGCTTTAACCAATTACCAAACAATAATGATATTTGAGCAGTTTGTTACAGATGACTCCAGAAAACTAGTAGGAAAAGGAGAAATTACTCTAAGCAAGCAATTGCTTCTTTTTCCCACAATGTTTTCTGCCCTTTTAGAAGATACTTTTTCAATTTCATCACATTTTGAAATGTCTCCTGCAAACTATGTCAATCTGGAACAGTCGAAAATTTGGTGTTTGGTGAAGGGTTAATTAAAACAATTCATTCATAGCCCCCCTACCCACCTGGACCTCTGTCAAAATGATAAATTAGTAACGCCCAAGGAATTGACACCCATGAAGAACTGTTAGCTTCAGTGACTGGACAGGGATTCTGTGATAAGTATAAGCCACAGCTGACTGGGCGCTGTACACTTAATCCTTAGAATGCTAGGTAATTTTCTAAGAATAGGTTTTGTGCCGTCTGCTTTCCAAACCTTTAATATTTGCTTAATTTTGATGAGGAAAGATACTCCTAGTAGCAAACAGGTTAGGTCACAGGCCAGCCACCAATTTACTTGGCAGCTGGCCTGGATCTAACCTGTTTGCATAAGCATGAAGTCTGTTCCAGGGCTATAAAGGTTAACTTCATACCGACTCATTTGGGGTGGTGAAATCTGATTTTGGATTGACTTGTCTGCAGATGCCAAATGTTTTATGCATTTGTCCAAGTATCATTGTTATGTAGTAAATTTCAGTTAAAGACCACTGTTCCATGAAGGTTTTCTGACAAGCCGGGCGATACAGACATTCATTCTTTATAAGGCTACACAATTTTGAAAGTGTTATGACAGAGAAAAATTGAATAACATGAGATATTATTTGATTAAAATGGGTGTAAGTAATGGATTACATAAAGGAATATTCTCTTTTCCCCTAAACAATATCAAAATCTTTAATTGCAACAGACACACAGAGAGGACCAAGAACTCGGTGCTTCTAGGTTAGAACCCCACCGCGACTCTGGATTCGTGGGAGTGACCATTGGCAAGTCACTTCAAAGCCCTAGCCTAGTACTGATAGATCCAGGAAAGCTGTTATATAACTGGAAAATTGTTTAAAGAGTGTTAAAAGCACCATACAAAACAGACACATTATTCAGATATTGCTTCTTATCCCATTAACAAACAATAACAACATTTGACCAGTATGTTGCAGACAACTCTGGAAAACATTGTTGGTAAAGGAGAAATTGCACCAGCAATTTCTCCTTTCCCCAAAAAGTTTTCTGCCCTATCAGATTAGTTTTCAATTTCATCACATTTTGAAATTTGGTATGCAAACTCATACGATTTGGGACTGTCTAAAGTTTGGAGTTTGGTAAAGGGTTAAACCCAGACCCACAGAACTAGCCAGGTATTGTTTGGTACAAGCCAAGGCTTTATTGACAGCCGACAAAACCAGTCCATCATTCTATAACTAGTTCATCTCCGACAGCATTACACACATACTGGCCTGTCAGTACGGTCATTTACCACCCAATTCATAGCCTTCCATTGAAATATCCCCCTTGGACATGGGGGGTGAAGCACAGACATTATCAGAGGAAAGTTTTACTGCCAATTATCATTATCAAGGATTCAGGTTGATGAAGTTGCAACATTGTTTTAGAAGAATTTATATGTCATTTACCACCCAATCCATAGCCTTCCATGGAAAAAAAACCTTGGATATTGGGGGCTGAAACACAAACATTGTTAGAGGGAAATTGTACTGCCAATAATCATTTTCAAGGAATCAGTGCAAGACGATGGTAAGTTGTTGAAGTCGCAACATTGTTCCAGAGGAACTTATGATTGCAAATAATCATTGTTGTGGGTTCAATCCAAGAACAAAGTAAGTGGCTCAGATGCTCTTATATTGTTCTTGAGAAATCAAATTCCAACAATCATTTTTGTCAAAGATTATTGGCTAGACTAAAGAAAGAACTTTGCATAAATAAAGAACTTACTTCAGTCTTGCGCCAAAGCCTAGTTGTGTTTTATTTCACCATTTCCTTATTGTTTTGGGGAGGATGGGAAAAGCTTCGGGAGATGGACCTATTAGTTTGGGTAGTTTGTATCAGAGCCTGTGATAAGCCAGGAATTTACACTGATAAGCCATTTGTTTATGGTCAGAACCGTGCACAGGATATTTCTGGTTATTCAAAGTCCCAACAGCACTTATTCAAGGGTTCCGCCCAATACAATAGTAATTGGTTCATGTTGCTGAAGCACTTACTATAGTCTTGCATTGAAGCCTCAACTAGCTAGGTCTCCATGGGTCTTTGTGCAGGTTCTAAAAATGCCTATGTAGAATATTTAAGAACTTATCTATGAAAATTTATAAACATTAAATGGTTGTTCATGAACATAAAGCTGTTCTTAACTTGTTCTTGAATTTCAAGAACATGCTTGTGAATATCAAGTACAGATTCAAGAATGTAATCTGTTCTTGAATTTCATGAAATTTTTTTGTGTTATGGAGTCCACAAATAAGTTCTTGAACCTTTTGTGGTGGTGGTTGAGTAAGATTTAATTATCAGGAGAGGTAGTGTTCTTGCCGACTAACTGATTATGGATCATTCTTCCCCTCTTGACCACTTCTTTTGGGCATTCCAGTATAGGGTTTTGTCACTATCAATAATGAGTCAGTAATTGCAATTTAACATGATCATGAACACGAAGAACAGGTTCAGGTAGCGGACTTAGAACTCGGGGGTCTTGAGTTCAAGCCCCACCTGAACACCTTTGGTTTCGTGGGAGTGACCTTTTGTAAGTCACCTCAGAACTCTAGCCTAGTACTGGTGGATGCAGGAAAGCCGTGACATACTGAAATATTATTGACATTAAACACCATACAAAATTAGAGGATATTTTAAAACATTGTGGTTAAAGAAATATTTGCTCATCATGTTGGTGTTTGATTGTTAGTTTTTTCAGTGTTTTCATCATATGCCACTCTGGGGAAAAGGTTCAAGTGATTTTTCAGAGAATACTTGTGTAATATATATTCATAGATATTTTTTCAACATTTATAATAGATTTATCAATTTTTATCTTATTTTATGTGATGCCATGGGAATCTTTCTTGGATTTTATCAGCTGATATTTATTATAGCGTTTTTATACCAAGATACTTTTAAAAAGGCCTTTCAGTATACAACATTTAAGAGAAAAACTAAAGTGACACAATGTATATATTTTTCTCAAAAGACAATACAGAAATAAGTATTCAAAGAAGGATTATTCATACTCAGAGGAACCAACTCTAAGATGTTGCACTGTAGATTCACCTTCGACTGCATGAAAAATGAATTATACAGTTATGCATCTAAATTTTTCAGGAATTTTAATCCATCCCCAAACCAACCCAGTGCTTCCCATAGCTTACATGTTTTCATTCAAATGAACTAATTAAATGTGAGTTGACTCTTACAGTGCTGGAACCAATTTCATGCTTATGCAAACAGGTTAGATCCAGTCCAGCCGCTAAGTAAATTGGGAGCTGGCCTGTGATCTAACCTGTTTGCTTCTCTGAGTATCTTTCATAAAAAAAGCAGCTGATATTTAAGGTTTTGGAAAGCAGACAACATAAAAATCTATTTTCAGAAAATTACCCAGCAATTTAAGGGTTTATGCCACATTTCATGCTAGAGAGCTACAACATTCTCCATGCTTCTATGCATCAGGAAATACAACTTTCATTCATGGAACATTCATGAAAATCCATCATTCCAAGTTAATGATATAAACAGATTCCTAGGCTGGCATTATCTGCTATAATTATGTGTTCCTGGAATTGTAGAATTGCCTTTGTATGTTTCTATTCAAAGCCTGGAACTGTTATTCCATATTTTCTTACTTTGACACATATGCTGTCTTTGTTTTACTAGATAGAACTCATCATGATATTATTGAAAATTGTTGTCACAAGCAATTTCTCAGTTTGTCATTGTTTTTAAAATGAAGCACATTTTTAAATAAGAATATAAAGTATCAATATGTGAGGTATGAAATGTTTTATTTTCATGAACCTTGGGCAAAAACTGTTACATCTCAAATCAAGTGTAGACATCAAACTGTTTGTTAAATAGATAGTTACGTCATCAAATATTTTTTAGATTAGAAAAAACTTTTATCTTAAACAATCTTGATAAGGGAAACAAAAACAGGAATAGAAAAGCCCTGTCAAATAGTTAGCACTGCAAAGAATTTTTGAATTGTGATATTATTTTTCACTTTAAAACACAGTTTATCACAGTAAGGTTGTTTAGCAATCTCTTCTGAAACACCATGTACATTACACCATGCCTATTTCAGATGTGATAGATACTCTTTAAAATATAATGAGAAAAGGAACCTGTGCATCGCGCAATATTGTACTTTTGACTAAGGTGATATTCATGCGTATTGGTTTTTACATTCACAAACCTTTTTTTCCATTTATTTAGTAAAATTCTACCATGGTCTGTTTGTGTTGATAATGTATACCAGCAAGAGTAAATTTACTTTTTGTCATGTTGATTATTTTTAGGATTATACTGGAGGCAACACACAGATTTCTACCTAATGTCATGAAGAAATATGTTTCCTCATTCTATATTTGTTGTAAAAAGAGTAAATAGAACGCCACATTAAGTGTCCTTTAAACATAAACAGACAAAAATTAACCAAATTAACCACTAAAAAATAAAACAAATTAATTGAGGGTTTGGGTCAATACTGTAGTAAGTGCTTGATAATAGATGCATTAATAAAATTGCAACTACATCATGATATCTAAGAAACCATTTTGATGACAAAATGAGAATCGGCTTGGGACAAGCAACTTCACCTTTTGTCAGAAATCTTCTGTAAATGTCAAAGAAATTGGAAATTAAAGTAATTAGGCACCTGCATGAAGGTTTTCTATCTGATGAGCATCGTTTCTTTACCATACTATTGTCATGTAAATTGACAGCAATTATGTTTGTTTAATTCAATTATGATAGGAGCTTTCAATCACTCTTGAATTCTCATTGATAATAACAAATTTTGTTGTCCAAGAAAATTGACAGTTATGAATGTTAATCTTGAGCTATAAATTACAATATGAATTTAGGACAAAGTATAGATATGTCCTATTAAATGTCACAAGGTTGTAATATGATACATTACCCTCCTTTCTTTACTAACATACCAGTCCAACTCTTAAGCATGAGCCTTTGATTGGTCAGTGTTGAGAATAGTTATGTGTCACTACTTTAGTGTAGCTAAAACTTTGTGTAGGTTCAAAACAAAATGCTTCCAATGACTTGTTACATTGCAACATTGTACTTTCATTTAAGACACTATATCTTTTAACAGTTTTTGCTAAGTGCGCAAAAATATATCACTTAGTTAAAAAAAACCTGCATGGTGCTATAGAAAAGTGGGTTTTTTTTTCTGAGAAACATAGCAAAATTACTTTATATATACACACAGGTTTTATTGTACTTTCAACAGAATACTAATGAAATTTTTTTAAGTTTGAACTATTGCCTCTTTAATCTTTTATTCTCTGTTGCAGTAACATCGAAAGGAATTATAGTAACCTAATGATCTAATTGGTTGTTCACATTTTTTTTTATAAAAGATGAATTGCAGTCACTTAACCCTTAGAATGCTTGGTAATTTTCTAAAAAAAGATTTTTGTGTCCTCTGCTTTCCAAAACCTTAGATATCCGCATAATTTTGATGAGGAAAGATACCCAGAGGAGCAAACAGGCCAGATCACAAGTTAACAGCAGTTAAGACCAAGTAGTAAAAGCCTGAACTCACCATTCAATGAATGATTTGTGGAGTTAATAAATGTGCCTTTTATATAACTTTTATATAACCCTGGAGATAATCTTTTATTGCCCCATTGCCAGACATTTAACCACCATGGGATTAGGGTTAATGAAATATAACGAGTATTTATTGCAAAAGTGCAGAAGTTAATGAGATAATAGTGAGATAATAGAATTAGGAAGAACAGCTTTGGGTTACGGAGTGATGGTTTCTAATTGAGTATATCCCCATTCAGACGTGGCCAATTACTGTGTTGTGTGTGAACTACTCTTCTCTCATATCCATCTATGTAACACACCTGAAGCAGACGACAATAGAAACAATTGAGAAAATGGTATTATTGTGCAAGATGAGCAATTTCTTATTTGTTTTGTCACAATGATTTCTTCCCAACGATACAATAAAAAAGTTGCTTTCTATGCTTTATAAGTGACGTCCGGTGTTTCTTTGAATTTGAGTCAACAATCAGGTTTAATTCCCAGAAAAAAAGTCCTGTGAAGAAAATCCCCTTCAGACAATTTTGCCAATGCAAAACAGACTCCCTTTGTTAATTTACCAGTGTAGAAAGAAGGCCCTATGACAATTTTCCAACAGTTTCTTTATGATATTGCGTAGCAACCACATTGTGACTAAAGAAAAGAAGGATTTTTATAAGTAATGTATCATTTTGTCATGCTGTTTTTTCAAAGTCCCCTGATGATGCATCTAAGTGAATTAGAATAACATGTCAGATGATGAAGATTATACATGTATTTTGGCTTTTTTTTAAATCACTAATCATTTCCTTTGATGATTTGAATCTAGACCATAGATATGGATTTCCTTCAAAGTTCCTGTGCTATCTGACATATTTTTAGTCAATATTTCTAGGCAGCCGGATCAACCCATAGTAACTGTAAACATTAAAGTCTTGTTCTTCTATCACCCAAAAGAAAAGCAACACAAAATATACTCTATTCTACAAAACAATCAAACGAAATAGGTGATCATTTGAACGAAGGGTTAATTGGAAAGTTGTAAGTTGAACAGGAAAGTGGTCTGGATTGAATTATCAAGGTGCATCATGTTCCAGACTAAACAATTGTCTGAGAATTCATTCCTACAAATAGCTCTAGTTCTCTGCATTACAATTCATTAATGAAATCAATTAACAATCTAGGGCTGTTTATGATAGTGTTAGAGTACTGGCTTTTGTCCTAATGACAATTTTTTAGAGGGTCCTGCATGGCCCATTGATTTAGGTGGCAGACTCAGAACTCAGAGGTACCGGGATTGAGCTTTACAGACACCTTTGGCTTCTTGGGAGTGACCTTTGGCAAGTCATTTCAGAGCCCAAGCCTAGTACTGGTGCATCCAGGAAAGCTGTTACATATCTGAATAGGTTTTGATACAGTGTTAAACACCATTTAGAGAAATTTTTAATATGCTCTATCTTTATAAATAGGTTTTTGCTTTGTTATGTGTGATATGCCAGCAAATATTACTCTCTAGAATTGTACATTCTGAAATGGTTTCTCTGTAACCAAGAGATTTCTAATGAAGCTCTTTAAATTACTGACATTCATATTAAGCAATGAATTGTCTTATATATCATACCATAAGTCTTATGGTGGCTTCAATGGAGATTGACAAGCTTCGGTTTGTGGGCGGCAGTGGTGCAGAGGTAGAGTGTCGGCCTCTTGTACCGTTACAGGGTCCCGGCTTCAAATTTTGCTAGTTGAGGAGAAAATGGCCGGGAATAATTCTCAAATCGGCCATAGTATTGGGTTTGTATCCAGGAAACAGTCATCAAGAAGAAATTTAATAAGTTTCAAGCTGCTGTCACAATCAATGTAAAATAATGAAGTTTGAACTAATCCAAAACAAAATTGAAGTTCATATAAAGGAACCCTTTCAGGACATCGTTGCATATCAAGTCTTATCATAATGCCACTGATACTGGTTTAGTTCCCATAGAACTGACTTGGCACCGTCGACTGGCAGTTCTACATGTTAGGGGTCATTTAATAAAGGTGTGTGTGGGTGTGTGTGAAACAGTTTTGTTACATGAAGTTTCCCATAAAATTGCTACAGCATTTATAGACAATTTAGATTGAACCCATTGCATTACATTCATGATTGAGCCTTTGCTTGATGTTCATGAGTAGGTTATTGAAGTTCATGAACAAGTTAAGAACAGCTTTGTGTTCATAAATGGCCATTTAATGTTCATGAATGTTATTGAAGTTCATTAAACAGTCAATTTAAGACCATGAAGACCAAGGTATTCTCGCGAAAGAATGAGTTTTAAAACAGTTGATTATGAGTATTCTACCTTAACACACCAATCTTACAACTCTGTTTTATTGTGAGTATTCTACCTTAACACACCCATCTTACAACTCTGTTTTATTGTGAGTATTCTACCTTAAAACACCAATCTTACAACTCTGTTTTATTGTGAGTATTCTACCTTAACACACCAATCTTACAACTCTGTTTTATTGTGAGTATTCTACCTTAAAACACCAACCTTACAACTCTGTTTTATTGTGAGTATTCTACCTTAAAACACCAACCTTACAACTCTGTTTTATTTTGAGTATTCTACCTTAACACACCAATCTTACAACTCTGTTTTATTGTGAGTATTCTACCTTAACACACCAATCTTACAACTCTGTTTTATTGTGAGTATTATACCTTAAAACACCAATCTTACAACTCTGTTTTATTGTGAGTATTCTACCTTAAAACACCAATCTTACAACTCTGTTTTATTGCGAGTATTCTACCTTAAAACACCAATCTTACAACTCTGTTTTATTGTGAGTATTCTACCTTAACACACCAATCTTACAACTCTGTTTTATTGTGAGTATTCTACCTTAAAACACCAATCTTACAACTCTGTTTTATTGTGAGTATTCTACCTTAACACACCAATCTTACAACTCTGTTTTATTGTGAGTATTCTACCTTAACACACCCATCTTACAACTCTGTTTTATTGTGAGTATTCTACCTTAACACACCCATCTTACAACTCTGTTTTATTGTGAGTATTCTACCTTAAAACACCAATCTTACAACTCTGTTTTATTGTGATGCCTAGAGGTTTCCAAGATCCGATGCGGTGTCAAATAAAAAACAGTGGAGAAACATTGCTCATTAAGTTGTCACTTTACCATCAAATTTCCTATCATTTTCTGTCACCAAGAACTCTAATTAACAGGAGCATATTGATTAAGAATGAGATTAACAATGATTCAAGGTTATAATTGGTTAATTAATTGATGCATTGACTCTCTTTTCCCATGTCATTGAATCTTCTTCTATCAACTCTCCACCATTATCTTTAAATATTGCAATAGAAAATTTGACTGCCTTCAAGATTGAGATACTCTCAATGATTGCTTTCTGGATAGTAAACCAGTACACATGCTGACTTGTTGGTTAGTCTTGGCAATTCTCACCTCGCCTTACAGGGATTCAATACCTTGGTCCCTTGGTATAAGACGCATACGGTCTTCCACTACTGTCTCATTTGATAATTCTTTAGTTGCTTTCGCCTTCATAACTTCTGTAAGCCCTATATTGTTGGTACTTGAGATGTGATGATTCGAATGAAGACCCATAAAATAAGATTTATCTAGTAGTTTTTGAAATGCTGCCTGAATGAAATCTTTATATTTGCTGTCAAGTGAGGTATTATGGAGTAAAGGGTTAAACCATTACAAACCATGACGGCATTTGAATACAATTTGAAATTCATGGAAAACATTGTGGGAAAAGAAGAAATTGCTTGTGACGAGCAATTTCTCCTTTTTCCACCACGTTTTCTGCCCTATCAGAAGATAATTATTCAATTGCATCACATTTTGAAATGTCGTCTGCAAACTCTTCCAATTGCGGAGTCGAAAATTTTGCGTTTGGTAAAGGGTTAATCTCTTCATGCATTACTCATGTATTACACAGCTAGTCGAGGTGCATTACGGGGTGCATTACGGATAGAAACTGATTAGTTTGATGGGAAATTGAAAATGATCAAGTGGGGTGCATTAATCTACCTCCCATGGCTTTACAATCTGTTACTTAACTTGATATTAGCTATTGTGTCTTGTGACTTGCCCCATATGGGATTTTGTGACTGATTTAACCCTTAGAATGCTGGATGATTTTCTAAAAATAGATTTTTGTGCCATCTGCTTTCCCAAACCTTAAATATTTGCTTAACTTTGATGAAGAAAGATATGCAGAGAAGCAAACAGGTAAGATCACAGGCCAGCCGACATTTTACATTGCGGCTGGTCTGTGATGTTACCTGTTTGCATTAGCATGAAGTCGGTTCCAGCATTACAAGGGTTAAAGGTGCTTGTTGACAGAAGTGAAACTTTAAAAGTCAAACTTAAATGTCTCTAAAAGGAAAAAAAGAATTGTATTGTTGTTTGACATAATGGCCTAGTGGTAAGAGTACAGAACTTTGGCCCCTCTCTGTGTGGGTTCAAATCCTGGTGATGCCATTTGGATTATCATAAAAGAGGTAGTCTTGACTGACTTATTTATTTCTGATGGTTCTACCCGGCTTGACTAGGCCTCATGGGCAGTTGAGTATGGAAACTTCCTCCATCATAAAGTGTCAGGCATCGCAGCATAACCGAAATAATATGGATGCAATGTAAAACCCATTTAACCTTGATATACCATTTAAAAGTAGCTATTGAAAGAATAATCACTTCAGAAGGTGTCAATATTTCTAAGAATGTACAGATTATATGCATGCAATAGATCTCAACTTCACTTTATACATGCACACTTTAAGGAATTAAAAAATAAATCCAATGTGCTTCCTATGAGTACTCTTCAGATCATATGGGTCGCGTCATGCGAAAAGGGGCACTCGGGCATAAATAAAAACCACTGACTCAGCTCTTTCTTAGCGCTATTATTCCAGCATCTAGTCACGACAGTAATCATTAGTATTTATCTAAAGGTAGAACTTGATGTCCTCTAAGATGGCAAACAGTGTAACCCCAGACCAGCCGCCACGTCAGTGACGTGATGGCTGGTCTGGGGCTACACTGTTTGCTATGTCCGAGTGCCCCTTTTCGCGTGACGTGGCCCATATCATATTACAGTAAAGCTGTTGTTGGGTTTTATAGAAAATAATTTTATTTTTCAAATTTCTTCACATCTGTAAACAAGAACTTTTAAGTCCAACACTCCCGTAGTGCATAGTACGCCATAAAGGTCATGAAAATGGGTATAGAATGTTTCATTTGTTTCAATTGATATCCATCTTATTGTTCTTCATAATATGAGACAGTCATTGCTTCACCTTACGTATTCTGTATGACTTTTAATGGCTTTGGTTAAACAATTGGTGCCAGAATAACATGAACTAGTAACCTTTTCACAACCTGTGGGGTCACATTTTGCACAAGATGAAAAAACTACAAACAAAATTGTCAAAGTTCAATTTTCCCTGTATGCTACAAATATGTCATTGCAAAGATAGGTCTATATTGATACGCTCTTTCCCCCTTTTTTCTCCACAATGTTTGAAAAATTACATGCGCTCCAAACGTATTTGGTCAAGACCGGCAAAAGGAAAATAAGCTCAAATACATATCTTGGGCATTTTACTCTAATAACATATAACACTGTACTCATTGAAACCACACATTTTAGGCATCATCTGCTAAAGACTTTTTAAAAAGAAACACTGTGGCCAAATAATAAACTGTTCCCAATGAGAACTTACCCTTTTGTCACAATGGTTTTTATCCAATATTGCTAAGAAAATGTATTTTTCTTTCGTCGTCTGGTATTGCTTTCAAATTGGACTGGTCAAAGATATCTGTATGAGGGAATTGAATAGAAAGAGTGCAATAATGTTGTGAACAAGCGTGATAGATGTAGGGTAATGAAAAATGCCCAGCGTGCAACTTCCCAGCTTTGATAATTTTAAAAAAATTAATTTATTAATTTACAGAATAGCAGGACATTTGACAACAGCTGTTTGAATTGAGGAGAAAAATGAGCTATTTCCTTTATGACTCCATTTGACACTCTTGCTGCTGAAGATGTAAAAAAAATAAAGGGAGGAATTGCTCATGAAATGTTATTACTGCTTGCTATTGTTATCATAAAATTACAGGTAATTCCATAAAGAATTCAGAATTTTATTCTTTTTGATTGTTTTATGCTTTTGCTTTCAATTAAGAAAATCCCATTTGACATTTATATGTCTTATTTCGACTGAAAGTAACAAGATGATATATCCTTTTGCAAGATTTCAAATATTACACATTCTGAAATACTTCTGATAGAAAGTGAAATGTTAAAACAAAAAATCTCATTGATAATTTCTCCTTTTGTCACATTGTTTTCTGAGGTATTTTGCTGCAAGACTGTTTAACCCTTATAGTGCTGGAACCTGCTTCATGCTTATATAAACAGGCTTGATCCAGGCCAGCCGCAAAGTAAATTGGTGGCTGGCCTGTGATCTAGCCTGTTTGCTACTCTTAGTTTCTTTCCTCAACAAAATTAAACAGATAATTAAGGTTTGGAGAAGTGGACAACACAAAAATCTATCTTTTAAAAATTACCCAACATTCTTAGGGTTAAACGCATGAATATCAAGGAATTAATCCAAGACTACTGTAACTCTGTAGAAAAGGTGAGGCACTTTTTCATAGCCTTGCATCGGACCATCAAATAATGAAGGAAACTCATCAAAAACTCAATAAGGAAAAGTGTTAATGATGATTTGTTCTCACTGGGTGGGGGATGAGAGAAATGAGATGTGCCAATTATTTGGAGCGGAGGCTGAAGGATGATGGGATAGTTAAAGCTCTTCCTTATCACCTTTAAATGTCACATGGAATCAATGTCTAGATACAACCCTTTCTACAGTTAATCCTTCATAGCTATGGAGTTTTTGGACTTCTTGGGTTAAAGGGGAAGAAAGAATTGCCCTCAAATATTTACCAATAGTCAAAATTGCAACATTCTTCTATTTCTAATTAAACTGATTCTTTGATCAAAATCAGAAAATGAAACATTCTAGAATTGAATTGAATGAATTGTATTTGTAGTTGAAATTTTAATTTACATTTTGGAAGTGAAGACTTATGAAGAATTATGCAATAATAAGAATAACCATACAAAAGATTAAAAATAAAGTTCAATCTCTATGCCATCTACTCACTATCATGAAATGCTTGGTTACTATACTGTAGAGAAAAGGTGTTGATGTGATTTTGCATATAAAGGGTTCAGTGCAATACTATAGTAAGTGCTTCATGTTTATGAAGCACTTACTATAGTCTTGCACTGAACCTTCAATATAAGTCTATAACTTATTTTGATAAAATGAAGTAGACAAAAGAAAAAGAGAATAACTTACTAGCCTAGATGGACTGGGATGTGAAGATGTGGGTTTGGCACCGTGGTAAGGGTCGTGCTTGGCCCAGTGGTTAAGGTGTAGCACTTGTGAAAGAGGAATCCCAGGATCAATCCTCACCTGCTGCACAAGTTTTTTGTGTAGGAGTGTCCTTAGAAACCCTGTATACTGCTGGTGATACGAAATGAAGGAAAGGTGAACAATAATTGAAATACTGCTGATACAGTGTTAAACCCATAAAGTTAAGAAGGTATGTACCTGGTCAGATCAAACAGACCTAACCCGGACGGTGCTGGAACCGACTTCATGCTTAGGTTTGATCCAGGCCAGCCACCAAGTAAATTGGCAACTTGCCTGTGATCTTGCATTGAACCTTTGTTCTTGGTTAACCCTTTACCAAACACCAAATTTGCGACTGTCAAATATTGAAAGAGTTTGCAGACGACATTTCAAATTGTAATGAAATTGGAAAATAATTTTTTGATAGGGCAGAAAACATAGTGGGAAAAGGAAAAATTGCTAGTCACGAGCAATTTCTCCTTTTCCCATAATGTTTTCTGAAGTTGTCTGCAACAAAGTGGTCAAATGTCGTTATTTTTTGGTAATGGGTTAAAAGGTGCACCATTGTTTGATTAGGGCATCCTCCCTACATCCCACACATGTTGGCCTGGTAAAAAGTCCTCATTAGTGTTGACCACCCCGATGTCTGACCATATAATTAGGACCATGCAATGTCCAACCCTGATCAGGAGCAGATAATGTCATGATGGGCAGAGTACACATTGAAAGATAAGCATCGGCTTGCCACCACAATGTCTGATCCTTTGTCCCTGACGGCATCCTGGTACAGTTACCTATATGGAGAGTTCAGTGTGATAATATTGTAAGTGCTTCACATTTGTGAAGGTTTTACTATAGTATTGTACTGAACTCTCAATATTAATAGTTTAAAGCAGTTTGTGAATGACTTGCTTTACTATTGTTTCTGAACCTTCAATTTGAATGGTGCAATGTTATATTATAGTAAGTGCTTCACATTTGTAAAGGACTCTCTATGGTGGTGTTATATAGGAAGCTTTATCATTATCATCTGTTGTTTACTAGTTGAAATATTTTGATTGATTGATAGATTTGGTTTGGCTTCTCTTTGCATGGGTTCAAGCCCCAGTGATGGCATATGGATTTGCATGAGAGGGAGTACCCCAACTGACTTACAGAATTCCATTGGTTCTACATGGCTTTAGCAAGCGTTGAGACATGAAGTATTCCATCTTGGTTTTTCAGAAATGTTTCAAGTTGAGCAAATGATACCATGAATACTTTGGAACTTCCTATCTCTGGAATATTTCGGCATGTTTTGAATTATTGCAATGGGCCATTTGATTGCCATTGAATTGGAAAACAAGCTTTGTTCATAATCTACAATGCATGAACTGTTTTATAGCTGAAACATGTTGGTATGTAAAACCTGAAACATGTGGATCATTTCATAAAAGACACACACATACATCTTATTTCATTCTGTAATGTTTACATTATACATGGGGATATTTGACAATAAACCCTTAGAAAATTGGGTGATTTTCTAGAAATAGATTTTTGGGTTGTCTGCTTTCGAAAACCTTAAATATCTGCTTAATTTTGATGAGGAAAGATTCTCTGAGTAGCAGATCACAGGCCAGCCGCCAATTTAATTGGGATGTAAAACCCATATAAATAAACAGATAAAAAGAATAGAATATTTACACTTTGGAAACCTTTAAGCCTTTCCCTGCATATGTTGATTATAAAGTCTGTCTTCATTCAAATTGCTTAGATCAGGGAGAAAGTTCCCAAGACGCGATCCTTATGCTATCAATTTTTCAAGTGCCATAATCCATACATATTCTAATATCTATATCTGAAAATAGGGTCAAATTGTAACCTAAGAGATAGAGAATGATAGCTTGGTGCCAGTAAGTCACAGCAGACTAGACTCGGTGGCTTTGAAAGCATTCTTTTGATTTGAAGTGTTCAAAATGTTGGCACAATGTTTGCATATTGGTGGATTTCAGTCCACCATTCTGTCTAATGTGCAGTTAGTCTTTACAGGAATATCTACCAAGAACCAAACAGCCTATCTTTCAGAATCTTTCTTATGTTGTTCTCTACCTTTCAAATTCTAAGATCATTGACAACTCATTGAAGACTCTTATAAAGCTGGGATACATTTTCTTATCCCTTGGAAGTCACAGGAGTGGAGCCAATATAAGCTTAGAAGTAATGTTCCTACCGTGTCCTGTTTGGGACACGGTAGTAAATCCGCCCTCTTAGCTCTTTGGAGCAGGCCGGTTGTGTATCACAACCGCTACAATAATTCAAATATGGGGCAACTAAATGCAACAAAACTTCACCTGATTAAACATATGCATAATATCTCATACCTCAGAGTCCAAAAGTTAATATTTTTCCATTATTTTAAGAGAATAGAACCATTTTTCGTAATCCTTATACATTTCATTTCTCAAATCCATCACTTCCGGTTTTCATTTGGATATCCAGAACTATCCTGCAACAATTGACAACAAAAATTGGGTCAAACTGGGCGGAGCTTAACCTGTAGGGGTATTCCATATTGGAAGTTGTAGTAAGGTTGTAAAAAAGGCGGGAAAAACATGTGTTTTCATTGGATGAGCCCTTCATGTTCAGTGGGTAATTACCATAATTTTACAGCAGAGAGTGCGAGAAGTTGCGAAAAAATCAAAATGGCCACTAACGGTTTGTTTCTCACTAAATTTCACCAACAATTAAGAAATATAACTTAATTAAGAAATTTTAGCTTCTATGAAGCTGTTTCATTTGATATTTTAGACAATACTATGCTATGTTTATCATAAAAAGGTTATCTATCACATGGTAGCTAAAATTGATTTTGCTCCAACAAGTGATGAGCGTGGAATCGTAACGTCGGTGGCAACCAGATAGCAGCCACAAGACGTTACGACATCGTATCTAATATAAGCTGAGCCCCCATCCCTCTATGATAACATCAGCATGTTGAATGTTCTTAGAGATAAACTGTTTTACATATCCCAATGCTTATCAGTCATCTAGAGTGTATATATCCCATGTACCGAGAGATCCAGTGAGGCATGGGCATGCAAACCCTGCAATCCCTTGCCCAACCTTGTTTAAGAACTGGATGTTAAATTATTTGATTTTGGAGATTTTTGATTAAGAAAATTTATCTGAAGGAAGGTTACTAATTTACTTAAATAAACTGAACGAGTGGTACATTATACAATAAGAGCAAATTAACTAGGCATTTACATTTTATGAAATTAGGTGACATGGTTTTGAGAGTCGAAATTTTTATAGAAGGATGAATGATTTTCTTCCTTCAAAAATGAACTTGATTCTTTATTTATAAAGTTTGAAAGAAATATTGTGGACTTATTCTTTTTATCAATTTGTTGATTTTTTAAAGCTTTCATTACCTGACAATCCATTAATTCTCCTCTTGTATGTTATGACTTGGCAAAAGTGTAGAGTTTAAGAAATTACAAATGTCTATGTTACATTTGTTAGAAACCATTGTAGCATTAAATGGTTTCTTAACTCTCCTAATTGTGCTGAACCCGACTTCATGCTGATGCAAACAGGTTAGACCTGTGACCTAACCTGTTTGCTACTTGGAGTATCTTCTTCATCAAAATTAAACAGATACTCAAGGTTTAAGAAAGCAGACGGCACAAAAATCTATTTTTAGAAAATTACCCAGCATTCTTAGGGTTAACTCTCCTGTTTTTGCACCAATGAGAGACAATATAAAGGACAGTAAAATATAGAATGGCATCTAAGGTCAAAATTCCTTAAATGTTTGGCCTACTTCAAGCCCCTATTCTAGAGTACTATGGGAAGAGCAACTCGGAATACCGCTGCATTGACTTGTCAGTAGTCATCATTCCATTTAATATAGCATGATGGGAATGGAAAACCGGAAACTTACAGCATTGACTGGTCCCAAGCTTTTCACTGTCTCCACTTAGTTCCACCAGGTAGACAAAGAATGAATGAATGATGTTTTAAGGCACACCAACAGCTATGGTCATTTAGCGCGCAACCAGAAAAACAACTGGTAGCCTACAAGTTGTGAGCTATTTCATTGGTCAATGCAAAATTTAAAAATGAAACACACAACAGCTACAACAGATGGAAGCAATGGCAATACCCATTGGTTCTGTATCCTGAATCTCCGTACAGAGTCAATTAAACTTGCATTATTGAATAATTAGTAACTAATTTCATAAAAAAAGAATTGTACTTCATAATGTTTTGCTACCAGGAAACTCAACCATTTGTTTCTGCATCATCATTCATCTTTATGGAAAGTTTGCTGCTTTTGCTCCTAACGCTATTACCAGTCAGAGTTCTGCCTGGTAGGTTTGTACTACACAAATCTCTATATTGAACAGATGAGGGACCGATTCCCAGTCTAATGTAAGCATTGACTGTCTCTTGCTACATTGTGCCCCTTCCATAGCATGATGAGAAGGGAAACTGAAATACCACAGCATTGACTGTCAATTTCTATTGGATGCCAATTGAAGTGCTCCCCTAACAGGAAATGACATTTGAGACAGAAGGGGCCAAGAAGTTGCCTTTGATGGTTAATAGCAGGAATTGTTGTCTCTGAAGCAACAATGGAAGGGAAGTGAAGAGGTCATATGGAAAATTAGCTGTTGTGCTTTTGGTCGGTCACAAAACCCTTTCCGTTTTTATAAAGGGACTTTTCCACAGAGTGTGTTGTGTGAGTAACACATGTTAAAAAGATGATTTGAACAACCATCATCATTAGATAGATGAACATTTTCAATATCTACATTAAACATGGATTTAGATTTTAAGATAATGAAAACCTGTGTTTTGAAAGCCAAGAACATGTTAATAAATGTATTCATGGACATGTTTATGTCCATGAATATATTTATTAACATGTTCATGATCATGACATTCATTAACTTTTCTAAGAACAACTTTTTGTTCATGAGTGGCCATTTTACCTTCATGATTGTTTATGCAGCTCATGAACACTGGCCTTGATTCCATCACAGGGGAGCTTTTGATGTAAAAATGCCTATACTGCAGCAGCTGTTATATAATCTGATACCCAGGCCAATAACATTTGTGAATGAAACACTTATGTTTTGCATCAATAAAGCTATTTAGATAATGCATAATTAACCCTGCATCTGTGGTTTCTCTCACAGGCAGCATTTGTACCAATGTGTTGTAGCCTAAATGATAGAAAATCAGCCGTTAAACGCATTTCATAAGGATAAATAGTATAAAATCTGCCAAAAGAAAATGAATTTCACGAGGACGAATGATAGAAAATCTGTTAAAAAATGCATTTCATAAGGGCAACACAAATATGGTCGAAACACAAATGACCATACTGCTTTTCGTGTCTGTATGCTTAACCCATTACCAAACAATGAAGACATTCGACCATTTTGTTGCAGACCACTCTGGAAAACGTTGTTGGATAGCAAGAAACTGATTGTGACAAGCAATTTCTCCTAATCCTACAATGTATTTACCCTATCAGATATTTCCAATTTCATCACATTTTGAAATGTTGTCTGCAAACATTCAATTTGGAACAGTCGAAAAGTTGGCGTTCGGTAAAGGAGTAAACAGCAGCATAATTGGTGATAGTTTAACACACAAAGTAGAGAGATATAACTAGGAAGTAAATTGTTATAACAAGATGGTTGAGTCATTATAACATGTTAGTTGACTTATCTAATGGTTTTGTTGTAACAGGCCAACAATAAAGAGTTTTGTACTCTGCTAATCATAAAATCCCACTCCATTGTTTGTTTCTGTTGATGAATCAAGAAGAAATAGGCAGGAATATCAGACGGGCAAAAATGCTTGTCTGTTTCTGTTGTTGAATCAGGAAAATTTTGGAATATCAGACAGGCAGAAAGTGATTGTCTGTTGCTGTTGCTGTTGTTGAATCTGAAAGAAAGAGGCAGAAATATTAGACAGATGAAAAAGCGCTTGTCTGTTAAATTCTATTGTTGAATCTGGAAGAAAGAGGCAGAAATATCAGACAGACGAAAAAGTGCTTGTCTGTTTCTATTGTTGAATCTGGAAGAAAGAGACAGGAATATCAGACGGTGTGAAAGTGCTGATTACTATTGCAGACGGTTTTACTTTGATATTCAGCTGTGAAAATTTTGACAGACAAAGGCCTGGTGTTGAGAGGTTGTTTGATTGGTGCATAGAACTGCAGAATTGTACTGACAATTGCCTTGATAAAACAAACCCTCAAGGGTAATTGATATCCAGTTAGGGAGTCCCAGTATTCAGTCAAGCCTAAATTGACTCATTCCCCACATGCGGGATGTGGGATTTGTCGACTTGCCCAAATTGAAAGGTACAGCAGACGACAATTATAGCATCATAATTGAACATTTAGTTTGTAATATTACAAATATCGGTAATCAATTGTAACATTAGGTGATTTTTCTTAGAAATATAACCTGCACTCTTTTCTTTAGTAAAATTATGACAGAGAGAAATTCTTCATATCTATTTCATTGGGCTTTTCAATTTTAGTTAATTAAAAAACCATCAGTAGATAAGCAAATATGCTTGAAATAACGCAAAATAAAAGGTGAAAATGAGAGAGGAGGAATGTTTCATTATCATTTTAATAATGATAGCATGAAAAAGAAAAGAGAAAATAATTCCTGTTACGATAAATATCCTTCTTGCTTGTTCAGCAGATGTATTCTGAATGAGCATCCAAGGGGCTAAATGTGTATTTATCTTTTCATGCCACTCTTTAATGTCAAGATTGAATGCATGTGGAGACAACAAAAAACTGAGGGTTCAATGCAAGGTTAGAATAAATCCTTAAACATGAAGTGCCAACTATAGAGTATTGCATTGAACTCTTGAATTTATTTGGTCTAATAAGATAATTATGATAACTGAGGGTTTAATCCACTAAGACTTTAGTAAGTGTTTCACAAATATCAGGCACTAACTGTAGTCGTGCACTGAATCATTGTATTATTTCTTCTCCATGAGTTTGAGCGAAAAACATTTTGACAAATATGAAAAAGTTTCTTATGCCACTTCTCTATCATATGGTTAAACTCGTACGTATGGGTGACCATAGTTAAATTCTGCTGAGACAAAAATGTAATCATGAATCCATTTGTTACACTTTTTCATATGCTCGATAATTTGCAACAGACAAAAGGAAGTTGAGTTATTGCATACCAATAAAATAAGCCATAGATGCATTATTGATTATGAAACATTCAAGTCTCTGGAACCAGCAGATGTTTACCAATGATTAGCAAATTTTACTTTTGCAATGACCTCAAACTTTGCTGTTGTAAAAGAAAAAGTAATTTGCATGAAAAGGTGTTAATCCTTATAGTGCTGGAACTGACTTTATGCTTATGTAAATAGGTTATATCACAGGTCAGCTGCCAAGTAAATTGGCGTCTGGCCTGTGATCTAACCTGTTTGCTACTCTGAGTATCTTAGCTCAACAAAATAAAGCAGATATTTAAGGTTTTGAAAAGTAGATGACACAAAAATATATTTCTAGAAAATTTGCCAGCATTCTAAGGGTTAGAATGGTACATTTCATACCTCGATGGTACTTCACAACATCTGAAGGAAGATTATTGTTTGTTTTTTGTCATGCAACATGAATTCCCATTAGCGCAGGGGATGCTATGTTTTTGCAGCAAGATACTGCGGTTCAATTTACTGAGTAGATGCTTCTGTTGGCTAATGACATTTTGCAGCGATTATTACTTTTGCAGGTACTAGACACTTCATTCTCTTGAATGATGCTATAAGTTGTGCTTTTTTACCAGTCGGTTTTTTCCTCAGCTTCTGCAAAAGAGAAAATAACTTATTCGTGAATATTCATGAAAGTCAAATGGCCATTCATGAGCACAAAGCTGTTCATAACCTTTTCATTAATTTTTAAAAACATGTTCATGAACATCAAGAACAGGTTCATTAATTCATTCATAAACCTGTACTGATGTCTGTAAAGATGTTCTTGAAGTTCAAGGAAATTTAAGAAAGGTTTTTGAAAAGCAGAGGACACAACACAATCTATTTTAGAAAATTGTCCAGCGTTCTAAGGGTAAAACACCATTACATGTTCACATCAATATTCCAAACTCTTGTCCAAGTGGGTCTTTTCTTGTGAATGTATGGCCTTTGTTGCTTTTTGCTCTTGATGGTGTATATACATACAATGTATAATGTTTATAAACAAGCCTGATCTATGGCACAGTTTATCTTGGTATCATATCTGAACATGTTGCTGTTTCTAAATATTTATGGCCTCTATTCTCAAGACTATTTAATTATGTCTCTTTGAGAAGGCTTTTTTAACCCTTTACCAAATGCCAAATTTTCGACAGTCCCAACTTGAACGAAAGAGTTTGCAGACGACATTTCAAAATGTGACGAAATTGAAAAATAATGTTCTGATAGGCTAGAAAACATTGTTGGAAAAGGAGAAATTGCTCGATAAGAGCAATATCACCTTTTCCCAGAATGTTTTCCAGGGTCGTCTGCAACAAACCCATCAAAAGCAGTTATTGTTTGGTAATGTGTTACGCTTGAAAATTGTCAGTGCATCACCAAATGGCTGTACCTTCTTTGTTAGAAAGAAGGAGATACAACATATGTGACTATGTTCATTGATTGCATGTTTATGTCCAAAATGTGTTTGTTGTCAAAAAGTCATTTACAAGATCTTAAAGCTGTTTGTTCACAGATGTGAAGAAATTTTGATGGTAGGATTTATTGTCTTTAAAACTGTTAAACAGCAGCTGTACTTGAAAGCAAAGAAAGTTTTTTTTTAATATTTGGAGTCTGCATACAGTTAGTTGATAGGTTTTAAAATTCAAAAGCATTGAGACAGTTTTAAGATCCACCACTAAGTTGCAGAATATAATTAGGTATACTGACAACTTCTAAAATCAATTTTCTTGCAAAAGATTTTTTTTTATCAAATATTATATCATAATACCACTATGGCCTGGTAGTTAGAGTACAGAAATTGAAATCACATGGCCCTTCTCTGTATGGGTTCAAATCTCAGTGACAGCTTTTGGATTTACATGAGAGGAAGTCTCTTGACTGACTAACCCATGCCAATGGTTCGACCATTTTGAGAAGTTGAATATTGTGGGTCTATCTATATCAGAATCTGGCAAATGCAACCTAACTGACATTATGTTGGTGTGATGTTAAACACACATTAATAAGCAGGCAGTAGACGACATTTGGTCCATGGCAAGAGTGTCAGCCTCAGGACACGAGGGTCGTGGGTTTGAATCCCATGGGTAACCAGATTCGCCTTGCTTCCATCCATTAATCTACATTTGGTGGAAAAACTGGTTGTGCATTCAGAAAGCAGAATTATGGAGAGTGATTATTCTAAGTTGTAAAAATTTGTTTCACTCTCATTGTAAAATGAATGTGTTTAACCTAAATATGAATAGATACATGAACATGAATTATGAGAAAAAAGGGCCAAACAGAAAAAAAGATGTTTTTGCTACAAGACTTGATGGTTATCACAGACCCTGTTTGTCCCTGTGATTGTAGACTGTGTCACCTGTTTTTGCCATGTCAAAATGATACAATCTGGACAAATCTGGTACCAGTCGCTTATCACTTTTTTACAGGAAGTGCTCGTAATGTTTTTCTACTCCAATTCATTCTTCACATTTCCAATTTATTCATTTTCCTTCTCTTCTCAACGTACCTGCAGCAGAACAATTGAGAAACCACTATTGTAAAATATAAATCTAGTTTGATTTTGGTGTTTTGGCATTAAAGTAATATGAGACTGTCATTGTGCAAAAACGATATTGAAGGTTTTTTAGGAAAAAAAATGACTGCTCGAACATGGTAAAAATCATCAGCAGATGGAAGAGATAATCTGTTTCATAGAGGATTTATGATTTGTTTTGAGGGAACTTACAGAGTTACAGAAGTTAAATGATAGAAATAAAAAAAATTCTGCCATTGGATTCATTTCATAAGGATATATAATAGAAAATCTGCCATTGAATTCATTTCATATGGATATATAATAGAAAATCTGCCATTGAATTCATTTCATATGGATATATAATAGAAACTCTGCCATTGAATTAATTTCATATGGATATATAATAGAAATTCTGCCATTGAATTCATTTCATATGGATATATAATAGAAAATCTGCCATTGAATTAATTTCATAAGGATATATAATAGAAAATCTGCCATTGAATTCATTTCATATGGATATATAATAGAAATTCTGCCATTGAATTCATTTCATATGGATATATAATAGAAAATCTGCCATTGAATTAATTTCATAAGGATATATAATAGAAAATCTGCCATTGAATTCATTTCATATGGATATATAATAGAAAATCTGCCATTGAATTCATTTCATATGGATATATAATAGAAAATCTGCCATTGAATTAATTTCATATGGATATATAATAGAAAATCTGCCATTGAATTCATTTCATAAGGATATATAATAGAAAATCTGCCATTGAATTAATTTCATATGGATATATAATAGAAAATCTGCCATTGAATTAATTTCATATGGATATATAATAGAAAATCTGCCATTGAATTCATTTCATAAGGATATATAATAGAAAATCTGCCAAAAGATGCATTGCATTACGATAACACAAACATTATCAGAACACAATTACTATGTATACAGCCTTTCTGTGGCTGTGGTTTAAATAAAGAATACTTTTCAAGTTTTATAGATGACAATATCTGTTTTCCTCACATAGTTTAAGTTTAAGCAAACAAAGTCTTTGATTTGTTTGCACTTCTAATGATAATTATTTAACACTGCCAATCATATCAGTTGGAATGTAAAATATGGTGAAATGCATGCTATATATAAACTATATCTTGAGTGCAAAAGAATTAAGCTATTGGGTTTTACTGGTTGCTTAATTTAACAATTTTTAAAGCTATTGTAGCTGTTACCATTTTAACCCTTAGAATGCTGGGTAATTTTCTAAAAATAGATTTTTGTGTTGTCTGTTTTCCAAATCCTTTAGTATATGTTTAATTTTGATGAGGAAAGATACTCAAAGTAGCGAACAGGTTAGATCACTGGCCAGCTGCCAACTTACTTGGCAGCTGGCCTGGATCTAAACTGTTTGCATAAGCATGAAGTCTGTTTCAGCACTGAAAGGGTTAAAGTATAACAAAGGAGAGATAATTGCTCCTGACAGGTGTCTTTTCTTATCAAGAGAGCACTTTTATTTCAATTGATAATTGTTCCATTATTGATTGGTTTTAACATTAAGCTTTTTTTTCCTTTCACATTATTACTTTTTAAAGTACCTGCTCTGAAAATGTAGCACTTATTATTTCTGTATGAATATTTAACCTGTGTGATTACTGGTTTAGTATCCAGGAAGCAGTCATCATGAGTGACTTGGACAAGCTTTAAGTTTCCTTCAAAATCAATGTAAAACAAATATGGTAAACCATAAAGGGAGAAATATGAAGGATGTTGGGGCCTCTGTGGCCTAGTGGTTAGAGTACAGAACTTGAAATCACATGGTCCCTCTCCATGTGGGTTCAAATCCTGATGACAGGCATTTTGATTTTCATGAGATGTAGTTTTCAAACTGACTTATCGAATGCGAACATTTCTACTGGACTTAACCAGCCCTTTTGGGTATTTGTTCTTCCTCCATCATAAGGTGTCAGTTATCGCAACATAACTGATATAATGTTGATGTGATTAAAAACCCCATTTAACAAATGATGGAGGTGGCATATATTGTTATAAGGTTTATGAATGTTGGGGGTGTTCTCTAACAAAATCTTTTGCAATGAAAGGAGTATTGTTCCAAAACAGGTATTTTTTTATTATTTTTGATTCGATTTATAACTAAAAAGTTATTTGTCATCATTTGTAATTCCCTACCTTATTATGCTCTCATGTTTGGGTTTCTTGCAAGATTTATAAACTTTGAGTGATGATATATTTCAATAAATCAAAATGGAATAATTGGTGTAAGGAATAGGTGTACAGTTTCTTGATGTCATAATTACATTTAATTGCTCTTTGCACTACCTGACATGGCTCTGTAATAGTCTGTGGGTGGGAAAATTGAAGTCGACATAATGTAAGTACTAGTCGTACATGAAGATCTATAGATATCACTGTAATTGAATAATTTTTTATCACTTAGAATGCTGGATAATTTTCGAAAAATGAATTTTTTGTGGTGTGCTTTCAAAAACCTCTGCTTAATTTCGACGAGGGATGATACTCGGAGAAGCAAAGCGGCTAGATCACAGGCCAGCCACCAATTTACTTGGAGGCTGGCCTGGATCCTACCTGTTTGCATAAGCATGAAGTCTGTTCCCGCACTGTAAGGGTTAATTTTGTAAGCTGTCTGACCAAGCCCTTTCTTTTCTTAATGCCATTTTCTTCAATGAGCATTGAATTACTAAGAGATACAAAAATGATCAAAAGTAATACATCAAAATAAATACATGTTTTTGTACAAAATGCAATTCAACTCTTAAAAGCTTGCTGTGACAAATTGAATCGTTCTTCAGTTATCTTTTTCCTGTAGAAGGAATTATGGTGCCTTGAATCGGACAACATTTTGAACAATTGAAAATAAAAATGACTTTGCTTAAAATGAAAGAAAAATTTGCTTTCATTACAATATTAATAGATAATTTGTTATCAAAACAGCAGAATTAGCTCTTGAGTAATGTTTCAAACGAGTTTTCTGCAAAAAGATTTCACTTAAAACATTAACCTTTTAAAAGGACCTACCCTGTGTAGCCCAGTGGTTAAGGTAGCAGTTTTAGAACTTGTGGGCCTGGGGGTTCAAGTCCTACAGCTATGAGTGGTTTAATGGGAGTGTCCATATAGGTATGGCACATCAGATCCCAGCTCGAGCCCTAGTCGAAGTATTAATGAACCCTGGAAAGCGGTAACATGCCTGAAAAATTGTTGATAGGGCGTGAAACACCATACAAAGCTTTGCAAGATACCTCCAGAACCCAAGCTTAGTATTGGTGAATCCAGGAAAGCAGTAAAATTAACTGACAATAAGTCAAACACCATACAAACAAATATCTACCAAACACAATAGATTTTACTCTCATTTTGAAACAATTGCAATTTCCAAAATGGGGGAATCGCTTATTGATATCTTTCTGCAGAGGTAAACAACAAAAGAAGATCATTAGCTTTGTTTCACTCCGGGATTGTAATATTAATTCAGTATGTCTTCATGTGAGAGAGAATTAAATAATTATGTTATGACATATATTGTTCATGAAAGACATTAAACCCTTACCATGCAATACCTTACCACACTCATCTGCTTTTGAAGTCATAAGAAACCATTTTAACAGAAGGGTGAATTGCGCGTTATGAGCAATTCATCCTATTGTCACAATGGTTACTTCCCATAACTGTGCGAAATTATATTTGCTTTTTGTTTTGAACGTCTGCTGTTGCTTTCAATTTCAGGCAGTCACAAAGCCTACTAGACTCATCTGCTGTAGAAGTATTAAGGAACCGTTTTGACGAAATGATGAATTGCTCATCATGAGCAATTTATCCTTTTGTCAAAATGGTAATTTCCATTTATTGTAATAAATTACATATTTCTTTCTATTGATATCGTCTGCTGTTGCTTTCACTTTTAGACATTCGAGAAAATTTATATTTTTTTATCGTGTGCTATTGCAAAGCACATATTGGAGGAATTATTTAATATGTCCCATTTCACATCTGGAAATAGATATCTTTTATTAGGGTCTGTATGTACGGATGTAATTATTTAGTGCAAATTAAAATCTTTAATTGCTCTTAC
Source organism: Cerastoderma edule (assembly GCA_947846245.1). NCBI lineage: Eukaryota > Metazoa > Mollusca > Bivalvia > Cardiida > Cardiidae > Cerastoderma > Cerastoderma edule. Next base: position 53,325,180 of record OX401405.1, read on the forward strand.
AAAGTGTGAGGCTTCAACCAATTTCATCATCATCATATATACCCATTATATTGCGTCTGCAGAGAAAGATTATAAATCTTGAATTATGTAACAAGCTTTGCTACCCATTTTTTTGTAACAAGTGATTTTTAAATGGAGTACTGCAAAGAAATGGTAGGGCCCTGAATGGCCATGTGGTTAAGGTGTGGGACTTGTAAAATGTGGGTTACAGGTTCAATCCTCACTAGAGGCACTGGAATATTTCTTTGGATTTCCTTGGTTAAGACACTGCAGAGCCCTGCTTTCCTTGATCCACTAGCTAGCACTCTGAAGTGACTTGCCAGAGGGCACTCCATTAAACCAGAGGTGTGGACGGAGCTTGAACCCAGGACCCCCGTGTTCCAAGTCCACCAACTTATACCACTCAAAGATTATCATAATTACTCTGCTTTTGATTAATATATATAACATGCTGTGTAAAACATGCAATTTAAAAGTTGGTTCCCTTCCTCTACTTTCAGGACCCAGTGTATACAATACAACGGTACCCGATGTGCATCTGTCCTGGGATCCAGCCCAGTGTTTGTCAACCTATCCCAATCCAATCATTTTGAGGAACAGGAGCGGATGGCCAATCAACTGCTGGACAAGTTTCACACCATCTCCACGACGGAAAACCTGAGAGAACGCTGCGACGGACACGCAGAGAAGTTTGTCTGTCACTACCTGTTCCCACCATGCACCAACTACCTGGAACCCAAACCGGTTCCCCTTTGCAGGTAATTAGACCATGTATATATAGAATAGATCAAGGGTTCAATCCAAGACTATAGTAAGTGCTTCATGTTTGTGAAGCACTTACTATAGTGTTGCATTGAACCCCTGAGATGGTTTTGTTTCTTGAATCAGAAATGTTATTGGGCAAGGTGTAGGAATATTATCTATTGAGGCAAAGGGGAATCAGATAATGATCCAAAGTTAAGTCTGACAACATTCCTCTTTAGAGACATAAACCATTCTATTCTATTTATCCTGTTAACTTTATTGATTCAAATAATCCAACATATCTTTAAATAAAACACAAAAAAGAGGTACCAATATGAAAATCAAGACTGACGGTTGTGCAAAGCAACCATATGATTCAGTGACTGATAACAAAAATGTTATATGTCACCCTGTTATTGGTCAGAACAATGCACTGGTAACAGGGTTAATTTATTTTTTATTTTTATTTATCAAAGAATATCTGGTAGCTTTTTCTCCACTTTGTGTTTCCATTGTGCACCAACTACTTGAAGCTTAAACCATTCCAATTTGAAAGTATTTTTATTTTACAGATTTAATCCTTAATTAAAGTTAAAAGATTTTCAGACTAAGAGTGTAGAAAATATGTATGTCATCAGTTGAACAGTTTTCATGAATATCCTGTTGATAGTTTTGAAAGTAATTTTTAACAGACTGCCAAATGAAAGGGTAAATCATGTCTCTTTAAGTAATCTTGCTTTTGTAAACATTATTTCAGCCTTCCAAAACAAAAAAAGACATCTGCAGATTTTGAATGATACTAATCTTTCATAATTGGTATAGAGGTTGCAACTCATATTACAGTATTGCCCTCAATTAGTACTATAAAAGTACAAATACAAACTTTTTGCAAAAAATACTTAAAGCCTGGATTAATGACCTGAAATGGCGGAATGGCCAATGTTCTTTTATTCTGTATATTGTTTAAAACAAAAAGATATTATCTCAAAGAAAATTGAATATTGACCTAATGGCTCCAATTTCTTAATTAGGTCTGTTTAACGATTAGCTGTTTCCCTTATTACGACTTAAATCTTTTCTGTTGACAACATTTGGAATTATGGAAATGATATGTGAATTTCATCATGAAGATTAGTATTGATACTCTTACATTATGTTTATTTCGCTGATCATTGATTTATTAAATGATTATCTATTTATTAACACTTTTTAACACTGTCATGATTGGATGCTATCTGCTTTGTGTATCTTATTTGTACAGATAAAACATATGTTTTTCTTACTCACCTATGCTAAATTTTGACATTAATAAGCATTGAATGTTTTGAATATGCTATAAATGTTAAAATGAACTGTTCATAGGTTTAATTGTGCAATACATTTGTTCATATCTTTATGCTTGTTATGGTATCAATTACCTATTAAAGTACTTTGACCTGCTGGAAAATGTCGATACTATAATTAATTATAAGAAAGTGGCTATCAAATTAACCTTAATGACAGTTGGGGCTATCAGATTAAAGTAGAATGACTTTTCAATTTGTACTCTGGACACTTACCTTTATTCTCTAGAGTTTTTTAGTTTCAGTTCTTTCTAATGGATTCTGTTAAGTTTAAACTTTTCTATGTTAGGTAGATGAAATAGGTGAAATAAGTTCTTGCAACTAAGATGAACATCTTTGCGTCTTGCAGCAAACAACTTTCAGAAAGCATTGTGGCAAAAGGAGAAATTGATTGACAACAGCAACTTCTCCTTTCGCCACAATGCTTTTTCAATCTATTCACATATCACAACAGCAGAACTGAAAGGTTTTTCAAATGTTTACAAAGTTTTTCTAAAATTGTCTGCTTCAAGTAAAAAAAAATGTCATTTCGAGGTACCCGGTAGTTGAGGCAGAATTTATCAATTCCGTCTCTATTCTGCTTACAATCCACCTGATTTCGACCAGGAATCCGTCTGGATTTTCATACAGGTTAGAACTTTTAAATCTGCTTCTTGGATACGTAACAATTTATTGCGCAGAATGTGTTTGAATGAAAATTTGGAAGATGGATCCTGCCTCTCAGGAGATTTGCTCCCAGAACCCTCATGTCCTGAGGTAGACACTCTACCACTAGACTGCTGTCCACCACAAAGTCTGTTGCAGTCTTGTCTGATGGAATCGCACTTTGAACCCTAAGGGTTTGTCTCTCTGGCTGTGAGCTTCTTCCATGCATTATGACTTTATTTTCTGAAAATAACCAAAAAACTGTTGAAGCAAAGTAAAACCCTACTGTTTTATTTGACCACAACCCTTGTGTATAAAGTTGTCTATAGATTTAACACACTATACCATTGCAATTTTAATTGCTACTTTTGTCATAGTATTCTTTCTCAAATCTTAAAAACCAGATGTTTCAAAATGATTGTATTTTGAAAGTATGGTTTGAATAAACTACTTGTTGATTGCCGCATTTGCTGGCATTTCAGTGATTATACTTCTTGTTTTTAATTAGAAACACATGTTTAAACATTTCCCTTTTATTTTGTATAATGCCGCTAGGCTTTGAAATAAAATGTTGTGGTATAAAAACAAAACATGATTGAATGACACCATATGAAAGTAATCAAAAACAAGAAGCCTATGGGTTGAAATCCCCCACAACTCGAAGGCCTTTCCTTGTGTAGGGTTTCTACAAGCAGGGGATATCTGAATCATTTCCAAAAAACTTTGTCAGTTGAAACAAAAGCGACTAATTATCATTTGATGAATCATTATTACACATAGTTTTTCCGCATGAATGAGTCACATGCTTTTCTTTCATCATTATAATGTTATTGTTGTATGATTGGGCCATCATGTTATTGTTATATGCTTGGGCCATCATAGCTTAGTGGTTAGAGTACTGAACTTAAAAACGTCTGGTCCCTTGCTAATTGGTTTTGAATCCCTATAGTGACAGCTTTAGGATTTTCATGAGACATGGTTGTACTACCTTTGTAATAGCTTTGTGATGATGGGAAATTTCTAAACCCTTTCCCAAACAATAACGACATTTGAATACTTTGATGCAGACGACTTTAGAAAACATTGTGGGAAAAGGAGAAATTGCTCTTAACGAGCAATTTCTCCTTTTCCCACAGGGTTTTCCGCTTTATCAGAAGATTATTTTTAAATTTCATCACATTTTGAAATGTTGTCTGCAAAGTCTTTCAATTTGGGACAGTCGAAAAATTGGCATTTGGTAAAGGGTTAAGCCCTGGTAGGCTTGTCATTCCCCTCAAAATCTTCTTTATAAGCTGTCGTCTAGTTTAAGCAATCAAGTTACTTGTAAAAAGCTATCAATTAATAGATCTTGTCTAAGTTGAATCTTTTATCAATCCAAATTAAACTACAAGTAAACAATAGAACATAGGTCTAACCCACAATTTTGGGATTCAGTGAGATTGATAACAAAAGAGACAGGAAAGGTTCATCGTCACCTCTTTAGAATGATTTCTGGTTAATTGTCTCTCTACTGACAGGTGTCTGGCTGTGTTTTTAAATTGGAAGCCCATATCTCATTCAATTAAAGAACAGCAATTGTAATACTGAGCCCTCTAACCTGAAACAGCTACAGACACCTGCTTCAGTTCAACACCCCCTAGCCCATTTGAAGATTCAAGAACTGTGTTCATGAACTTAGTGAACAGATATGAATGGCCATTGATGAACTCAAAGCTTTAACATCAAGAACAGGTTCATGAATACATTTGTGGACCTGTTTTTGATGTTCATGAACATGGTCCTTCAGAGCCCCCTAACCTAATACTGGTAGATCAAGGAAAGCTGTGTCATAGCTGAAGACTTTTTGATATGGCGTTTAACACCATACAAACAAACACATATATAAATGGTTTTCATATCAACTGTCTGTTTTTAATTTGGACCAGTCAAATAATTGTATATGAAGGAATAAGTTAAGCAAGTGTATGAAGGGTAATGGTTTAGTTTAAAGGTGCTTGTTCACAGATGAGAAAATTTGAAATGCCAAATAAAAGTCAGTTGAAACGCCGCAGTTTTTTGTATTGTTGTGCGTTATACAATTTAAAATAAAGATTGAAGTAAAATAGTCAGGAAGTGTCAATACATTGAAGTTTGAAAAGTTTAGATGCGGACGATCCCAAAATCGTTGTAACGCCTTTCGATCAATACACATATGAAATCACTGTATACAGGCTCAAAAAATTTAGATACTAACTGATTTTGCTTACAATGGCTATTAATCATCCAGTTCTTATCATACAAAATTACAGCTGTTGTATTGTTTTAAAGATATTATGTTCAAACTTTCAAATTTCCTCACATCTGTGAACAAGCAGCTTTAATATTGCAATAAGATTTGATAAACCACATAGCTGAACTTAAAATTGCAAAAACCCACGTTTGATCTTCATATTTTTCACCCTATAACTTATGTGCTAAACAGATTTAACATCTTAACAGATTTCATTAGTGTGAATAAGCTGAGTGATTACCCTTTTCCTTCTAAAATAAGATATATTCTTTGGGCTTACATAAGACGACTATTAAAATGATTGTAACCACCCATGGATTTGTCAATGATCAGTGAAACTTCTTTTCCATTGTATTAAAACATTTTTCAACATGTTCTCTATTGTTGAATAATGCTTTGGCTGTCTGCTGATCTTTTTCTCTATATGAAATAATATTTGCAGCCTACTTCTTCAAAACCACCCATCTTTGTAAGAATTTAACACTTCTCCATATTGAAAACATCAGCAGATGATTAGACTAATATGTATTATTAAGTATGAAATATATGCTTCATTCTTGTAAAAGAATATAAAAAAGCCATTGCGACAAAAGAATAATTTTGCTTATCACAGGAAGATTCCCCTTTTGTCATATGTTGTTCAAACGTCTATTCTTGTGATGGATTAAGATTAACAGTGAGGACAGGTTTATATGAAATAAGGGTTTTTAAGTGCACAAGTGTCAAAGTAATTACACTCACAATTATTTGATGGATAACAAATCATACATACATATGTAAAGCTCTAGAAATACTTGTTCATGATGGGAAACAATTAGTTGATTAATTAGTTTTTATAATGTTGTACACACTTTATTTGAGACTACACATGTGTACAAAAGAGCTCTTTAACATTTAATTTTCCGTCTCACCTGTTACATCATAATCTCTCAGTACTTTAAATATATTTGAATATTTGCTTGAGATTCATGCAGCAAATGATTTGAAAACCTAATATGCTTTGAAAATCTAATGTTAATGAATAATTTGTCCTATTGTCACAGTGGTTCCTTACTGATTTCTTGGAGAAGATTTTCATACTTAACATTTGTTGTCATTTCAACAGGGCCTCCGTGGCCTAGTGGTTAGAGTACAGAACTTCAAATCACATGGCCCCTCTCCGCGTGGGTTCAAATCCTGAGAGGGATACGGATTTTCATGAGAGGCAGTCTCTCGACTGACTTACGGAATGCCGATGGTTCTACCCACCTTGACCAGCCCTTAAGGGCAGTTGAGTATGGGGTCTTCCTCCATCATTAATAGTCGGGCATGGCTACATAACTGAAATAATGTTGATGTGATGTAAAACCCATAAAAATTGTTGTCAGACAATCTTATCTAACCTTAAAAACCATGAAATATTGTGTACACTTGTGTGAAGAATTGTGTAGAATTTAACAGAAATGATAAGGCAATTCCTCATTTCAAACACAATAAATTGAAAAAATGGTTTGTCATTGTTTGCTAAAGGGTTGTTATAGATGTCATATTTTTCGTATAACATTTTCATCTCAAAATCATTTGGTTCCCCATCCGAACCAAGCTTAATTTGCCCAGTCTGTCATATCTCCTACAAAAGATTCAAGAAATTATTCATGACATTTGTTTCTATTAAAGAACATCAAGTACAGTTTCATTAATACGTGTGAAGAACAGCTTTTGTTAAAAAATTGCCATTCAATGTTCATGAATAAGATCTTGAAACTATCACAGGGGTATGGTCGTAGTCCTCTGTAATCAGCCTTAAACCCCTTCCTGAGATGCAGTTGAGACACAAAATGCCTGACACAGAAAACATGAATGTTCTTTACCACCCGACTTTAAGTGACCCATGAAGTACTTTTGAAGTGGTTGGCTGATAAGTAGCCGCTGGGCAGATAAGTTATGGGCCTTTAATTCAGCTGGGAATTGCAGGTGATTACAGAAACAGGAATAACTCTATCAAGAGGCTTATCAGGAAATCAATCCATGTCTTTTATAATGATATTTTTTACATCTCCATATCAAAAGTAACAGCAATAGAAAAATTATAAAGAATGTTAAGCAATGTCTCTTTAAGAAATTGTGTAGCAACCATTGTGATCAAAGAATTAATTTCTTTTTACATGGGTCCTGCATGGCCCAGTGGTAAAGGTGGTAGACTTAGACCTTTGACAAGTCAATTCAGAGCCTTAGCCTAGTATTGGCGGATCCAGGGAAGCCGTTTCATAGCTGAAAAATTGTTGATACAGAGTTAAACACCATAAACAAACTAAATAAAATTCTCGTTACATCTCTCTGCGCTTTATTATCATGGAAATGTTACTTCTCTTGCATTTTTGCTTGTATTGCAGTGTTACTTTCAGTCTGGTCTAGTGGTAAAAAGACTTCCTGTTTTTATGTATATGGGGGAACTGGTTACAGCCCGAGGGGTAGGGCTTATCAACTTTAAAACAAACTAATGAATGAAGCAGACTTCCCGAGAGTCTTACAAATCACTGTTTAATGAATGTCTATTTTTCATGAGGCGTGACAATAAAAGGGGGGACGACCATGGCCTAGTGGTTAGAGTACAGAACATGAAATCACATAGTCCCTTTGTGTGTTCAAATCCTGGTGACATCATTTAGATTTTCACGAGAGGTTGTCTCCCAACTGACTTAACCCGTTTCCAAACAATAACAACCTTTTACCACTTCTTTGCAGACAACTCTGGAAGCATTATGGGAAAAGGAGAAATTACTTGTAACAAGCAATTTCTCATTTTCTCACATTTTCTACTCTATCAGAAGACCTTTCGAATTGTTGTCTACAAATTCTTTGCATTTGGGACAGTAAAAATTTGGAATTTGGTAAAGGGTTAAGCAATGCCAATGGTTCTAACTGGATTGACAAGTCCTTATTGGCGGTTGAGAATGGAGTCTTCCTCTATCATTTAGAGTCTGGTATTGACTGAAATAATGTTGACAAGATGTAAAACCCTGTATAGATAAATGAATAGACAAGTATGATAAATGGCAGCAATAGGTATGTGAAAGAATTGTTTTTATAGTAGAAATTGTTCAATTGTTTCTAACCAGGAACCCGCGTCGGATGGGCCTATTTTACAACGTATCATTTCTACATGTCATTGGCTTCTAATTTAATCTTTCAAAAATCACATATAAAGTTATGATTAAGGTTTCTTTGTGTAGGGGTCTTTATTACTTTGGTGTTTCTTTGTGTAGGGGTCTTTATTACTTTGGTGTTTCTTTGTGTAGGGGTCTTTATTACTTTGGTTTAAGCACTTAGGTAGCCTATCCTATTCATCACTTTATATCATTGTTTGATTCCAGTTAATCAGCTGCTGAAAGTTTTTATCACTAATGAACATTCATAAACTGGACAACTAGCCTTCTATCTGGATGTCTATATCATGGGTACACTGGCATCTTTATTGGCGATAATAAAATGATGGAATTCATCCGAGAAATTGTTTATGGAGGTGCCACATGGCCCTCTAACACAGTGCATCTTCCATTGGAGGGGTGTAAATCTTTCCACTCTCTTGATACTATTTAGTGTCAGATTAACCTCATTACTGGTTATTAAGGCACAATATGGACATAATTAAATGTTCATTTCTATAGTCAACTGTTGATTTTGACGAAGTCTTGACCTTAGAGATTCACTCTGCATCACAAGTGGGCTAAAAGGCCAATGAAAGGAGATGAATGATGTATCAAACTTTATCATATTGTAAACTTTTGGTCAAATTCTGATAGTTATCACACAAAAAAACCGACATCAGCACAACTTTATCGTGAAATCGTCCAGAAATAACCCAGATCAGCTTGTTGAATAATTCGCATTAATGATCAAGAGTTTAAATTTCCGTAAATTTTCTATATCTCTTATTAGTCACTTGTCTATATCTGTGATGTACACTTGTTTTGATGATGTAGTTAGATCAACACACAACAAATTTGAAAACAAGAAAACATAAGTTTAGTGTTATCTGTCACATCAAGCATCTGTGGTAGCTTTATTGTTGAATTGTCAGATTCTTCAGCTAAATTGACCCAGTCACATGATATGAATTTTTTTATGGACCAATCAGAATTTGTTATCTCAAATTTGAGAGTGCGAGAAAATTGAATCTACCGGAAAATGTTTGTAAACAAAGTAATTGTTGATCAACACAATTGAATTGGACACATCTATTTTTCAAGCTTGAAATAACTTAAGTTAAAAGGGTTTATAATATAGGGTCTAAAAGCATTTGTAAATTAATTTTCATGACTTGAATGAAAGAAATAAAAAAATCCATATATTTTTCGGTTATTATTTTCTACTCATATCCTTTCATGTGCCTTTAAGACAAAGACTTGATTCACTTACTATAGTCTTGTGTTGAACCCTTGAGATAACAGACTAATGACACATCTCTGGTTATGCAGAGATTTTGATGGCATTTACAGGTTAAACAATACAAGTGACATAATGGAAGATTGTTCCAACAGCACTGGGAATGACAGATGGAAAATTGTTCTCATGATATCTTTCATTTGGGTGAATCGTATATCCATATGATATAAATTTGTGCCATGGCATCTTGCCTGTCATGGTAATAGGAAAACCCTCAGGATGTCTGCAATTCCAGTTCCAGATTGGAAAAGCAAGGTAGTGCTTATTTTTTTTCAAGAAGCAGTCTCAATATATAACTGCAGAATTGAAAAAATAACTTTTATTAATTATGAAGTCATTCAATGAGATGAACGCAGTATTCAGAATGATTTAGGGTCTTGTGTGGCCCAGTGATTAAGGTGGCGGACTTAGATCTCAGGGGTTCCGGGTTTGAGTCGAATATAGTATTCAAAATGACTTGAGTTGAAGCAAGTTTCTCACACTCACAGATCTAAATGTAGAGAATGGTTGACACATTTTGCAGGTTTAGCAATAATGGGGCTTTGACATTGCAGAGTCCTGAGCTTGAGTGTTTAACCCATTACTAAATGATAACGACATTTAACCAGTTTAATGCAGAGGACTTTGGAAAATATTGTGGGAAAAGGTGAAATTGCTTTTAATGAGCAATATCTCCATTTCCCATAATGTTTTCTGTCCTATGAGAAGATTTTCATCACATTTTGAAATATCATCTGCAAACTCTTTCAATTTGGGACAGTCAAACATTTAGTGTTTGGTAAATGGTTAAAGATAGGTTCACAGATGTGAGGAAATTCGGAAATTAAGAATTGACTTCTTTAAAACTGCACACCAGAAGCTGTACTGTTTATATGAAACACACTGAAGAAAAGTCATTGGAAGCAACATAAGATTGTTTTTCCAATTCTTTAAAGTGTGTATTCAAAATACATTTACTAATTGTCAATTATTCTAGAACTAACGCTATTTTACTGTGAATGAGTGCTATTTTGGCTTTAAATTAAGTAGTCTGCTACATAGATTTGAAAACAGGGAAAGTTTATACAACATACATACCTCATTGAAAATTCAATCCCACCCATTAAATCATGCTATCATAAACATGAATTTAGCATTTCATCTAATCAGTGGTAGAGCTTAAATTTCATTAGCATGCCAAATATAACATGGCTTACTGGGTATCTGCAACATTAGATAGGTGGCCCCATGAGAGAAAGGGACATTTTAACTTCAAATCTTAGCCATACATTAAATAACTCATTTCCTATCCGCTTTTTGAAACTGTCAGGATTTAATTGATTCTTTCCTTTCTCAAAGAAGTTGGAATTTACAATAAATTGTGATTCCTTACTCATTTGAAATATTTATATATTAGTTTCATTAACTCATTACAAACTTAATACTCAATAGCATAGTTACACTCATTACGAATTATCTATTTACTATTGTTAACTCATTGGAAATTTTCTATTTATTATTTTTCATTTATTACAAATATGACTTTTCTCTTAAAACAAATATGTATACTGTTAAGTATATTTGAAAGAAACCAGTATGAGCAGTTTTCTCCTTTTGTCATAGTTGTTTTTATGATGATGTTGTAATAAGATAAATTTATATGCAGTTATGTTGGATCCCTCTGTATGCTTGCAGCTTAACAAATTACGTGGAGACTAGGTTTTTGCCATTATCTGCTTCTTATCACATTGCACCGTTAAACTACTTATGTTGCCAGATTTGTGGTCGCTGCAGTTTTGTGACTCATTAACATTTGGTACATGAGTCTAGCTCACAACATCTTTAAAAAGGTTGCTTATTCTTTCATGTATAATATTATAACATCTGGTCCTGTTTGGCCAAGTTGTTGAAGTGGAGGACTTAGAACTTGTTGGTCATGGGTTTGAGTCTCATGAGTACCACTTGTTTTGTGGGAGTGTCCTTTGGCAAGACACTTCTGAGCCCTAGCCTTGTACTGGTGAATCCAGGAAAGCTGTATCCTAACTGAACAATGGTTGAGATGGCAATAAAACCCATATAAACAAACAAGCAAATATGATTAACTCGATTGAATGCCTTTTGCAGAATGGTTCAAGGAATGTATATATTTTAAAGCATGTGTTTTTAAACATGAGCCAGTGTGTTTTTTTGCCTCAGTCTTCCAGACCAAATGATGCCATGGATCAAAAAGTCATTGTTTAACTTAACCCTTATAGTGCTGGAACCAACTTCATGCTTAAGCAAAAAGGGTAGATCCAGGCCTTTGATCTAACCAGTTTGCTACCCTGAGTATATTTTCTCATCATATTAAGCAGATATTTTAAGTTTTGGAAAGCAGACTACACAAAAATCTATTTATAGAAAATTACCCAGCATTCTAAGGGTTAATACATAAAGAAGTTATATTCATAAGTTAATCAGCTGCATGAAGTCAACGTCCTTTTTTATCACTTTACAATGTAGATAGTGCCACCATTGAGATAATGTCATAAAAGATAACCTGCTCCCATTAGACATTAGGAGCCTTGATTAAATAATGTTGGCAATGAAAATTTAACCCATTACCAAGCAATAATGACATTTGACCACTCTGTTGCAAACAACTCTGGAAGACATTGTGGGAAGAGAAGAAATTGCTCGTTTCCCACAATGTTTTCTGCCCTATCAGAGAAACAATTTCCAATTTCATAACGTCTTGAAGTGTCGTCTGCAAACTCTTTCAATTTGGGACAGTCAAACATTTGGTGTTTGGTAAAGGGTTAACTCCGACCGTCCTGATGGCATTCAAGCCAGGAACTGCTTGGTTACAAGATTTTACACCAAATTCTAAATGTGAGGCAATTGTTGCTTAACAAAAGCATTTCTTGTTTTATCATAGAGGTTTCTTAAATATACTTCTATATGAGTGTTTGAATGAGTATCCATGATGGAAATGGTTTATTTATGCTGGCTGTCTTGGATCCAAGAAGTGCTAAAAGCTATTAGCCTTACATAAAGAGTTCTGATGAATCCAAACTGATAGTATCGGCAGGCAATTTTAAAACTTAGAAACCATTTGACAATTTGACATTTCTAATGAAATGTAGCAGATGGGATGTGAATTTACCGTTTACACATCCTTGCCTTTTCACATAATGTTTCAATCTAAACTAACAAAGGAAATATTAGTTTGCATGTATTCTTGTATTTGTTCAATGGGTTTTACCACAGTGTCAACAATTGTTCAGTTATGTTACAGCTGGGATTCACTAGAACTAGAACTGGGCTCTAAAGTATCTTGCAAAAGGAAACTCTAATATAAGCGATAGGCATCAATGGGGTTGAAACCAGGGACCATTGAGTTACAAAAATGTCGTATTGAACCAGCCAAAAAATCCTAAAAATGAGAAAATTTATCGAAAAAGATTTTTCTGCAGATAAAACTGCAGGCATCACAAAGATAAGACTGTCATATGTTATGATGTCTTTTCGTCTAGACAGAATGCTTTGGACTGATATCATACTCTGAATTGTTTGTCACCCTCTTTAATTTGTGTTTGTTGTTCATGCCGTCTGCTAGGCGTAAAATGTTGTCTGGGGGTCATAAAGACTGATAAGAATTTGCTTAAATGGAACAGATGCTTATTTTAGAGCGTTCAGTGCAAGGCTAAAACAAGTTCTTCACAAAAGTTAAGGACTTGCTATAGTCTTGCATTAAACCCTCATTATTTTTCATGTATTTCTGGGAAATTGCTCCAACAAACGATCAATTAGTTTAAGGGTCTCTGATACTGCATTCTGGGTGTGAATGACAATTACCTTCTCCGTCTGTTAGTACATTTCCGCATTGGACCCCAAGAATATATTAAATATATTAGTTTGGAGGAAAATAAGTCAATATATTTCAAGTTATAACGATTTTTTTAAAAATTCTTTTAAGACAGACTGCTATAGATGAACAGATGTTTTTAAGATCTTTCAGTTCTTCATGTAAAATGTACATTGTATACATTTTTTCTGTTGTGATACAAGGCCCGGTGGTCGTTTGAAGGTAAAATTCAAGCCTAGATAGTAAGTGCTTAACAAGCATGAAGCACTTACTATAACATTGCATTGAACTCTCAAAACATTCTCTTACTTCTTGTTACTTAATTCCTATGGATTTCAACAATGTAGTGCAAATTAATAGAAACAGTTCAATGGATACAGACCTCCATCACCCCAATCCCCTCGAAAAAGAAAAATACTAACCCACCAAGCAACAAATTGGAATTAACTGAACTATTGTTTAAGACCTGCCCCGCAAGCAACTGATATGTCCCCCCTTATCTGACTCCTGTTTCCTGTCACATATACAAGAAGCATGGGAAATTTCGGGCAATTGAAACAAAGAACTTTCACCCATTCCCCTATTGTAGCTGACCTGTTAACAAATGGCATAATAACGAATATTATTAACAGTTTAATCAATGACATTAGTTGCAAATCTCTGATGAACAGACTGATGTATGATTTGGATTTTTCTTTCAACAGAAGTGATTGCGAAAACAACTCTGACAAACATTTAGGGTTTTGTTTAATGGGGAACTGATTCAATATCAAAGTAATAGCAGACGATAAAAAGATCATGTTTGAAAAGTAAAAAAAAAGTTTCCAAACTTGTAAATATGCTCCTGGTATTTGAAAGCGATGAAAGATGATGAAAATGATATGAACAAATAGGGTTTATCATATTGGTTGGAGACCATGGTGACACAATGTCCTTTAAAAAGTAATTTATTCTTTATCACATTGGTTTCTATCGTCTCTTGCAGCAGATAATGTAATGGTGTAAGGGATGGAAGGGTTTTGCAGTAAACATACAATGATCCTAGATTTCGATAATGATTCACTTAGCAGGAAATTGTGAATGGTGTCTGATAGCCGTTTTTTGTAGGAAACATTTAGATGATTAAACAAGATTTGTTGATGAAGCTGTTTCCGTTGTACAAGATATCTTTACTAAACCATAGCTTTTACACAACATGATGATTAAAGAACAAAAACCTCTTTGTTTGCTTTCAAGATCTTTCAAAATCTTATACCTCTTATCTTGTTCATGAATTTCAAAATATGTTCATGAAGAACAGGTTCAGGTATGTATTCATGAGCCTATACTCAGTGTTCATGAACATGTTCTTGAATTTCGCAAAAAAGTTTTGTGTTCATGAATAGCCATTCAATGTTCATGAATAATGTTCATAAAGTTCATGAATAAGTTCTTGAATCTTTCACAAGGGAGTTCTTCAAGTCTGTGAAGGACTTACTATGGTCTTGCAGTGAACCTCAAAAACCAGGGTCACCCAATGGAAACTTGTTTGAATATGACTGAATTTTCCAGCACATTTCCGGAAGTCAAATCTCACTGATGTCAAATAGTTTGAATTCTAGGTCTTTAGGCCAAGTAATTATGTTGGGGCATGTTCTGAATTCAAACTACTTGCCAAAATAATCACCATTTATTATCACATAGACAGCTATAAGTATTTTGTTCAATGCTAAGGAAAATGCAAGAAATTACCTTGAATACACTAGGAGATGTCTTGATTGAACAGATTTATGTATCCACCAAATAGAATCCATTGTGTCTGAAATAGTAATTGCAATCAAATGCAAATGCAGAAATTGAATAAATATGTAAGAAAATATTTTCTTTTTTTACCACACGTTAGAAACCGTTAAATTAAAATCCTAAACTACTTGACATAAGAGCAAGAGTTTTTACACAGTTTCTTGTGTCTTCTGACTTCCCAACTTTTCAAAACCTTAAAAAAAAAGATAGTTAAAATGGTGATTTTCTTGAACTTACCTATTTTATATAGATTGTGATGGAAGCTTGGAGATGATCAAATTCACTCTCGATGAAAGCTTTCTGGATACTAAACCAGTACTCGCGCCGAGTTGAGGGCTAGTCCAGGTTGGGATCCAACTTGGGGCCCTCGGTACAAAAGGCTGACGCTCTTCCTCTGCAACACTGTCGTCCAGAGTTGAGTTTTAAGAGTTGAGGATTGTTTTAAGTCCTTGTTTTGGTAAAAGTTAATCTTCGTGGAAACGGTGTGTGGCAGTTGTGGAGATAAAACACCTGTATTGTGTACTTTGTGCAGGATTTGTTTATTATTGATAATTATACCCATCTATAGATTGGTGGTTTGCACCTGTTACATGCTATAGGTCCCCCATCTATGGGTGGTGTAGCTTTAATTTTATTGCATTTCTATTTAGATTGCATTTCTGCTCAAGTTGATAGAGGCCTGTGTGGCCTGTTGTTTCCAATGCTTACATTGATTCCTAAATGATGCTTTCCTTATCTCAATAATGTGTTTCCAATTTTAACATTGTTTCTTATTTTATGTATTTACAGGGAAAGCTGTATAGCCATGCAGGACCTGTTGTGCTATGTACAATGGCCCTTGATCCAGAAATCTGACTCAATGGCGAAGTTGCCTGTATGTAACGGCAGCCTTCCCTCAAAATGGGACATCGAAACATCCTGCACTGAGGCTGGTTTGTTTGAACGAGATGAGGAGGAGATAACAGGTTGGAATAATGTTCTGCTTCAATTTGTGTAGGGATCTCTGTGGCCTAGTGGTTAGACTAGATATTTTGAAATTACATGGCCCCTCTCTGTATGGGTTCAAATCCTGGTTAGGGATATGGATTTGCATGAGAGGTCATCTCTTGACAGACTTACTGAATGCCAATGGTTCTACCCGGCTTTGGGAGTTAAGTGAAGGGTTTTCCTCCATCATTAAGAGTAGGGCATCAAACATTACTGAAATAATGTTGATGCGATGTAAAACCCATATGAGGAGGCAGTTGTGAGCTCCTTTGTTACCTCTGGTCTCGTGGAAGTGTCCTTTAGCTTGATACTTCAGAGTCCTAGCCGAGTTCTGGTAAATCTAGGAGGGCAATAATATAACTGAAAAATTGTTGATACAGAATGAATTATTGTTGTCAGGACTAAATTATTTCAAGTCATATCAAATTATCTTTTTAATATCATTCATTTGTTACAAGTACTAACTTATTTTCACAAACCCTACCATTTGAGCTTGTTATTCAATATACATTTATCTACATCATCCTAATGCAACCTAACTGACCTTAGCTGTTGATTCGCCTTGAAACCCTATTCATTCATTCATTTATTCATTTTATTCATTTAATCATTCAAACTTTCGTTCATTCAGTTTTGTACCAGTTGTAAAATCTCATATGTGAGATTGGGTTAATGAAAATGTTTGAAACAGGTGCATATCTGCAAGCAATGTAAATACTCCCCTTACTTTGATTATTTCTAATGGATGCTAGATGTTTAGATTTAATTTCCCGTAATCTTCATCTGTGGCATGCATGTAACTGTTTGACTCATTCCTTCATTAAGGGAATCAAGATAAGGGGCGAATTTCCTCTGCTTACTTTGTAGCCAAGTGGTTAGAGTACAGAACTTGATATCAGATAGGCTCCTCTCGGTCTTTGTTCAAATCCCAGTGATAGCGTTTGGACGGTCACAAGAGGTAACTTTAAGAATGATGATGGTTCTAATGGGCTTTACTAGCCCTTATGGGCAGTTGAGTATGTGGTCTTCTTCCAACAATTAGAGTTGGGCACTGCAACATAACGGAAAAAATGTTGATGTGATGTAAAACCTCATGTAATTAAAAAACAAAGTTTCATGATATGTAGTTTCCCAGTTGACTTATGGAATGTGGATGTTTCTACCTGGCTTGACCTGCCAAAACTCCATATAAGTGAATGTGGTGAATTTTAATAGTATGGGATTATAGAAATAGAAGCCTCTTAGAAAAGTTTGTCCGTGCGATTTCACTCCTTTTCTTGTGATAATTTCAGGCATCATTTTCAGCATGAATTCTAAAATATTTTCTTTATGGGGAATTTTGAAATGAAGGTTTTTTTCATATATATATATATTTCTTTGTTTGGTATAATATGGTATTAACAAATGATTGATGATTATCGTCCACTGCATAATGTTAAACGACTCTCATTTCATACCTGTAATTGATACAACAATAAAATAGAATTTGATATGTGACAAGGAATTAATGTCAGAGAATGATGTAGGTCAGTATTCAGGCATTATATTGATATAGGTCGAATTCAATACTTATTAATATAACGCCAGAAATGTTCATAACAGAGTTGAATATAAAAAGGGTCTAATGCAATTGATTAATACGGACTGAACCCTCAAAATGTCAATGAGATCATTGTGGTTTGATTTAATTTGGTTTATTGAGGTTTTAACATCGCATCAACAATTTTTCAGTTTTATTGCGATGATTATCTTATCATGGGTGGACCAAGACTGCTCTCTAAACTGCCTATAACGTCTGGTCAAGACCATGGAAATTAACCATACGCCAAATTTTCGTTTGCCCCTAATTGAGTTTGCAGCAACATTTCAAAATGTGATGAAATTGAAAAATATTCTTCTGCTATGTCAGAAAACATTGTGGGAAAAGGAGAAATTGCTCATTCCGAGCAATTTCTCCTTTTCCCAAAATGTTTTTCAGTCGTCTGCACCAAACTGGTCAAATGTCGTTACTGTTTGGTAATGGGTTAAAGAAGATTTTTAAATCTAGCACTAACACAAATTGAGCCCTAGGTTGCTTGACTATATATTCTTTGGCCTGTCCAAAAAAGATTCTTAATTATAAGTCAACATTCACAAACTTGTTGCACTTATAATAATAATGCACAGAACCCTTGATATTTTTATACACATACTATGATAATATCATGATCTGAATCTGTCGATTTCAGAGCATTGCTACATTAACTCGGGGCGCTGGTACAATGGAACTGTCAATGTCACCAAATCGGGTAAACCGTGTCAACGATGGGCTCTCAACACGCCACAGAAGCACAAACGCCCGCCGGAGGTTTACCATGAACTTGAGAACGCAGAGAATTATTGTCGGAATCCGGGCAGAGAGGAGAAATCGCCTTGGTGCTATGTTGATTCGGACAAACTTAACACACGATGGGAACTTTGCGATGTGCCAAAGTGCTGTAAGTAACATGTAACCAGGTCATGACTCAAAATGAGGGTTCAATTTAAGACTATAGCAAGTCCTTCATAAAAATTAAGTACTTGGTAAAGTCTTAGACTGAACCCTTGCTATGAGGGCTTCAGCTAATGGCAGATTATTCATGTTTTTGGCCTGCATGGCCCAGAGGTTAAAGTGTTGGACTTGGACCCTTGAAGTGCCTTAAATCCGAAGTAAATCAAATATCACTACTGTATGATTTATACAAAAGACATGCCATAAAGAATTCACTTGACACACAAGATATATAGATTTGAGGTTTCTAAATATTGAGAAGGCAGTTTTCTGTTGATATGTAAATAGATGTGGTATCAGAGGTGTCAGATAAGGTTGATGGCTAACATGCAGTCTACAATAACTATACAGCCGTCCATCATTCAGGCTACAGACACTACAGGCTTTCCCTTTATACCTATTTATATTCTTGAAACTCTCATCAGTAAACAACTACACCTCAATATTGTCGATGCACAACTAAACCTTATATGAACAAAAAGCTTTTCTAAAGTCATCAGCTTTAAAAGAAAAAAAATGTCGTCTGCAGGTTGTAGAGCATTTATCTTTTACCAAATGCAAAGTTTTCAACTGTCCTAATTTGAAAGAGTTTGCAGCCGACATTTCAAAATGTGATGAATTTGAAAAATAATCTGCTGATGGGGAAGAAAACATTATGGGCAAAGGAAAATTTGCATGTTATGAGCAATTCCTCCTTTTACCACATTGTTTTCTTGAGTTGTCTGCAACAAAGTGGTTTTCCTGTTAAAAGCGGGATCTGCCTTGTGATCTTCCAATAACCCACATTTGGCACACATACTGGTTATGATCCAGGAAGCAGAATCAAGAGAGATTAATCTAAGTTGTAAGAACTTGTTTCACAATCGATGAAAAAAAGAATAAGTTTATACTAACAAAGTGGTTAAATGTGGTCAGCATGAGGTAATGGGTTGATGGTCTCACTTTCTGCTTCCTTTTACAGTTGAGGATGCCATGTTTGAGGATCTAGAGGAAGAGGAGCCAGCAAGCTTATTAGAATGGCCGACCCTTCTCATAGTGATAATCGCGAGCTCCGTCGGTGTACTTATCCTCGGCGTCGTGTCTGTCCTTTGCTTTCACATGGTCGCGAAGAAACGCCGTGCCTACCACTACGAGAACACCCCGCAAGATGATCTGGAAATTGACATCCAGAAGCTGCCTGCCAACATGTCCTATCACTGTGTGGAGGAACCTGTGAGGCTGAATCCCAAATTGGAAGCCTACGAGTACCCGAGAAACGACATTGTCTATATCAAAGATATAGGACAGGGGGCTTTTGGACGGGTGTTTAAAGCAAAGGCGCCCAACTTGAACAAGCCAGGGGAGGGAACTCTTGTGGCTGTGAAAATGTTAAAGGAGGATGCGTCAGACGACTTGCAGGCTGATTTCGAGCGAGAGGCTTCGTTAATGGCCGAGTTTTGTCATCCGAACATCGTGAAATTTTTAGGGGTGTGTGCAATTGGGAAACCCATGTGTTTATTGTTTGAGTACATGGATAAAGGGGATCTGAATGACTATCTTCGTATGTGTAGCCCGGATCAGTACATTATTAAAAAACGGACGAACAACGGTTTCAATCAGGATATATTGATGACGGGGATCGTGGACCAGTTGAACATTTCACGGCAGATATCGGCAGGGATGGTGTACCTCTCCGAGAAAAGCTATGTGCATCGGGACCTAGCCACGCGCAACTGCTTGGTTTGTGATAATCTCATTGTGAAAATCTCAGACTTTGGCCTTGCCAGAAGTATTCATAGACTAGACTACTACAAAGGAAGTGATAATGACGCGATAGCCATTCGATGGATGCCGTTGGAGGCCATTTTGTATAACAAATTCTCCGTGGAATCGGATGTTTGGTCATTTGGGGTGATTTTGTGGGAGATATTCTCGTACGCTTTACAACCGTATTATGGAATGACCCACGAGGAAGTCGTGGAGTTTCTGAAGGAAGGAAAGAACCTTGTTTGTCCGGAAAATACTCCGAACCAAGTTTATGATTTAATGGTGAAGTGCTGGACGAGAAAGCCCTCTAACCGACCTAAATTCCACTCCATCCATAAAACCATCACATCACTTTATGAAGAGTTTTCGAAAAAGGAGCTTTCTAAAAGGGAAGAAAACGAGGAGAATCATATAACTGTATGACAAAACTAGAATTAATTTTGGACCAATTATTCTTAAAACCGTACATGATTGTTGAATTGCTCATTTATGAAATCCTTCTTTACATGTTATCCATTTTGAGAACTTAATGCAATATATTTAGGAGCGTTCTTTGTTAATGCGAAGGGCTAATGAAAGTATTGCGTTAAGCTATTGATTTGGAAAACCTGTGAAGGTTTCAAATTGTAAAAAAATAGTTTGTGACAGCAAATTGATGCAAAATAGCGCTTTGTCTCATTTTTATAGAGTAATATTCTGCACCACATTTTTTAAACCTTTTTACTTCTCATTTTTCATTGGGTATAATGAACACTAAAATGACGTTTTAAGATATAATGATGAAAGCTTGTTTTTCTCAATCTGGATTCATACTATTTTTATAATGAATCTTTCCCTTTACTTACCATGACTGTAAATGTCCTTTTAAATCTAATTCAAACATTCATTAGAAATTCAATAGGATTGTAAGGCTTGCCCACCAATTGAAAATATGCGAAGATCCAAATTGAAAGCAGGCAGAGGACATTGACTGTGCAGGGTTTCCGGGTTGGGTTTAAGCAGGCCTTTTTGGTTTTTATTTGATAAAGTCATTAAATGATTAATTTGTTGTAAACCCGGGACCAAATGATTCTGTTCATAAGGGAAAGCAGTCTGTTGCTTGGAAAGTTTATCATATAGTACAAGTAAAGAAATACTAGTGGTAAAGATAAAGGCCTGACTTAGTGAAATAACTGAGTAATATTCAAGATACCTCCTCAAAGTCGCAAACAGGTTAGATCACAGGCCAGCCGCCAATTTACTTGGCAGCTGGCTTGGATCTAACCCGTTTGCATAAAAATGAAGTTGGTTCCAGCTCTTTAACAAAGTAATTGGTAAAAATCTGACCCAAGTTGTATTGAACCATCACTTCCTTTATTTGCTTTTGAATCTGCCTATTCAGCTAGGCTAGAAATAAACATGCATAATCTACCTTGTATACTTTGTATTAAGTGTTTGTTTGCTCAGTTGTAATTTAAACTTTTGTTTTATTGTATTACAAATTGAAGTGTAAATTATTTTTTAAATAAAAGCTAGATGTTAGTGCAGCAATGGTATATTGTACACATGGGCATGCCGTGGGAATCAAAGATTATTTCTGTTCAAATTAATTTTTTACCAAATTATCTTTTTTTGAGATCCAAAATGGAAGAAGAAAAGAACTAAAATTAAAACATAATAGGAATTGGAAGATAATTTTGATAGACTTGTCATTTTTATTGAAAAACAAATTGCTTGAATGAGCATTTTTCTCTTTCCATCAATAATTTCAATCCATAGTGTAAAGTTGTCTGCAGCTTACTTTATAACCTCAAGACTGTTTGGTAGAGGTTTGACAGCTTACTTTATAACCTCAAGACTGTTTGGTAGAGGTTTGACAGCTTACTTTATAACCTCAAGACTGTTTGGTAGAGGTTTGATTAATGTAGAATACTCATAATTCTCCATTTGGAAACTCATTTCTTGGTCAGATTACTTTGATCATTCTCTGTATACATTGGTCAGGGCCACAACTATTTGCATTATACATTGGTCTTGGCCGGAACTATTTGTATCAAATCTATTAGTTCCATTTCTAATCGGTATTTATAGAGAACAGCAGAAGTAATCTGACAAAAGAATGAGTATAAAAAATGGCAAATTATGGGTTTTCTACCTTACTATAGAAATCTTTTATTGTTTGAGACCTCTAGACAAGTTTGAATTTAGTCACCAAGATTTTAACATTACCAAGATTAATTAAATATCATTTAACTATGAACTTGATCTACGTTACTTCGAATGTAAATGAGTAATACATTTCTGTCTTGATCTATAATTCATATGAGGTAATCTTTAATTAAACGAAGTTGATACAACAGCATGAGAAGATCTTTGAGATTTTCTCAATGGCTTGAGATTGAATTTGTTTAGAGACTTGTTCAAAGGTAATCTATATCTAGTTTTTTCAATAGGAATAGATGAAATTTGTCAAGAGATTTCCTTAACCCTTTAAGGTATAGAGATAAGACTTATCAGTGACACTTTAGGTATAAACCATCCGATTATCGAAGACCATTAACGCATACATAATTAGTCACCCTGGGTACATATTTGCACAGGATTATCTCCGATAATTGTTATTGATTGGGGTACTGTTAATCAAACCCAATTTAATGCATTTTACATTCATCTAATAGATTTTCTCAAAGAATAAAAGACGACGAGAACAAAATTTCCTTTAAGTTGATGTTTTTTTCTTTATTTAGTGATACATTCATATCAGGATTAAGTTGTAGAAAATTAAACAAACAATGAAAATGTATATTACAGTGTGAATTATACAAAATCAAAAGTAATAAAATGACTTATGTGTTCTCCCTGAGAGATCCCTAATTTGTTTTTCTGTTTTGTCATCAATTGCAGGGAATTTTATTGCCGAATAATACCATTCATGATTCGAGATACATACTTTGTCTCTGCATATTTCTCAACAAAGCTGAATCGTTTTACTTCAATGCCCATTCAAACAGTTTCCAAAATGAAGAAAAGAATGTTTTTCAACGCAATATTGCATTGTAAAGAAGTTAAACCTGGTTCTTCTAATAAATGTAAAACAGTAAAAATCAATTCATTTTGGCCAAGAAACATGCTAATATTTTCGTAAAATACGTGTCCATGGGTGATGAATTTACCAAAAGCTTGTTGTTGTAGTTAAAGTTGGAGGAATGATCTAATTTGCTTGTCCATTAATTGGTAATATTTATCAACATATCATCATCTTCAGGCTTAAAAAACGATCAAATTACTGCTCTGAATCTACATTGATGTCTGACCTGCGATCAGAAACACCAAATTGGCTAAATATTTTAAAAAAAAGCCGTCTTTATAACGTCAATTATTTGACGGCTCGATTTTCAATCGCCTTTAAACTTTGAACAATAGCTCCGTGTCATAAACATCCTTTACAGGTCGCGTGCCGTATGCTCTCGTTTAAATTGGATAATATTTTTAGAAATGTGTTAAGTTACTAAAGAATTGCATGAAATCCTTATTGAGTCTTTACAAATCGGCAGTGTTTTGATCTTTTATATCAAGGCTTCTCATTAATTGGGTTGGTAATTTGGATTCCCTTCATCTCAATTTGATAGCGTTATTTCCATAAGCGTGTCGTGAGACCATTATCAAAAGATTCTCTCTAGAGCAAAAGTTTAAACTTTGACCCTATGATTTTATCATCGGAAATGAAAGAAGACATATTTATCTAAGAGGAAAATAAAATTTGGAGAAAATGACGTGTGTGCAAAGATGTGTTATTAAGGGCTAAAGTTGAATCAGTTTTTCAGCTGTCAAAAAGCGTTCTATGCGGTAATCGATAGAACGTCAAAATAGGTTTTATACGGTAATAGGTATAACGGCGAAAAGGGTTTTATACGGTAATCGATAAGGCGGCGAACGGCGCTATATACCGTAAAGGGTTAATAGCATGACTTAATCCTGACAGTGCTGGAACCGACTCCATGCTTATGCAAACAGGTTGAATCCAGGCCATTCCCAAAGTAAATTGATGGCTGGCCTATGATCTAAACTATTTGCTTCTCTGAGTATCCTTTTTTGTCAAAATTGAGCAGATATTTAAGGTGTTGGAAAGCAGATGACATGAAAATCTATTTTTAGAAATAATCCATATTTTTAGAAAATTATCCATCATTCTGAGGATTGAAGTTTTCTTAGGATTGTTCAATGGTATGCTGTGATCTGTAAGAGAATTGACCAATTTATATAATACTTGTGTGAACACAGAGAATGAAAATGCCGAGAATAATTGCATGCATTTTATATGATAGGGTAGAGTCAAATAATCTTATTTATTTTTTTATATCTAAATACGAATGCTTGTTTTTTCCCCATCTTACCAAACTATACAGAGTTTCTTTTGTTGGGTGAAGATAACTTAAATTCAATTTTCCTTTTTAGAACAAAAGCATGTTACGAAGAAAAACATATAAGATATTCATTAATTTTTCAAGATCGTTCCAATAGATATTTTGCTAGGAATAAGAAGATGATACAAAAAACAAAGTTCCTGTCCTCATACAATGCATTATGGGGAAAAATCTTTTATAAATATGCCAATATGGCTGCCAAATAAAGATGTTTTCACTATATAAGAATCAAATATTGTATATAAAGACAGTTATATGTTGAGTAGGCAAAACTCAACATATTATGATCTTTGAAGAAAGAAATATAGGGTTAATACAGAGTTGATAAAGCTTATCTCCTTCTAGAAATATATCTGAACTGTTATCTTTTATCTATTCAACAATAATTTCTTTGATAAATGCAACCCTTAACTTCCTTTATAGCTGCTTGTAAAGGAATTTGAGTGTTCAATGCACTAACATGAAGCTCTTACTATAGTCTTTCACTGAACCCTGACTTGCTGCAGAAGATTGTACTAAGCATGATGACAAATGGAGAAATTGTAAAACTGCTTTTCATTAGAAATTTCTCCTTTTCTAAAAGTTGTTTCTGAATCAGAAAGATTGTAAGATTCATTACTTCATGTTAGCCATTTATTTTGGCTCTCAATTGGCAAGTTGTGTATGATTTTCTTTTGGTAAGACACTTTTAAGTCCTAGCCTTATACATGTATTGAATAATTCCAGAAAAGCCTTTAGATAATAGAAAATTGTTGATAAAGTGGTAAAACACTATTTTAGCAAAAAGATTGTGCAAGTCCTATTGAGTTTTGAATAAATGTAAAGCATCCTTCCACTGAAAGAGTCAATGACGCATTCATGAACTTCATGAACATTCATGAGCGTTAGATGGCCATTCATTAAAACAAAGCTAATCCTAGCTCATTCATGACTATCAAAAACAAGATCATGAATGTATTTATGAATATGTCCTAGAAATTCATGAAAAATGTTCTGTGTTCATGAACTGCTATTTAACCCTCATGGAATTTATGAATAAGTTCTTAAATCATTTGCAAGGGTTCCGCTTTAATTGTGGATTCATAAATGATTAATCAAACGATCTATCATAGATTTAAGTAGAGAGAAAGGAAAAACATTCTACTGATTATTTTTTTGATGTAATGCATAGGGAGAGATGCTAATGGTTAAAAATGGATAAAGGATTAGA
The DNA here is from genome assembly GCA_947846245.1 of Cerastoderma edule. NCBI lineage: Eukaryota > Metazoa > Mollusca > Bivalvia > Cardiida > Cardiidae > Cerastoderma > Cerastoderma edule. The sequence continues at coordinate 53,351,090 of OX401405.1, forward strand.
TGAACTGATAAGTGACTGATAACTGATATATATATTAGAAGCTTGAGTTCTTTTATAACCCTGCCCCTGATCCATTTTTTGCTGAAGACCAGGGTACCGTTTTACTGTTTTCACATTTTAGGCTAAAAATCTACCTAAATTCAAAACAATATTTCCCCTTATTTCAATGTACAACTTAGCAATACTGCAAAGTAACACATCATTGGAAGCATCTCTCTCTGAGACGCTTCCAATGACATGTCACATTGCAATTTTGTACTTTCATTGAGGATACTATCCACGTTTATCAGCTTGGACTTTCGCAAATATTTTCCTTAAGTTGTTTAGTAAAACGTGACCCTGAGGCTTAACTCTATAGAAGGAGAGGTATGGGTGTCAACCCATGATTTATTTTAATTGAAATTCATAAGGTTCAACATACATCTGTAGATAACATTTACAAATTTTTGTTGGAAAGACAAAACAATCCTTACTAACTTGGTTGCTTATGACATGAATGTCGATAAAAAGATGACAAGAAAACTATCCATTCATTACAAAACCATCTGGACTTTGCTCTAAGAAGGAAAATATGTTAATCCTGTATAAGCAGCAGATTCCAAAGTAGTCTGAAGAGTTACAAAGAGAGGTAATTTAGAAAAAAATCTGATAAAAATCAAAGTACTTGAGCTCTTCAGGCGATGAGATAGGAAAATCGGTATCTTTCTTAGGCTGCTTCCTGCACAGCATCTACTACTGTAAAGAACTGATAAAATATCACCCTTCCACTGATATTAACCTGCGTGGCCAATTGGATAAGGTGGTGCTCTTGGAACTCTGGGGTCCCGGAGTTCAAGCCCCACTGGTACCTCTTGTTTCATGGGACTGTTTTGTGGGAAGACATGTTAGAGCGGAAGCCTTGTATTGGTGATCCAGGAAAGTTGCAATATAACAATTATTGACACAGTGTTTGACTTCATATAAACAAATCCACTGATGTTGAATATTTCAAGGGTTCAGTGAAAGACGAAAGTCAGTGCATACTGATTTTAAAAGACTAACTATATGTAGTGAAGCCTCGTTTATCCGGATCCCATTTATCCGGATGTCTCGCAATCCAAACACAATTGTGAAGGAACGGAATTATGGTGCAGTAATTTGCCAAACCAATATCCGTAAAAAACACACTTGACCACTTTGTTGCAGACGACACTTGAAAACATCGTGGGTAAAGGAGAAGTTGCTGGTGACGAGCAATTTCCCCTTTTCCCACAATGTTTTCAACTTTAAAATTATTTTTGAATTTCATCACATTTGAAATTTCGTCTGCAAACTCTTTCAAAATGGATGGTCGAAAGTTTGGTAAAGGGTAAAGTATAGTAACTATACACGTGCATATAGACCATTTATGTTTTAATGTGTAAATACCCAGGCCCTGTTCCAGTTGTCCGGAAGATTCGTTAATCCGGAAACTTTGTTTGGAATGGATGTGTTCGGATTAACGAAACTTCAATGTATAGTCTTGTATTGACCCATCAATATGCACATGTCCCTGATGTTATTGCCATCCAGCTTAAGTCTTAAGTCTTAAAAGACTTAAAGTCACATTGTTTAAAAGGCTAATGCAGGACTAGTAAGTCTGTCATGAACATGAGAGACTTACTTTAGTCTTGCCATGGACCATCTGTTTAGTATAACAAGACGTATTCAACATCCTGGAGCCTCAAGTTAGATATTCAATCATTTCTGGTGAAGCTTTGCAAAAAAATTCTAGATTTAAACTGTTTGAAGAAGAGATAATTTTTATTTGAAGCTCAGACAGCGTTAAACTTATAACATTAAACATTTAGCGGTAAGGTACCTCAGGGTTTAATAGAGTTCCTCTGTATTTGATTGAACGGTTAGTAAAAAGAGATTACCGCTTGTTGTTGATACTGTTGATACATATTTTCTCACACCTTACTAGATCAACTGCTTTGACCATGAAACTTCCCTTGATAAGGGATATGGTGAGTGAAGACTCATCACAGAGAATTTCTGATATTGCCACAAAACTTAACCCTTATAATGCTGGGTAATTTTCTAAAAATAGATTTTTGTGTTGTCTGCTTTCCAAAACATTAAATATCTGCTTAATTTTATTGAGGAAATATACTCAGAATGACAAAGAGGTTAGGTCACAGGCTGGCCGCCAATTTACTTGGTGGCTGGTCTGGATCTAACCTATTTGCATAAGCATGAAGTCGGTTCCAGCACTATAAGAGTAACCAATTGAACAATTGTTGTGTAGTCAATTTTGGAAATGGTTTTACATCAAAAGGATTTGTTCACTATGAATCAATGTTTGTTTTTTCTCAATGCTTCAATTCTTGAATACCTATCCCATTGTAATGAGATTTTTTAAAATAGGCCTTTTCATTTTGACATAACATGATACAAGCCTTGTTAGAAAGAAAGCTTTAATGACTTTCTAAAGAGTCCTGCTTCGCCCAATGGTTTAGGTGGTGGACTTAGAACTCGGGGGTCCGAGTTTGAACCCCCTGACACATTTGGTTTTGTGGGAGTGGCCTTTGGCAAGTCACTTTAGAGTCTTAGCCTAGTACCGGTGGATCCAAGAAAACCATGACATAAATGAAAAAAGTGTTGAAATGGCATTAAGCACCATACAAACAAACAAATCAAACAACAGTCAAAATGATTCATTAAGGAAGATTGAGCATTAGAAATGTTCATTGTGTTAACTTTATCATTGATCAATTTGAACCTTACCCAAAACCAGTATCAAACACATATCATCTGCATTTAGGGAATAATCAATTTATCTACGGGAGCTTTTGTCTGTGTTCTTGATGACCCAAGGCTTCTTGTTATGAAATTCAGGCTTTTGGTGTAAAGAAAACCCACACCAAAGAACATTGACAGGTGCATAATGAGTTGTATTGATGTACAAACACTTGTATAAACCATGAACTGTGAAACAGATGTTATATTCCTGATTATGATAATTCATTAAAGTACTGCTTATCAGCCCTTGTACATTTATTCCAAAAAGCCTGATATGAGAGCTTAGAACAGTCTATTTCATGTTGTATTTCAAATTCTACATGATAAATGATATAGTTTGATAACACATTAGATTCGTTTCAATTTAGGATTTAGAGAAAAGTAAGCCATATCAATTCCACTCTCAACTCACTCTCTGATTAAAATCTGATTATTTAAACTGTGATTGTGATTGTTCCGGTCTAGCATATGGCAAGGACATTGTAGGGGAAGAAAGTTAAGCCAAAGCAAACGAAGCATCGGAAAGTTAGGACTAAATTCCAGATTGTCTTCTAAGATACATGATAATTCTGATCTATTTCATTACATCTTCTTGCAAACAAAGCTCACAAAGCTAAAACCTGCCTACATTGTGAATGGCTTTACATCCCCAATGTAGCATAATGATATGTGAGAGAAATATCTTAAGGAAGAACATCTGTACTAAGGACTTGAATCCAAATCTGCCCTCAAAACCGTTAAGAATGTGTGATAGAAATACATAAAGAGAATGTTGAAAGAACATTATTTTCTTGGACCCACTGAGCTTGATAAGATTTCCTTGATAGTACAGTTACAAACATACACTTACCAATGCATAATCCCTTTCCTTTGGGTTTGGGGGGGGGGAGGGGGGCTCTGTGGCCAAGTGGTCAGAGTACAGAATTTGAAATATCATGTCCCTATTTATGTTGGTTTAAAGTTACGGAGGTGGATTTGATTTTCGTCTCGCAGTTGACTACACAATGTCATGTATGCATTGTGTTAATATTGCAAATGGTTTTACCTAGGTGGCCTTGTCATAATGCAAGCTTTCCTTGGAACCTTTCAGCATTGGTTATGAGAAAGGTGTGACATTAAAACTGATATACTTTTGACTTGATGTTGGAATAAGGGAAACAGATTTCTTTTTTCTAATATTTGTTATGTTTGTGGCAAAAATAATTCAGAAAGTGAAAGTGACATCCTTAAAAACCACAAAACTGAGAAGAGGCATTAAATCATTATGACATTAGAAGGATTTGCTCATTTAGATCTTTATGATTTTGAATGTCGTTTGTTGAATAAAGTGATTTTGTTTTACCACCATCCAATCCTTTGATTCAATTATGTTCAAAATTAAACCATCTGTGAATTCAATATACAACATTTATAAATTTTTGTTTTAATAATTGGGTAATCAATGATTGTGATGGTAAGAACAAATTATTGCCTGCTATGATTATGTTTATTTTCTCCAGCTTCAATGGATTTGAGTTAACCATTTACCAAACAATAACGACATTTGCCCATGTCCAGTTTGTTGAGACTACTTTGGAAAACATTGTAGGCAAAGGATAAATTGCTTTTAATGAACAGTTTCTCCTTTGCCAACATTGTTTTCTGCCCTATCAGAAGATTATTTTTCAATTTCATCACATTTTGAAATGTCGTCTGCAAACTCTTCAATTAAATTTTGGGAAAATTCGGTATTTGGTAAAGTGTTAAGTCTTTTCCTAGAGGCTTTGAAATGAGTTCTCTTTGAGTAATGGGTTACGCATGAATTGAAAGATAAAAAAACATACATTTCATTTACAGATGGTACTTGGAGATTATTCCAAAAGGCTTTGCTGATAAGGGATTTCGGTATATTTCATTGAAGATGAAAGCTCTCATTTGTTTATAAAGCAGTAATTTGTGATTTAGACGCTTGGCGTAACAAAATAGGGGTTGGGGGATGGGGGCCAAATATCTTAGATAAAAATGTACTGTACTTTGTTACTTTTTTGTTAATCCATATTCACGCATATGTCTCATGTGTAATATTGACGAATGTCTTCATTATAATATGTGGAACTAGCTGTGGCTAATAGAGTAAATGCTCATGAAAAACTATTCCTTTTTTTTTTCAATGGATTCTTTTGAACAAAGTATTTTCAATGTTCACACTCTCGGTAACTTAAATGTCCTGTGTGAATCAGAGATAACGGACGTGAACATGTAACGAAGGGGTCCTGGATTCGAGTCACACCATGTACGCTGTTTTTTAGCGGTGTCCTTTAGCAAGACACTTTGCTAAAAGGGCCATATGGCCTAGTACTGGTGAATCCAGGGAGAATATAATAACTGAAAATTGTTAACAAAGAGTTAAACACTTTATTATTAAAATGAAAACATGCTCAGTGGAACTGTTTATATAATTCTTTACACCATATTGTGCTGTTCATGAACACTGTTCTTGTGTCCTCTGCAAAGGAACACATCAGGCTCAGCAGAATGATAGGGGTCACAGGGGGGTGGTAAATCTGATTTTGTTTAACTTGTCCATAAATTCTAAACATGTTTCTGCACTCTAACCGTTTAATTGTTTTATTGTAGGGTTCAGAAAAAAAAACACTTGTCCATGAAAGCTTTTGGACAAGCTGAGCAATACTGACAATCGATTTTGCCAGCCCTGGTTCACTCGGGATGTGCATGAAAGGTCTGTTAACCATTATCGCTTGTTATTACCCACAGAGAAATATGCTGGTGTCGTAAAATTACCAACTGCTCAAAATTCTTATCTTTTTTATTGAAACATTTGATACTATGTTATCGCAATCGGTACAGACGATTTGGAAACTAGAGCATCATTTTCTGGGAAATAAGTTCTTGGCGTGCTGGCTTGTTTATTTTCATAAATCCTTGTTTGTTTTCGATCCCTTTGGATGTGTCTTTAGTAGATGGAATCTTTTTCTTCCCCATTTTGAGAAAAGTAATAATTACATATGTGATAGTAGCATTATTATGAGTGTCATGGCACTAGAACGGAACAAAATACTTTTTTCATTTAATACTGCATATCTTTTTTGATCTTTTGAGCACTTTCATTATCATCAGACATGTTTTTAATGGTTTTTTTCGTTATTAATTTACACATTTTAATACAATTTTCATAGACAATATAAGAAACGTGTACAAAAGGCATACTTACTAATATTTGACAATTTTTTCTTTTAATGCAATTGCTTCATCCTATAATCTTAACAGAATGTCTTAAAATAGATATTTGTGTCGTCTGCTTTCCTAAACTTGAACATCTGCTTAATTTCTGTTGAGGAAAGATACTCAGAGTACCAATCAGGTTAGATAAATGCCAGCCGCCAATTTACTTGGCGGCTGGCCTGTGATTTAACCTGTTTGCATAAGCATGGAGTCAGTTCAAGCACTACAAGGGTTAAGATTATGAAGGTTGTGGGTTAAGTATGATCTTATCAAGAAAATGAACAAGAAGTAAAGAGACCAGGGTTTGAATGACAATTCCGGGGTTTAAGAATTTTAGACCTGTAATCCACAGGAATTTATTTGCATTCTTTATCAGCGAAATGCTTCTGGAATTACAAGCAATTATTTGATGTGTTTTCATAAACATGGGTCAACCAAAGAACAGAAGTGGCAGTTTAAAAATTTACTCGTGTAGAACAGGATAGTCTTAATGGGGCTTATTTGGGAACGGCCCGAGTGAAAGATTCAAGCATGAACGTTCATGAATGTTAAATCCCTAGCCTAGAACTGACGGATTAAGTAAAGCTGTTATATAACCGAAAAATTATTGATACAGCGTTAAAAACCAACCAAATAATGAGAAATGGTCGTTCATGAACACAGAACTTTTTCATGAAAATCAAGAACAGGTTCATGAACATGAACAAGTATATATTCATGAGTATGTTCAAGAACCTGTTCTTAATGTTCATGAATATGCTCTTGAAATTTGTCAACAAGTAAAGAACAGCTTTTTGTTAATGAACGTCCATTTAGGGTTCATGAATGTTCATGATGTTCATACATAATTTCGTTAATCTTTCCCAGGGATGATTGTACTCTCATTTAAAGACATTCGTTATGACACAGTAAAGCAAACATGTGGCGTAAGTTCGTAATGTGTTACTCTGTTTTAGAAAACGTTTCATTTTAAGAGTTCACTACAATGCTATAGTAAGTGCTTCACGTTTGTGAAGCACTTACTATAGTACTGTACTGAACCCTCAATATCATTGTTAAGAAATAAGTTTACCCAAGGATTTTTTTATATATATTTCTAACACTGCATACAAATGACTCACATATGTTTGTGTATATAGTAAAGTATGAGAGAGATGCATGCCAAGATTGTATTTATTTGAATATAAGGTATCATTTGTATATGATACATAAGATGTTATGTAATATGACTTTGTAAAGATCTTAAAGACTTGATTAAAAGATACATAATACGAATTTGTTATGGATGTATTTTAGTTGAATCCCTTGCCCCCAGCAACACTCCTGTCCCAACGCAGACAATAAGAATGCCAATGCATTAATGGGCAGAAACTAATATTTGGTCATAATGAGCAGACAGTATACCGATTATCGTTTGGTACAGAACAAAGGCCTAAGCCCGTGACGACTTTTCCGGATCCACCAGTACTAGGCTAGGGGCTGTAAAGTGACTTGCCAAAGGCCACTCCAACCAAATAAGAAATGGCGTTGTGGACCCGGGGATCCCCAACTACTTAGTCTCAATAATGATCCGGGAACGAAGCTTTTTCAACATTGGGACATTAATCGTGCTTCGCTCGAAGGCGTCAGTCAATATAGCAATAGCCTTCGAAATCTGGAGTACCCAAGTACTAAGTCCGCGACCTTAACCACTAAGCCACGCTGAACCCTTAGTACAGAATGTCAGGAGATACACTGACAATAAAAAATGACTTATGGACGATTGAGGGGCAATCATTGCATGCTGATTCCTTTGTAATGAATTAAAGATCTATTTTTTTGTTGTTGCAAGGGTTTCTTTGTAATGAACATAAAATCTATATTTTCTGTGGCAAGGATGCCTTTTGTAATGAATTAGATATCTATTTTTTTGTTGTTGCAGGGGTTTCTTTGTAATGAATTGAGATCTACCTTTTTGTTGTTGCAGCGGTTTCTTTGTAATGAATTGAGATCTACCTTTTTGTTGTTGCAGGGGTTTCTTTGTAATGAATTGAGATCTACCTTTTTGTTGTTGCAGGGGTTTCTTTGTAATGAATTGAGATCTACCTTTTTGTTGTTGCAGGGGTTTCTTTATAATGAATTGAGATCTACCTTTTTGTTGTTGCAGGGATTTCTTTGTAATGAATTAAAGATCTATTTTTTGTTGTTGCAGGGATTCCTTTGTAATGAATTAAAGATCTATTTTTTTGTTGTTGCAGGGATTTCTTTGTAATGAATTAAAGATCTATTTTTTGTTGTTGCAGGGATTCCTTTGTAATGAATTAAAGATCTATTTTTTGTTGTTGCAGGGGTTTCTTTGTAATGAACATAAAATTTATATTTTCTGTGGCAAGGATGCCTTTTGTAATGAATTAGATATCTATTTTTTTTGTTGTTGCAGGGGTTTCTTTGTAATGAATTGAGATCTACCTTTTTGTTGTTGCAGGGGTTTCTTTGTAATGAATTGAGATCTACCTTTTTGTTGTTGCAGGGATTCCTTTGTAATGAATTAAAGATCTATTTTTTTGTTGTTGCAGGGATTCCTTTGTAATGAATTAGATATCTATTTTTTTTTGTTGTTGCAGGGGTTTCTTTGTAATGAATTACATGTAAATATCTATATTTTCTGTGGCAAGGATGCCCTTGTAATGAATTAAAGATCTATTTTTTTGTTGTTGCAGGGGTTTCTTTGTAATGAACTAAAAGTCTATATTTTCTGTGGCAAGGATTCCTTTGTAATAAATTGAGATCCATCTTTTTGTTGTTGCAGGGGTTTCTTTGTAATGAATTGAGGTCTACCTTTTTGTTGTTGCAGGGATTCCTTTGTAATAAATTGAGATCTATCTTCTTGTTGTTGCAGGGGTTTCTTTGTAATGAACTAAAAATCTACATTTTCTGTGGCAAGGATTCCTTTGTAATAAATTGAGATCTATCTTTTTTGATGCAAGGATTCCTTTGTATTGAATTGAGATCTATCTTTTTTGTTGCAGGGGTTTCTTTGTAATGAATTGGCTATCTTTTTTTTTGTTGCAGAGGTTTCTAAAGTCATTTGCTTCGACAAAGTGGGGGATTGTGGCGATCTTTGGCTTATTCTAATTGGGTTTAAAAGCCGTGTAAAATATATAATTCGGTTATGTTATTGCTTTCCTGGAATTCACCAGTACTAGTGGAGGACAATGATCCTGGGGTAGAGTGTCGACTTCGGGATACGAGGGTCGTGGGTTCGAATCCCGTGAGAAGCGGGATCTGGCTTGCGACCTCCCATTAATCCTTATTCGGCGCGAGTACTGGTTATGTATCCAGGATGCAGATTCAAGAGTGATATGTCTAACTTGAAAGAGCTTGTTTCAATATCGATGTAAAATAAATAAGTATAAATAAACCAGTACTAGTCAATGGCTCTTTTGCCAAAGGACAATGCCTCGAAACAAGCGACGCGGTTGGTTTTCAAGAGTTAGAGGGACCTCTGGCTGTCTTACCAAAATGCTGATGGTTTTGCCTGGCTCCACTCTACTAAGTTAATATAACGTGCCTCAGTGTAAGTAGTAAAAATGTAAGCATGGCCAATTTGAAGGAGCTGGAACCACTGTATGACAGCATCACCCATGCATCCTAAAGTCTGCGATTACCATATACCAGGTCTGCTAATTTTCAGGCCTGGCCCTGCTTACAGTCTGATATGTTCCTTCTTTGTTCATATTCTAAATGTTTAAATTCAGGCTTCAAGTAATGATTTTCAGGCTTTTGCATTTCTTAACAATATATCGAATGTTCAATGCAATACTATAGCAAGTGCTTCACAAACATGAAGCACTTGCTATAGTCTTGCATTAAACCCTCGATATATGATTTATCCGGTCGTCCTGTAGAATTCAAGAATACAGAGGACGTACACACGACAGTTCAAGACAGTTCTAAAGCCTCGATTGTCGACCACAGCAGGAACCCCAAGTGTTCAATTTCCATAGCTGGTATTCCCAAAGCATTTATGCAGGAAGAACTTATGCGCTCATGCTATTTCCTCCTTTCTATTAAAGATTCTAAAGGGTGTCACTAAGAAGACCAGTAAACCAGGGAGTTGTTCAGTTCCGCCAAGTTTTCTTGCGTGTGTTTCCTTCAATGATATCTTTAACGAACAATCGATACAATTTAAGGAACAAACGTCCTTTATTTGAGAGAGAAAACACTTATTCGTGTCACTTTTATTTCTAGTATAGAAAAACCGATTTTGTGTATGACCAAAATCAAAGACATCAAAAGGAGACATCTTCCAAGTACGAAAAATGCATTGTCCTTGACATGGTGAATAGAAACCGCTATGACGGAAGGGGAAACTGCTCGTGACGAGAAATTTTTCCTTCCGTCATTGTGATTTATGTCGAAAGCATTTCCGTTTCAGGTTATGCACTTATGCTTTATGAAGAAAGAGGATAATCTTAAAGTATTTTCAAGAAAATTATTTTAAGGCGCCGTAAGATAGTGATACATTAAAATGCGAAATAACCCCACACATTATCAGCCTTGGTAAAACCTCATGGAATGCAATTCATGCAACGAATGATAAGATAGAAAGGTAAATCAGGCGTATGCTAATTTTCTCCGAATTCTTGTCCCTACCTCCCCATTCCAGGTAAGTTACCAGGTAAGTTACTTTTGCTTTAAAGGGACTAACTCAGAGATTTGTGCTCTGTGAGAAATACACGTTAACAGTTTGATTTTAACAGTTATTGTTATTAAACTTAACCATTTACCAAACAATAACGACATTTAACCACTTTGTTGCAAGAGACTCTGGGAAACATTGAGTGAAAAGGAGAAATTGCTCGTAACATAATGCTCCCTATCCGAAGACTCTTTTCCCATTCCATCAAATTTTGAAAGATTTTCTGCAAACCCTTTCAATTTGGAATCTCGTGATTTCGTTAAATAATGTGAAGTAAGTTTTCGCACATGTCAGAGCGCCTATGGGAAAGCCGGTTTATAGATAGAGGCAAAATTTTCGTCTGGCGCACACAACGCTTTAAAAAGATAAGGTCCATATCTATGAGATTGACTTTAAAAAGATAAGGTCCCAATCTATGAGATTGACACTAAAAAGTTAAGGTCCAAATCTATGGGATTGTCCTTTTAACTATCAGCCATTTTCCAAATGCATGTAAGTGGTTAAAGCCGCCATACAACGAGTGTCTAGGGGTTCACTTGTATAGCTGTGGGACAATGTAGAGTCTTGTCAAAGGAAACTCATACGCAACAAACGGTCCTGCTTGGGAACGAACCCGACACCCGCGGGTTACAAGTCCGCCACATTAGCTGCTTGGCAGCGACGGATTGGTTTTTTTTTTACAGGAGACGGTGCACTTCGTTACATAACTGTATTTTCTGTTGGACTAGTCTTTGTCAAGGGTTTGCAATGAGGATTGTCCTGTTTTAGAAATAACGTTAAACGTATTCCACAATTCCGTTGAAATACGATTTCGCCATGATTAGATTCGCAACTTAGATGCAATAAGTCAGTCATTTTTTTGTGGCAATATTTCAAACATGGGGTTTGTGTGAAAACAGCATTTATCCAATGCGTCTACGATAGATGTACATTTTTTTAGAATAATGTGGTCTTCATGGCATTTAAAGGATATTCAATCAGATAATTTGCGGAAGTTTGTTTCATTTTAATATACACATGCGAATTTTAGGTGGATAATGCGCAAACCACTGACAGCGATACTTTGATGGGCTTCAAGACCGACGAAGAGAATTTCCATGATGCCAATACACTTCAACATCATTTCACTTATATTGCGAGTACCACCCTAAAAAGCCCTATTATATATTAAAACTGTTCATAAAGAATTGCCAAGAACAGCAACCGACAATCTGTCTGTCAGACTAGAATGGGGACCTGTGAGGCCCAGAGGTTCGAACCCCGGCTGTTTCAAGGCTTACGTATGCGTGCCCTATGACAAGACACTTCAGAGCCCTAGCCTAGAAGGCCTACGGGTGGATCAAGAAAACCTCACAACAAATCAGACTTGAGAGATTCCCCATGGTATGGTTAATTCAGTAGTGCAAGTATGTATTATTCAATTTGGATATTGGTAGCGAATTACTAAACATCCTATGCAAAAAGCTTGCGTCAGTTCAAAGCAAAATTCCCTATAATTTTAATATTAAAAAAAGAAATGTTGAAAAAAATAAAAACGGAGATAAGAAATACTGTACTGTAACACAGCAATGAAATCGTTTGTTACGTGACACAAGCAATTTCTTCTGTTGCCACAATGCTATTTCAATCTATAATCATATCACAATAAAAGAACTGAAATGTTTTCGACACGCTATACAAAGCCTTTCTAAAGTCGCCTGCTTCAAATGAAAAAAAATGTCTTCTGCAGGTCGTATAGAGTTTCAAAGCATGTCATAAACGTCGGGAAAAAATTATCAAACGGGTCTCGAACCCATGACTTCTGTATTATCGATAATGCACTAAGCACCATCTTATAAACGTAGGAAGGAATGTCGACCGAGCTAGGTTTCGAACTCGTGACTCCTATATTGAAGATAATGCACTAAGCACCATCTCATTACGTAGGGAGCAATGTCGAACAACCTGGGTCTCGAACTCGTGACTTCTATATTGAAGGTAAGGCACTCTACCGGCTTTGCCAATGAAGCTAAGGCTTGAGCCATTTGGGACAACACCATGAAAAGAAGGGAACTTTGTAACCAGATCCCCGGAAGATTGAAATCTTCGCATGCTATCTCTGTCTTGCGATTTTCTTGGCATACCTCCTATAGAGAAACGATTGATTATCATTTAGAAAATATTTACAGGGAAGTTGCCAGATTCAATCAAACTTGGTGACCAAGGTAGCGTTTTTCCTAAGCATGTTTTGTTATGAATTTGAGTTAGTTCAATGTACCCTCCTATGAAACCAGTGGTATACTGCTGAGGCTCAAACCCACAAACTTAATTTTTTGAGACCACCCATAGGCCATGCAGGACCCTCTAAAATAATCGGCAGCCAAAGATTTTATCAAGGTCATTTTCCATCAGATTGTCTATGAATAAAAAATGATGCTTTTATAATATAAAAGCATGAATATTTTCTTATTGTTTTTTCATCATTATTGTAGTTTATGATAAACTTTGACTAAGGTGATATTTCATTAAAAGTAAATACATGCACTTTGATTTTCCCCACCTTGAAAGATGGCACAGAATCAAAGCTGCAGTGAAATATCCTCATTTGTGGTCGATTTAAACCAGGACACAATATTGGAAGTGAAATCATTTGAAGCACTTTATTACTTTCTACACTCTTCATATTAATCCAGCTCTCAATTTCATTCCCAAGCAACAAAGATGTCTGGATGGTACCAATATTTCTGTTTTCACAGTAAGAAAAGGATCACTAAGTTACGAAATTAAACTTTATGGTTTCTATAATGCCAGAGACATAGATTATATGTTATCTATGTCTCTGATAATGCAAAGTTTCATAGTGTACAGTTTTAAAGCCAATAATTCGCAAGCCCTCTATTAGTTGGTGTTGAAAACAGCCTTCCCAATCATTTCAAATAATGTTCTTGTATATATATTGCTTCAAAATGATAATCCAACTAAAACTGCTATAAATCTGCATTCAAAAGTCGAACCATATAATAACAAAAACCTTCAAAGAGAAGCAACTCTATTTCAAACAACATAGACAATAAAGAAAATGCATTATGTCCCTTGACAATAGATGAAAGAAATGGGGATAAATAATAGATTTTTTTTGCCTTTTATTTAAAATTAAATGCTGTCTTAAGTTAATTCAGAGACTTCTTTTCAAAGGTAACCCACTTATCTAATTATGATGCACTTTTAACTCATCTAGTCAAAACTGATTTATTTTACATCACCAGCGAAACAAGTTCTTACAACTTAAGTAAATCATTCTCGATTCTGCTTTCAGACTACACAACAAGTACTTGTGCCAAAAGTGGATTAATGAAAGATCACAAGCAGAATCTTGCTACTCACAGGATTCCGACCCTCAACCCTAGTGTCAAACACTTTACTACTGTCCTCCACGAATATCTGCAGCGGAAGACTTTAAATCTATAAAACTTACCCAGTAACAGTAAAAAGGAATTTCTCCTTTTGTCTAACTGCTTTCTTCAAAACAGACAAATTGTTTATTTTTGTCTTCATTTTTTAAACATGTATTCTGAAGTTGCTTTCTATACAGTTATGTAAACTATGTTTTACATTACTTCAAAAGCATATTAGTGCTCAGAAAAACTGCAAAACTGGGTAATATGAGTAATAAATTATGATGGAATATGTTGAAACATAGCGAAAAACAACAGGATCATGACAATATAATGCCTGCACTGTTTTTTATCTATTTTTCAAAGTGCTTTTTTCAAAAATTTGGTGCCTACCAATTTAACTTTATTGTTTATATTGGAGTAACATCTAAAAAAGCATGGAGGGCTCGGATTAATGAGTGGCGATCACCTGGTTTAAAAAATCATGCGAAACACATGTAACCACTGTCATTTATCCAATATTTACAACGGGAATATTCAAAATGAAGAATTTCTTAGGTTTCATTGGGTCCAAATGTTTCTTGGCCGACCTTGTTTTATCAGTAGTTATAGACAGCCTTAAGAGTATTCACCCTTTTAAAAACATCATGCGAATGTATAACAGTCTCAATTCATCTGTAAAAGGGAATTCAAAGTACTTTTGAGTATATTTCTAATTAATCTAGAACTTGCACAATTTAAGAGTAAATGAGTGCAGGTATGGCTTTCAACAATTAATCCATTATGTAACAATGTCAAACCCATTATGGATGGGAGAAGGCCCCTAACTTCACAAGACCTATAAGACCCAGTAGAACCATTGGTATTCAGGTAGCTAACAAGGCTACCAACTCTCATGAAAATTTACTGCTACTATGATATAACTCTTTACCAAATGCAAAATTTTTGGCTGTCCGAAATTTAAAGAGCTTCCAGACCACATTTCAAAATGTAATGAAATTGAAAAACAGTCTTCTGTTAGGGCAGAAAACATTGTGGGAAAAGGAGAAATTGCTCGTTAAGAGCACTTTCTCATTTTCCCACAATGTTTTCCAGAGTCGTCTGTAACAAAATGGTCAAATGTCGTTATTGTTTGGTAATGGGATAAACTGATGTGGAGATGAACTTAAGAAACAAAATTTGTTATTTCAGTATTTATACCAGGCCAGGGAAGCCCCATTTCAATAAGAATTTGATATGAGGAAAAGCATAAAAATGAACATCATAACTCTTTTATTTGAACTTGTTTTATCAAACATTTCCCTTGTCAACCAAAGAGACACTTATGATCATGCATTAAGCCATTCTTCCATATTGGTATTTCTTGCATGTCTAAATTGAAAGTGAAAACAAATAACATAGAATAGCTTGATAAAAACATTTAGAACACATCGAGACAAAAGATCAGGGTACAGTTTTCCTACACATTTTATGCTTAAGATTTCTGTAAGTTCACACTAAACTTTCCCCCTTATTTCAATATTAGGCAAAGCATTATTAAAAAGTAACACATCATTAGAATCATTTCCTCATATCACCGTATTTGTTTTACATCGATTGCGAAGGAAGCTGAGAGCTTGTTCAAAGCCACTCTCTATGACTGCTTCCTGGATACTAAACCAGTAATGGCTCGTTTGTGGGTTAGTCCTGGATATTTCATCCCGCCTAACAGGGATTCAAACCCGGGACCTTCGGTACAAGAGCCCAACACTCCTCCACCAATGTCGCCCATGACGCTTGCAATGACATGCCACATTGCACATTCATTTAAGATACCATTCATGGGTATCAAGTTTTGCCATATGAAAAATATATTCCTTAAGTTGTTTCGTAAAACTGTACCATGTGGTTATTCAGAAAAACTCATCCTTTTGTTACAACATTTCATAAAGAGATCTGCAGCAGTTGAGTTGCAATAAGATATTAGAAAGTAAAGACTTAGGTAGCACCTCAAACATTAATAGTAACATGAAAATAGGTAATAGATCTTAACCCTAAGAATGCTCAGTAATTTTCAAAAAATAGAGTTTTGTGTCGTCTGCTTTCCATAACCTTAAATATCTGCTTAAGTTTAATGAGAAAAGATACTCATAGAAACAAACATGTTAGATCACAGGCCAGTCGCCAATTTACTTGGCAACTGGCCTGGATCTTACCTGTTTGCATAAGCATGAAGTTGGTTCCAGCACTGTAAGGGTTAAGGCACATAAAAAGCACTTCAGTCAATCTCTCAGCCATTCCTCTTAGACAAATACATTCTCTGACATTCAATGGCTTTTCTATACATCGCCATATCCATTCCATCCACACTACGTACCACCCTCGTCTTCAAAACGATTCCATTTCCATCAGTGTCAGCCACTTCAAGCTCTCCAATCATCTGAAACAGCGAGCCAAGTTTGGCTTCAAACGGTTCGATCAAACTCGTATCTATGTTAACCTCCAGCTTGTTGCTAGGGTCCATCAATGTCGCCAGACACTTGCTCACATCATGGTCAATAAGCTTCCCAGTGATGCAGATTGAAGATCCCACCATGTTTCCTCTGTGAGTGTTGATCTCTTCGATAAACGTTGGTACCCCGCTTGATAAGCCTATTTCATCCATTGTGATCACTTTTAGAAATTATTAAAATATACTTCTTCTTAACTGGATTCCTTCAAATCAAACTAAGGCAGAATATGGATCAAGCTGCTTACCAAAAATTCAAAACCAAGACCAGGTGCTATTGTATTTTCAAGCAAAAATTCAAAATCACGACCAGGTGCTGTCGTATCTTTCTGCAATTAAGCCTGAATGTTTACACAACTACCAGAATCTTGACCCAGTTGTTTAGGGTGTTAAAAACTGGACCCAGCTTTTTACAAAACTTCAAACTTCAAAAGATTTGAAACAAACTGTGAACAAAACAGGTTGATGTCTTTCAGATGATACCATAAACACTAAACAAGTTCCTCCTTACACCTTGTATCCTAGATGTCAGTTCTCTTCTATAACAGCTTTGGAAGAATCTGGGCCAGAGTTTTGACCATATTTGGTGATGAGTCTTTGAGGGCCACTGACAACAATACCGGTTTCTGGATTACAATGTTTGCAACAAGATTCTTTGCTATCACATGTGTCAAAGGCTGCAAATAAAAATTAAGTACTCTAGACTGATAACTTTCTATGATATTTAAGTCCAAATATGACGCAGTATCAAGCCCCACACTATTAAAAGAATTTTTCTTTCTTCACATTTCCACACGAAAATCTTTGCACGAAAATCTTGAATAACTAGATAGAGATTTGGATTGAACAAAATCTTGCTGGTCCCATGACATAAACCAAAAATAGCAACAAGATGCTACACAGACAGCCAACAGAGTCACTGCAATCCTAGACACACATCAATTTTTGATAGATTTCCAATTGCAGTCCGAGACTTGATAAAAAATCTGTCAAGAATGAGTGATTTCTTTCTAAATTAAATCAATAGGCTTTTTTTTTTACCAAAACTTAAAAATCAATGGGTTTTTCTATAGAAAAATGATTAAAATGAATGAAAGAAACGAGTTTTTGGGAAATTTAAAGAGATTTTTTCGGCCAAAAATTATCACTGCAGAATTTACAGACAGATATGACATTTTACACACTTAACTGTACATGTATAGATCTTTGTATCCAGCAGTTAATCCGTTACTTGTTATCAGCTTGTCAAACAATGCCCAAGACGCTTAAAAATTGGGGGTTTAATTATGTTAATAATTCGATAAACTTGATTGAGATGTACAAGTGACACACTTGTTGCACGAAAACTGATTAAGGTAATAACATTTGGTTCAGTATTTAATGATCCATGGTAGATTGCAAGAATTCGAGGAGTGTTTATTTGTAAATTATTGTCAAATAAACAGTTTGCTTCCCTCACCAATACTCACTCAACATTTAACAATATCATAAGTCATCATGCGAATCATACAATTTTTGGCCATGTCTCAAACCAATTGGGATTTGGAGATTTTCTGATGATGTTGGTGTATAAGAAAACCCAGTCTAACAGTCTAGATTCAAATTGCCATTGCGGCAAACAATATCAAAATGCTACAGGTTAACAAAACTTTGCTTTTTAGGGAAAGTGAATTTAAATCAAGACTTAGTGCAGAAGTCATGTAATGCCATTCTTTGACAAAAATGATAATCTTACCTCATCTTTTCCCATCAGCACGTCAGTGGTACAGATAGGAACAGTATCCCCTGTCTCATTTACAATGTTGTCTCTTGTAATATTTACCTGAAATATACAGGTAAAAATATCTACACATGTCAATAGCATAAATGAGGATTTACAGGTGATTTAGAGTATAAATACTTTTTTCAGATGAATCGATGTCCAACAGCATTAGCAAGGGAAGTACAAAGTGAAACACAACAAGAAAATTAAATACCAGTACATGGCTATAGGTAATACAAGTCTTAGACTGCTTTCCCACATCATTGATCTCGGAGAAAGATGATTAAATAAATGCCGAAATCATAAAACATGATATTCTTGAAAGAATATTGACTGAACAGATTCTCAAACTCAAAACCCTTGTATTGATTGATGGACATGCAACCCTGCAAAACATATTTCACTATCTTTGTTGGTTTACATAACACTTCAACACTTTATAACAACTTCAAATTGTTGTCAATTCTACATCATATCAAACCATTTAAGTGTTTAAATATATGTATAAGAAATATATGAAAATTATGTCTTCTGTTGTGAGAAGAGGTATATCAAAGTCAGTCACTATAAGACGAGCGAAAACTGCCTTACCAAAGTACCAATCTTATTGTACTGCGTCACCACAATAAGTAGCCTATCCTGGTATCTTGTACACACAAGTTCTGTTCTAATATTGTTGATTTCTACAGATGCCTGCAATGAAAAAAAAAACAAAATGTTAAAACATTCCATTTTTCCTTGAATTGGCGAGTCCTATGGCTATAACTTTTAGAAAGTTGTAATAAGCAATATCTTCAGTCACATCAAACTTTTATAACCATTCATTTAATGGTGGACGGTGCGACGAAATTTTTGTCGCAATGTTTGAACACCCATACTTTTATTGTCACAGTAAAATGTCATATGATAATTACTCACAGTTGTGCATGCACAGTTGAATGTGAAAAACCTATTAACTTGGTTTCTAATTGTTTAACGTCAACTGAGACCATTATTTGGTGGTACAGTCAACTCGACAGTTCCGGATCACTAATAGAAAAAAGATAATTTTTTCTTGCACTAAACCATTTCCTGTAGAAATCAACATATGAATTAAACGGGTTAAACATCCTCTGTCCATTTATACCAATGGTTTGCTGCTTTTATTTACCATTTTCCAGGTTTTGAATAAAACAATAACGGGGTCATTGCGACAGTTTCGGATCAAATGTGACAGTTCCGAATCACGCTAATTGTCATATCATTTATTCTAAAAAGAGTAAACTTAGCAAAGAGACGATAAAAACAGAAAAAATATCATCAATTAATACTTAGTTTTCATCAAAGACTTGCCTGGTACAATTTCTCCTTAATGAATTATTTTACTTTTTCCTTTTAAGATTGTATGAGAATGACCGGAAGTAATGTTGAGAAAACCCCTATAGTGTCTATAGTACCAAAGAGGTGATCCGAAACTGTCGAGTTCCCCTGCCTTCATTCAACATACAGTTATTTAATCTCAGACCCGTTTTAGCGTGAAATTTCAAATGACTACTTTCTATTTTAATTTTTCTTACGAATGATGTCAATCATAAGTGTACATTTTATCTAAAATGAGCGACAAAATCGCTGAGAACAAAATATTGTTGAAATTAGGTCAACTTCCGGTGACTTGTCTTGTTCTTAATTAACCGTTCCAAATTGATTGTGATCGCTTGAACAGTAATGGAAATGTCATCTTTGTTTTATCAACAGCTTAATGAATATGCTAAATGAAACTAAAGATTTTAAGGCCAGAGTTTCTTTTCATTCATAGAAATTTGAGAACAAACATAAGATGATCCGGAACTGTCGATGATCCGAAACTGTCGAGTTGACTGTATGTAAGTTTATTTTACATCATACATGTCTTGTCTTATCAACTTATTTCAAATGGCCTTTTTGTGCTTTCAACCCGAATATCAGAATTTGGTAAAATCCACCATTATTTTATTCCTTCAGAATTTAGATGTTAGATTGGACCCGTTAGAATTAGATTGCCCCATAAGAAAATGAAAGGCAAACTTCATGTTGAATTATTTTCTCTAGAGTTATTACTACAAACGAATCTTATATATTTAAACAACATTGGAAATAGTGTAATCCACGGATTCACTTGGTTTTATTAGGCTCCATAACAAACCTTTTAAAATTAAAGTAGTCCGTCAAACATAGAGTCTAAAAGTACGATTAGGTTTGATGACGAAACAACCGGTATCAAAACTATGACTCAAGACAACTCATTATGAATCTTTGTGTCTAGATTTGCTGTAATTCAAGCAATTAAAATCAATGAAAACACGGTTAACAACAATCATTTCTTAACTCATTTTTGAGAAATATTTTTAATCAACTTACCTGGCTTGTCTTGACGGGAAAAGAAGACTGAACATTGCTGGTAATCGCAATATTCATGGGCGCCGCCATAACAAAGTTGTTGTTGTTTTCTGGCTTCTTATTGGTTCCCGGGACAGTGCCAGCCTAATTACGAAAGTTCAAAAGTCGAACTTTGCTGACAGTATTTTTGGGTTTGACAGAAGAAGAAGGATATTCGCCATGGGTTTCAAAGCAGACGAACGTATGGCATAATTCTGTTTTTATATGACTAAAATGTTGACACTTACGTGCTAGCACTTCTGTTTTTTTTTATTATGGAAAAATGAAAGAAGGCCTAATCAGTTCCCTTTTAAATTGAAAATGAATTACTGTCTTTTCATTATTCATTTAATCTTAAAAACATCTTATGAGAGATGTTTCGCCATTCATAGTATTGATATTTCCTCTAAACACAGAATTTATTGAATTTAAAATTGTGACTATGCATTCAAAACTTGAATAAAACAATCATGAGAGAAAAAGAGCACCCAGGGTAGACATACTACCTTTTGACAAGGCTAGAATGGTGCTGTAACAAGTTAGCTTACCATGTGGCTGTCTTTGGACCACCTCCATGTCACTATGTTTTTTTCCTTCACCACTGTCACCATGTTCTTGTGGTAACCTTCTGCCTGGAAGAACCGTCTTGCGACGTGGTAGTACTAGCGACGTAGTAGTCTCAAAAATGATGCGTGAACGATGCTTTTTTTTAACATGTGGACATTAATCGTGCTTCGCTACGTAGCAATAGCCTTCGAGACCAGAAATCTGGACTAGCGATGTGGTCACAGCTTACAAATTTTCTTGTGTTTGCAATAGAACCTAGTCAAACTTATTTGAAGTGATTGGAAAATATTGAGAAATATTTGTATCGGGCAATATCTCTCGTCACGTCAAACTTTCGATCCAATCATTTAATGGTGGACAAATGCAACAAAAAATTTGTCGCAATGTTTGAAGACCCATATTTCCATTGTTATACAAAATTATCAAATTATTTTACTCACAGTTGTGAAATAATACTTTTTTAATCAATCCATGCACTTAACATGTCTGTATTCTGCATACTAAATTTGCAAGAATTGTTTAATTAACACTAGTTGACGTTTTTTTGCTCTCGATAGATTTTGTCTGTGCATTCCCAATGGAGTGGGAAAACCCTATCTAGCGGCTTTTCAATTGTAATCGGCGATTGATGCTATTATTTGGTGGTATATAAGTTTATTTTATATATCTTGTCTTATCAATTGACTTTGGCCATTTTGTGCTTCAAATTTGAAAATCAAACACAATTTTGATTTTCCGAAATATTGACGTTAGGTTGCCCTATCAGAAAATAAAAAGCAATCTTCACATCAAATTATTTTGACTACAAGAGAACATAACTGTGCCAAATTCATGGTTGGTGTAAACTCAAATTCAGGCTAGACATAACCCTAGTACTGTGTTTATGAGTGTCATAGACATGGTATCAAACAACCTTGGTGTGAATTCCTACATCAGTTAATCAATTGATCTTTGAATGTTCTTGCTCAATAAACTGTCCTGGCATAGAACTGGTATAGATTACTCAGGCAAAACTGTACATTAATTGAAATAAAAAACTGAACACACATTTTGACCAATTTACATGAAAAAATATTTAAAAAGTTTATTACCCCCCCCCCCTTTTTTTTTTTACAATTTCAGGTGGTTACAGGTTCACCTTGCTGTTTTTCAACTGTATGCTGACGTTTGGATCCTACTTTTGTTTTGACATGCCAAGCGTCCTACAGAGTATATTTACGGGATCTGTAAGTCAGAGTTATCAAAATGAATTGCTTAGTTTTAAATAGGGTTACCCCATTTTTAACCATGTTAATTAATCTATTAGTCATAGTTTTTAAGATGAATGGCTCATTTCTAGAATGATGCCCTGTTCTTTACTATGTTAATCCCAACGGTATTTGATTGTAAGTTTCAGCCAATGAAAGAAATGGATTAGCATGTTTGTATACGTAATGATAAGAGCTTTATACTTCATGCTTTGTACTGTAAATAGTACAAGACACAATATTTTCTGAGTAAGCAAAGTTCCAAGGTCTTTTAAACTGCTTTTCCAATTTAAAGGGATAGAGCCTTTATTTGAATTTAATACATTTTAACTATTTATTATTTTTGGTTATTTTTGAAAATGTTATTTGGCTGTTTAATTACTGACAGCATCCATTTTTAAAGAGAATGTGCGAAAATGTAATAGAAATTAGAATTTATCTTAATTAGAGCAATTTCTTGTTTTGTCATAGTACGAACATTATCTGACTGCCATAGTTGAGTTGCAAATTCTTCATGTTGATGATTTGTTGCTTGGCAAAGATATCAAAGACATGTCAGAGCTTCTTGAAGGCACAAAGCATAGCTGTAGTTACATTAATTCTATGTCATTAAGATTCTTTTAATTGGAATATCCTATTCTTATTGTCTCTAATGAGAACATTTCCTTTATTTCAATATTGGGTATATAGCTAGATACTACAACTCAAATTCAAAATTATGGACTGTTTTGACATTGTTATTTATACATATCACTATCTTGCAGAAATCTAACTGTACCATACCAAGTGATAATAACACCATCCCAAACACAACTGTGAGTCCGTCACTGAACTGTACGCCGTGTGACGACTGTCTTGAAATGTCAGATGATGACTACAACCTGCTTTACGCTATCTATGCCTGGACGTAAGTCACTGATATCTTGTTGACGATCTTTGGCTTGGCAAAGATATGTCAGAGCATATGGAAAGGGTATTTAGTCTTCATTGCACTTGGTTTAATCCATTACCAAAACGTTGTGACTTATTGAATGCTGATGGTTCTGTAGGGCTTCCCTTATTGGTAATAAAGTTTAGGGTCTTCCTCCATCATTATGAGATGGGAAAAGCAACATTTCTGAAATACTATTGATGTGATGTAAAACCCATAAAATTAAGATAAATACGTAACTCTACTTGCTTCATTGACCAGAAGTGATTCAGTCCATCCATGCAAAACTGTTGTGCTTTTGTAAGATTTCTGTCATATTTGCTTTTGTTTCTGCAGGGGGGTCTTTATATAAGAATGTATTCACCTTGGACAATAATCAGTACTGTTATCTCATAATTTTGGGATATTAAAGCAAGGAAATAGGAGACGCAGAAAAATAATGTAGAATTACAATATTAATCAATTCCTTTTAGAATATTCCTATTTCCTTTACTAAAAGAGCAATTGGACTTCTAGTTATTGTTAAGACACACTTTGGTTCCTGCTGTCTTTGCATAGTCAATACCTCATAAATACTTTTGACTTGTGGAACCACTCAGACAACGAAAACATCTGATTTGGAGCATTTCTTTCTTTTTTCACAATGACTGGTACTTAATTTCATAAAGAAATGCAATGAATTATATCATAGCTTGTGTCTGCTGTTGACTTCTATTTGAATCAGTCCAAATCGAGGCAAAAAGAAATAAGTAGTAAAATATATTAATGGTTTTGTTTGTATTTCAGGAATGCATTTGTTGTCATTGGTGCAGGATTCCTTATAGACAAATTGGGAAATAGATGTATGTATAGATTTACATAATAGATACAAGACCTTTTACCCTTGTAACAAGCCTTTTCCCATTCAGGATTGACAAAATCTGATTTGGATTAACTTGTCTGTAAATGTCAAATCTTATTTTGCATTTTTCCGTATTAAGGTTATACAGTAAATTTGTGTAAAAATTCACTTTTCCCTTAAGTGTTTTGTGCAGGATGGGCTGTAAAAATTCACTTTTCCCTTAAGTGTTTTGTGCAGGATGGGCTGTAAAAATTCACTTTTCCCTTAAGTGTTTTGTGCAGGATGGGCTGTAAAAATTCACTTTTCCCTTAAGTGTTTTGTGCAGGATGGGCTGTAAAAATTCACTTTTCCCTTAAGTGTTTTGTGCAGGATGGGCTGTAAAAATTCACTTTTCCCTTAAGTGTTTTGTGCAGGATGGGCAACACTGACAACTGATTGTGTAACCCCTGCCATTCCTGTTTGATAAAGGAAACTATTGAAACATCAAAACGAGAAAATAAGAAAGCGCTCATATAAGCTTTTCCTTTTTTGTAAACTACTGTTTACATGTGGTCTATTTTAGATTAGTGGAAAATGCTTTTCAGTTAGTATGTTTAGGTACCTTTTGGAAAAAAAAGACAAAAAATATAGTTTTGAAACAAAAGCAATCAAATCAAACACTGTCAGAAGCAAGTAAACTGGCTGCTTTACTAATTTAAAGCACTATGGACATATTTTAAGCACAGTGGGATCAATTAAGGCACTGGGGGAATTCTCATTTTGAAATTCAATTGCTGGGGTCAAACAGTGCTTAACAGACCATGGGAAGACCCTGATGAATTAATTTATGATATTAATTGTATAATCATTTACAGTTGGAGTTTTCCTCTTCTCCTTTCTCTGTGTGCTGGGGTCGTCAACATTTGCTGCTGGTGCCCTGCTCCAGGGTACAAAGGCCATGTTACCAGTCATGCTGCTAGGTCGACTCTTATTCGGATCGGGAAACGGCTCTTTGACGAGTGAGTGGTTGACATACTAAACGTTTGTTGGTTTTTTATTTGGTTTATTTTTTAAAAGGAGATGATAATATGTCAAGGGTTCAATGAAAGACTTCAGCAAAGCATTCATAAAATGAAAGAACTTTCTATGAAGAAAGGACTTGTTATATTTCTGCATTTTTCTTATGCATCTTGCTTAAGTCATGTGACAAGAGCAGTTAAACATTTTTGAAGACCCACATGACGATGGTATCTTAAAAAAGCATGTCTTATTCTCAGATTAGCCGGTTGTTTACGAAATAAACCCGTTTAAATGATTTGCAATATCTGCAATTAAATTATCTACATATTTTCGTTTGGGTTATAACTTTAAAACAGGGTTGAGAATCTTTCTTTGATATTTCTTATGTTTCTTTCGAAATCAATGTTATCATTTGATGGGTAGACAATTTATTTTAAAAAGTTAAAATCCCTATGTGTGAGATACTCCTTTTAAAACCTGATATCATCTTATAAGAATGCAGGTCATGAAGAAATCAGTTTGGACACCGTATCTCACAGGTATCAAACCAACAACCTTAATGATCTAAAGCATATAACTTATCCTAGGACCAGTGTCCTTCACTATATTATTGAAGTTCTTGGTATAAAATACAAGCCCAGTGATAGAGCATATTCATGCCAAGCATTGTTTGCCACAAAAATTCATAAGTTGATTTAGTTTAAACTTGTTTATTTTTCATTGATGGTGATTGAAGCATAAAGCTTGTTAAACTCACTGCTTCCTGAATACTAAACCAGTTTTCACGCCAATTTTAGGTTAGTTCAGACAATTTCCACCATGCTTTGCGGAAAACAAATCCGCTACCCCGCATACAAGTGGCTGATGCTCTACAGCTGCACCAATGTCACTCATATGTTGATGTCATTTTAATCACTTATGATGCTTTATTTTGTTATTTTCACTTGGTACTTTGTTTCTATTTTAGCCTGCTGTAAAAGACAATTTAATAGGGCAAGGTGAACACCATTTTATGATGATGATTTAATTGAATTTCAGTTGTACAAAACAGGATCACTGCCTATTGGTTCAGGAACAAAGAGCTGGCCCTTGCATTTGGTATCACATTGGCTTTCTCTAGGCTTGGCAGTGTACTTAACTTTTTTTTCACGGAAACCTTCGAAGCTCATTTTGGCCTTAAATGGACCCTCTGGGGAGGTAAGTATGTCTTAGATCATTGTGAAAGTTACACAAGAATTTATTCTCACATTCATAATGCTGTTGTGACCATGCCGAGAGTTTAATGCAAGACTATAGTAAGTGCTTCATATACATGAAGCACTTACTATAGTATTTCATTGAACCCTCAATATAGGAATATGTTTGATCGATGTTTTTAAAAACCAATAAGGAAAGCTGGGGAAGAATCTATCTTCTTTTGAATATAATTTGTATCAATTTGCTTGTTTCTTTCAAGGTTAGGGTTTTGCGTTGTGTAAACATGGTTTCAGTTTTTTTTTGTGATGACATGTTCATAGACCATGAAGAAAGACTCTAGACTCAACACATAAGAGTTAGTTAAGTCAATTAGAACCATTTGCATTCTTCAAAATCGTAGGGAGACTATGTCTCTTATGAAAATCCAAACCTAGTGAGCCTGGGATTTGAACCGACTTGGAGAGTAATTTTAGGCATGCGATTTAAAGCTCTGTTCTCTATCCACTTGGCCACAAAGACCATATATGCTGGAATGGAACTATTGCATATAGGCACTTAGCATCGAACTTGATTGAGAGCTGCCAAGGTTGGCTGTATTTCTCAGATCTAAATATCCCTGTCTGTAATTGGAGAGATTCAGTTTTTAAGTTTTTCTATACATTTACAAGATTGTTTATACCTATCAATTGCAATGACAAATATAGACAATATACATCTTTGCTCAGTTTCCCGAGTTGGCTTTTTGTGATTTGTGACATGGTTAACAATAACGAAGGAAAAGGAAACTGAAATAAGGTAAATCTGTGTTATGACACAGAGACATCATTGTGACAAAAGAAGAAAATGCTCACTTAGAGCATTTTCTCCTTTTGTCACAATGGTGTCTTTAGTCTACAACCATGCAACATTTAAACAAGTATTTATGAAAGAAAGGATTAAAGTAGTTTTATCAAGTGTGTATATTTTGATACTGCAGGTGCTATGCTGTGTGGTCTTGGATTTGTATCGGCTATCATCGTTAGTTTTTTGGATGTCTATGGTGTTAATCAATTGGGGGAAAGTGATTCACTGAGGACGGAGTCTAAAAAAGTGGTATGTATTTATCAGCTATTGCTGATTAAAGCTTCCCATTTTGCAAAAAAAGTACATTAATAGTAAAATACAATATACATCATTAGTACCTGAAAATAGGTAAAATTCAGTTCTACCAATTGGCCCCCCAAACACTCTTGCCTCCTAAAGAGTTCTTCTGACCTTCTACTCCAACCCTGCCATGCACATGTTTACGTTTTACCTGGGTCTCCATGGCCTAGTGGCTAGAGTGCAGAACTTAAAATCACAGGGCCCCTCTCTGTGTGGATTCAAATACTGTTAACAGTATTGGATGTTAATGAGAGGCAGTCGCCTAACTGATGTGTATACCCATAAAAATAACAAAAAATAATTTTGCTTTAATGATCCATCTTCCAAGATTGTGTTCCTGCTGAACCACAAAAAGTCAATGGCTATTCCTGGCTTGACGGAATTCTTACAGCCAGTCTAAAGTTGGTGTGTTTCTTTATCTTGTGTAGGTCACACACTAGAATATAACCAAAACGGTGTTGTCATTATGTTAAAAACAAATAAATCAAATCGAACCTGTGGCCAATTTTTGGAAATGATATAAATCCTAACCAGCTTGAACCAGTCCTTATGGGTAGTTAACCCTTTCCCAAACAATAACAACATTTAACCGCTTTGTTGCCGACTACTCCGGAAAACATTGTAGGAAAAGAAGAAATTGCTCAAATCGAGCAATTTGTCCTTTTCCCACAAAATTTCTGCCCTATTAGAAGATTATTTTCCAGTTTCATCACATTTTGAGATGTTGTCTGCAAACTCTATAAATTTGGGACAGTCGAAAATTTGGCGTTTGGTAAAGTGTTAAGCTTTTGGTCTTCCCCTTCACCTATGAGCAGGGATTTGTCACCCAAAATGTTTCCATGACTTGGTGACCATGTAGAAATTGGAGAAAAAAAATATTCTTAACTTGGGTACTGTTTAACTAAACAATTTATGCGGCAAATTTGCTTAAGTTCCATACAACATCCCCTCTTATTTCGATATTGCGCTAAGCAATATTGCATAGTAACACATCATTGGAATCGTCTCCCCGAGATGCTTTAAATGACGTGTCACATGCAATATTTTTTTTTTTAAGATACTATCCATGTTTATCAGTTTTGACTTAGGCAAATATCTTTCTTAAGTTCTTTAGTAAGACGGTACTCTGGTGTACAAGTACTTTTACATTAACACTCATTTGGGTTTGTTCATTTTCAGAGAGTGACTGATGTTCGATACTTTTCTCTGTCATATTGGTTGTTAGCCTTCAGCATCATGTTCTTCTATAATGGTGTGTTTCCATTTGTAGCTGATTCAAGGTAAGTAGAATATCTCCAAGCTGTAATTAACAAGCATTGCGAAAAACGCATTGCTTGCAATATTAGCTCTCTATTGTGGAAAAAGTCTGACAGTATCAAATACAATCAAACTTGTGTTAAGACACCAGTCTATGGACCTGAGAAAATTGGCTGTTTAAGACAGGTTGGCTGCTTAACACAAATTGATGTACAATATGAATCCAATGATGGGACTTTCTGTATTGGTTGTTTATGGCAGGCTGACTGCTTCAAAGGATGGTTGCTTAACCCAAGTTGGACTGTAAATACTTGTACAGTATTGCTTCTCATTAAAACTTAGAAATTTTTGAATTGAGGAACAAGTATTTTCAAATAGGCAAATGTAAATGAGAGAAGGTTTATTATGATGTGCTTGCTTTTTCGAGGTGTTACATATGTCCATATAATGTCTTTTATCCTATTCAGTATATTGACTCATTTGTATATTTTTGATGAGGACATAAAAAACCAATCAGACAAAAAGAGAAATTTCACTTATTTGTTGTACTGGGCATATCATCCATCTCATGAACTGTTTAATGTTGTGTTTAAACTGAAGATTAATTATTGAATATTTAAAGCTTATTAGGTAGCAGTGTGTTGATCAATGTTAGCTTAATTTGTTATATTAAATATATTTGTATTTTCAGTAAATATATACAGGTGAAGTACAACTATGGCAAACACGACAGAACTCCTTCCTATATCTCTGGTGCTGTGTATGATGTTTCCATGGTTCTCTCGCCATTTCTCGGTGGTCTCATAGTAAGTTTTCAAAGCCATATTGGTATCTGAATACACAAACAGTTTTAATCATAGATCCTTGATTCACAGACTAAATGTCACTTATTTCTCGATGTGTTTGTCTCTAAGGTAGTGTATTACTCAGAGGTAATTTCTCTGGTAAGTTCATAGCCTGAGAAAAATCCTGGGGAAGACCCTGTATATGAATGACTGGCATCCATGTCAAAGTTAAAAGTTGTCTTGCACACCATGATCCTGTCTACATTTACCATGACATTATAAAGGTGTTTTGGATTTGAATTATCTAGAGTTGGCGTTAAACGTATGCAGAATTAGGAGCTTTCTCCGATGTTGTCACACATCCTCTATTGCAGGAGCTTTCAAATTAGTTCTTATGAATATATGCAATATAAAGGGTAAAAGTAAAATCTTCGTGGCAGAGAGCAATTCCTTAATAATAACGTTTTCTTATTTGCTAATAGTATTTTTCTACTGTATGAGAATGGTCAGTTATGTTTCAATTTCAAATTTGATTTAGATTTAAACTTATTTATTTTACATCTGTTGCAACAAAAGCTTGAAGTTTATTAACACATTACCACCTTATGCTACATTTTTTGCATCTTGCTGCAGACGACTTTCAAAAAGCATTGTGGCAAAAGGAGAAATTGCTTGTCACAAGCATCTATTCACATATCACAACAGAAGAAGATAAAGGTTTTTCACATAATTACAAAGCTAAAGTCTAAAGTAGTCTGTTTCAAGTTAAAAAATGTCGTCTGCTAGTGGAAAAAGTTAAACTCACTGTCAATGACTTCTTCTAGGTAACATGAATACTTTTTGTAGGTTGGTCCCTAATTATCACCTTGCTGCTAATGTAGTAGGGGTCTCGAGTTAGAAGGTAGAGTTGAATGTGTAAGCGGGCCAGATAGCTCAGTCGGTAGAGCGTTTGCTCGGTTTGCTGAGGTCTTGGGTTCGAGTCCTGGTCTGGCTGCATGTTTTTCTCAACTTGGTTACATTGGCGCCCAACGTAAATGACCCACGAGACCTACAGTGATTGATACTCCAGGTTCGTTCCACAAACGAAAGCTGTTCTAAGGAAATTCGAGACGAATTTCAATTGTGTGGGGGAGTATGTAATAGGGTCTCGAGTTTGAAGGTAGAGTTAAATGTGTAAGCGGGCCGGATAGCTCGGTCGGTAGAGCGTTCGCACAGTTTACGGAGGTCTCGGGTTTGAGTCCCGGTCTGGTTGCATGTTTTTCTCAACTTGGTTATACTAACATGGATCAAACCCAGGACCTTTGATGCCAGAAGCCAATCAGAGGTCATTTGTTGTTGAACCAAGTCAATCTGGCTCTTTAAGTATTTCTTAGTTAGGTAAACTGTTGATTATTTCAGGACATCATTGGGAAGCGAGGTATATTGGCCATGAGTTGTGCACTGTTTACCATACCAGTGTTTGGGTTGCTGGCGTTTACTCATGTATATCCCCTAGTACCCACTCTCTGGCTGGGAATTACCTACAGCTTTGCTGCAGTAAGTATATAACAGTTTAATATAGTTCTCTTTAACTTTTACTTACCATCACTTTGGCTGGGAATTACATACAGCTTTGCTGCAGTAGGTATATCATAGTTTCATACAGTTCTTCCATCTATAACTATTAGTAAACCGTTGGAATTACATACAGTTTAATGGCAGTAAGTATAACAAAGTTTCATAAAGTTCCCTATAATTTTAAGTAACCCAAACTTTGGCTTGGAACTACCTACAGTTTTGCTTCGGTAAGTAGAACAAAGCTTCATACAGTATCACATCTATAACTTTTAGTTACCCAAATGGTTGCTTGGAATTACATACAGCTTTGGTGTTTTAACCCATTACCAAACACTAACGACATTTAACCAGTTTGTCGCAGACGGCTCTGGAAACATTGTAGGAAAAGGAGAAATTGCTTGTGACGAGCAATTTCTCCATTTCCCATAATGTGTTCTACCTTTTCAGAATATAACTTATCAATTTCATCTCATTTTGATATGTTGTCTGAAAACTCTTTCAATTTGGGACAGTTAAAAATTTGGTTTTTTGTAAAGGGTTAAGTATAACAGAGTTTTACACAATTTTTCCATCTATAACTTTTAGTAACCCAAAATTCGGCTTTGAATAACTTGCAGCTTTGCTGCTGTAGGTAAAACATGGTTTTATACAGTTCTCAGATCCAGAACTTTTAGTGACCCACACTTTGGCTGGGAACTACATTTGCTGTGGTAAGTATAACATATGTTCTTACAGTAATCCATAGTATAACATTTAGTTACCCTTATCTGGCTGTGTATCATTTATACAATTGTTCCTGTGCAGTATCGCTTAGAAAATACAGTTGTTTATACTCCATCACTGCTATCTGCAAATTATTTTTATTTCGAAAGGTTTCAAAATTCCTTTTTGGGCATTTTCTATAGATTTTAGTTTTGGGCCTCGGTGGCCTAGTGTTTAGATTTCAGACGTTGAAATCACAAGCTTCCTTTCCAGGTAGGTACAAACTGACATACAGAATGCAGATGGTTCTTCCTGGCTTGCCAAGCCCTTGTATGCATTCAAATTTCGGATGTAATCGTCTTCCTCCATTATTAAGGGATTGGCCCACACGTCACTGAGATAAGGTTGACGCAATGTAAAACTTATATGGATAGATATAGATTGATATAAGTTTCAACTTAAACCTGGCTTAACCAGTATTCTGTTTAATGGTTGAAAAGTAATTGCATTATGTGAAGCACTATGGGGAAGCAGTAAGTAGTTGGAAAGAATGAGTAGAGAATAGATGGTTAGTGTTGTGAATTGGAAATATTGTCTGGCAAGGCATAGGAACATTATACGGTGAGCCGAAGCGGGATCTAATAATTATCCAAAGCCGAGCCCGATAACATTTCTTATTAGAAGACACTTATCATCTATTTTATTATCCTGTTACCTAACTGGATTCAAATAAACAAACAAAAAATGTTACTAAAGCACGAAAAAAAGTGAAAGAAACAGAAAATCAATATTGAAAGGTGTGTGCAGCGATCACATGATCTTGTGATAGATATCAAAAATGTTTAAAGGCACCATATTATTGGTTTGTTAATTGCCCTGGTGACAGAAAAAATTCAATACTGGTAGTGAAACACCAGGGGCTTGGATATGTGAACGGATGATAATTTGAATGAAATTCAGCTGAATTGGCCAATAACTGCCAATCAAATTCAAACCAAGCTTGATACTGTTCTATTCCCTATGCTATTTCAGGCTAGCCTGTGGCCTTCGATTCCGTTGGTTGTAAGTCAAGCAACAATAGGCACAGCCATGGGTCTGACTACCTCCATACAGATGATTGGTATTGGTGTGTCAAACTTGGTCGTGGGTTCAATCCTTGGAAAGGACACAGAGTAAGTATGGGTGTTTTAGCATAAAGTCCAGATATGAGATGTTTTCTTTCCTTCTAACTGCTCTATTGCTTCTCCATACCCTGTCAGAAACCGGAAGCAATGACTCTAGTACTGTATTGAACGCTCAAGTTGTAAGTTATAAGTCATGTGCATTTGCACAATTTCAACTATGGACTTTGGACATTAGTCCTTACATGTTTTCATCAGGTTTATTGAGCCTTCATGGCCTAGTTGTTAGAGTACATAACTTGGTCCCTCTCCGAGTGGGTTTCAATCCTGGTGATGGACTTTAGACTTCCATGAGAGGTAGTTTTCCGAGTGCTAAACGAACGTCGATGGTTCTACCCGCCTTGAGCAGCAGTCAAGTACGGGCCCTGGGGTCTTCCTTCATCATCATGAGCTGGCCATTGCATTATAACCAAATTGATGTTGACCCCCATTTAAAAACCTTTGTAATTGAATAGATAATGCTCCTGTGGTTTTATTGGCAGGCTATTTACAAAGTTTTGTCTTAGAATTTGTGACAGATCAAAATCCAAAGCAACAGCAGAAAAAAAAAAGATTCAATGACCAAGTACATAATCGATATCTATGATATTTGGTTGAAATCATTGTGAGAAAAGCATTTTTTTAAGTATTCTTTAGTAGGTGCGGTAAAGTGTGGTATTATGGAGTAAGAGGTTGAGGAAGGGTTTGAAACAGGATTGGGCATTTGGATCTTCATGAGAGGTAGTCTCCTGATTGTCTTGCCGCTAGTTGTACCCTGCTTGACCAGCATTTATGGGAAGTTATATCAAGGGTTCAATGCAAGACTATAGTAAGTGCTTCATAAACATGAAGCACTTACTATAGTCTTGCATTGAACCCTCGATATCAAGGTTTGAGGAAATTGGTCCAAAGGTAGTGTCAACCTTGGGATATAAGGATCATGGGTTTGAATCTCATGAGTAATGTGGTCCAAACGCGACCTTTATTAATCCATGGTTGGTGTGAGTACAGGTTATGTCTCCCGGACGCAGAATCACAAGTGATTAATATAAGTCGTAACAACTTGTTTGACAATCGATATAAGATAAATAAAATATAAAATAAAAATATCTAAGGTCTTCCTCCATCATTTTTAGTTGGGCATTATGACATAACCAAAACAATGTTGATGTGATTTGAAACTGATATAAATCAATAAGTATTAACTAAAAAAATTTAGAGTCTACATCCATCACTTTGAGTTTAGCATTGCCACATAACTGATACAATGTTGATGTGATGTAAAACCAATATAGATTGATAAGTACCGTAATAACTTTATACTATTCCAGACTTACAGAACATGAGACATTGAGGAGATGGAAGCTTGTGATGATATTTCTCCTTGGTAATACAATCATGTGCGTGACTACTACAGTTCTACTCAACATTGTGGACAAGAGGAAGGTGAGCATGAGATCTTATTGCAATTCAGCACTTTCCTCCATACAGGCTCGCACCTGCTACCTAGTAATTCTGGATCATAGTACTCAAAAGTATTCCAATTTAGAAATTTTGATGATCTTCTTCTGGTACATAGGTTCAGGGTTCACGCTGGCCTTCGCAAATGGCGCCATTGGCGACAAAATCAAGAAATTGGGAACCAGCTTGTTTATCAAATGCGGACCATCAAATGCGATTTCCGATACGGGATAATCCTGTTTTCACACTTGTTCAGTTCATTATCTGTTGATTGTCAAGTTTGTTGAAGGTGACACTTTCTTGTGTACACCATTTAGTCATTCACCAGCCTTTACAACTTCAATTATATGGAAATTATGACTTTGATTACTTTAATTGCTTTTCAATCAAAATGTTTGCCCTCGCGCTCCTTTTAAAGAAGTTGACATCAAACATCGACGAAGTCAGTTGTGTTGATTGACAAATAAATTAAACTCTTTTATGCACCGAAGTTTTGGTATATAAAATCCGCGATTTTAAGTGACACTTAATTCTGATCCAACACAAGAGTGACTATAAATCGATCTTCTCAATCGTTGAATATGCCTCCCACTAAAAATCAAATAAACATCTGACAAGGAGTCCTGGAAGACAGGAAATTGTTGGTTATAATATGACGCCAAGGTGAAAGTCATGTTTCTGCTATGTCCTGTTTCAAATGTTGAGTGTGAGAGAGGATTTAATCCATAGAACCTAATGAAAACAGCACATAGAAATAGATAGAACAAACGAACACTTGAGAACCTAGCTCTTTAGAACCGTAGGTCACCCTGATGAAGGATTTCCCCTTCTACAAAAGACTATTTTGGCTCCAACTTATTGAATTTGGCTCCAATTTTTTTAATTTGGCTCCAATTTTTTTAATTTGGCTCCAACTTTTTCAATTTGGCGCAAGTGTTGGCGCAAAGAAAATTTTAGCCAGAGAGAACCCTGAGGTTTATGGAGTAAGAGATGACCTGGTTAATCACATATGTGTTTTCTGTATTTACGATAGTCCTGCAATGCCGCTAAGTTTATTTTGATTGCCTTTCGTAGAACATTTTGTTTTAAGATGTATGAAAACAAATGCTGGTGCCTCCTTACGAATAAAAAGGTGTTCATTTTATTACAGTTTTTGAGAGTTCAATATATTGAATTGATATTTTGGCATAGAGCTAAGGGGAGACCAACTATGCTTCATTCTGCAGAGCCTCTGAAATACATAATATTACATTGGATTCAAAGAGAACCAAGGTCTCATAAGGAACAGGAGTATGACCTTATATACACATTGGATGCATAGATTGCAGACAACTTAAAAAACAATTGGCATGAAAAGAGAAATTGCCAAAAATTAGCTATCACTTCTTTTGACATATTGATTTTTACCCATTTCAAAGAGGGAAGGTTTTTTCCCTTAAGTTAACCCTTTCCCAAACACCAATTTTTGGACTGTACCAAATTGAAAGAGTTTGCAGACGACATTTCAAAATGTGACGAAATTGAAAAATATAATTCATATAAAGCAGAAAACCTTGTGGGAATAGGAGAAATTGCTCTTAGCGAGCAAATTCTCCTTTTCCCACAATGTTTTCCAGAGTTGTCTGCAACAAAGTTGTTAAATGTTGTTATTGTTTGGTAAAAGATTAAGAATTTATGTCTGCTGTTGCTTGCCATTTGGACCAATCAGAAAGCTTAGAATGAAAGAAACATGTTTCACCTTGTTGAAGTCAAGCAGATTTAGAAGAAAAAAAGATTTGATACAAATTTGATAATCATTTTTTGATGATTTCATTAATTATATATTGTGATTTACATGAAATAAAACAATATAGGTGAAATGATATATTAACATCATCTTACATCTAGATGACGGTGCTTAAATTTTGTAATTTTGACAAGTTAATGACGTCATGCATCACAAATCTACAAAAAATATATCTCTCAATCCATCATTGTTCCAAACAAAGGTCATGAAAATCAAAATGTAACCAATATACTCAGAGGATTTGTTGACATTTCAATGGCATGTTTTACACATTAAAGTTGACGTCACCTTGGGGCTCCATGGCCCAGTGGTTAGAGTGCAGAACTTGAAATCACATTGCCCCTCTCTGCGTGGGTTCAAATCCCAGTGAGGGATATTGGTTTTCATAAGAGGCAGTCTCCCGACTGACTTACGGAATGCTGATGGTTCTACCCTCCTTGACCAGCCCTTATGGGCAGTTGATTATGGGGTCTCCCTTCATCATCAAGAGTCGGGCATCGCTACATAACTGAAATAATGTTGATGTGATGTAAAACCCTTATAAATTGTAAATTGTAATTGACGTCACCAGAAGTCAATTTTCGACCCAGATTTATAAACAGGCCAGTTACTGCTTTTATGCAGATCATGGCCCATATGATAACTGCAGTAAAACCCTCTCATAGGGCTTGTCATCATTGGTGGGGGTGGTCTTCATTTGGGCCTTGTGCATGGTATTGTCACACTGAATTATCTTTTGAAGAAGTTGAGTAAGTCTGTTTTGGGCACTCACTAACAATCATGATGAAATAAAGTTGATGGTAATATTAAAAACTTCTTTTCCTTATTTGTTTCCAGGGTGGCATACTCAACCTCAGTAGAAAGCAGAAATTGGAAGACCAAAGGAAAAGGACAGAGGCCATTGGCAATGGGCCGGATAGCGAATCTAGCGATGACGAGAGGGAACCATTGATTGGGCACCGGAGAACGGCCATTAATTGAAGGGGTGGGGCATGAAGTAAATGAAACAAAATAGAACATAGGGCCATTAAGTAATAGGGTCTAGAACAAATGAAATAAGGATATAATTTGAGTTTATACAGACTTGTAAATAAATCCATGAGTTAAGTCTAAAATGATTCAGGTTAACAAACACATTTATGTTTATAAACACTTACTTTGTGATCAAAATACTTTGATTTTTTTTTCATGTGAAATCAATGTAGATTTAGTGTTTGGCAATCCTCTAGAAAAGAACATTTCTATGCACTAACCACTGCATTCACAAATCCAATTTTAAATTGAGATGCCCTTTTCTGTCAGTATTTTAAAAGTTGAAAAACAATGAAAGATAGTTTAAGCGTTCAATGAAAGACTACAGTTTTCTTACCATGGAATGAATGTTAGGATGTTACAAACTACAGTATGTTGACACTGAAGTATAACTCATTAAATCATATTGAAGACTATTATGATTAGGTAATTGATGTACAGTGTACCCTCGTTTATCCGGACCCCGATTATCCGGATGTCTCGCAATCCGAACGTAATTGTAAGGGAACGGAATTATTGGACCAGTTCGTTGCAGACGACTTTTGAAAACATTGAGGGTAAAGGAGAAATTGCTCGTGACGAGCAATTTCTCCTTTTCCCACAATGTTTTCTGCCATATCAGAAGATTATCTTTGAAGTTCATCATGTTTTGATATGTCTTCTGCAAACTCTTTCAATTTGGGACGGTCGACAATTTGGCGTTTGTTAAAGGGTTATAAGTATATACCGCTCATACAGACCGTTTGTGTCTTAATGTGAATAAGAACATGCTCTGCTTCATTAGTCCGGATTATTCGGTAAACCGAACATTTTGTTGAGAACGGACGTGTTCGGATAAACAAGGGTTCACTGTACTCTGTTTTACGTTTCTGCTGAGGCATTTCATAATTATCATTGTGACAAAATAATTTTCTTAAAGCAAGAAATCATTTTAACACAAGGAATCTTTCTCAGAGACAGAGATTTCTACTTTTTTCGTTACAATTATATTTCTATACCAAAATTGGATCAAGTTTGTTTGATTATATATCAGACTTTGCTTTACAGTTGAAATACATTTTGAAATATGTTGTGTAGAGTACATGACTTACAGAAATACCAGTCAAATATTGAACTCTTCATGTGAAGATATATGAAGCAAGAATGAACCATTTCATAAACAAAACAATTGCATACAATGCCTGAGGTATCACACGCTCACTTACTATCTGGTTTATTTGTTGATCAGGCCATCAGTCAATCCTCTGCTGAGGGTGGGGCCTGACTGTCCAGTCTCGATCTAAGTCGTCCTTTCTGTTTTTGTTTCTGTTGTAGGTTGATAGAAACCATACCTAGGGCTGTGATGTGTGCTTGTACATTTGATGCCCACTTCTTTTCTTGACATGAAGTAATTATTTAGTGCAATAAGATATTTATAGCATGTATTGATAAAGTATTTATAGCATGTATTGATAAAGTATTATTTTACTTTCCTTAAATTGTAGATACATATGTTTTGTATAATGATATAATTATTTTCTTTAACTAATTCAAGTTAAACATATATTGTGTTTAGTTGATATTCATTTATGTTGTATAAGACCATGTTGTTAATAGACTTTACCATTCAGATCAATATATGTAAAGCTAAATATATTGTTACAACAGGGAGGATTTACCTTTTGTGACAAGACTTTACCATTCAGATCAATAAATGTAAAGCTAAATATATTCTAACAACAGGGAGGATTTACCTTTTGTGACAAGTCATTTATTTACAATATTGATTTTTTTTATAAATGTGCTCTTTTAATTTAAATGAATCACTTGATACATTTCCATTGGGAAACAAAATCAAAAAGACTGTTTCCTTACAAATATGTACATATAATGATTAATGATTATGATGCTTAATGAATATTTGTCTTTCGTGTTGCTTTTTATAATAGCCAGTCCAAACTACCATTTGATGAAAGGGATTGACCCTTATAGTGCTCAAACCGACTTCATACTTATGCAAACAGGTTAGATCGAGGCGAGCCGCCAAGTAAAATGGCGGCTGGCCTTAGACTTAACCTGTTTGCTACTCTGAGTACCTTTCCTCATCAAAATCAAGCAGATGTTAAAGGTTTTGGAAAGCAGTTGACAGAAAATCTATTTTTAGAAAATTACCCAGCATTCTAAGGATTAATATATCAAAAATACATTACCTCAATATTGTTATGGTTGTTAAGCAACAGATGCAAGTTTGATGTTGTGACAAATGAATAAATCAGGAATTATAGCTTTTTTTAGAGTTTATT
Source organism: Cerastoderma edule (assembly GCA_947846245.1). NCBI lineage: Eukaryota > Metazoa > Mollusca > Bivalvia > Cardiida > Cardiidae > Cerastoderma > Cerastoderma edule. Next base: position 53,390,721 of record OX401405.1, read on the forward strand.
CCAAGGGGAATATAAATTTGATGTATGTGTGTCTCTAAAAACCCTTTTTCTTTTAAATAGAGTGTCTTATAGACTTGTATAGCAGCATTATAAAAGTTTGAATATTTGATACATGATAACCTTACTTAAGAGATGCTTTATTTTTTAATTTTGCACATATTATTGTTTGCTTATCTATTGTATGCTTATCTATCAAAAAGGTGTTGGAAAAAAGTTAAAAGCATTAAAAGTGTAAGCTTTGGTGTTAAACAAACTTGGTTGTGGTGCTTTTTAATGCTTCCATGGAAGTATTGATTTCAAAGTTATATACTAAATTCATCATTTTAATTGTAAAACAACTTATTCTATAACTACTTTTTCTACATGGATTGTGAAACATGTTTTTTTACATTCTTATAATAATTTTTCTTTATTATGCTTCCTAGATAAACAACCATGGTTGGTGTTCTGGAAACATACTTAAGAACATTTGGCTTGAACTTTAAATTCTTGCTCAACTTTGTGTATAGGCATAAGCATTAAAGATAAGAAGTGATCTAGAAACTAACTTGTACTCAATTATTTTGCTAAAACTTAAGTTTAAGCAATGTTTGAATCAACCTAACCAATGTTCTCAAGTGACATGATAAACATTCAGAAAAGCAAGTCAATAACACAGTTCATCTATTTTACTCAGCTGTGTATGATGGTTGTAGATAAATATAAGTAAGAGTTTAAAGGCCCATTAAAGGAGATTACTGCTATATCAAACTATATCATTTGGTAAACTTTTGGACAAATTCAAATAGTTATCACCAGAAAACACCATCAGCACAACTTCAATGCATTCCTAAACTAATTCTCATGACTTTTATGAACGTAATAAAAGAACTCCATATATTTTTTCAGTGGTTTATTCGTACTCCTCCCCTTTGATGTGCCTTTAACCCTTATAGTGCTGGAACCGACTTCATGCTTATGCAAACAGGTTAGATCCAGGCCAGCCGCCAAGTAAATTGGCGGCTGGCCTGTGATCTTACATGTTTGCAACTCTTGGTATCTTTCCTCATCAAAATAAGTAGATATTTAAGGTTTTGGATAGCAGATGACACAAAAATCTATTTTTAGAGAATTATTCAGCACTATAAGAGTTTAAGTTAAATACAATGTGAAGAACATGGGCCAACAGTTGTGCCGAATTTGAAAATTGAGAGGTACCTAGTTAGATCCTGCTTCTCACAGGATTCAAACCCACAACGCTTGTGTTCTGTGGCTGATGCTCATACCAAACTCTGTCCTTGAAAAACACCTACAAAATATAGTGATATAGGGGTACACAACTAATGATCATCTATTTGTATTTCACTGTTTTTTTCCTGTTTTCGTAAATATTGCTAGAAAAAAGAGAACCTGATTTAACAACTCAACCACTTGTAATTTTGTTGTATTTATTATTTAACTAAAGCTTAATTCATGATGTAAATGTACTTTGTGAATAAATTGCAATAAAAAATAATGTATTTTTTGAAATTCTTTAGGTCTTTTTTTTCTGCCTGAATGAATAGATTTACCGAGGTGTGTTATGAAATGGCTTGTGTAAGGGCAGTTTTATCAGTATCAGTTTCATATATCATTCATCTATGTACAGAAAAGCTACTAACAATTTTTGGTTCTAGCTAAGCAAGTAAAAGTTGAATGCAACATTCTTTACCATCATGTCAATCACTTCTCAGTAGTTAATAAGTCAATTTATTTTAGACATGTGAACTTTTTACCTTTTAACTTTTAGAATGGTTGGAAATTTTCTTGAAATAGTTTTTTGTGTCGTCTGCTTTCGAAATCCTTCAATTTCTGCTTAATTTTGATGAGGAAAGACACTCAGAGTAGCAATCAGGTTAGATCACAGGCCAGCCGCCAAGTAAATTGGTGGCTGGCCTGGATCTAATCTGTTTGCATCAGTATGAAGTTGGTTCCAGCACTGTAAGGTCTAAAAGCTATTTTTTTTTAAATCACCAGTGGTTTCTCAAATATTGTATTATAGCAGCCTTCAAGCAATAGGTTGAAGGAGTAAAGTCAACACCTTTGATGGTTAAACTAGATACTTTGTACTATCATGGTACTTGGTCATTTTACATCATTAGTTATATCACATTGAAAAATGGTATAAAATAATCATGCACTCTCTTGGAAGGAAATCAGTGTTTGAAACATTTGCATTTTAACTTATGCTTTTGATTGAACCTTGTTGCAAAAGACTCTGTAATCAAAAGGGGCATATAAACACACCTGAATTTTGATTTTTGACAATTATTTACCTCCTTTGATCCACCTTGGTGTACTTTATTAACTTTTATTTCCTTAATGCTGTGTCAACATTATTTCAATTATTCTATGGCTTTACAGTATTTACCAGTACTATGCAGGGCTCTGCAGTGTCTTGCCCAAGGACACTCCCATGAAAACCCCCAATGCTGCTGGTGAGTATGGTACCTGAATGCGTCTTTGAGAAGTCTATTTGTTTAGATCGGAGGCACATTGGTTGAATCGGTGAAAGATTGTCTTCTTTTTCTACCGAAGTTGCCATGGCCGCATGTTTCCACAATCATAGAGACGGGACGAGCCGTCTCGAATGTCGGAGTTATGTAAGGTTTGTAGATCGTGTATGTAAGTTAGAAAGCCTATGGATTGTTATTAAGAACCCACGGAAGCAAAGAAAGCACAACGGGTATGAGGACGACATCGAGAGGATGTGATAGCGTTGCGTCTTTGAAATGTATGTGTGCTCGGTTTGTAAAAGCTCTTGGATAAGGATATTTGTTGGGGAAATATGATAAAGAAATAAAGGCAGTGTATCGATCATTAAGTAAAGCAACGATTTGCCTCTTCAGTTAATCCTTTCCCAAACAATAACGACATTTGACCTCTTTGTTGCAGACGACTTTAGAAAACATTATGGGAAAAGGTGAAATTGCTCGTAACGAGCAATTTCTCTTTTTCCCCACATATTTTCTGCCCATCAGAAGATTTCCAATTTCATCACATTTTGAAATGTTGTCCTCAAACTCTTTCAACTTGGGACAGTCGAAACTTTGGCGTTTGGTAAAGGATTAACTATTGGCTTGGACTACTATACTTTAAAAAGCAACATAATAGTGCGTGAAACAAAGTCCTCATAAATTTAAATTAATTCATAAAGATTCTGCGTAAGAAACCCAAGAACACGAACCAAAAGACTTAATATGAACGAGTTACGGGAAAACATTTAGTAAAACAAGACGAAATGTGATTAGGGAGTAGAAGACGACACAACAGGATGTGATAGAAAATGGAACAGATGGCCGGATTATATTTGTATGTGAACGTCATCAAATAAGATGTACGTTCTGTTCTGTTCTGTGATAGGAAATGGATAGTCACACCTCCGACATTTCGAAATGTGGTGAACTTGGAAAATAATCTTCTGATAGGACAGAAAACATTATGGGAAAAAAAGAAATTGCTCGTTAAGGGCAATTTCTCCTTTTCCAACAATGTTTTCCAGAGTCGTCTGCAACAAAGTGGATAAATGTCGTTATTGTTTGGTTAAGGGTTAGGATAAAAGAAGAAAAAAGAGAGTGGGACGAAGATGAAAAATAAGAAAAGGAATGACTAAATGCCGTGACCAGGAATGGTCCACCCTGTACCATGCACTCGGTATTAGACAATCAATTATCGGTAACAAGGCACTGAGATGTGCATCATAAATACGACTAGCATTATCGCATGTTCAAATGTCTTTATATAAAAAAAATCCCGTTTTAGCCACATCTGCAATCATCGAGTAGGGTAGCATTACCATGGATACTCCTATCTTGAATCAATCTAGAGAGGGATCAATCTGAACACATCGGATTTATCCAATGAAAACACCTCTGAAATAATAGTGATGACGCCATATTGTTTTCTGCGAGAATGACGTCACTTTACTTTCGGTTTCAAAAATAGATCTTGAATGTGAAATCTAAAAAGTCGTTAAATTTGATTAAGAACACACCTTTATATGTTACAACTTTTCATTTCGCCATTTCTTATGAGTTACCGATAAAACATGATTTAAAAGGTTGTCCTACGCCTCCATATTAATTGAACTACTTAATGTGGACCCTGTGGAAATGTGTTATATGCCGGGGCCGATTTACCCAAATAATTGTAACCCTACAATTATATTCGAGGTGTATTTAATAGCTCACGGAAATACCCGAGAAGGTCCGATTGGAGAGGGATAAAATAGCTTTCAAAAAAATGTGTTGGATTCATTTTGAATTGACAATCTCAAAGATAAAGATTATAATCTGTTCAAAATAAGCTCACTTCAGTGATAGAATGACTCCATAGCTCTATAAATGTAGATCAAACTAAATCGTTGAATCGCCTCTCATTATAAAGAATCGTATGGACGGGGAAATCTTAAATTGTCCTCGCAGTACACAATTTAGAGAATTGAAATTAGAGAGCAATAAAACACTTCTCCACGAGGATAGTTGACTTCTATCAATCAGTATTATATTAACCCTTTACCAAAGGATAAACGTTCGACTGACCCAAATTGAAAGAGTTTGCAGACGACATTATAAAATGAGATGAAATTGAAAAATAATAAGGCAAAACAATGAGGGAAAAGGAGAAATTGATCATTTCGTGCAATTTCTCCTTTTCTCACAATGTTTGCAGAGTCGTCTGCAACAAACTGGTCAAATGTCGGTTCTGTTTGGTAATGGGTTAACATGGACATACTTTGTTGAACCTTCTTTGTATTCTTTGGGCGAGGTCTCAATCAAACTGACACAGTTTTTTTCTAATATCGCTTTTTAAGTATAGGGTATAAGAAGTCAGTTTTGACCGTTGCAGAGAAGGATCATTCAATTTGATAGGCTTGAAGACAAAAAACGATTTATAAGGCCAGAAGGAGTAAATCTACCATAACTATTTGAAATGATCGCCAGGTCGGTTCACGCATGACAATGAGTGAAACGTGTCACATGATTTCCGGTAAGAATTATCAACCAATCAACGAGAGGAAATTCAAGGCCGCTTTATCAGCCATCTTTCCTGATAACATGGAATGGCATTTTTTGCTACTTATTTGTCTCTATTTTTGTCTTGCTCTTGTCTAAAGCAAGCGCCGAACCGAGATTTTGGCATTTCTTTTTTTATAATAAACGCGAAAACTTCATTTCATTATATCTGATTCTATTTGTATATTCGGCAAACATTTTCTTTGATCGTTTGCAAAGCCGAAATATGGCTAACACAATGACAACTCCAACATTTTGATACCATTCTGACGAAGTCTTTAATCATTATATGTTTCCGAAAGATTTTAGCTCTTCTATGTAAAGGATACTGTCCAATGGTCGTTAAGCGCAAATCTCTGAAAGACTTTATCGACGAATTGCGGAGAGTAGAGCACGATGGACAGGTTTGTCATCTTACTACATCGGCGGAAAAAGAAAAACGAAACATGTAGATTAGCAAAAGCCTAATCTAACGCATCAGTTAAATGGTTTCGGAGCTTCTCTTTACGTTTACGAGGAAATTTATCATACGAACCTTTAGTTTGAACATGTTTTTATTGCCAATTGAGCATATAATACACGGTACACAACACACGTTAATAATCATATAACACATGTATAAACTTTAGCAAAACAGTCTTACCACAAGTGCTCACAATTTAGAAACGGCCATTTCCCCATACAGCTCTTATGATGAGTCGCGATATAAGATCTATTAATTTAATCCTTAACCAAACGCCAAACTTTCGACTATTCTAAACTGACAGAGTTCTGACATTTCAAAATGTGATGCATTGGAAGAATATTCCCTTGGGAGGACAAAAAACAATGTGGGCAAAGGAGAAATTTCTCGTTAAGAGTAATGTCTCATTTTCCCACAACGTTTTCTGATTCGTCTACGACAAACTGGTCAAATGTTGTTATTGGTTGGTAATGGGTTGATTAAACAGCTTTTTATTGAAATATGGTTGAAATTCGTAACTCTTTGATATGACACTAGTCCCCCTTACCATAGTCTTTTGTCAACCTACATTGATACGGTATGAGATGGGCATTGCCATATAACTGAAGAATCAATAATACAGTCGTGTAGATGTTTTGTGTTGCCTGGATGAATAAGCTAGTTACTTGGTTTCGAAAAACAATTTTGTTAAGTTTTTAAATCCGTTTCGATTGGCAATCATGTAGTTTCAGCACAGTGAACGTAAGTAATTTGTTCATCAAATTGCTTTAAGGTCAAAGCAGTTCGGATTAATCTCCAGCGTCAAATAAAGCTGGATGCAGACATTGTAAAGAACAAACATGCATCTCTAAATCGAATGAATACACTTATTCACGGTGACATCTCTCCACTTCAATGAGGAAAACGATTTTTGTTATATCAAAATTATCGCATTAAACCCATCACCAAACAATAACGACAGTTGACCACTTTGTTGCAGACGACTCTGAAAAACATTGTTGGAAAAGAAGAAACTTCTCTACTTTTCCAACAATGTTTTCTGTCCTATCAGAAGACTATTTTTCAATTTTATCACATTGAAATGTCGTCTGCAAACTCTTTCAATTTGGGACAGTCGAAAATTTGGCGTTTAGAAAAGGGTTTAGAAATCCAAATTTCCCCCGACAGAAAAGTAATACGATAATTACCGTTAAAGGGCTTTGTCGTACCGAATTAATTGATAAAATAACTTTCACTAAATGAATAGCGAGCACAAAAATGAAGTCATACGACTTACAGAAGAAAAAGAAAAGATATTGGTTCCCCGGATCAAGAATAGAACTGTGTCACGGAACGACTGGATAAGATGATAAGTGCAAGAGTGTCATCATTTCATTTCACAAAAACAATACGAAATTGTTGAACACAATTGCGCCGGCCATTCATTTGGCCTTAATTTGTCACGAAGAAATGTCACTGTATGAGGAAAGCTTCAATTACACGAGAAAAAAGGTCAGTTTACTCGTTTTAACAAAGACACCAAATTTATTAGTCAAGCTAGTGACAGAATAACCTGTATCTCTTTAGGATGAATATGTTTCAAACACCGGACAGGAACAAACCTTTCACCAAAACAAAGGATTTTGACCGCCTACTCCTTGATATTTGATCCTGACGCGTCTATTGCAAAATACTTTGAAAACAACTGCGTTAAAATGATAAAGTGCTTATCATTCTGTCACAATGGTTTCCACCAGATGGCATAAAGAAATGTAACGAACTTCCTCTAGTCATTTTAAGAACGACTAGATAAAGTTGATAACATTTTCGTTATGCTATCTGGTATGTTCATCTGTTGTTGCTTCTTATTTGAACCAACCGTTACTTTCGGTTTGATTTATTGGGTTTGTAAACGTTCTTTGGCCGCTAAGCTTTGTAGATGACGAAGCATTGCGTTTTATATCCCCGAATCATTTCGCGAGTTTTCTAAAACCAATATATATACTGGCCACCAACAATTTTACAAACAAAAATGCTACAAATTTTAGAGCCAAGTTACGACATTCGTAACAAAGGTTGGATTGTAGATGACTTTATGTATTGCTTAAGTCTTTATGTCACACAAGGCAATCCTTTAGCCAGCGTAGTTATTTGTTTGTTTTGTATCAAACTGGTTTTGAATATCACATCTTATTACAAAAAGATGTTATGTATTCAAATAACTCAATACAAAAAAATAGTGTAAATCATGTTCTTACTTCAATTAGTGTTAAACCCACATTTTCATCCAATGAGAATGCGTCAATTTGAATTTTTCTGTAGGTTGTTTTTCCATTAACTACTATCCTAGTGTTCTAACTGGGCTCTATGAGAGTATTATTCTGTTTTTTTCGCATGCGCATAAATGTGTACATTTAGGCTCCACCTCCAAATAACAGTAGTCACATGTGCTGTAGCGATGGAAACATCGCTGTAATGTCACGTGGAGAATTCATGGCCATTTGAGCTCCGTATGACTTGTTCAATGTTAAAACAACGTGATAAAAGGAGAAACTGCTTGTCGTGAGCATTTCCCCTATTGTCACAATGTTTTCAAAAGCTGTTTGAAACAGAAATCAATAAAAAGGAAATGAATTGCAAATGCCTACCCAGAGAGGCGTGGTTGACCAGTATACGATAGAGCGCTCTATGGAAATGTAGTTTAAACACTGAGTTGTTTAGAGTCTAGATAGTGAAATTTAAACGATATAGAAACCCCGTCAGTCGCTATCGCTCCTTCCTTGGGGTTTCTATATTGTTTAAATTTCCCCATCTAGCCTCTAACTAATACTGATACACTCGTGTTAATCGAACGCTTTATATTTTTGTTGCTCTTTCACCAAACAGCTTTGCTCAAATCCTTTAACAAGCACTGTATCACGGTCGTCTAAGACAAGAGGCATATCAAGGCTTCCCATTTTATCTTGACCTGGGTCGGATGTCTGGAGACTGGACTTAACACCGTTTTCAGCAGTTCTTTCCCTATCTCTCGGTTATCAGTCTACCGTTCAATGCTCCTTATGTTTCCTCACCGATACCACACAATATGTTTCCGATGACATCGACTGCTTTCTAACATAAACACATAATGCCCAATAGTTTTGAGTATCACCTCATATCACACTATGGTGTCAACTATTTACCTAACATAATACAAAATGTAACCCCTTTACATATTGCAGAACAATTGATTATCCTGAATGCATAAATACTCTTCACCTAACCGCTATGTTAAAATCCTGTGACACGCACTGTATCACGGTTTTCTTAGACAAGAGGCATAGCAATACTTCCAACATTTCATCTTGAACTGGGTTGCGTGCTTTGAGATTAGGCTTAACATCATTTTTCAGCCCGAACGTTTGTTATTTCTCGGTTATCATTCTACCATTCAATGCTCCTCACTTTTCCTCACTGATATTGCACAATATTCCTCCAGTGCCACAGACTGCTTCCCAACATGAACAAATTATGCTCAATAGTTTGGGGCGAATGCAATCTTGTTGTAAAAGCTTCATTCAGGGCTGGAGGAACATTGCCGACGCCAGGGACTCGAACTTGACACATTTGAATCTTATATGTACCAACTCTGACTTCCTCTCGACTGAGCTTAGGAAGCATTCCCGTACGCAGTGATCTACCTTGTCGGTTATGAGACACGGATAACAAAGGGAAGTAACCATGCATGGATATTGATATCGAGGCCCGGACTGTCCTAGTTTCACTCATTCGTCACTTCCGGAATGACGGAGAGCTTTGTGGGTTCAACAGACTCGTTCCGGTTGGCGTCTATCCTCGACTCCTTTCCCACGACGTCCGCGTTGAAGTGTCGAATGTCCAGATCCACGGGGTTATAGTTCGTGTCGGGGGGATGCAACAACAGGGGGCGCCCCGGTTTACCGGAAGAAGCAACGTCCCTGCTACGCGCATGGTCAGAGGAGCTCGTGTGATCCGAATGATGCGAATGTAAACTCCTGGCGGGAGAGGCCGCCTCGACGGACGTAAAACTCGTTTCAGAGTAACCGTTCTTACGCGAAAACCTGTAAGAAAAATAAGTCTTCCGTCGTGTATGTTGACGTATCTGACCCTTACAGCATTTCGCCGTGAAGAGCGTCTGTTTAAAGGCCTGTCGGAACTTAAGCGACATGATGCTGTAGAGGATCGGGTTGATGGTACAGCTCATGAAGTAACAGACGCCTGAAATGTAGTAGATGACCTTGTGGGCGTACAGAAGGCTCTCGGTCCACTTGGGTGCGGGGATATAGAGGATCATAAGGCGCTGAGAGTGGAAAGGAGCCCAACAGATGAAGAAGCCCAACACCACGGCGACTTGAAAACAAAGAAAGACTTGCAATGAAACCTCGGCATACACAATTGTTTGATCAACATTTTCATAGACATATAAGGGCGGCTGGTGAAGAATTTATCTTGTTTTGATTAACACTTAGAATGCTTGGTAAATTTCCAAAGCCTTAAATATTTGCTTAACTTTTATTGAGGAAAGATACTTAGAGAAGCAAACAGGTATGATCACAGGCCAGCCATCGATTTACTTGTTGGCTGGCCTGGATCAAACCTATTTGCATAAGCATGAATTCGGTTCCAGCAATATAAGGGTTAATGCGTTTTCAAATTCTAACATTAACACCATTCAACAGTGTTCAATAATATTACGATGCATGTCTGAATTATTGATGGTATACAATAGATTAAGTATCCCAAATTACGGCAACTGAAAACAGAGAAAGACTTAAAGTTTTATCCTTCCCTTTTTCGACTTAATCTTATGATAGTGCAGAGAATATTATGGGAAAATGAGAATTTGCTCGTTCAGACCAATTTCTCAATTTCCTAAAGTGTTTTCCAGTTTTCCAGAGTCGGCTGCAATAAAGCGGTCAAATGTCGTTATTGTTTTGTAAAGGTTTAAGGGATTGGCGTTTTCAATGACGTCCGACCGCGTGACGCGCGAGATAAATCACGAGAGACCCAATTGCGTGACACCGACCGCGACGGGATGTGCCGAGAAAATGATCGGGTATTTCCGTGAACGCGTGTGATTTGGTTATAAAGCAGCCGAGTTCATTGGAACTGACACACAGCTTCCCTTTCTCGGTCAGTAGGAGGACGAATTAGTCATCGATTGAACCTATTGGAGAAATAAGGTTTATCCATAGTGCAAATGATCCAGACGTAGTTTTTCTATGTAACGAAGTTGCTGCTTGGATCGTCCGAGTTAGTTTATCCAATGAAAACAGTATATTTCTCAGATTACGGAAATGCCCAAGTAGCTACGGTTGGGATCGGACAACATCTACTTGCCATGTTACTCGGATGATCCAAGCTCGAAATGAGTTATTTAACCCTTATAGTGCTGGAACCGACTTGATGTTTATGCAAACGGGTTAGATCAAGGCCAGCCGCCAAGTAAATTGGCACTTGGCCAGTGATCTAACCTGTTTGCTACTCTGAATATATTTCCTCAGCAAAATAAAGAAGATATCTGAGGTTTTGGAAGGCAGACAACACACAAATCTATTTTTAGAAAATTATCAAGCACTATAAGGGGTAATATTTACGTCCGAAATATTCGGACTACTAGCCATGCAGAAATTACGGAGATCGATCCTTTTCAGAAACAAAAGCAGACGATAATTACGATGTACAAAACGAGAAGTTTCCACTTTTGTCACAATTTTGATTTTTTTTTTCAAAATGTTATGGTTTTTATGATATCCATCATTTCTTTTTATTCACAACAGAAGCAAAATCCCTTTTTGTTAAAATGATTTTCCAGGTACATGTATCACCATCAAATTCTTTATCCGTTTTATTTGTTTTTATATCTTATTTTGTCGTCTGGTGTTCCATCCAATAGGAACCAGTCACAAATTACAAATGTGGGAATCAGTTACAGTATTGATAAGGCTTTTTTGTTCTTTTTAAGCCTTTACCAAACGTTAAATTTTTGACTATCCAAAATGGAAAGAGTTTGCAGACGACATTTCAAAATGTAATGAAATTGAAGAATGATTTTCCGATAGGGCAGAAAACATTATGGGAAAAGGAGAAATTGTAATTTCCTCTTTTCCCACAATGTTTTCCAGAGTCGTCTGCAACAAACTGGTCAAATGTTGTTATTGTTTGGTAAAGGGTTAAGGTGTGCCACTGATGAGTTCCAAAAATCATCATAGCATTCATTCCAAAGGTCAAACGAATTTGGTTTGAAATCTTAAGTGCTCCTCTCTGTTTTTATCCCAAATCGTGCGAATTTATTCTGATCGTGTGACTTCAATAGAAATCATCCATTAGAAAACATGTCACCAGACGACAATCTAATTTTTGCCCAACAGGCACTCTTACGACGGTAAAAATCGAAATAAAATTGAAAAAAAAAGGGTTTCTTTTGGGGCTATTACACAGTAATTGTTTTTGTAAATGGTAGATGTTAGTACATTAAGAAATTGATAACTAATTTCTTTGAAAATAACTAATTTCTTTAAAAGCACACGACAAAGATTTATCTTCTTTAACCCTTTCCCAAACAATAACGACATTTGACCACTTTGTTGCAGACGACTTTAAAAAACATTTTGGGATAAGGAGAAATTGCTCGTGACAAGCAATTTCTCCTTTTCCCACAATATTTTTTGCCCTATCATAAGATTATTTTCCTATTCCATCACATTTTTAAATGTCGTCTGCAAACTTTTTCAATTTGGGACAGTCGAAAATTCGTTGTTTGGCAAAGGGTTAACTGGGTAAGTGTATGCGTATCAGAAAGCAGCCAGTCGGCTATATGTATCGTCTACAATTTTTGTGCGTAAAATCCTTTATCATGGACAGTTGCTCTGATCGCAAACATATACTCAAAAGACTGTTGAAAACGTCATCAAACTCATATCAAGATTACGAAATGCTGGTAAAAGGAATCAATTATTCGTTTGCCCGTGATCTTTATCAATTATTACGCTTGGTTTAGACTAGGGATGGTATCTATGCGTCAACGGATAAGTCATTTAGTTTGTTTAACCGGTGTGAATGATACGGATTCTACGGCAAGCAAATTGAACGTGCGATTGGCTGTGTTCTCTTTACGCACGTGTCATTTTGTAAATACCACATGAGTAGACTTCTTTACTTTGTTTTTGAGAACGACATTATTATAATCTGTTTTCGTATGTGAAGTTTGGGGGTTTGTCCCAAATACATGCAACCGCTTAAAGCATTTAAAATGAATGTCACGTTTCTTTTGTGATGAAGGGGAGAAACCAAATCGATAATAAGACATTTTGTGTCAATGTTGCGTTATTGGGTCATCTGTTACATGGCCTATTAAAGGCATGTCTATAAAGGGAGAAAGTGGCTGACCATTGATTGATAATAAAAACTTTAAGCGGACATCGTGTGATAATAGAGCCAATGTTGAAACCGGGCGATAAACCTCCTCTTGACAAAACCCATATGTCAGTGGTCTTGTTAAATCGTGGTAGGTAAAGGTTACTGTATTATAGTGTCATCCCTATTGAAAGGGCCAGCCAGTTTTGGCTTATGAAACAGTTTTCACTGATTATAATAGTTACCTCCCAACTTCTATCACTATGCCAGGTGCCTAGCGGATATTAGTCGGTAACTAGCTCGCGGCTCACGAACCGGCTATTTCGTAACAAGTCCCTCGCTTAACATTCAGTAATCAGCCCTTTACACGCATAGTTTCTAATACTTTTGACAATTCCTTTCTTGGGTGTAATCATCAGAATTTTCGGGACGAAATAATCATACTAAGTGCCAACACCAAAGAGTTAAGAAAAGCAAAGAAGGAGTTATCATGGAAAATTCGCTTCTGAGTACCATTTTACTAAACATTTATGCTAAAATTCTGCCAAAGTTTAAAACAACATTCCACCTTTTGTCAACATTGAGCTATGCAACGTTGCAAAGTATAGTCGGACACGCTTCCAATGATAGGTCACATGACACTATTGCGTTTTCATTAAAGGTACTATTTATGTTCATCAGTTTTGACTATTTTTATAACGGTACTATGAAACAATACATACCCAACATCTTGACGACAGAGCGTCTAGCGCGCACCTGCTGGGAAAACGCCTCATTGACCGTGAGTCGATCCCGGTTGGAGGCGTCCGAACCCTTCCGGTACAGACCGGACTTCCGGATTGCGATGGCGATAAACGTGTACATCACAGTTACCAACGACATAGGAAACACGAAAAACAGGAACGTGGAGAGCTCAAACGTCCGAGCGATGTAGCTGTTCTCCCCGATCCCGCAAATGGCGGATTCTTTGATCGGCTTGTTCCTGGCATCCACCGCATACACGATCTTGAACTGCAGGGTTAACGGGATGGAGAAGAGGCCGGCCAGGAACCAGATACAAGCGATCACCCGGATGACCCGCTTGAGCCCGGAGAGTTTGTGTGCCTTGAGCGGATGGCAAATGGCCACGTACCTGGAACAAAAGCATGGAACCATATAATGATTTTCAGGTGGAAAGGAAAACTATACAATGTTAAAGCCTACTGAAGCTTGCAAAAGATGAAAATAAACCTTGTGGTTTTGCCCAGATATACCAAAAATGATTTCTGCTATGTAAATAATTAGTTATTATGCAATTAGCATTATGAGTTATGGTATTCTCTAATAAATACTCATATTTCAATTCATTACAGAGTTGTTCATTTTTCAAATACTTAGTGCGAAGGATGCAATACGCTGCTTTCTCCATATATCCTTATACAACGTCCCATAAAAAGAAGCTTAAACAGGTAAGGAGAGAAATAGAGTGATAAATGAAAAAGTTAAAAAGGAATGAATACAGGAAATGGGTACGACTGGTTGCCGTATTGTTTACATTCTTCATACTGAATATATGTGCGGGGTTGCAAAAGCTTGATTATTGTTTATAATCTCAAAATTCATTTTCTAATGATAGATATATCATTGCCAAAAAAGTATTGTTTAATTTTGATAAACATTTAAAACACGACACAAAGTTCAGAGCATACTCGAATGAGAGGGATTCACCAGCTTTGCTTATAAAAAGCGATAGAAAATACATCTCTAGAAGAAAAAAAAGTCGAATAAGTTTTTCTTTTTTCACAATACATGTATGTTGTTAGTCATCGGAGTACACACTCTTTAATGTAGGTTTCTTACTTTTAGCAAAATATTGACCACTTTACCATGGAACCAATATGAACAGAAAAGAAAGAAAAAATAGCACACTCATTTAAAAAGTACATACAAATAGCATTAACAAGGATATTATTGATACAAAAACAAAATTATATAAGCGTTTCCGAATGTTTTACTGGTGCCAAGGGACTTAAACCTGATTGCTTATTGTTGGATTACGGAGCAAATTCCGGTGTGAAAATGTTCATTGTTGCCCCGGAGATATAAATGTAATAGATACATATATCAGGAAAACTTTAAAAGGCCGAATCCATCTATGTGTACGTATTTTCTATTTTTAGGCGAAAATTGCAGAATGGGCTAAAACTTTGTTAATGGATTTTATAAGCGCATACAATCGCAAGGGAATCGAATAAGAATTTCAATTACAAAGAAATCCGATTTGTTCCTCTTTATATAATCGTATTTGACCTTTATGATCTAGAATACGTTCTCTACTGAATGACCCAAAACATGACCCATGCAGTAATTTGGAAAGTTTTTATAGCTAATTCTAACTAAATAAATAAAAATATATATGGAATATACTTTATAAGATGACATAGATGAAAAGGATAGAGCGCTGTAATAAACCAATGAACGTTTAATCTTTTGATAGATACAGTTGTACTTTTACAAAATTTCCTTACCTATTGTCGAGAAACAATGAATGGACAATCAATTAGTTTCATTTAGACCACAAAATTGTCCAGTTTCAATAGCTGAAGTTTCATTTTTAATTTAGAAAAGTGTCGCTTGCATATTCATAGATATCATTCTGTTATATGTGCAGACGATAACACTTTTATTGGTAGGCAATATATTGAAACTATTTTGTATGACAATCTGCTTGTCTTTTAGTACTTTGACCATCGTTTCGAAAAGTTTCCGGTTTAGTGAAAATGCTTCCTGCTTCAACCCTTAGTTAACTAGTAATTTGGAAACTCGGATGATCCAAGCTGTAACTGTGTAGAATGAAATATCTACGTTAAGATCATTCGGACTAGTAATTTGGGTGATTGTGTTACGGTAGAATACACATAATCCGCCATTTTGAAACTATTTCTTTCGTCGGCTTACTTCGGTTGTTCTCGGCATACATCGGTCGGGGCCGGAAGTATAGGTATAAAGCGAATAGTTTCGGTCCAGACCGATGTATACTTAGAACGACCGAAGTAAACCGACGAAAGGATTGGTTTCAAAATGGCGGATAATGGGTATTCTACATTAAATACACTTTGTGAATGAATTCCGATATATCATATATACCGTATTCTATGGAATAGTAAGGATTCAGAAATGACAGGTAATTACCTCCCTTGATGACGTGCTTATTAATGTTTTCTAATGGAGTTAATTGCGGTAGCTGACACATGAGATAATTTGCTAGTCTAAACAAAATGTCGTTGAAGCAATACAGTTTTTGTAATGCGGTGCACTACGTAATGAAAATTAGCTACTGAATGCAGCCTTGATTTCGAATGTGTTAATTTGTTTAAGTATGTGCAGACATTATGGGGTGGGTTTCAAAACAGTTGCAACGCCTTTATATTAGAATGCGTACTTATTTATTGTAGATTGGCTCTTAATACTTTAATACGAACTGCTTCTACTTTCAATGGCTATGCTCCAGTACGTTGCGTATAACAGAACAGTTGCTATATAGATTGAACATTTTTAAAGATTGTAATGTCCAAGTATCCTTACATTTGTAAACAAGCAGTTGTTATGTGTAGTTTCCAAGATATTAGATCTAACCCTTTACTAAAAGCCAAATTTTCGACTGTCCCAAATTGAATGAGTTTGCAAACAACATTTCAAAATTTAATGAAATTGAAAAAAAAATCCTCCAATAGGGCAGGGGATTGTGGGAAAAGGAGGATTTACTCGTTAAGAACAGTTCTTCCTTTTTCCAGAGTCGTCTACAACAAACTGGTCTAATGTCGTTAATGTTTGGTAATATGATAAAATTGATTGAGATGAATGTCGCAATACTACTGGAAAAAATCTGGTGACGCTATGTATAACGCTATGTATAAAACCCAAAAGAAAACTAAGAGAACGGAAAAGAGAGAGAGAAAAAGGAATTTAGGTGTGAATTCAGGAGGGACAGTGTTTAAGCAGATTACGTAATGTATTTGATGGGTATAAATCGGCCATAAACAACCGGAGCCACTCCACTGAGGAAAATATTTTTATTTTAAAACTCCGGAACACTTCCCTTCTGTTATCTTCAACTGTTGCCAAAACAGACTGGCGAATTTACGTTGTTTATAGAGTCAAAAGCAGACACCGGTTTGGCAAGATTGTTCGAAAGTTGAAAAGTAATTAACAATTGCGAGATATTTAGTGCACTGTAACAATGTTGTAAAGTAAGTATCAATTCATATCTGCATATCATTAATGCCCTTCCAGAAAATGTTTAACGATTTCAAAGCAAGCAGACAGATTAACTTTGTTCAGTGATTCAACAATGACAAAGGTCGGATAATAGTGTGCGACGGATTAAAAAAAAGTAATTGTCCATTTGAGAGATTCACTACTCTGTGAATGTGTTGTAAAACTGGCAAGAATCTGTATTCGCGAATCACTGTGAAATCTTATAAAAACGTGCTTGTTCTCAGTTTCTTTTACTTAATGTTCGATTTCTGTTCATTTGTTTTGGAAGAGCGTCCCTCCTTTTTCTTGAAAAAAATTAAATAATTTACTTCGATTGAACGATATTTCAAAACACAAACAGAACAATCTGCCGAAGTTTTAAATCATTATACAAATAAATCATTCTTATCTTATTCTTATAGTTTTCTTATCATTTAAAGGGATTATCTAATCACATGCCTACTGTGATTAGAAAAGAAATACCGTCATATCGTAGGTGTTATTTCGGTACGAAACTATAACAAAGCCAGTAAATGTCAGAATTTCATGAACAGTGAGATATTTATCAGAATATGTTTCCAACTACTGTACTGTAAGCCGATAAATGAATGAATGGACGAATTAATCAATCAATTAAAATATGAATGAATGAATGAATGATTGAATGGATGAATGAATGAATGAATGAATGAATGAATGAATGATTGAACGAACGATCGACGAACGAACGAACGAACGAACGAACGAACGAACGAACGAACGAACGAACGAACGAACGAACGAACGAACGAACGAACGAACGAACGAACGAACGAACAAACGAACGAACGAACGAACGAACGAACGAACGAACGAACGAACGAACGAACGAACGAACGAACGAACGAACGAACGAACGAACGAACGAACGAACGAACGAACAACGAACGAACGAACGAACGAACGAACGAACGAACGAACGAACGAACGAACGAACGAACGAACGAACGAACGAACGAACGAACGAACGAACGAACGAACGAACGGACGGACGGACGGACGGACGGAAGGACGGACGAACGAACGAACGAACGAACGAACGAACGAACGAACGAACGAACGAACGAACGAACGAACGAACGAACGAACGAACGAACGAACAATCAATCAATCAATCAATCAATCAATCAATCAATCAATCAATCAATCAATCAATCAATTAATTAATTAATTAATTAATTAATTAATTAATTAATTAATTAATTAATTAATTAATTAATCAATCAATTAATTAATTAATCAATCAATTAATTAATTAATCAATCAAAAAACCAATCAAAAAACCAATCAATCAATCAATTCATTCTCAACCAAACATTAAATGAGTCTATTTAATGATTCAAACCCTCAATTAGTCTTTCAAAACCAATCGATTAAACATTATTGGAGCCAAACGAAAGGATCAAGTAACCAAGCAACCAAGCACCACAATGACGTACAAATATACATCCAATCGTATCTATTCGGCAATCCCCGTAACAAGTCGGTAGATATACCTCGTAGGCAGTACATGAATACACCAGTAATCCTGGGGTAATTCGCCTTATTTCCGGCGGCTAACGCAAAATGCACACAGGCACTAAATATGTATTTAAATACACACAAATTGGTTATATATCACAATTAAATGTTTGTTTTTACCCTTTTCATTAAAGATGACCATATCAACACATCTTTGATTCATATTTTCATTAATTATTTTGTCAATCTATCTACTCGGCAATCCCCGGCTTGTGGCGGGGATTTCCGAGTAGATACGATTGCAAACGGACATACCCTTCGTTGCTGACCTACTTTTAATAATGGCTCCCCATTGCCACCGAGGTTATTTTAAGAAATGGCCGAGGTGTTCCGAATGGAATACACCAGAAATCCTGGGGTAATTCGCCTTATTTCCGGCGGATAACGCAAAATGCACACAGGCACTAAATATGTATTTAAATACACACAAATTGGTTATATATCACAATTGAAAGTATTTTTACCCTTTTTATTAAAGATGATCATATGAACACATCTTTGTTTCATATTTTGTCAATCAGCTCTTTCCGGTAATCCCCGGCTTGTGACGGGGATTGCCGAGTTGATACGATTGGCCCTTCGTTGCTGACCTACTTTCAAAAATGGCTACCCATTACCTCCGAGGTTATTTTAAGAAATGGCCGAGGTGTTCCGAATGATATACATCAACCAATTTAGAAAAGCAAAAAAAAAACCTTGATCAGTGAAATCAATCGATTGTCCATTCGTTTGATCAACCACCCCTCCAAACAATTATGAACTGGTCCAAACCATATGAAAACCCAAAGTATCGACTCACCTTTCCACGGTGAATGCTGTTATCGTGAGAATGCTCGCGTTGGTCGACATCTCCGCCAACAAAGTCCGTATGACGCAGAACGCCTCGCCAAAGATCCAGGGGTACGCCGACCAGATCAGATACGTCTCTGGCGGGAGTCCTATCACCAGCAGTAGGATATCCGCTATCGCCAGGTTAAACAGGTAAAAGTTCGTTGCCGTGTGCATGTACTTGTTCTTGGCGATCAGAATGCACGTACACACGTTTCCGAAGATCCCCGAGAAGAAGATGAAGCCGTACACTAACGTGATCGTAAGTACGGTATCCATCGGGCCACGCCTCGGTCCGTGACCCGCCATTTCTATGTAGTCCCATATGTCGCCCTTGAAAGCGCCGTGTAACTTCGTGTGGTTCGTCTCGTTGAATTTCCCGCCAACACCGTGCAGGTGGTTGTGGAGCAGCTCGAATAGTGTGACGTCATTGAAATTGTCTGTGATGTTTCCGGAAGCATTCGGGTTTGTCCGTAAGTGCTTCCATATCTCGTCGATGTAGGCGTATGAATCGGATTCGTTCATGGTGCTGCTCTAGACTGGTTCTCTGTCCTGCTCTTTTTTAGTAACGAAGTGGTAGGATAAAGAACTTGATACTAGATGAGGCTTGAACTGTAAAAGAGGAAAAGAAGAATCCAGTCTTTATTTTTTTTAAACAGATTGGTCTGCCTCAGTATAGGTTAATTGACATCGTTTCAGACATTATTTTTTGCTAATCAACAGAACAATGCATCAATGCCATTGAGTAATGACAGTTCTGGGCTACTCGTCTAACATATCTGGAAGCAATTGTACATCCATGGTTCTTGTAATGCTAAGTACAAGTGATTTGTGAGCAATTTTCGGCAGACAACATGAGAAGAACATAAAAACAAGATAGCTACATTCGGATGGCTACACATTTAATTGAAAGCATCATGAAATTATATTTCAATGTGCTACTTTTTATTTACAGTTCAATAACAAGCTTGCATCCCACAGGACTTCTGTATTTTCAGTTCTTTGATTTTTACTGCGCTTGAAATCCCTAATCTGTCCCCAGAACGGTTGGGGGGAATATAAAACGAACAGAATAAGACAAGCATAATGGGAATCTAGAATCAAACACCAATCAAACACCAATCTTGTTGCAGTCAACTTCGGGGCGACATGCATTTGGAGTCGGTTTAATATCAGTTCGTAAAGTACGTCTTTGAAGAGAGAAAACCAAACAAAAAAACAGACACTTGGTGATTCTGAGAGCAGAAGCGGCATCATTAGCAAACATAATGCGGCTGTTTATTCCTCTTTTAGCCAACAAGTGGTTCTTATACGTTAAATGGCTTTTATGCGTGCATTTTGAGGGAATTCTAAAACTCGTTCATTTTTTCCTAGAACAAAAGCCGACATCTGTCTGTATTCCCAATGAAATACAAAACATTGTGCACTATGGTTTCTTGCAGTCGAATCAACTATCTCTTCCAAAGGTATATTAAAAGTGACTATCTCACAGATTGAGATTTGAATGTTTCGGTATTTCGGTATCAGCTTAAAGATTTGCTTCTCGTTTTAGACAAAGGGAATACGAATTTCCATAGCACATTGTATTTTTGACTTTCAAATTTCTTCATATGTAAACAAGCAGCTTTAAAACAGTAAGCACTATAAATAGAAATATTAAAAGGACACACTTCACGAGGAAACTCCTTACAGTGATCTCCCCTTGCTATGAAACATTGATAACTGCTGCGACACGATTTTCATCCCGATTTGGAATAAAATTGAATGTTATTGTTGTTTTTTTCCAAGTTTTTACCTGATGTAGAAGGTAATTTAGAATAAATGTTTTCTTGTGTTTATTTCTGATTAGTTGAGTTAAAAATAAAACCTTTCATTGTCTTCATAATATAAAGCACAAATGGATTATTCTTTAGGTGCCGCCGCCATCTTTAAACGCCATTTTCGTTTCTTAGCGAATGATCATGTGGCATTTCTGGTGGCAGTGATCAATCTCATAAAGGGAGGAGAAGAAGAAGAAGAAGAAGAAGAAGAAGAAGAAGAAGAAGAAGAAGAAGAAGAAGAAGAAGAAGAAGAAGAAGAAGAAGAAGAAGAAGAAGAAGAAGAAGAAGAAGAAGAAGGAAGGAAGGAGGAAGAAGAAGAAGAAGAAGAAGAAGAAGAAGAAGAAGAAGAAGAAGAAGAAGAAGAAGAAGAAGAAGAAGAAGAAGAAGAAGAAGAAGAAGAAGAAGAAGAAGAAGAAGAAGAAGAAGAAGAAGAAGAAGAAGAAGAAGAAGAAGAAGAAGAAGAAGAAGAAGAAGAAGAAGAAGAAGAAGAAGAAGAAGAAGAAGAAGAAGAAGAAGAAGAAGAAGAAGAAGAAGAAGAAGAAGAAGAAGAAGAAGAAGAAGAAGAAGAAGAAGAAGAAGAAGAAGAAGAAGAAGAAGAAGAAGAAGAAGAAGAAGAAGAAGAAGAAGAAGAAGAAGAAGAAGAAGAAGAAGAAGAAGAAGAAGAAGAAGAAGAAGAAGAAGAAGAAGAAGAAGAAGAAGAAGAAGAAGAAGAAGAAGAAGAAGAAGAAGAAGAAGAAGAAGAAGAAGAAGAAGAAGAAGAAGAAGAAGAAGAAGAAGAAGAAGAAGAAGAAGAAGAAGAAGAAGAAGAAGAAGAAGAAGAAGAAGAAGAAGAAGAAGAAGAAGAAGAAGAAGAAGAAGAAGAAGAAGAAGAAGAAGAAGAAGAAGAAGAAGAAGAAGAAGAAGAAGAAGAAGAAGAAGAAGAAGAAGAAGAAGAAGAAGAAGAAGAAGAAGAAGAAGAAGAAGAAGAAGAAGAAGAAGAAGAAGAAGAAGAAGAAGAAGAAGAAGAAGAAGAAGAAGAAGAAGAAGAAGAAGAAGAAGAAGAAGAAGAAGAAGAAGAAGAAGAAGAAGAAGAAGAAGAAGAAGAAGAAGAAGAAGAAGAAGAAGAAGAAGAAGAAGAAGAAGAAGAAGAAGAAGAAGAAGAAGAAGAAGAAGAAGAAGAAGAAGAAGAAGAAGAAGAAGAAGAAGAAGAAGAAGGAAGAAGAAGAAGAAGAAGAAGAAGAAGAAGAAGAAGAAGAAGAAGAAGAAGAAGAAGAAGAAGAAGAAGAAGAAGAAGAAGAAGAAGAAGAAGAAGAAGAAGAAGAAGAAGAAGAAGAAGAAGAAGAAGAAGAAGAAGAAGATGAAGAAGAAGAAGAAGAGAAGAAGAAGAAGAAGAAGAAGAAGAAGAAGAAGAAGAAGAAAAAGAAGAAGAAGAAGAAGAAGAAGAAGAAAAAGAAGAAGAAGAAAATAAAACTATCGTTGAGGTATTCATTACACATCATGTCAAATTACACGTAGCTGTAATAATACTAGCGACCTTAACTGTTAACATAACTTTAACTGATTTACATCCAACAAAGCACTCGATAACGTATTACAGAAATATGATTTTAATCGGAATGCTCGAGTTAATACTTTTACCATGAACATTAAAACTTGATTGAAGGTATGCAAGTGGTTGTAAGTACTGTGTGCGGAACATCAAAACAAAGCCGGGTTTTAGAAATGCATTTTTAATTACAAAGGTGATTTATTGAATGGGGTTTTACATATTTTGCACTTAGTTTAAATGTTTCTGTTAATCATACTAGCCTCATTATAATGTTGCGCCTCTTTTAGAGAGTTAGTATACACGTTTAAATTCACGGCTACTTTGCAACAGTTATTTTGGTCCTATTTTGGTTTAAGATCACTTCAACAGTTTTCTGCCGTTTTGCTCTACAAATCTCATCATGAATTGAGGAAAGGTGTGACCTAACAATCATATAAAGGCTGGTCAAATGTGAGAGATCTATCTACCCGTTTGTCAGTCAGAGAAAGTTGGGATTAGGAACACATGTACATGTATTGCGTATATAGTTTAATAGTTTAATATCTTTCTAAACTCATTGACGAGTTAAGATTGTTTCTAATTTGGTCCTAATGCGTACCAGCCCACGGAACAGACAATCTATCATACTTATACATGAACGCACGCAATATTTCAATTGTTTGGCATTTATCTTTGCTCTCCCTTTGGACATACCAATATCAATTGTTTCCTAATATTTGATCCTTTATTGAATGGCGCCCCGTGAACTATCTATTACGAACATTTTTTGGTAGAAATAAAGAGTTATACGTTAGTTTAAAGCTTAGGTTTCAGTTAAAACGTATTTTTTTACATCGATTGTGAAACAAGTTCTTCCAACTTAATCAAGTAAACCACTCTCGATTCTGTGGATACATAACCAGTACTCGCGCCGCCTGTGGATGAATGCAAGGTCGCAATACAGATCCCGCCACTCACAGGATTCGAATCCACGGTCATCGTGTTTCGAGGTCGATGCTCTATCCCTTGGCCACTGGTCTAGTATAAAGAAATACTGTGAATGTGGTTACCAGTGGATCATATAAACAGTACGCATCAGTGCAATTAACCAGTCACATAGAAACTCCTAATTAGAGTTTTCTGCGCGATTGGAATCCAGTAATAAGCTGTAATCTCCAGCACAAGATATAAACATGTAGTTTCTAATCTCGTTTCCGTTCCTTTAGATGAGATGACCAGTTCTTGTCCATTTGAACCTGGAGAGCTAGCTTATAAACCAATCTTAATCTTATATTGTGTTGTTCAGGTTTTGTTTATTATAGTGTGATCCCTATTGAAAGGTCATCCAGTTTGGCTTATGAGACAGTTTTCACTGATTATACCAAGCACCTCCCATCTTCTATCACTAAGCTATACGCCAAACAGATCTTAGTCGGTAACAATTGAATTTAACTAGCTCGTGGCTCATGGACCGGCAATTTCGGGACAATCCCAAGGAGAACCATTCTCCGGACAAACGCCTCCCGAGGGGCTCGATACTTCGACCTACCCGTCCCGAGGCGGACCCATCAACCACAAGGCCACGCTGAGCGAAAGTCTGAGGTTGGTTAAAGTATAGGTACAAACCTATGTGACAAAAGGATATAAAGTTACTTTCTGTGAGTGCTTTAGAATCGTTTTGTGAAAAATGAAGTTTAGTTGGTAGAATTATGGTTTCATGTCATTTTCAACGTCATTTTAGCTAAATCACGGCATTCGACGCATCTATCCACATTCCTAGTTTTATTAACCAGGGTAATGTTTTACAAAACGGCTTCAGGAAAACTATTTGCGTATGTCGAAACTGATTAACAGAGATAGTATATCAAATTATTGTACACTATTGCAATGTGACACGTCATTGGAAGCGTCACAGAGAGATGATTCCAATGATGTGTTACTATGCAACATTGCGTAGACCAATATTGAAATATTTCAAGATATACAATCTAAGGAAAGCCTCTTTTTCTCTTTATCTATTTACATCGGTTTAACATCGCGCCAACATCATTCCAGTTATGTTGCGATTTCCGACTCTTAATGATGGAGGAAGACTTGATACTCAACTGCCCTTATGGGCTGGTCAAGCCGTGCATAATCATCGGCTTTCTGTAAGTCAGTAGGGTGGGAACGCACGTTTAATGAAAGTCGTCTAAAACCATTGCAACAACGCATTCTAGTACGTCTTGCCTAAAACCATTCCCTCGTATGGGAACATGTGACCGGTCCAAATTGAAGGCAACAGCAGACGACAAAACAGTGTATGGCATATGTACATTTTCTACTTTTCCCATTGGGCCGAAATTATTTTGATAAAAGGTTAAATTACTCATTGAGATTAATTTGTATTTTGTCATAGATGTTCCCAATTACAATACTTTTGTAACAGGTACGTAAGTGCTAATTATGGAAAAAGAGAATAGCATACGAGTAGAAAATTTCAAAGATGAAATAAAATATTTCATCCAGGCTTGACGTTTTAATAATTCACGTACGCAAAGTAAAACTCGAATACATTAATCATTTGCAAGGACGTCAAGTACACGAGCACTTACGTAATGCTAGTCAAATAAATGCATGCATACACGTGTGGTAGAATTTACCATTCGTCATATGGCAATATGGCCAACTATGAAAATACAGAAAAAAGACTCTTAACAAATATTTGTTCTTACTTTAATAAAATCCATATATTCCTACATCCGTAAAGTCCTGACTGTATATGCAGGGTGCACACGTTGGCGATTATGTTATGCACACGTTGGCGATTATGTTATGCACACGTTGGCTATTATGTTGTGCACACATTGGCTATTATGCTGTGCACACGATGGCTATAATGTTATGCCCAAGTTGGCGATTATGTTATGTACACGTTGGCAATTATGTTGTGCACACGTTGGCTATTATGTTATGAACACGTTGGCAATTATGTTGTGCACACGTTGACTATTATGTTATGTACACGTTGGCAATTATGTTGTGCACACGTTGGCTATTATGTTATGCACACGTTGGCAATTATGTTGTGCACACGTTGACTATTATGTTATGCACACGTTGGCAATTATGTTGTGCACATGTTGACTATTATGTTATGCCCACGATGGCTATTATGTTGTGCACACGTTGGCTATTATGTTGTGCACACGATGGCTATTATGTTATGCCCACGTTGGCGATTATGTTATGCACACGTTGGCAATTATGTTGTGCACACGTTGGCTATTATGTTATGCACATACGTGTGATTGTGTTATGCAAACACGATTGCTGTTATGTACACACGGCTTATACTGTTATGTAAACACCGTTGACACTGCTATGCACATAAGCGATAGTGTTATGCACACATAACTCTAACTGTAATGCATATGCCAGCGATACTGTTATGCACAAACCACTTTTACTGTTTTGCACACACCGCTTATGATGTTATGCATACACTACTTTTACTGTTTTGCACACACCGCTTGTGATGTTATGCACACACCACTTTTACTGTTATGCACACACCGCTTATGATGTTATGCACACACCGCTTATACTGTTATACAAAATCGCTTACACTGTTATGCACATACCACTTTTACTGTTATGCACACACCGCTTATGATGTTATGCACACACCACTTTTACTGTTATGCACAAACCGCTTATGATGTTATGCATACACCACTATTACTGTTATACAAAAACCGCTTATGATGTTATGCACACACCACTTTTACTGTTATGTACAAACCGCTTATGATGTTATGCATACACCACTTTTACTGTCATACAAAAACTGCCTTTGATGTTATGCACACACAACTTTTACTGTTATACAAAAACCGCTTATGATGTTATGCACACACCACTTTTACTGTTATGCAAACCCTGCTTATGATGTTACGCATACACCACTTTTACTGTTATACAAACCCTGCTTATGATGTTACGCATACACCACTTTTACTGTTATGCACACACCGCTTATGATGTTATGCACACACCACTTTTACTGTTATGCATATGGACGATACTGTTTTACTTACAATTCACTGTCCAATTCCATACATTGTCCCGATACAAACAGTAAACCACAACGCTGTTTTCTTGCCTTCCAGTGCGTGATATTGCACTTTCGAATAAGTCATTCAATGTTCAATCTCGAATGAGAATACTAGTATCAACCCTTCAAAAAGGAAAACTAAGTTTTATCAGTAGATGAATATTTGAAGATCGAGTTTCGAAATTCAATTTGCTACCGCCGAAACGAGCTGTTATTGTTTCAATGTTTCCAAACAAAATGAAAGCATGTGATGATGGCACAGGGCGACTTTAAAGAAAAGCTTGAAAACAAATATTATAGAACTATATGCAGACTAATAGGAAGGGTAGAAAGAAGATGTTGAAGAAAACATGTTAAAGAACGAAGACACAAATAAAAAGACGAAAAATGTGAAGGAAAGAAAATGTATGTTACAAAAAAAAAAAAAAAAAGAAACAGATAAAAACTAAAAAATCGTACTTAAGACTCGAAAATAGTCTACTACCAAGAAACATTACCGTATTGCTTCCTTACTCTCTAAATAGTGACAACACTTGTACATTAAATTAACACGATAGAAGTCCATTCATTCTAAACGTGTTTATCACGTAGCATCCGTTTTTGTCATTACCAAGTGAAAGTTCATTCAACTATGTTTTGTGGTGTCTTTAATCTCCCCTAATCACACTTTCAATTAACGTCACGCAATTATGTACAAACACATATGGAGTAGTATTACAAGCGGCGTTCGTTTCTTTATCCGTTTTATCAATAAGTTGTTTTCCTGATTCGCAGAGGCCATGGCTGATGCAGAACTGATGGATTTATGGAAAAGGAAGTTTTAAAGGTGCTTGTTCACAGATGTAAGGACATTTGGAACTTGAAAATTAATTTCTTTATGATTTGCACAACACCTATAATGTTAAATGCTACCAACTGAGGAATAGTAATTGGAAGCAAAGTCCCATCGTTGTTCATTCTTTAAAGTGTGTATACATTGAGTGAACATGTGGCTTATTCAAAAGTGTGACATCGCTTTTGAGATCTACTGCATATAAACTATACGCATATACGTACTTAGATAAATTGACGGTTCCTGTTTTAATCATCCTTTCAATAGCTCCTTTTAAATGTATATGAAACAAAAGTACAAGAATTGTATTTTTTTTACGACATTTGATTTTGATTTTAAAGTATTCTTTTTATGAACAAGTAACTTTAATCCATTGTTATTTCAATTTGCTCACCACCAACAATCAGACCCTTTTATCACATGGGAGTCTAACAGATTTTCAGACATCCTTGATATTCAGTTATCATAAAATACATTTTAAGTTGGCGTTGTTATGTAGAAAAAAATGATTTGCTTGTATGAAATATCATTAACGGCAAGACGTCATTGGAATTGAGTTAACATCGGAAAACAATACATTGGCAGTAAAGGCATATCTTTTTAAAGAAAAACAACAAGTTTTGTATGAACCAAGTTATCACAAGTTATCTCCCCTAATCACACTACCAATTAACGTCACACAATTATGTACAAACACATATGGAGTAGTATTACAAGCGACGGTCGTTTCTTTATTCGTTTCATCAATAAGTTGTTTTCCTGATGCAGAGAGGTCATGGCTGATGTTGCCAGCATTGATGGGTTATATGGAAAAGTAGGCTTTAAAGAGACTCTCTCAGAGATGTCTGCTTTGGGAGTTATAAATGTTAAAGGTGATATTCACAATCCTTGTCACTAAACAAATTACCTTTTCAATTTCTTTACTTATAAGTTGCTAAAACTTCGTGTTTTTGTTAATCAGTTTGAAGAGAGCCTTCCCGCCTGTTTGTTCTTCTTTGGGAAGGGTTCCTTCTCGCGCGTCTTCCTATCGTCATGTGACAACTAAAGATAAAACGTCAATGCAACAACTTGGTTGAATCCTCAAAATCAAATGCAGACAGTGTAAGAATACTTTATAATCAAATTGATCAAAATTCAATATATCAATCTTTTCGCTGCTTGCTTTCCTCCTCGTTAGGCGGTGTAGTCTTCCATGCGCATGCGCGATAAACGAATCCAGAGACCCACGTGACAGTGGTTTCTAAAAATACTACCTCTTGCGCTAATTTTAGATCGTTGTTTACAAAATAAACCCCTTAAAATAGTCTGGAATATCTGCGATTTCATTGTTCTGTATCTTTACTGAACAATTTTGAGCAGTGTTGGAAAACTGTCAATAATCTAGTTCTATTTAGTTTAAGAAATCTATATTGTTATTTTAACGGTAGAATACAATATCTTAAAGAGTTATAATCTCAATCTCTGAGAGAGTCTCTGTTTATGTGCTTGTTTACAGGTGTGAGGATATTTGGGGGTTTAATGTTGATTTCATTAAAACGGAACAACAGCTGTACTGTTATATAATACATTATGTACGCACTGAGGAATAATCATTAAAACGGAACAACAGCTGTACTGTTATATAATACATTATGTACGCACTGAGGAATAATCATTGGAACGGAACAACAGCTGTACTGTTATATAATACATTATGTACGCACTGAGGAATAATCATTAAAATGGAACAACAGCTGTACTGTTTTATAATACATTATGTACACACTGAGGAATAATCATTGGAACGGAACAACAGCTGTACTGTTATATAATACATTATTTACGCACTGAGGAATAATCATTAAAACGGAACAACAGCTGTACTGTTATATAATACATTATGTATGCACTGAGGAATACTCATTAAAACGGAACAACAGCTGTACTGTTATATAATACATTATGTACGCACTGAGGAATAATCATTAAAACGGAACAACAGCTGTACTGTTATATAACACATTATGTACGCACTGAGGAATAATCATTGGAAGGGAACAACAGCTGTACTGTTATATAATACATTATGTACGCACTGAGGAAAAATCATTAAAACGGAACAACAGCTGTACTGTTATATAATACATTATGTACGCACTGAGGAATAATCATTGGAAGCAAAATCAGACCTTTTTGTTTTTAAATTAATTTAGAGTGTTAGAGCGAATGAAAATATATTGGAGTCCAAAAGCGTGACATCGCTTTTGAGATCTACCGTACATACACTCTACACACTTCGATAAATCGATGCTTTCTGAATTAAGTTTGCTTTCAATAGCTACTTTTCCACAATGATTTGAATGCTCTCTGCAGCAGACTCGATAAATCCCTTGATCGTCTTATAAATGTTTAACCCTTAAAATGCTGGGTAGTTTTCTAAAAATAGATTTTCGTGTCGTCTGCTTTCCAAAACCTTAAATATCTGATGAATTCTGTTTAGGAAAAATACCTCGAGTCACAAACAGATAAGATTATAGGTCAGTTGACAATTTGCTTAGCAGCTGGCCTGGATCTAACCTGTGTGCATAAGCATGAAGTCGATTCCAGCACTGTAAGGGTTAAAGATGCTTGTTCACATACGTAAGGTGACATTGGCAGTAAAACTTTATTTTTTTTAAAGAATGTAGAACACATATTCCTTTTAAGGGACATACTCGAGAATAACCATTGGAAGTATAATAAATCCGTATTTAAAGGCCCATTAAAGGAGATAAATGCTATATCAAACTATATTATTTGGTAATGTTTTAGATTGATTCAAATAGTTATCCCCAGAAAACACCATCAAAACAACTAAAATGTGAAAGTAAACCAGAAATAACCCAGATTAGCAAGTTTTATAATTCAGATTTTCTGTTTTTTCGCCTCTGACCTTGACAGTTGATACACACATTTTTGAACCGACCAATCAGAATTCGTTATTTTGAATATGTAAACAAAGGGGTTGTTGATAAACATGATTGAATTGGAGACAACTATATTTCAAGCAAAAAATAACTTACTTTAAATAAGTCTATTTAAAAGGGTCTCAATGCATTCGCAAATTAATTCTCATGACTTTTATGAATACAATAAAATAACTCCGTAAATCTTTTCACTATTTTATTTGTTCTCCTCTCCTTTGATGTGCCTTTAAGTATAAAGAGCATGTATACAATGAATACATATTTGTTCAGATCCAAAATAGTTGAAACGGTTTTGAAATCCATTGAAAAACGATTGACATGCATTGACAAATTTACTTGGTGGCTGGCCTGAATATAATCTGTTTGCATATAGCATGAAGCCGGTTCCACCTTTATAAAGGATGAAATAACCTTACCGTCCACGATATAATCCTATTTACTCCCATTGATGCATTGAACTGGATTACAAACACGCTTTTGCTTCGTGATATGTCTGTTTGTCAGACGGAATCAATTCTAATCGAATAATTAGCTGTTTCCTATAGATAAACGACTTTAGACGCCATTTTAGATGATGGCTTTTGAAATCGGTGTGTCAAAATAAGAATTTGCTCATGCCGACTCAAAGATTATAGCGCTCCTTTATTCACCTTTTGAAATTCTACGTATTTTTTCGACAGTTCGAAGATCAGTTTTTATGACTGAAGATTGGTTTTTATCTCTTCTTTTTCTAGTATAGGTTACAACCCTTTTCAACAATAGTTCGTTTATATACAACCTCCCAGACAATTGCTCTCTAAAAGGTTGGACAGTAGTAGATTTTTAATTGACCCCCAGAGTGAAATGTGTGTGCTTCGCCAATTCGATGATCAGTGTTTCCAGCCCCAGGAAAGTTCCTCGTCTTTTCCTATTAAAGTAAAAGTAAAATACCCAGTATATCCGCCATTTTGAAACTCATTCTTACGTCGGATTACTTCGTCTGTCTTGGTATATAAAATATAAAATTCGGGGCCGGAACTATTTACATTAAAGTAGAAGCAGCAGCTGAAATATCCTCAGAAAACAATAGTTTAACACTTAAAGAAATGTCACGGTACTGGTTAAGACATACTGACAAAAAGGATAGGTAATTAGAATTCTGTTGAAAACGACATAGACCATATGCTTTATATATAAAAAGCGCATGACATGGATAAGTTTTTTTTTCATATTCTGATTTTCCTCACCGTTTACACTGATGAATGAAACTACATGTATTTTAGAGATACATGACTGTTGTGCTTCTTGATCGTAATGTGGTTAAAATGTTGTTGACAAGGCTGTTAAACACAATAAATGAAGAAATGAAGTAAAATATCAATACGTAAATTTAATGGGCGACAAAGAAGCACTGGTAGAGCGTTGGCCTGTGGTGCCTAGAGTCCAGGATTCGATCGCTGTTTTAAGCGAGGTGAAAATGCCGGAACTAAACCACAATTCGGTGCCGGTACTGGATAGGTCACGTATCTAAGAAGCAGGCATCGAAGGTGAAATGAATAAACTTAACCCTTTCAGTGCTAGAACCGACCTCATGCTTATGCAAACAAGTTGGATCCAGGCCTGCCGCCAAGTAAATTGGCAGCTGGCCTGTGATCTAATCTGTTTGCTACTTCGAGTACCTTTCCTTATCAAAATTAAGCGGATATCTAATGTTTTGGAAAGCAGCCGTCACAAAAATCTATTTTAGCATTCCGAGGATGAAAGCGTCTTTCTTTTACAATCTCGTCGTAAAGGAAAAAAGTTCAAACTAAGTTGATAAATAAACAGTTACATCCACATATAAGCAAAACGTCATTAACGTAACTTTCTAAGAGGATGGTATTTCTCTGCACATTTCCATGAGAATTTTCGCGCCATTAACTAAAGGTTTATTGTCGTGTGTGTGAAAGCTCATTACAATATTTTGGAGTTGATGGTTTGCGTGTTTTGTCATGATTGTGAGGTATGAAAAAGCTATTACAAGATTTATTGACCCTAGGACGCCTCCATCTTTCAGGATTTCTAGTACAAGAGAAGAGCCAATCGATAATCTATTATATAGAAGAAGGAAAACTTATACTCTTTTATGGTGTTAAAAAACTCATTAAGTATAAAGAAATAAAAAAAAAAATCCAAATTTGGATTTAACACCATTTTCAATAATTTCCTTAAAGTTAGTTATTAGTTCACAAATCCATATTAGTACTTATCCGTTTGGTTGGATTTATACTTGTCAGGTTTTAATGATCTACTACATACGATAACAAAAATTGTATCCTGTACTGTTCTTTCTATGATTAAACAACGTTTTCAACGATTTTATTGTTGGTCATATCAAACAACAGTTGGAGATTGAAAATATTGTTGTTTTTTTTATTGTTGGTTAAGTATGGGTATATATAGAGGATAATCAACTCCTTTCAATTGATATCAAAAGTATGTCACGAGAATGGGTTGTTATCAGGTTGAAATCAAAGCGCTGATAGCGCTGAAGGACTAAGGTGCGTTTAAAGCAGGATGATTAAGGATACATTTGACAATTTCTTTGGGCAACTTCTTGCGGAAAACAGCTGCTCCTTTTGCCACCATTACTATAGTTATTAGTTCTGTGAACAGAGACTGAACGATAGTCTATTTTTCGAACATCTGGACATTTTACGATTTCCCACGAGGCAACAGTTATAATAGTGTAGAGCAAAACAAAGCGAGTAAATCCGGACTACATTCCTAGTTCCAAGAAGATATAAGTCCGCACAGTGAAGGCGGAAGTTTAATGAGTAATTGGGGTCAGACCGCTGTTTGTGTATCGATTAAGTACTGCCCTTAAAAAGTATGGATTCATTTTAGCATACCTACTTCTTAGTGTCGTGTGCAACCAGCGCAACCATGACTTTCAAGCAAAGGAATATGATTAAAAAATAAATCCGGCATAATTGATATTGGCACAATTGATGATATGACTTTTTTATATCATCACTAGTGACGATATTCATTGTGACAAAATTGAAAATTAATGCACTGAGAAATCCAAGTATTTCACAGATAGGAATGTAAAAAAAAGTATTCATCGCTTACGACCGTTCGGTGTCCCAATATAAAATTTTCTCACACAACCCGAAACAAATACAAACTCTTAAAAAAGTAATGTACCAATAATACCCTGCATAGATTACACCAACCACTTGGTAATAAAGACATATTGATTTGATAGACATTTCAACCATTTTCATTTTTTCTCATGCAAATACAAGCTCAATGAAAAGATCTACAGCATCAAATGTCTTATAGAGTAGATCAACTACATGTACTTGGTCCTGAATAGAACTCGATTTGATAGACAGTTTAAGCATTTTCTTTTTTTCCTCACGCAATTCAAAGCATATACATTAAAGTATTATAGAATCACATTTTTAATTGAGTAAACCAACAACATGTCTTTGGTCCTGAAGAGACAGTTTTGGCATTTTTACTTTTTTCCTCGCGTAATTCGAAGGAAATAAAAATATCATGAAAAATACCACAGCATCACATTTCTTATAGACTACACCAACTGCATGTACATGTTGGTCCTGATGCGATCTCGATTTGATAGACAGTTATAGCATTATCATTCTTTTCCTCACGCAATTCCAAGCAAATAAAAACCCTGGGAAAGATATTACACCATAATACCCCTTATAGATTACACATAGCACTTAGTCATGAAGACTCCGTGATTCGATCGACAGTCAAAACATTGTCAATGATGGATGGTCGGTCATGCTGCATCGACTTCATTAAAGCTGCTTGTTTGCAGATGGAGAATTTGAAAGTCAAAATTAAACGTCATTGAAATAATACAGTTTGTGTACTGCTGTTTGATATACAGCTAAAAGTAGCTATCTAAAGGGTATTTGATTGAGTAAGCATCGATATAACTAAAAATACGGTCTTTCTGCGCTATGTTTCCAAACTGTCACAACGATTTCGGAATTAAAATCATATCACTTAACTGTAAGGAGGCTCCAAAAACCTAAATACGAACTATTTTTGCGTCCAATGGCTATTCCAAACTACATTTCATACAACATCAGAGGGTTTATTCAATCTTAATGAAAAGAAGTTTTTACTTCCAAAGTTTCTCAAATCTGTGAAAAAGTACCTTAAAATGTTTGAAAAACGATTTGCCGAGCTAGGGTTTCAAGACATATATAAGGCAAAAGGAAACTAGACTCAGACTGCTCGTATACGTTATGCATGCATTCTTCGTGCGCCTTATTCCATTAAACACGACCTTACAGACATTTGAACCAGATTAACAACATTTGACAGGGCCGTTTTGTATAGCTGCTCGCTACATTACACCGCCATTATGCGACTAACTCGTCCGATTAGACGGCCGGAGCGGAAGACAAACGCGTGTTTTACAAGGTTTGCTGTGGTCGCCGCCATGTTTTATTGTCTGTCTAACATACTACATGCGGCCCCTGTAGTAGACGTATGTTTTGGTTTTTTTTTGGTTTTTTTTTTTTTATGAATTGTCATACAACAATCTTTTTATTCAGAGAAACATTATAATACACAATATGAAGAGCATT